>JALPQD010000078.1:4064317-4741634 GCA_023101885.1 Typhlomys cinereus
TGGGTCATCAGGAAAAAGTCATGCTTGATGAAATCTTTTATGCCTACTGCATCGCTGTTTTACAAGGCAGAAGAACGTGTAACATCTCGTCAATTTCCACTTAAATTAGGTTGTAGATCTATGTGGTATTACCATATTAAAAAGATCAGCATGTCAGAGAAATACTGGAGGCAATTTACCTTGCCTCTTTACTACCTAGTGCTTCAAGAAAAATTACTCTCAGAAACCTCCCAAGGATTTTTCTGGATATCAAATCTCAAAACACATTTGTCAGCTTAGATGAGAAGGTAAACTTTAGCCAAGGACTTTGGAGATGAATTACCAGGCCTGGTATTCCCCTGTGTTCCATAATGCATCCCAAGCTACCTCTCCCTTCAGTCTCTGGGGTGGTATTTAACTATAGTGTTCATAGATACTTCTCTCTGAAAGTGAGTTTTTAAAATTAGTTTATATTGCTTTTTTCAGGTAAACTTAAAATTTTAACTCATACCTGGAAACCGTGGCTTTCTTCACACACTAATTTTACTGGAGGTGCCTGGCAGGCTCCTTAGCTGACGTTCAGTGATGGGCCTTCTCTTGTGTGGCATTGCTTCCTGTGTACGTCTGGGAGTTTTTCTTAAAGAAGTTTCATTCTCCTAAAGTATCTAAGTCTGTCGCCCTGGAACGGCCAGGAACAGGAGGCATCCTAGGAAGATGCTCTTTCCCCAGATTCAGAAGAAACGCGTTGGTCTGATTTCACTCCCCCTGTGCCAGGCCAGTCCCTGAGACCCGGGCTGTGGCCTCTGCAGTCTCCCCTGTTGCTCACATTCATGCATCCTTCTTGGTCCTGGTTGTTCTGAGGCTAAGTGTGAAGCAGACGTTACCTGCCCCTCTCCTTACTTTGTCTTGAGATCTTTGATTTTTCTTGCCTCTCTGGCCAATGGCAGGCTAAGAAGACAAGAACCTAACACACTGGGGTCTTTCGCTTTCAAAATGGAGAAGAGAATGTGGGAGAAAGCTGTCTTTGAATTTTTTAATCAGTGAATCCATGGCAACAGGAAAGACAACTCCCTCTGTATAACTGAGTTAGTCCTGAAATACCACATTTTGTCGTTCCCAACCCCCAAATGCATCAAGTTCTCTAAGCTGTTAACAATCTATTCGAGAAAGTACTCCGGCTTTTCTTCTTTTTCAACTTTTTCAATCTAATAAGCTCAAGTATATTTTTAGTACCTGATATCATTTTTCACTTAAGTAACTTTAAAACTTCATATCTTTATGGTAAGTTATATTTCTAAAATACTGTAAAAATTTTTCTGATTGGTGAAGGATTCATGTTAATAGTGCAATTCAGCAAATATGAGCACTGTTGGAAGTTTTTTAAAAAGGACAGCTTGATGAGAAATACAAAGTTACTCCAAAAATTAAAGAGTCAATTCATGTTTTTCATGAATTTATTTTGTTCTGTTTCTGTTGATGATGCCTTTCTTTCCTCTCTTTCTCCCAAGTTGAGCTTTATAACCTCAAGAAAGAGTGGAAATTGCTTACCCGATAAGAATTTACTTTCTTTTCCTGTTGGGAATAAGTTTTTGGCAAAAAGTTCTCACTGTGAGCTGTTATTTGCACACGTCCATTAGGAAAAGAGGGCTTCTGAAGGCAGAGCCGACTCTCTCTGGCCTTGTCGGTGTTAATTTTCAAGTAGAGTAGATTAAAAACCGACTTTTAATAGCTTCAGTGTCCTGACTCATTGTGGAATGATGTAAGTGCAGGAAACTGAGTGGTGAAGCAAAACGGGGTTTCTCTGACGTCAAACTTGTCCCTCAGTATGTGTGGTATCCCAATTCCAGCAACCCTCACCTCTTACACAGAAATCCAAAGGTGCTCAACCTTTGTTGGAACCACATACTAACCTGCACTTTAAATCATCTTGAATGACATTCAATGCACACATAACTGTTATGCTATACCATTTACGGGGTGAGGACAAAAAAAACAAAAGGTCTGCACATGCACACTGCAGACACAGCTTTCAGCCCGAGTATTCACAATCTATAGTCGGCTGAGTACACGGGCGCAAAATCCACGTGTGCAGAGCGCTGACTGAGATATAACACCAAGTGAAGTTGGCTGAGTCCAGCCGAACGTGACAGATGCTACTTGCCCCACCCAGAAGTCAATGCACCTTCGCTGAATTTAACAACAGATGGACCCTAGATAAGTTCTTCCTGTAAACTGGGAGGAGGCCCCATCTGCAATTTGCCGTTCTGCTGTCAAAGTTCTACTTGAAATGTATGTATGTATAATGATTTTCTTGTAGAAGATGCAGATCTGATGACAATTACTAGGACTGTTATAAGAAAATTCTTACAGCATGTTAACAGTAGGCCCAATATGACTGGGCGAGGGCCAGCTAGGAAGGGAGAGAGCATGTTGCATTTCACCTGAATGGTTGCTGACCAATCACCATCAAACACCTTAAGGGAACAAGGAGTTTATTTTCCTACGACAGTCTGGTTACAGTTCATAGTCCAGCTTGACAGGAGAGCACATGCCAATACCAGGGCCGAGGGAACTGGCCACATCATCTCCACATAATTGCTGAGAGAGGGACGATCCTTACTTGACAGACCAGCATGTCTGGCCAAGTGTACACAAGGATGCAACTCTCTCAACCAGCTCTCTGTATTTTATTCCAGGGCCTAATCCCATCCACCATGGGCTGGGCCTTCCCCATCAACCAGACAATCTCCTGCAGGTTTGCTCTGGGCTTAACTCAAACACTAATTCTCTACAAATGTGTCCAGAACTCAAACCTCAACTGTCAAGTTGACACCTGTGCTTAACTATGACAGAGCATCATAATTCAGAAAAGCCTGCCGACAAGGAATTGGGATACCACACATGATGGTTGACTAGAGAGACTGACCTAACCCTCCCTGTCCATCCCACAGCATGGCTCTGCATCTTCCAGGAACACACTTGATGAAGGTACAAGAACAAAAGAGAAACATCAGCCTTCACATAGAAAATGATGGTGGGATGGTCATTTTTCAGTATGGTACTTATTTGTGAAGTCATGTGTTTATACTCCAGTTGTGTACCAAGTCACAAGCTCATACTGGGAATTCAAAGCTTGTAACTGAATCTGTAAGAGTGATTGCTTGCCACATATTCCTGCTAGCTGCTGTTAATGTTATAACTGCTTTCTGTGATCTCTTGTAATCTACTTTTGCCATATTGTAGCTCAAGGTTAATGCAACACAAACAACATTATTTAGGCTTGTGTCTTGGGGGCATGAAGCTCTAATTTGGGGTGAAAATGACCCAATATATTGCATTCGAAGCTTTATTGCTTTTTGCTAGTTCTCCTTTTTTCCCCACCCCAAGTTATATTGAACATTCTCTACAACTTAGAACTTTTTGCTTCTAAAAATAAGCCCTCAACTTTTTATTGTCTGAAAAAAAATAGAGAGGAGAACATTGCATGGATTATAAAAAAATATATAAAGGAAGAAAGAAAAGGTAGGTAGTAGGTAGACTTGGGGTTTCTGATGCTGTAGCAGCCTCTAGGCCCTTGGGATGAAGGTCATCCCCTAAGGAGGTGGGGATAAAATCAGTTATTAGTATGAGAAAGCTTTTTTTTTTCTACTTTCAGTTCCTGGTCCTCGTTTTTTCTTGCTACCTCGAATATTCACTATGGTATTGGGGATTAAGAGGCAGCAGGGAGCCTCCTACTCCTTAAGCAGGGAAGTTAACAAAAGAGGAACAGGTGCTTTTAAGAGACTGGCTCTTGGCAGAACGCCATCTTCTATATCTTCTTGAAAGCATGGAGGGGGTCACACCTTTATTGGAATTGTATAGGATAGGGCCTAATGGTGACTTCCTGTTACCTCACTCTGAGCAGAGCAGTAATTTAGAAAGCAGGGAGAAAGTCAAGTGCTCTAATTGAAGGGAAGGTCCCCATTGTCCAGTCTACCTGCTGCCCTCAACAGCCTCGTGCACATGTCATGCCCACAGCCGCTTAAAAGCCTCTGGTCTCTCCTAAGCCACCCTGGTTTGTCTCACTCACTGATACACTTGAAGAGTCTCATTAAAGCTTCGGGCCCCTTTAGATGAAAAATGTAATCCATTTACAATTTCGCATTTGATTTGAGACATTCTCAGATCACTGCAGCACTAGCACCACCTTATGAACTCACTCTCTTGAGACCAAACATTATTTAGATTCCACACAGCTTTGTTCCACACTGAACAAAACAACAATAAACATAATACAGTACAGTGGCGTCATCCATCTAAGCATACTGCGCCTTCATCATGATACACCCTTCCTGCAATTGACCGTAAGAAACCCAGTATCTTGTTAGAAAACTCTTCTCCTTCATTTCTAACTTCTCTAATCCATCTCTGTGAACTAATTCAGGGGGAACACAAAATACAGGTCCCCTTGTAACCAAGCACATGTCTTTGGCACGCACGCATCATCCGATTTGTGACTGAATGAACAGTCTTCCCTTCCCCGGTTGGGAGGGTGCTAGTTGACCGTGGGCAATGCTGATGTGCATGTATATGTAAGACATTTTCTGCTATGGATTTGAATCATTGCGTTCTTTTAGTTTCCAGTCCAGGATTATTTCCTTTCTCACATTTCCATCATTCTGTCTCCAGGCAGAAAGAAAGCTTGGCATTTTCCCTTGATAAAATAATTCCTTGAGTTCAATAAACATATCTCAGTAAGGTTGGACTTGGTAGAGGAAAAGGTGATGAATCACTTGCTTGCATGGAAGATACTTGAAGACCTAATGAATGAGTGGAGGAGGGACAGTACTCTAGGAAAGAGTGCAAAACTAGTCCATGTGACACAATTTGTTTCTTATAATCAGTTCTCAGTCTCACTACTTGAGATGAATTCTGTTGCTCATTCTCCTTTTAAGAAAAATTATCAATTTTTGAGTTTGGACAGTCATCCCCCCCACCCTCAGGGAAGTAAAACCAAGCCACGGAAATGAGGCCACTCACCTGGAGATGTACTGAGCTCCAACTCTGCAGCCTGCATAGTAATGGAAGTGGTTTGGATTTTCTCCTTTGATCATGGTAACCACTCAGACACTTGCGTGGCTACCTGTGTCTTTCACATGAGGAAACTGAGACCCAGAGAAGATGGCCAGCCTTCAGGCAGTCGGCTACCTCTGCCAATCCTCATTTTCTACAGTTAGAATTGGGAGGCAATTTCCAAAGTTAGCGGTACCTCCAGAGTAAACTACAACCACGACAGTGGTGCATGTTTTTTTCTTTTCTTTTTTTTAAATATTTTTTAGATTTAATGTTCAGTTTGCTAATTTTTTAACTCATCACTTTGCTTTGCATGTATAGCAAATACACTGCGTGACTGCCTGGATGCATGCATGAATGAAAGGCAGTTCATTCTGCAGTGATTAAGTGAATTGATTTTGCATTAAAACCAAACTGTAGTGTTCCACACTGCAGTGACTTTATAGTCTCCATCTCAGGAACAAAACATCATCTCACTTTGCACATAACTCTAAAACCCTTGGTAGGACCTCATTTCCTCTCCTGGTAGCACCTCTTGGTAGGACCTCTCATTTTTTAAGTCTCTTTGCGCACTTACATTGGAAGAAGGACTAATTTTACATTGTAATGATTGTACCTGCTGTGACAAAGCTCTGATGGTTTCAATTTTTTTTCCAATTTAATAGCTTAAGAAAGAAGATCATCCCTAGAGGAAGTGTCCTAAGGGAAAACCCAGTTTTTTATAGTTTACTTATTGTACAATTGTCCTTCAATGCTAAAAGGAAAAAGAATGAATGTGAGGGAAAAACACAGAATGGTAACTAAGCCTGAAGGTCATTAATGACACAAAGAAGAATAAAAATGATAAAGGGAACACAAAGAAGACACATTCTGTGGAAAATGAAACAGGATTGCTCTTAGCAAGAGAAGTGCAAGGAGTAAGTGGATAGGGGAGATCGTGGTACCTTCCAGAAGGCTCCGCTGGAGCCAAATAATGGGCTCTGGCCCTCACCCAGCTTCACAGCAAGTTTCATAATAATGTGGGTAAGAACTCCTTAGGAGATAAGCCTGGTTTCTTGGAGAAGTTTTTCTTGTTTGCAGGAAGAAAGTCAAGTGTCATCCAGTCTATGCATCCAAGTAGTCGAATCTATGGAGTGTCAATTAAAGAAGCTGCTGGCTAGGAAGTGTCCAGTGCTTCTAGCCAACGGCTCAAAGCTTTAAGCAGGGTGGACGTCAGTCCCTCTGAATGGTCTATCCTGGACTCACAGGGTTATTAGTGAGAAAGGCATCGTCACCTTTCCTGACACGATTCTCCTGTTCTCCCCCACCCCGATGCCATCTGTGGGGAAGCCATCCATTACTTGTTACTCGGGAGGCTGTGGCTCTAGTGATGTGCACACGCTGCTTTTGCATCTCACTGCTGTGTTTATACAGAAGTCTCAGCAGAGATAGTATTCTCCTGCATGCAGGCCTTAAGGCTGACTAAAAAGGTTAGCTGTGGAAAACAGCCAGCCATTTAACTCTGCTCCTACTAAGTATTCTAATCTGTGGCGTCAAGTGAAATAACAAACCCCTTTCGCTTTCTTCAATGTGAGAGCTCTTTTGTATGCATTTTAACAGCAGTGTTTTGGTAATGGATCTGTTTGCTCTGTCCCCAAACACTCAATTCTGGCTCTTTACTCCATAGAAAGAAGCCAAGAGAGCACAAAACACATGATGAAGGTCTGTGTTGAGGTCAGAAATGCAAAGACTCGTTGCACTCGTTCATGTCCACTCTGAGGGCTTTTTTCCCCTCAAATGTTCTTGCTGTGACCTACTTCTGTAAGAAAGAAAAATGACTTTGCCATCCTTCTGTGACATTGTGGCTGCCATGAGCTGTTCCCATGCGTCTCAGGATAGGTGGCCTTACGAGGATACGTGTTCATTATTTTCCGACCGCTGAAGCATCTCTCTGTGGTGTCTATATTTGTCCTCGAAGAATGCATCATCGCCCTCTAATTATAGACCATCTCCTGGAATTAGATCTTCGAGTTGTTGGACATCACAACATGTGTGGAAAGTAACCCCCTTGAAAAGTCAGGAAGCCAACCTGGATTGCAAGACCCTAACTATGGCATATTGTTCAGAGTAACCCTTGGAAATGATGCTCACATTCAGCCCAATCCCTGCCCAATGACATGTTTTTAAATCACTGCTAAGCGAAGTTGACTTTAAATTTTTGCCCACAGTATGAAAGCTTGTCAGAGAATCCTCGTTCTTAGCATCTTACAGTGTTACTGTAACAGATAAATTTTGCATGGTACAGAAAATCCAGACTCCCAGGACCCCTCGCAGAGCTAGAAAAGAACAACGAGGGCTGATCCCTTGGTCCCAGGGCAGAGGCTTATAATCCAAACCCAAAGATCTGCAAAATTTTGAAGATCACAATTGTTTCTCCTCCTCCTCTTTCTCTTCTTCCTCTTCTCTTCCTCTTCTTCTTCCTTCTCCTCCTCCTCCTCCTCCTCTTCTTCCTCTTCATTTTGCAAAGCGACATGGTTATATTAGGCTACTAAAATTAAGTCTCTGTCCATAAATAACTAATTTGTTTGACATCTTTACAGAACAACAGTAAACCTGGTTCTGTAACTGGACACAATCCCTTCCCCTTCCCCCCACAGCTGTGGCTATGGCGATTTCAGAAGAAAGGACCCTAAGATCTGAGACTCCCCCAGGCATCTTATGCTGGGAGCAGAGAAGTTCCTCACAGCTCAGACCACCAGGCAGGCTGGTGGGCTGAGCCGCACCTGGAGCAGAACCGCGTAGGTATGCATAGCTCCAGCTTGCTACTTAAATTTGACGACTCCTGCTCAGATTGGAAGAGGGAAAAAATCACAATATGATCCCTAGTGAATAAATTTCTTTCTTCTGCTTTTCATCATTATAGGAATTCTTACTTAATGAGGGCAGAGGGTGAACTAGAGGCATAGACCCAACTAGGGCCCCATAATGATCTACGTATATAATTCATTTGTATAATTATTTATTTATCCCAGACAACAGATACTGACCTAGTAGAGATGTATGTGGACACTAAGATAAGACACTACTGTTCTGCATATACATTTGTTTGATTGGGAGGGATAGATGGGTAGAAAGGGAAAAATGGGTTTCAGATGCTAAAGAGAGGAGGTGTGTGGCTGGCTCCCCCCCCCCCCAATGTCTAGGCTGGACTGGAGCTGCTGAACCTACCATGTGGTATGGCTGTGATGACATACGGTACTGCTGTGATCTGTGCAAGGAGGGGATGGAAGTCCGCCCAAGCTCTGCACACTTTCTCCATCCCATTCTGAGCAGTAGCTCTGTGGAATCAATCATTCAATCAACTATTCAAGTGTTTGGTAGATGATGGACATCAAACTGGAGTACCAGAACCGTCCAGGACAGCAGCCAAGAGTGTAAGGTGCCTTCCTGGCCTCCTGCCTCACACTTCTGAGACTTGGTGAAGCTGCGCGGCAGATGCGCCCACAGGAACGACTGCAGCATGAGGTTGGCAGGCTTCCAGAAGAATTGAGCTAATAGGCCTCATTGCTCTTCCAGCTAAAATCTGGAGAATTAACACAAAGATTAGAGACAGGCACAGACCCTGAGGCTTCTGAGGGTGAGGGACTGGGTGTCCCTAAGCAGTTTTTCTAGCTGAGGAGTTCTAGCTCTAGGGTACTTTTGCAATCCCCACCCAATCATGTATGGCCGTGATATGAAGGAAAGGAAAGCAGTTAAGAATCTGCCTGTGTACGTAAATTGGCTTAAACTTAAGACTAAAGGTCTTGGCTGGAGAGAAGGCCAAGCATGCAAGAGCTCTGCCCTGCCTCCTACCGAGGCGGTTCTGACTAATGGCTCCCTTCAGTGGCTGAGGTGTACAGGTAATGGAAAAAGCTGACTCAAGGCTGCCTCCGGGCTCAGTAGAGAATTTATTCTGGAACCACTGTAAGTATTAGGGAGGCCTGAAAATCACTTGCAGAAGGGCTAATGTTATACAGTTCAGGTTCCCCCCAAGGAAAAATGTTTATGAAATGCAACTTTAGTAGCCTGAGTCAGGAGCTACTTGTGTTCTGTCAGCGTCAGAGCCAGTACTAGCTGCACCCTCAGCTAGATCGCGCCATTATATTTGCCAACAGCTTTTTACTTTGCACCCCAAATTTTCTCTCAGCCTCAGAGAGAGCCATTGTAGCCATTTACTGTGACCGATGGACGGTGAACCCCTGTGGCAGCCCCATCCAGGTCCCCTGCTCACAGGGCTGCCTCTTGCTTTGCATTGCTTGGGAGCCAAGCAATGAGTCAGGGAAGCAAAGGCTGATGTTCTCTGGATTGAACCAGCTGTGGCCTGCATGGGCCCACTTCTCCTCACAGTATGTGCCACTGCATAGATTATCCTTTCAGCCAGCATTAGATTCCTCGGGCGCTTTGCAGTAGAGAGTCCAGGCCTGAATTCTGTAAGCAGAAGAGGATGAGTAAGATGTGCTGGAGAGGAGAATTATGCAGACACCGTTCCACACCCCATCCATCTTTCCCTGAGTGTTTGTGATTTTAATAAACACTGAGCGCAATTTGGAGACGTAATGTATTTGCTTTGCCTTCGGCCACATTTTGGGCTGAGAAGAGGCGTCGGACTGTTAGGTTCTTTTTCTTCCTTCCTTTCCTTACTCCCTTCCTAACAATGAACAATAAAATATACAAATCTTGTGGTTGCAGATGTAGCTCAGTCAGTAGAGTGTTTCCATAACATGCACAAAGTCCTGGGTTCGCGTCCAGCACCACATAAAGGCAGGCATGTGGTGTGCGTTTGCAGTTCCAGCAGCGTAGAAAGCAGGATCAGAAGTTCAAGGTCCTCCTTGGCTTCTTAGTTGTTTACCGTTGATGAGTTTAACAGTTGCCAAGCACTGAGCTCTCTCACCCAGTGGCACTATTTTTCTTTTTCTATTTTAGTATTCTATTGGTGAAGAACTGCGGTGTTACTCCCTGGTGTCCGGGACTATTGAAGAACACTGTTATAGTATTTACTGAAATACTCGTGACTTCTTTGTGGACACATTTTCATTTCTTTCTGGGAAATGTGTCAAAGTACAATTGCAAGGTTGCACAGCAGGTGGGCATTTAACTGTGAATAAATTGCCAAACACGTCAGCAGAGCACAGTGAGCCCTGTCACAAAGGTTCAGCAGCTGTCCATAAGAGCCGCCCTGTCCCGTGTCAATGATGTCATATGGGATTGTTAGTATAGTAACATCATGTGCAGCGATTGTTCTTTCTTGCTCTCTTATGTCTTTCATTTCCATACCTTGATTCTCTACTCTTTTCAGATGATTTTTAGTTGTTTAGTTCTTCTCCTTTTAAAGGGTCTCTTGAGATCTTGTAGTTGGTCCATAGTAGCCCTGACCCACCCACCACCTCTGTGTCAATATTGGGTTTTGACACAGCGAGTTTCACTGGCGACTCAGGGACTTAGAAACCTTTTACCATCTGAAAAAAAGAGTGATCTAGATCGTAGAAACTTATGAAATGTGCCCTTCTGTCTTTGTTGCTTCGTTTTCTGCCCTGTCTCCAACACACTGTGCGGTTTAGGGAATATTTTCCTTTAGTGAAGTTAGAGCTGTTCCTCTAATTAGCAGGCAAGTTTCAGAACGCATTTAATTGTCTCTAGGAATAGCTTTCCGATACCCAGGGCTGCCACACAGTGGTCAGACCTGCATGCCCTTCCACTATATCGATGAGCACATTGACGACAGGCACTGAGTCACCTCTGTAATTCCTGCCCTGGGGAGTTTCTTGCTGAGACCTTCTGGAACCAGTCATTTCTCCCTCCTACTTCTGTTTTTCTTTTATCCATACAACAATACCTTTAGTCTCTTTTGTTTTTTAATTAATTTTCCTGTCCAGATGGATTGCTTTTTTCCATTCCCACTTTCTGATAATAGAACTTACTGTTTCCTTTTAATTCCAGTGCAAAGGAAATGGACTCGGGAGCTTTGATTTTAGACTCTGTTGAGCAAAATGATTTCATTTGCTACGCTGGTATGTTCTAGTCTGTCCTGCTTAGCTCAGCAAACAGCAGTATGTGCCTCTGAGCTTGGGATCTGAATAGGAGACAAGAATGCTACAAGCAAGGTGCTTTCCTGCTACATTTGGTAACCACACAGTGGTCCCCTACGGGGGAGAGGCCTGGGAATACACACAGACATGAAATTCCCCATCCCAAGTACTTTGTAAGCAGAAGCACAGACTGTAGGGCAGGCGCCGCTCTCGCTGGACGGAGCCCGGCGTCTTGAAAACAGGACCATTCCATGGTGTGATCACCAATGCACACCATCAGACTGCATCCCGTCCTGACAAATAGCAAAAGGCCCAGTCGTCAAGCATTCTTAAACAATTAGGATTGTGTCCACAGGTCCTGACTTTGAGTCAAAATGCTCTCACTTCAAAGAGGGGCACTAAGCACTGATGGGCATGATTGCAGTGGATAAAGCACATCAAGTGTATTTTAAACCCATAAATTCCTAGTGACGCTAAAAATACAAACAAGACAGTCACCACATTCCAGTCTGTGGAAAACAACAGAACAAAGGCTTGGTTTATTTAAATTACGAAGGATGAAAAATGGGAAGAAGAACTTACAATTTAAAGAAACTTGAAACACATGAATTAATTGTTATACTTGGACAGCATTTCCATTTTGATTAAGACAAATACCAGCTGTCTAAATAAATCAGTGAGCTAGCTTGGGAGCTTTGATCCCTAACTGGATATTCGACTATATGAAGTACTTATTATTAATTGATTTTAGGTATGATCACAGCTTTGTGGTTCTAGTTTTATAGTAATTCTCTTTGGTAGATATGTCTGAATTACATTTGAAACAAGAGGCCTGAGGTAAACTGCAAAAGAGGTATGTGACAAGAGTTTAGATTGAACAAGAATGACAAGAAGTTGGTGGTTTTTAAGTAACAAGTACATGAAGGTTCTCTGTATTACAGCATATGTTAATGTTTGAAATTGTTCATGAGTTAGAAACAGACAAAAGACCAGCTAAGCAGCCTCCAGATTATTGGCAGCCATGGGAACAGAGAGGAAAACTAGGGTGACCGTGGACCTCTCTGTAATCTTCATGCCCTGCCCTGGTCTTGACCCGGACAGGCTCCAGAGTGGTTCTACATATATACAAGAGCCTCCTGCTTGCCGTGGGGCTCGAGGTAAAACCCAGAGCGTGTGATGACATAGCACGTCAATGCAGGCTCGAACCCTGAAACTGCCTGTGTTTCTTCTTACCCTTATAAAAGTTCCAAAAACCATTCTTCAATTAACTCTTCCTTTTAGTTTAAAATTAGCAGGCTAATTACAATTTTATGATTCCTGTTTGTTTCCAGTAAGTCTAAATAAGAGACTTAAGACAGAAGTAGGCTTTCTTTTTCTTTAAAAAAGGATATATTGGCATGTTTTCTCTTTTAAAAAAAAATTCCGTGGCTTACAGAAGGTGAGTAGCAACCAACTAAAGAAAAATAAGTATGGATACAACTGATTCACCTCTCACTGGCCTTTAGCTGATAACTGATTGCTCCAGATCACAGTCCTTCTCCCTGCACTGACTAAACTGTGACCTGACACACAGCTCCCTGGCTGTTCCTTGCTGAGATTTCCATTGGCCTCGGGCTGTGTCCTCTCATCAAAGAGCCATTTCTCTTCACAAGCAGGACTCTCATTTGCCACCCGGTCTCTGCTTACTCCTGCTTATAATTAATCCAAAGGAAAGAATTGACTTTCTTAACAAAGTTGAGTGCCTACACCATCCCAGCTATCACATCTGGCTTAAATTAGAACATTGTAGATACTGTCTTCAAATAATGTCACCATGGCAATTATCTCTGGTCATAATTAGATGGAAAGGAGCTTTTATGGCGAAGTCAATACTGGACGCAAAGACAAAGACTTGATTGCTACAGCCAGCTTGCATCCATGAACGGAGCTCATTTAGCTTCTCTGAATCTCGGGGCTTCATTTATAATTTGGGAACACTCAAACTGGATATTTAATGGGAGCGTATTTGTAAGTATTTATGAGACAAGACCATGCCTGGCACTTAATTTCTTCAATGAAAATTATGTTTTACCATATTTATATATATGTGTTTTCCTAAAAGGGCTTATACAGACAATTTTGAAAATTAAATATCCAGTTGATAAAGGAAAATGACACGGTCTTATAATTAACAAAAAAAATTAAACATTTGGGACAGTGCTTAAACTCAGAGCAATTAAATAAACTCACACAAAACCATGGAGACACCATTGCTCTTTTATTAAATTAGCACTGATTAAAAAAGAGGGAGAGAACTAATGCTGGCATTGTCAGCTGGCTTGGCTCATTGGGAAAAATGAATCAAATTATAATAATATCCATACCTTTCAATCTAGCGGTCCCATTTCTGGAGCTTTGTCCTAAGGGAATATTGCAGAGTATGGAAAAAAATCTATAAACAGAACACTAATCATTTCAGCATTGCTGAGGAACTTGGTAAGTCTGGGAACAATTTAAGGTCATAACAGACTGTATGGAGTCTTCTGCAGTTGTTAAAGTAAGAATGGAGACTTACTGAGCAGCTAAAAATGCTACATATGCTACTGTTAAAAATTCCCCTTGAAAGAGCTTGGAAGTAGTATAGAGCAGTACCCAATTTTAGATTTATATCATGTCACCCTTTCAAAAAGTATAAAATCAAACAAATTTCAATAATTTGAAAAAGATACCTCTTAAAACTACATGGGGAAAGAATCCAAAATGAAAATTATGCTAAGGTATCATACAGCTTTATGATAATATTATTTTTTAATTTTGTAAAAACAATATTTAAGATCAAATTTTCAATTTTAGTTTAAATATATTCAGTATAAAATATATTCAGTATTGAGAAGTCTGCAAAATCTGCTGTGTGATATGTTGAGTTCTGGAAAATAAGACGAGATGGTGAAAAAGAAACACAACTGTGTGGGTGACATACCCATTCACAAACTCTGCTGTGTGTAACTCAGTAGTGCCAGGCTGCCAGCCTGTTAATTACAATGGCATTCTCAGGCAGCCACCTGCTCCAAGATGCATTTCAGAATCAACTTCCTGAGTTGCTGGAGTCAGAAATCTCACTGATAATACTGACCCAATGTGAATTAGACTTTGAAAAATGCACCCTAAGGCTAGCTACAGAGGGGCTACATTGAAGCAAACCACACAAGACCATTTGCCAAATAATACAGCATTGTTTTTACTTGACATTTTTATTGAGATAGTTTTGTAGAGCTTTCCGTAGTTGCAAGAAATAACGCAGAAAGATACCTGTCTACTTGGTTCCGTCGCCACCTGTGACACTTTACGAAGCATCAAGGTGCCGATGTGGTTACGACCCTCTCGTCTTGGTGTGTGGGGAGAGGGGGAGTTCTGTATGGTTCTGTCTCCTGTGTTTTTTCCTGCATCTATTACCACAGTCCTGACCCTGAGCTTTTCTGTCACTGTCATCAAGATCCATCCTGTCACCTCTTAATCATACCCACCGTCCCCTCTCCAGCACCCCTATTCCCTAGCAATCATTATTCTGCTCTCTGTGTGTGCACCTTTTGTCATTTTAAAGTGTTGTGTAAATGCAGTCTTACAGTATGTAACCTTTGAGGCTGACTTTTTAAACCCAGCATAGCTCCCTGGAGATTCTTCCAAATTGTTTGCATGTCTGCGGTTTATGGATTTTTGCTGCTGATTATGAGTACCCCACTAATATGGATGAACCACTGCTGAACCACTTACCTAGGCTCAGTTCAGTGGTTGACTATTAAAATTGTGTGTCATGAACATTTGCAAACATGTTTCTATTTCTCTGGAGCAATTGCCAGAACTGCAGTTGGTGAATCATGTGGTAATTACGTGCTTATTTCTGTTGTTGCTGCTCTTGCTATTGTTACCGTTACACAAGGTCTGGGAAGGGGAAATGCCTCAGTGTAAAGCACTTGTCCCACTAGCATGGGGACCGGACTTCCTCAGATCCCTGTAGGAACCAGGAAGCATGTGGCCACTCACCTGCCAAGACTTGGGAGGTAGAAAGTGAATCCCCAGAGCAAGTTGGCTAGGTCAGTGAGCTGACCAGCAAGCTCTGGATTTAATTAAGAAAACCTGCCTCAATAAATAAAGTGGAGGGCTGGGGAGGTGGTTGAGGGTTTAAAGCTTTTGCCTTATAAACAAAGCGACCTGAGTCGAGATCCCCAGATCCCATATTAAAAACAAAAACAAAAAATTGGGTGGATCTGGGGGCCGCCTGTAATTTGACCCTGGAAGGCAGAACCTGGGAAACCCCAGAGCAAAGCAAAAGTAGGTAGCAAAATGAGGTGGAATCATCCAGGATGAATCCCAGTGTTACTTGGGCCTCCACAGGCACGCACTCTTAAGTGTCCTCCAATTCACACAAAGATAAATGCATAAATAAATAAGCAAAGGGAACACTGTGAGGAAAATACCCAGTGTTAACTTGGGACTTTATATATAGGCACATGTACACACCAATGTACCCCCAAGCACATGTGTACACACACACACATACACACACACACACACACACACACACACACACACACACGGATTTTTTTAAAAAACAGTTTAAAGATATGTCTAGACTTAATTAGGTTCTTTCTCCCTTGATTCGACTCTTCTAGAGGAAAAGCAATCCAGGCTTTCTTTTGTAGAGAGCATCCAACGCCAGTACCCTCGGTTTGCTGAAGTAAGGCGACTGTGTTCAAGCGATGTCGCTCTGAACAAGTCAGTTACTTTCTCCACGATGTTTGTTTCGCTGAGCTGCATGAAATGGCGAGACTACATCACTAGCTCTCAAGGTAGAGTGGGCAAGATAAATCATCTTCTAGCAAGTTCCTGGGAGGTGAAAGGGATACTGGGCCAGGAAAACCATTGTATTCTCTGCACTACCACCCTTTCTCCCAAGTCCTCAGATTTTCTCTCTGGTACAGTAAGCTTTGTATCTGTCCTTTTTTTCTTTCTTCACTGACACAGATGTATAGCAAAGCACAGCACTGCAGTTAAAATTATTGTGAAGAATATCACTGTCTTGTGAAAATTACCATGATAGACTAGGGAGATAGATCAGGGGTTACAGGTCTGGCTTCACAGGCAAAAGGACCTGAATCCTCAGATCTCATTTAAAAATGTCTTGGAGAAATGGCGGCGGTCTTCAGTTCAGACCCAGAAGGTGGAGCCTGGGAATTCCCAGAGCAAAGCATTAAGAAGGTAGAGAATCCAGGATGATTACAGGATCACCTTTGGGCCTCCACAGGGATACAGACACACACACACACACACACACACACACACACACACACACACACACACACACACACAGAGAAAGAGAGAGAGAGAGGCACACACTACACATGTTAAAAAAAAGGGAGGGAGGGAAAAAGGGAGAGAAAGAAGGAAAGGAAAAAGGGAGGGAAAGAAGGAAAGGAAAAAGGGAGGGAGGGAGGGAGGGAAGAAATTGCCATGATATATCATTAGGTTAAGAGAAAATTCATGGAAGCAAAGCAATTGAGGATGAGATGAAGTTAGCCAGGACAGTTTTCAGAGATGACCATGACTTCCCTTAGCCCTTCCCCTGAAGACAGTGGCCCGTCATCCGAGCCGCCCTCTCGTGCCCCTTAGTGTTGACCTGAAAGCTGCTGGCTGCAGCATCTCGCCGAGCTCACTGCTGTTCACAGCATTTGCTCCCTGTCAGCTGGTGGCCCACAGTCACCCACTGCGAGCCGTCCCTCCTCCGTCCTTACAGCAGCCCAGAAAGCGCGTCCTCTGAAGGAAGTTTCCTGCCATGGTTTGTCGGAATTACTTGAAAAGTCTCAGTGAAAATCTGCTTCAGGGACAGAAAACAGTTGCCTGCTCTGGAAAGTTCCGCTGCTAGTGTGAGAGTTCGCCCCCCCCCCACCAGGAGTTCCATTTCTGTTTCCATGTCTGTTCCCGTGTGAGTTCTATTTCCACGTCAGGTTCTTCAGCACACACGATGGCAGCCTCCTTCAAACACAAGGCCACCTTTCCCGAGACAGTGGGATTCCCATTAGTACAGGCTGCCAACAGAGACTCTTCCTGCACCCCAACAACTGCACTCTTGTCTGAACTTGTTTGTTCAGGGGCTTCCACCAAGAGGAGAGAGTTTCGGGTACATACACAGGACCCAGGCCACCACATTGCCTCTCAGAGAAAAGAAGCTCGGAAGATTTCTAAACTGATGAGTGGTAGTGTATTTAGCAGGGTGACCCTGTTTATCGGTGAATTTTCAACACCCTCCCCCATCAATATCATCATTCCCATTTGAATACCATTTGTGCCTGGGGAGGCAGCAGTTACGTAAGTCAGAGGCTCGAGGCTCTGTTTTAGAGCCGCTGGATTTGCTTTACATGCCTGCCACGCCAGGATTGTGACCAGTTCCAGCAGGATTTCCCACAGGTGGCTCGATCTGAAGAATGGGACGCATCTAGAAGGTGTCTGCTTTATTGAAGCCTGGGGCCTTCAACCAGCCACTGATGCATGGATCCAGGTGTCCAGCCTCATGGGCATGCCCTTGGTCATACCTCGGTCTCACCAGCAGACGCTACCATGACTCTGGCCTAGGTGCCTACAGCATAACGGCTAGGCTGAGCTCACTGGTCCGCTGGTAAAAGAAAGTCCACAAACTTAAATTATATGTACGAGTCATGACAGTAAGCCCATGGCCTACAGAGCATCAAGGTGAAGGTTTAAATTAGTCCATCCGCATCATCTTGCCCTTATTACATATTTTGAAAGTTCTTGGAGAATTACAAAGAACTCCTGAGGTGGGGCTCAGATGGCTACTTCCTTAGCCATTTCATTCATTTGTCTTCACGCCTGTGGGAGAAGCAGAGCGCTATCCACTGGACTGCTTCCTCCGACCTCGCTCTTTCCTTCTCTCCTCCCTGCTTACCAGCAAGTCCTTCAGCTGGAAGACCTTGGTGGAAAAAAACGCATATCAAACCCTTTGTCTTGCCGAGTGTTAGTGTCTCTTTATGCCAGCACCCAATTCATATTTAAGTGCCAGTCACCTTCAGATACTACTTCAGACACCCATCTTCCCTGTAACTCAGGACCCACACCTTCTTAGATCATTCATCGCTTAACCAGCCCCTAACTCCTGTGTTAGTGTCATGAAGGCATCCCTTCTGCTCAAGGTGATGCATGATTGAGACAGTCAGCAACATGCATGAGATACTTAACTTCTGGACAATGGAACCAACCACCAAACTAAGAGGAGATTATATCACACCAGCTAACCCAAAGCCCGGCCCAGACATCCTCAACAACGGCCGCTGGGGGATAAGTTCAGGAGTTACCAAAACTACCCAATCCCACTGTCCCTTTAAGATATCACATATGCTTGATAAGAATACTAAGAGTTTTACAGTGTTTCATATTTATATTTATATTGTACATTATATTTTGTCAGTGAAGTGTGGGTCCTAGAAATTACATTATAATATAAAGTATATTTTACCATGTAAGGCATAGAATATAAACTCTCCTCATTCTTGCTGTGAAGACAGTCTATTTCAGTTAAGAGCTTTGATCCTGAGCTCTACCTAGTCAAAACACATTAAAAAATTAAAAATACAAGCATTAACGTTAAAAGTGCACCTTAAAAATACATTGTGTATTGCTACGGCTACTTATTGTAGAACCTTTTGCAAAATGTCCAATTATGAAACTCACAATTTCCAGTATTTTTAATTTTATTGCTCTTATTGAGCATACCCCAAAGCATTTATATAGCTTTATAATGCTAATTTTATCCCATGTAGTCTGCTCTGGCATCATCTTTTATTGATTTAAATTGCAAATCTCTGTTGAGGAATAAGAAGTTAGCAATGACTTTGTTAGCTAAGATGAAAAGGTATTTTTTAAGTGTTTAATGTGTTACTCATATATCATTAAAACAGAAACTTAATAAGTGCTTATCACTCCATCATTCTGGCCAATTTAGTAAGATTTAAGAAGCTCATTTCTAGGGGACTCAAAACAGACATCATCTTTAGATATCCTAACTCATCTACCTTCCAAATGTCTGTATTCAAGTGCATAGAACTCAGGAGAGTTGAGAGTTTTCAGTCAGAGAAAAAGCATCCCATCTTTCCATTTTTTTAAAATATTTTAAAATTGTGTGTGTGTGTGTGTGTGTGTGTGTGTGTGTGTGTGTGTGTGTGTGTGTGTATGTGTGTCCCTGTGGAGGATCAAGGGTGACATCAGGAATTATGTTGTATTGCATCTACCTCTTTGCTTCACCCTGGGATTTCCCAGGTTCCTCCCACCACAGCTACATGTTCATGCCACTGCCATTTCCAAACTGTGTTTTTATGTGGGACCTGGAATCTAAACTTAGGACCTTCTGCTTGTGAGGAAGAGTCTTAACCCCTGAGCCATCTCTCCAGTCCTCTCCAATGTTTTGGCGTGCGTGCGTGCATGCATGCGTGTGTGCGTATAGCAGAGGACACTTGACGATATGTGCCTGTGGAGGCACAAGGATGACATCAGGAATCATCTTGCATTGCTCTACCTTCTTCATTGCTTTGCTCTGGCGTTTCCCAGACTCTGCCTTTCAGGATCAGATCAGGTGGCTACCACTTCCCCCAGGCATTTTTGCATGAGATCTGGGATCTGAATTCAGGTCCTTTTGCTTGTGAAGCAAAGGCTTTTACCCCTGAGCCATCTCCCCGTGTTTTATGTTTTCTTTGATGTCTGGGGACCTTACGTTCCAGAAACACAGCAACTAGCAAGCCCAAAGTTGCAGCTGTCCTTATGCAGCCTAAAAGCTTTAAGACCTTCACTTTGGGGAATAAAACTAGAAGGATGAAGTACAGACTCTTTTCTCCCAGTATAATGGCACTCTTAAAATAAATGGCAGTTTTTCCTGTCATGGATAAAAGCTAAGGAATACAAAGGCAGCTTTAGAAATATGTTAACTCACCGTGTTTAAAATAAAAAGGAATTACAATGCATCATTCGGTACCCGTTTCCAAGGATAGCTCCATGTTTTTTTGATTGTTACTACCAAGACCTGAGAAATGCACAATGTGCTTGGTAGGTATGGCAGTTAGTTTTAGATGTTAACCTGACATTTGAGTGCTGAACCTTAGGAACATCTCTGAAGAATTTTTTAGTTAAGGGAAGCATATGATCAAGCATCCAGATGGAAGACCCAGCCCATAGTGGGTAGGACTGTTTTCTGGGCAGGTAAGTAGACAATGAGGGAACTAGCTGGCAGTTGGGCTGATTGGCAAAGTATGTCCCTCTCTCAGCTTTTCATGTGGATATGCTGTGGCCAGTCCCCTTGGCCCCTGCAGTAATGAACTGTTATCTGGAATAAAAGTCTCCTTGTTCCTCAGAATTGTTTGGGTGGTATATCCATTACAGCAACAGAGTATGAAACCAAGACCGTAGCTAAAATTAGACATGGACACATTAAGTCAAATTTGAAAGTTTTCCTCATTTGTTGGGGGGCTTTCACATTATTTGGTTAGTTTGGCCTCTTGGGTGGCTGTTGTCCACCTTTAAGTTCATTGTCAAAAGGTGCGCAGATCAAAGCAGTCTTAAATGTTTAAGGCAATAGGAAGGATTCAAAGTCCTCTGTCCCTGTCTGCAGAGTTACAGGGAGAAAAGTGTGGATTTAAAAATCAGAGTCTCCCTTTCTGTGTCCATTGCTGCCTTGTGCCCTAAGCACGTCATTCGGTTTTTCTGAGCTTCTGTTTCTTCCCTTGTAAACAAGCATTTCGGGCTGCTCTGCCTGGATACAGGACTGTGCTGAGAACGAAAGGCACATAATTCTAGATGTGCTAGGAAATGTTTTTACAAGCTCCCCATTGCAGGAGGGGAAAGATACAGAGATCTTGTAATAGACAGATGTGGCTCCACAAGACTATCTCTGTAACTGGTGTTTCTGGGCACTGGCAGTGTGGACCTTTGGAGGTCTTGTTGTGAGGTGGACCTGTGCATTTTAGGATGTTTAGCAATCCTTCTGCCCATCAGATACAAATCACAACCCCTTTCCCATTGCTGACAACCAAGAATGTCCGTAGATGCTGCCAGGTGTTTTCTGGAAGGCACATATCACCCCAAGCTAAGAATCGTTAGTCCGTCCAATTCCAGACCTACAGTGCTTAAGATATTCCATGATGGCATGGATTGGCGTTAGCATTATGCCGAGCATTCCTCTGTGAACTACTGCCTGCCACAGTAATTATAGGATTAACAGAAAACTGACTTCATTCTTCATCTTCCTCTTTCCAAGTATAGCCGTGTGCCATCTTTGCGAGGTTCTGTTCTTCTGTCTCTGTAAATTGCCAGGGTGCTGTGCAGAGTGGGCCCAACTTCCCATGTACTTCTATAATCATTCCCTGATCCCTAAAGGGACACATTCTAACATCTCTTAATAATCCTCTTCCCATCTTGAAGCAGCTGAGAAACGAGAGACAGAAAGGAAAAAACAAACAGAACACACGAACTTCCATAACACACCATCTCTTCATAACCACTGCGTGTTTATTTCTGTATATTTTGAGATAGGGTCTCACTATGTAGACCAGGCTAGCTTGCACATGAAACACAAGATGCTCCTGCTCCTGGCCTCCCACACACTGGGATAGCAGTCCTGGACTGCCATTCCCTGTCCATCATCTTATTTGCTGCTCACAGTAAGTTTATTCCACTGTTCTGGTCCATGTTTGCATTTTGCTTAGCAATCTTAACCTTTTTTCTGTGCCTGTTTCTTGGGCTTTGGTGTTCTCGCAAAACTTGATGTAGAAACCCAGCTGGAAGTTGATATGGAAACCCAGCAGGTGCCTCTCTTACCAGCACTGAGTGAGAGTTACATTGCTCTAAATTACTCAACAGAAAGCAACCTTTTTCCTTTCCCCGTCACAGGGATCATTAAATACACGCCCCTTTGCCTGCATCGAGGGGCTTTGCTAACTACCTCTCCTGGTGCGTGCACCATTTCTCCAAGAGTTGAATCTTTTTACTTGTTTTTCAACTTTCTTGCAACAAAGGTGGCAAAGGACGAACTTTCCCGAGCTGCCCACACGTTCCATCCCTCCCTCTGCACCTGGCTGTCCTCCTGATTCTACACCGGTCCCAATTTATAGTCACCTCTGAAGTGAAGCTTTTTAAACATTCATTTTTGTTTCTCCGCTATCAAAACCATGGGGGGATGGTTCAGGGGGTAAAGGCATTGGCCATACAAGCATAAGGACGTGTGTTTGAATTCCCAGGACCAACATTAAAGCCAGTGCTCCTATGAAGAAATGTAAGGGGAAGGCAGGAGAATCCTTGGATACTTACTAGCTGCCTACCCTGGTGTCCACAGTAGCCAGTAAAGGCCCTATTTTAAACGTGGTCCAAGGTGAAGACTAATTGAGATTGTCCTCTGATGGCCATATGTATGTCCATTATACTTGAGTGCATGCACTCATACACACACACACACACACACACACACAATTATTGGTAAGTTTGCATTTGATTTGAGGCTTATTAATGGAGTACTTTATATTATAAAGTTATATGAATTAAGTTTTCCTTTACATATTGTTTTAAGACAAACACAGAAGGTCTTCTTATATGTGATTAAAAGTGCCGGTATGATCTGAGAGGATGATGTATTATTGATACTCACCAACAGAGGAGAGGACCTAGAACAGCTTAGAAATCTTTGACATTTCAAGTTTTGCTTGCAGAAAATTTGAAAGAATAGTTTGAACCAATGGGAACAAGAACTGGATTACTTCGTAGCAATATAACTTTAGTGTCAATTAAAGCTCTATATTTTTTCTCTTTAAAATGCATGTGAACCATTTTAATTACTCTGTGGTTCATTAAAAGAAAGACTAATTGGTTCTTGCTGTAAGATGCTGGAATCACTTCTTTTGAAATCAGCATGTGTCCTTGTTGACCAGATCTGCCTCATTCTGATTTGATGCACAGCCTGCCGGTTCATGGTGTTACATCAGTGAAGCATTGTGGGCTTTTCTTCCTTTGCCAGGTGGCCTTTCTGAAGCTGTGACCATTCTGAGCCGAGACATTCCAGTCAGCGCTCCACCAGTCAGCGCTCCAGCACTGAGCACAGCACCACAGCCACAGGAAGAGAGAACCGGGTTGAAGTTTGACTTGATGTGTTTTTAATCTGGGCTGCAGCCACGGCACCTGGGAGGATGTTAACTGATGGAACCCCACCTGTCCTGTGCGCATGCGGATGCAAGGGGCTTCGCAGTGAGGAACTGCTGGAGAACTGTGCTGACTGATGTAAATCCTGGGTGAGAGACTTTTAAAGAGCCTCAGGTTTATTTAAAACAAATTTAAAAGAAAAATGTAGTAGTTTTCTGTATCTTGTTCAGAGGACATGCTCAGTGGGTGTTTGTTGAATGAGTGATTATCCAATTAAAGGTTTTCCTGAGGGTGCAAACCTGCTTGTGTCCCTTTTATTCTTTATTACAAATTAATGAGTACATAGTATGGGCTTCTTGGTACAGAGTTGTCTTGAATCTTATGTGTCTGAGCCAGAAAACATTGAAACATAGAGCTGGGCAGAATCCTGCAAGGACTGAGCCAAATCCTAATTTTACAAAGATTCTAGACTTGCCTAAAATCTCACAGCTCCAACTGGGGCTGCAGGCTGGGCCTGCAGTACCCGCAGCCCCACCTTCTGCTGATACCTCCAGGTTTCTGCATCTTCCTGTCCTGCTGCACATTTAGGAGGGCAGGCTTATGAGTGTGTCTCTGTTGCAAACCACCTGGTGGTGTTGACCCTAAGACCACTTTCCTACCAATACTGAGTTTTCTGTCTCCTGGTTCTACACTTTCTGAATGCAGGTTCTGATTTGGCGAACAGGCCCTGATCTCTTCTTCCTTGAGAGTGAGGAATTGGAGCGGAATTAGCCCTCCTAATTCTGTAACTGGTGGACTGACATCTGTTGGCTCCTGCAGAGTCACTTTATTAAGCACAGTTTGAAGTGCAGAAGTCCTCAGTGTTATGTCCAAGACTCTCAGCCATAATTAGTTTGACTTCTCCTAAGCCACTAGGCTCCCAACGCCATGCTGACTTTTCATGCTCTGAGTTTCTGTCTGAGAATACCGAGCAAGGTTCTGAGCTTGGCACCACTTCCGTTGGCCTGGGTCCTTCTTTATTATGGGAGACTGCCTGGTGTGTGGAGGTTCAGCAGCATTCCTGGCTGCTGCCTACTAGAAGCAGGCAGCATGATCTTCTATCCTTAGCTGTGATGACCAGAACTACACATACTTCCATTATTGACAACTGGCTCTGTTTGAAAAACATTGCTGTAAGAGATGTGGCCTGAGAAACAAAATTCGATCACTGACTAGGGTTATACATGATTAGTGATACAAATCTACAAAATCTGAGTCTTTTTCCAGGTTTGACCTGAAATATTTTTTTCGTGTGTGTGTGTGTGTGTGTGTGTGTGTGTGTACATGTGTACACGCCCTTAGTGTAGGGCAAAACAATTGGAGTTCGGGGATATAGAATTGACTGGTACATCTTAGTAGTTGTAAGGTGTCACCATTAATCCTACAGATCAGAAGTGGTTCCCACCATCTGGCATTTTTATTTGGGATCTGAACTCAGTTCCTTTTGCTTTCAACACAAAGATTTTAAGTCCTGAGGCATCTCTCCAGCTGCTCTAAACATTTTTTAGCATTTATTTTGTATACATGTGTGCATGTTCACCAAAGCATGTGTGCAGAGGTCAGAAGACAATTTGTGGGGCTCTCCTACTTCTCTATTATGTGGGCTTTTGGGGGTCGAACTCACGTCACCAGGCTTGGCAGCAGGTGCCTTTACCCACTGAGATAGCTCACTATTTCCTGCTCGAGTTTTTAGAATACATTGAAACCATGCTATTATTCTCTTAAAAGAATGGCTCCATTTTCATTCAGGAGCAAAGTGAACCTATTTGTTCTCACATTTCTTTGAGATATATGTAAAATATGATAAGTGGAGTACAGGATTTATGTCCTGACTATGTATGTGACTTAACCTATGACCTTTACCAGCCTTTCTGGTCAGAATGGGAACTGCTTCCTAGATGACCTTGTTTTCATTTTTCAGCTTTCTCCCCTACCATTAATAGCCTTAATAGGTTTACTGTATAAATCTTTCCATAATTTATATACACATTCGTATTTGAACACATTTCCTTAAAAATACCCTTTCCCTGTGTTCTGCAAGTTGCTTCCCTTCCTCCTCTACTATCTCCTCTCTGTCTCTCCCTCTCTTGCTGTCTTCCTCTCTTACTCCTGGCTGCAGTCATTTCATCTTCTTTCTTGAGTCGGTCGCAAAGGACTAAGTCTGTGAGTGTTTTCCAATGTGGTGTATTGGATTTGTCCTATCCATTCAAAGATTCAAAGATTCCACTGCAAACATGGTTCTCCTCTGAAAGAGCAGTACTGGGGGCAAGGATCTCTGTGGCTTCTCTCTACTTGACCCCCCTCCTAAGCAATAATATTTCTAAGAAAATGGTCACTCCCACACTCACTTTGCCAGATAAAGGCACAGGTAACTACTGTGGTCCCCTTGTTTGAAACTTACCAGATGATGACATAAGTATCCACATTAGGCCTCCTCAGTTGCAGGCTCCATAATGTGCATCATGTGCTCAGAATGCACACCCCATCCCACCGTCTTTCTGAAAAGAAACTACTCAGATGCAAGCCCTCTCTCCCCACCCGAATGTTCTGGGTGATAAACTCTATATAGGACACTATGAATTCTATAAATTGTTAATGTGGTTAAAGCTGAATGCCAATGTTAAGAAATCTAATCTGCTGTTGCTGTGGTTGTAAGATAAGATCTTGTTATATATCTCAGGCCATCCCAGAACTTGTGATCCTTCTGAGACTCCCACTTGCTGGGATTATATTCTTAAGGTGCTTGATGCATCAAAGGGATTGAAATAAAATCACAATATAATTCAGCAAAACCTGAGAAGCAATAATGTCAAGAAGCAAAGGAAAAAAAAAAAAAACAACCAAGCATAGGCATTTTGTCAGTGGCAGATGTAACTTACTGTTGATAGAGAAAAATAAGTTAAAATATATGCTTAATAAATTTGTTAAAATGATGAGTAATATTTAAATGTGTGTTGGAAACCCCTAAAGGATAAATAAAGCATTTCCGGAATGTATTTTCTGCTCTGTGAAAATAGCCGGTGATGATGTGTCCAATCCAGTTGCAGAGCTTGTGCTGATTCATTCCTCGGCTTCAGTCCATCAAGTCACTGAGACCCTCTAAATACATAAAGATGGCCACTGCTGACATTCAGTTTTAACCACATTAGCAATTTATAGAAGTCATAGAATTCTATATATTCCTACACAGAGTTTCTTACCCAGGATATTTGGGTGGGAATACATTCTGAGCACATGATGCAGCATCGTGGAACATGATGGACCTGATGAGCCCCATTTCGATATGTCATCATCTGGCAAGTTTCTAGGAGTTCCATTCTGTGCACACTCAGTAAAATGCTTCTGACCGACATGTTGCCATTAGATCTTGTTACAGTTACTCTTCTTTTTTTGTTGTTGCTGTGAGACAGTACTCATACAGTACTCATATACACATGCACAACTACAACATAAGGAAGAAAGGAGGATTTATATGACTTATGGTTCCAGAGGGAATGTAGTTCATTGTGCTGGGAATTGCACAGCAGATAGCTTGAAACAGAAGCAGGAGGCCATGTCAGGCCATTGTAGCCAAGAGGCAAAGAGAGTAAGAACAAGCCAAGAGGAAGCAGGGCTGTTGCAGTTCACCTGCATAGTTGCTGATAAATCACCACCAAACGGCTTAAGGGAACAAGGGGTTTATTCTCTTGCGATTGTCCAGTTACAGTTCTCAGTCCAGCTTGACAGGAGAGCTCACACCAACACCAGGGCCAAGAGAACTGGCCACACCACTGGTACATAATAGCTGTGGGAGGGACAATCTTTACTTGCCAGACTAGCATGTCTGGCCGAGTGTCCATAAGGTTGTGGACACTCTCAAACCATGGGCTGGGTCTTCCCCATCAGCTAGACGATCTCCTGCAGGCTTGTTCCAAGCTTAACTCAACAGCTAATTCTCTACAAATGTATTCAGAGTTCAAACCCTCAACTGTCAAGCTGACACCTGTGCCTAACTAGAAAGGGGCCAAGGCACCAAACCTCAAGGCCCACCCCTGCTGACACACAAAACTCCTCCTAAAGGTCCCTCGACCTTCCCAAATACTAATAGCAGCTAAGGATGCCAACACATGAGACATGACGGGTTTAGGATGAAGGCGAGCAGAACCCCACCCAGCAGGGAGTGATGATGCTGGACTGTGGGTGTGAGGGAGCACCCACAGCTGTGGCATGCTCAGAGATGTCCTTGTGTGAAGAAGGTAGGTTGTTGCTATGTGAATCTTCAGCTGTGGCAAGATCAGAAGCAGGGGCAGATACATACACTAAGGAAAAAGAACACGGAGCTGAATGGAAAACTGAGATGCTCAGAGAATGGTGAGACAGGAAAATGTTCTTGTTCAATTTTGGGAAGTGATTGCCATCCTGACGTGAAAGAACATTTTCTTCACAGTTTCAGAGATGAAGTACAATGCAAGCAAGAAATACATTTTTCTTTTGCAGCTCTGGGGATCTTTTGAGCTCTTCTTCATATTGGATGTGATTAGAGAAAGCTCTGCGGTCTCATGACCTAGGTTGAAATGCTACCTTTAGCAAGTTCCTTAAGCTCATCTATTAAATGGATTTAAAAAATTTCGTCTCAGCTTTTTAGTACCAAAATGGGTCACATGTATGTCTGGTGTTTAGGATAGTGTAACATGAGATGCATTTTAGACACAGTGATTACACTGTAGGTTTGCTGTTCTCTGCCACCTTTCTTCCGATGTCCTCTAGAATTTATTTTCTGAGATATTTATGCAGTAGAATGACACAAAAGCAACTCACTGGAAAACAACTGGTAGCACAATAGATTGACACGAGAAAAAGATGATGTATTACTGTGGGACAAGACAAGGCCTTGCAGCTCCTATAAACTGCCAAGGGTCCTGGCCAAATAACTTCAGCATTTTCCCTGTTCTACTTTCCTTTTGAAGGCCATTAAATTACAACGGATGCAGGATGTGTATGTCAGACTTCAGTTGGCTTTGCCTGAGATGGTACAGGATAACCTAACCTAAGCATTTTCACATGTACCTTTTAACATGCGTTCTTTTAGCAGATCTTCTCTTGGGAACAGAAAAACTTTTGCAAGTGAAAGGGGCACGGCAGTTTCCTACATGACATTTTGCAATAGGCATCCTCAGGATTAAAGTTCAGCTTACCTTTTACATCATTTCCAAAAGTATTAGGAATTCTTTTTCCTTTTTCAATACCCCTGGTTCTCAAGAGAATGAGGCAGTCTTCCCCTGGTGAAGAAACTCAATTTCTTTGTATTCTTAACTTTTCCAGTTCTTAACTTTTCCATTCATTTTTCTCCTTTTCCCACAGACACGCTGGGCAGTGGGTTAGAGTGGCATAAAGCAAGCAAACTCCACCACAAGTACTACAGATGAGACAAACATATTTGAATTTAGGTAATTAGGGTCTTTGCCTATCAGCTTGTTCTTAAGAAATGAAGTAGGACATAATGCTTGAGAAACCTGTTTCTATATGTCCCCTCCAACATAGGGGCATGATGGATGAGGTCAGATGTGCAGGAATAAGCTGCAGTGCTCCTCTGTTCTGTCCTACTGCAGAAAGCTTTAATTGTAATTTAATTGTAATTATGTTCACAGTGTTCAGTGGAAGGCCCACATCAATCATCTATTGTCAATCCTGTAACCTCATGGAATCTCTATTTTCTCCCTGTCTGTTCCCCAGAACCATCTGCTGTTGATCTCCATCACTAAGGTGTTCAAGTTGGGTATCTTGTCTGAGATGTGGCTCTCCTCCCTCCCAGGAACCTCAGGTGGTATACAGAGTGCACAAGTCTCAGCTTTGAAAAGCTGGGGTACACTGCACAGTGTACAGATGTGGGGATTTCTGAGTTGTACTTTAGATCTCAATGCTCCATGTGTCCCTACATCCCAGCAACAATAATTGTAGAATTTTAGAAATTTTTTTTCAACTTTTATTTGAAGTTCTCATCCCAGTCTGTAACAATGTAACTGTTACAGATGTAACAATGTAACAGTGTAACGGGGGAGGGGGGCTCACGGAGACCCTTGGGGGCGGAGATAAGCTGGCAGGGAGGCAACAGCACAGACTCCAGGAGTCAACAGCACAGACTCCGGGAGTCAGGCGAGTGGCAAAGCAGCCTCTCAGGCTGGTAGGCTCTCAGGCTTGGGGCTCATTTATTTTAAGTATCAGGCTGCTTATATACCCCACCCAACATCCCATAAGTCCCAGTGTGAGTCTTTGTTGAGTTGTCCTGTCTGGATTGGTCCTCAGTCAGGCGGTTTAACAGCACCAACTGTCTTTGCTCTGGAGAAGGCGTAGTCTCGCGAGATTTGTAGTCTTGTGAGATTTGTATGCTTAGCAGGAGGGAGGAGTCCAAAGAGCCTCTCTGTATGGAAGCCTCTGTGGCACAATCATTGTCCGTTCCTCCTACACCAGTCTAGAGAGAAGACATGAAGACAGATTTTGAGTAATTTACACTCAAATCTTTAAGCACTATTTCTTAACCAAGTCCATGAACAGAATTCACTCTTTTAAATTGACTTTCTCCAGTAGGTTCCCTTGTTCCCCCATGTAAACAGACTTAGGTCAAAATTCCCAGATGTTAACACAGGTTGAGTTCAAGCTGTGCCTCCACAGATTTAGATACGTTCTGGTCTAGTCTGCCTTCGCAGAAGCACTATCAACATTAAACATATTTTTCCTATTTGTTTTAGAACAGTTACCTGTAATTGTTAAGTTTGTCATTCTGGTTCTGGTAAAAGTGTATTAAACGTAGCTTATTTTTGCAGCTGCATTCTATCCTTGGAAAAATGTCTTCTGTGTATAACAGATCATTCCTGTGAAATAAACCTTTCATGCAGGACTTTCAAGTAAACTTTGGAATCAATTTATAATGATTCTTGTTATAATTTGGTGCAATAAAATTAAGCAACTGTTCAACTTTTTAAAGGGTGAGAGCTCCCAATATTTCCTTCATCTTCTTTGTACATTCAGTATAACACCTGATATTAAAAATTAATTCAGTAAGCGTTAGCTTCAATAATTACTCTGCTGGGGATGTTGATAATTGGGAAACTAGAAAAGCCGGGTCAATAGGTTACAATGGATCGACTCCATCCATTTTATAAAACGCTTACACATTTGTTAAAATGTTCTACACTCTTCAGGGTTTATTTACAATATTATTTACTCTAAGAAACATTCCCAGCTCAAAAATATTTATTTATTGTTTTTGAAGATATGCTTTTCAAAAGTAAAATGACAAAAGTCTTTGGTTCCATAGGAAATATGCTGAAGATATTTATTCTTGAATATGAAATGTAAATGAACTTCTAAGCTTTGTTAATTATAAAGTCTTAGAGAAATATAATGACCAAGTTTACAGATCCATTCTGTGACCTGACTGACTCTTTTATGACCTGGTTTAGAAACTTGACATAGACATAGGTCATTCATCTCTCATGAATTCCAAAGAATTCATGGCCTAGTTGGTGGAAGCTGCAGTCTGTGATTAGCTGCCCTTTTTGAAACTTTGATTTCTTAGGGCAGAATTGTTGTATGTACTGAAGGAAACTCGGAGGAGGAATAATTTATAGTTCTCTCTTTGTGGCTGGAAAAAAAATAGAAGGTTATATTTTCATTCTATTGGCGTCGGAACTGTTCTAAAACCAAAGAAAGCTACTGTAATAAGTAGAGCCTCAAAGGAATGACCCCAGGCTACTGATTCAGTTGGCTTTTGAGAAATGCACTAGATCATGTTTAGAAGCAGATGGGACTTTCTGAATTCTTATCTTGATTTTTCCAGAGAACAGTGTCTTTTTCCTGGCTGGCATCAGAGCTGGGCCTTTCCGCAGCTTCCAGACAAGTTATATTTGCCAAAGCAAAGTGTGGGTGGCAGGTAGCAGGGAAGAAGGGGCTGGCAGAACTTCCCACCTGAGAAAATGGTGCCAAGAGGACTCTAGAATAGAAGCACCGAAGAAAATACATTCTGCTGCCCACAGAAAAAGTGGCAGACATTACCACATATGTTTGGGTTTCCTGAGCTGCTGTTTTCCCTCTTCTATATATACACCCTCACAAAGCCTGTATTTTGGTGAGCTGCTTTGCTTCATGATCCCTCTATGAAGACCCACAGGACTGTGGACTCTCAGCATCTCCTGGGATAGATAAAGTCTGAGTTGCTCCTTCAGAGCCAGACAACTCTGTGTTCAGTCGTCACTGTGAGTTTGCGAATTCTTCCTTTCTGGTGGCTAATTCCAAGTTCAAACCTGGGCTGTTAGAGCAAAAAGAAAAGTGGGATCTCAGGATCTTGCACAGGGAGCAAGGGTAGATGGCAGGAATTCATTCCCACGAGCATGTCGTTTGGGCTGAGGGGAAAAAGAAGCCTAAGTAGAGTAACAACTGGGAAAGTGACTGGAGGTGGTTGAGTTCTGGTTGAGTTTCTGGTGGTAAATAACTTGGTTTAACACCAAGTGACAGTTGCAGGATTTACAACATGCCAGGTAGTAACTTGCTTATTTGTTTAAGCAGCATTCAACACAATATACTTTTCCTACTGCTCTTCTGTAGATGAGGATAGTGAGGTTTCCTGCAGCCCCCACAGAAGAGGTCAGCAGTGCTATCCTGTGGTTCCATATGTGTTCGTAGGCATGGTATTACCTATAGCTTTTCGCATGAGAAGAGAATAGGGTCTGTTCAGAGGAGGACAGGTTAGCAGAGATGTGGCAGATGCTCTGGAAAAAGCAGAGTTCCTATCTGGTTTCCTGGAAATATCAAGCTCATTATCATTGCCTCCATCTTGAAAATGAAGCAGTTAACATAGGCCAAAATTTAGAAGTACAGAATGTAATTCTTATTAGTTAGTTTTAAAATATATTAATTGTATATCAACAAATGAGTGATATTATTTTAATATATCATCCAGTTAGGTCAAGCTAATTATTTTTATCACCTCCTATGATAACATGTGAAATACACTGTCTTGGCATATTGGAATGTATAATACCCCAGTTTTTAACTATTTTTACTTTATGGCATGAGCATAGTGGCGTGTGCATGTAATCCTAGTACTAAGACAGTTGAGGCAGGAGGATGCCGAGTTTAAGACCTGTCTGGGATATATACAGACTCTTGCTTCAAAACAAAAAACCTAATGATATACAAAGCCTCAGTTAGATAGGGGAATAGTTTAGTATTTCTAGATTAATTTCATAAACATAGCCTGCATCAAAATCACAAACAGTCTTACAAAAACCATAACACTATAAACAGAAGAGATGAAAGATAATCATAAATAATTTGCATGTCAGTATGTAAGTGCTGCTTGGGGCTGCACTGGGAGACGTAGTGGAGTCTTACAGCAGAGTTCAGCAGTCACACTCATGTAGGTGGGTGGTCTCAGTAACTCAAGCACAGAAGCTGCTTCCAAAGGGACCAATCTCCCCTCAATCTACACGGCAGTTAAAATCTGTAAAATTCCCACATGTATTAAAATCATACAAAAATATGTTTGTATCATATGGAAAGTAGAGTTAGATTCTAGACTTGCACAATTATGAACAGATGTTTCAGCTGTTTGGGAAAATGTCCAAATATCCAAACACAGTGGGGATGTGGAATGCTATGCTTTTGGAAACATTTGTTTTTTGACTTCCCATAGATGCTGATGGCACCCAAGTGTTATGACAGTCTAGAGTAATCCCATCGATTGTGAGAAAGGCCCCTGGTAGGCAGTATCACCCACCGAGAACCCGCGACTGAAGTCAATGGGTTTATGAGGAAATAACTCAGAGAGGGTAAGCGAATCATCAATGATTCACTTTCTTCAGTAGTTAAGACAGAACCAAAAAAGAGTAGACAGGTATAGTTAGACACATGATCATATGCATATACATTACATTTATACATCCTCATACACACATGGCATTTGTTATATTGACAAACTAGTCAGCATGTGTACTGAATTCCTAAACCTTGTTTTGATATTTTTATTCAATTCAGTCATATCATTCACCTCAGGTAGAACAATCATGTTTGTGTCAAGGAACCAGAAATTCATTGTGAGGAAAAACCAATGTCTAAGAGCTAAGAAGAAAGAAGGGTTTCACTAGTGATCAAAGAAAAGAGAAGAGAAAGCTTTGTGTTTTCTGGGAATGGATAGAATCCTTCCTGTGACTTCTCCTTTCTTTCTTTGCATAGGCTGCCCTTTCTGGTTCTGGCAACTGGTAGATGTCAAAAGTCTTCTAAGAGAGGAAAGATACAAGTCTCTAGACCTGTGTGAGAGGGTCAGACAAGATGTCTTTCCAATGACCAGCATCCACAGGCGAAGCAGAGCAGATTCTGACCCAGTGGTTGGAGCTGCAGAGCAGCAGCACATAGGAAGGAAGAGAAGCCAGTGCTTCATCGAGTCACCTATTGCACATTGCAGTCCAAGTTGATGAGCCACTGGTTTTAGCAAAACACCACCTTCCAGTCTCTGAAAAGTAATCTAGGCAGGTATTATCATCATAACGTACACAACAGATGCGTTATCTATAGCAAAACCTATATAGGAGCACTAATATATCTGTTGCCCACAGTGTGAACCCCAAAATTAGTGATTTTTACAACTAAGAACAATGCAAGCTGGAAGTTTTGTGTGCACATGTGCCCAGACTAAAGACCGGAAAATGTGCATTTTCTAATTATTGTAGCTTTTGATACCTAGTGATGTGTTGCCGTATCCTCAGCCGAGCCAGCTGGGGAAGAGAGAGCCTCGAGGCGAATGAGCGAGCCAGCTACGGGGTCACCAACCAGACCCCGGGAATCAGGTGAGAAGTGAGAAGCAAGCAGAGATGAGCTGCGGCAGATTCAGTCATTAAGGGTGTTTGGCTTATATAGGGTCAGGGTCCAATCGGGTGTTGCCATCTCTCCTCCAGGGGACAGCCACCAGTCATTTAACTGTTTACTAGGTGTCCTTTGAAGGGGCAGGTTAGATGGCCGCTTCCTATTAGTTGGTCATCCGTCCGCCCGCATGGTTCATCTGTTGGGACATGTCCGGGGCACGTCTGTACATCCAGGATTATCCTGAATTCGGAGCCAGGCTAGGGCCTCCCTGAATCGGGAGTGCCACGGTGATGAGACTACCTTTCTACCAGCCACTTTCTGCTGAAACCTGCAGAGGTAGGAAAATCTCCAGGACCATCCTGATGTCTGACAGCAGATGCAAGTTTGGGCTTTTTAAAGATCTCTAGATTGCTAGATTGGTAGCTTGCTACCAGAACTCAAGAGCCTAGGGAAAAATGTTATAGTTAGGGTTATTATAGCAAGAGGATGCAGGTCAAAGTCAAGAGCAGAGACACGTGCAATAGAGTCTGGGAAGCGGCGGGGGTGGGGGTCAACGGGTAGACTTTCTATTGTGCTTTCCCACTTGAGTCAGAAACAGTGCTAAATCTCGCTTTCCCAAGTCTAGGTGTCCAGGGCTCAGTCAATTAGACTGGGATGCTTCCCCTGTAACTGACTTTTGTCTTTATCCATTCCGGAAGTCCATCTGATACCACATGACTTGGAGCCACCCTGCTACTGCATATGATCAGGGGGTTGGTGTAACACCAGCTCCTCTTGGGTAAACAAAGGCATTTCCATCTGGGAGTATGTTCCGAGACCTTAGAAACCCCTCAGGAGCCAAAAGCAAAAGCTGGACTGCCCTTAAATAATGTAAATTCTCTCTCTCTCTCTCTCTCTCTCTCTCTCTCTCTCTCTCTCTCTCTCCCCCCCACTCCCACTCTTTCTCTCCTAAATACAGGGCTTCATATGTACTAGGCATGTAATCTTTCACTGAACCAGACCTCCACACCAGTAGAATTTAATTCTGCTGTATAATGACCTAAAGGGCTACAATTATTTAAGAAATCTTTTTTTCTATTTTAAACTAATTTTGTTTTATTTTTACTTTTTTTTATTTTAAATTAATTTTATTTTTATTTTATATTTGACAATCTCTACATGTACACAATGCATTATGATCATAACTACCCCTATCTCCTTCCCGCTTCCTCTGGACTTTTCCCTAGCATGTCCACCTCCTGGCTTTATGTCCTAATTTTTTAAATTGGACAATATAAAATGTGAGCAATAAAAGAAAATACATTAAGGTTGTAAATAGTTATGATTGAGCTCCCATCTCTACATGGTGAAGAACACATGATAAATTTGAAGAATAACAGTTTTATCAGTCTTCTATGAGACTAAGTTTATGATGTGAGTACACGGAGCCTTGGCCCATGGGAGGCCATCCCACTTGAAAGCACACAGAAGGCATTCACCTTCTATACAGACCCTCAACCCAGGGAGGCCATCAACATTGCATGCACATGGAACCTACCCCATGAGAGGCCTTTATGTTGTGAGTACACAGATATGGAATTCAGGGTTTTGACAGGTAGTGTGGTATGTCAGGCTATTAGTTATTCAGTTTTCAGCTGTCCAGGTAAGAACACTGAATGTAGAAATAGTCTCATCTCCTCTCTGCCAGTCTGATGCACATGGGACACAGCAGCCACATGTGCAGTGCCTCTAGGGGCAGGTAGAGAGAGATTCTAAAAGGGCATGTAAAGCACTCCCTAGCTTTATAACTGGTGTTTTAAGAAGAGGAAATTTGGGTGTAGATGAGTGCACATGGGCAGCTGTCTGAACACGCACAGAGAACATGCCCTCTGAAAGCCAAGGAGACAGGCTGTAGTAGAAAGTAAGGCACTGGCACCTCGACTTTGGCTTCAGAATTGTGGCGAAACAAAATTTAGTGTTTATGGCATCCCAACTGCTGCAGTGCTTTATGGTAGGTGGGGAAAAAGAGCTTCCTTGGTACAGTGTGGTGCAGTGACCTTGGTGTCTGTGGCAGAAGACGGCTCCTTCGTATGATGACCTCAGTTCCAAAATAAACTAGTGTTCATCTTTTGCATGCTTGTTTTTTGGGAGACACAGAACTCCCTAGGTAGTCCTACCTGGCCTGGAACTCACTACACGGGCCAGTATGTCAATGCTCCTGCTTCTGCCTCATGACGTCTCTGATAACAGGAATGTGCCAAGCTGTGAAAAGAAATACTTTGAACTTGAAGATCTCTGTGGTGTTAATGAAGCAACATGACATTTCCAAGTGTCCCCGATTCAGCAATCTGATTAATAGCCTGCAGCTGAACATTGCACAATCACAGACCCAGCTGAATCTTCTCAGTCCAGAGGCCTGTTGCCTCTTCCTGATCGAGTATATTTCACTTATTTGAGAGGATGGGGGAGAGGAGATATATATATGCATGTCATGGCATACAGATGGAGGTCAGAGAACCACTTTCCATCTCCTTCCGACACAGGAGATTCTGGGGATAAAATTCAGGTAACCATGTCTGCAAGCAGGTGCCTTTCAAACTAAGATATCTTCTTTTATTTATACATTAATATATTAATTTTAATTTTTACACCAATAGTTCCTTTTTTTATACTACTTCCTCCATTTCCAGGAAGCAAGAGACCAGGGCCCATGGTCCAATATCCCCTGAAAAATCAAGATTTCCCATAAGTCCTTGCTTTCCTTCTCCTATACCTCTACATTCTCTTCTCCTCTTGCTCTCCTTTCTTGTTGCATGTGTAGTATAAGTGTGTGGCAGATACATGCATGTGAATGTGCACCTATGGGGGACCATGCATATGCAATGCAGAAGCCAGACAGAACATTGGAGGCTTTTATAGCTCTCCACTGTATTGTACTGAAACAGGATCACTTACTGAACTGAAAGCCTGCTGGTTTTGCTGGGCTGGCTGTCCAATGAGTTCTTGGGATCTGCTAGTAGGAGGATGGCTTGAGTCCTGGATATCAGATCAACTCTGGACAATATAGTGATATCCCCATCTCTTCAAGATGGGACAAACTCAGAACCACAAGCAGGGCCCAAATAAATCCCTTCCCTGATTCCCATCATCCCAGTGCAATAGATGTAGTAAGGATAGACAAAGGGCTGTAACCCAAGATGGCCTTGACCTATGACCAGAAACTCCCTAAAACTGCCTATTCAAACTTGTCTATCATCCCTGAAGTCTCCTGGTCTCCCAGCTTTGAAAGAAGTGGCAGTCACACAAAGCACATCGAAGTTATGTAAAGTCAAATATCCACAGACACTTTCCCCTCCCTTTCATCCATAGACCCTTACTTATCATTGTGTATGCATATGTGAATTCGAAGGTGGGAAGATACGTGCAGATATAGGGTTTCAAAATGTTAGACTTCTGAATTCTCAACATCTTATGTGAAAGTCATCCCTGTACAAGAGAGAAGCTTGAAGGGGCACTTGAAGCATATAGGAATTCAGAGTTCATGATGTGACTCCTATCAGGGGCATAAGATTGGGCATAATCAGCCCCATGTTGAGGGTCTGCCCATCATTGCTTATCCCAATCTGATCTCTGCAGATATTCTGACCAAGGTAGAGGATCTGGTTTTCATTGGGACTCATCTGAGCACCATGTAGAGTCTGCTGGTCAATGACACTTGTCTGAGCCCAAAAAAGGGAAGCACTGGCATACATATGAGCTCCAGAAATGGTAGAGTTGACACTGGGGTACATATGAGCCCCAGAAATTTAATCGTTGCTCTGGGGATATATGTTAAGTCCCACAGAATACTCATCAGAGCCCCAGAGAACATATGGATGCCACTGGGACTCCTCTGAGCTCCTGAGTGGGTTGAATCACCACTGAGAGATATTTGAGTGCCACAGGTGATCTGGTCACCATTGAAGGTCATCGTCTGCCTCCAGCGTGGTCACTCAAAGAAGTAACTGGATGGTCCTCAAATGAGGTCTGGCCACTGTCAAAAGCCACACATGACTCCCATAAGGAGGAGTTTGATTGTCACTGAAGGTCTCTTCCTGACCTCTACACAGGGCTGGACTATGACCCCTATTGAGAGTCTTATCACTGAAGGTTTTCATTGGAGACGCAAACCTTGCTTTCCTTCTTTGTTGCCTCCTGGCTACTGGTAAGCAATGACTTTGGGGGTGGCATTGACATCTATTACCTGAGTGCCAGCAATGGGCTTGGTCTGAGGTAAAAGCCCAGCTTTCTGGCGCTTAGGAACAGTCTTATTGGGCTCTCCAAAGGGCATTAGAAGAGTTTTACCAGTATATGTTACTGACTTCTGGGTCAGGACTGCCCCGGGAATGTTGGGACATTCAGATGTCATCTCTGGGCTTTGAGCCGTGTCCTGAGGGTTTCCCTGCACAGGGCCAGTCACAGGCATGCAGGGCTGTGGCTCTGGTTTAGCTGGTACAGTGGCCTGGTTTTCAGAGTATTTAGGAAGGTTCTTGAGAAGCTCTTCGATCTCCTCAAATAATTGGAAACTGGGATCCATTTTTTTTTTTCTGAACTAAATAGTTGTCACCTCAAATGGTTCTTCAGAGAAGCCAGATTCAGTTGAACTCCTGATAAGACTTAAGAATGGTGTTTGCCTTTTATCTCTGGCTAGGAAGTGACGTCCAATACCCATCAGGATGGAGCCAGAAGTGGTGCAGGAACAGCAAAACAGAAGCGCATGCAGATGTAGGTTCAAGGTCTGAGCAAAGGTGTCAGCCAGGAGCTGGATCCAAAGTGAAGTGGGAGAAAACCAAGAAGTCTTAAAAAAAAAAAGCAGTGAATATCTGACAAAAAAAAAGGTGAAATCAGGATTCAGTAAAAGAAAGATGGATGGAAGGAAGAAAGGAGAGAGAGAAAGAGATAAAGAGAAAGAGAGAAAGAAAGAGAAAGAGACAGAGAGAGAAAGAAAAAGAAAGGAAGGAAGGAAGAAAAAGAAAGAAAGAAAGAGAGAGAGAGAGAGAAAGAAAGAAAGAAAGAAAGAAAGAAAGAAAGAAAGAAAGAAAGAAAGAAAGAAAGAAAGAAAGAAAGAAAGAAAGAAAGAAAAAATTTTGAAACTTGAGGACACCTACCCTAGTGGTCTTGTCTTCAGTTCAAAGGGGTAGAAACCAAGCAAGAAGACTCCTAGAGCCAAGATGGGACATCTAATAGAAGATCCTTCTGTGCATAGTGCTGGGACCTCAAAGTGTAAAAATAAACCAGAAAACAAAGTTTTGCTTTACTGGTCAGGTGTGGTGTTACAGGCTCAGCACTGGTTGCTGAGGCAGGAGGATCATTACTTTAAGGCCAGTTTAGGCTACATAAGATTTTATCTCAAACCAAACCCAAATCAAATCAAAACAAATCAATGACAATAGCATTCCACCTTGACATTTCTGTAAGAAAATGCAGGGATTCTCATTAACCAGTGGTGGAAAGGGATGGGCAACTATTCTTTAATTTTTTTATTCTTTGACATTTTCATAAATATATACAATGAATTTATGTGTTTTCACACCTTACTACCTAATCCCATTCTCCCTCCCATTTCACTTTATACTTCCGCTTTCCAGCCAGTCTTCCTTTTATTTTCATGTCTTTTGCCATGTGAGACCCACCGGGTTTCATCTGAGATGCCTGTACTGGCAAGTGTCTGAATACTGGCTTGGGCATGGATGACTTGTCAGTACATCACTGACTAAAGACCCCCCCCCCCACACACACCTTCTCCTGTTTGGCATTACTCTTAAATAATCTCTCAAGGATGTGTAGTGTTTCTTGAGATTTTCCCTAATGCATGGTGAAATGTTGAGTGGCCAACTCTGATGCAGGTCTAGGGGACATCTCTGCATGAGTTCTTGGGTGTGGCACCCCTGTCATAACCAGAGAACACTGTCTGGCTCAGGCTCTTCCATTCTTACCACTTCCTCTTCCACATGGTTTCCAGAGTCTTGGGATATGAAAGGGGGAGTGATGGTTTTAATGTCCTATTTAGATCTAAGCATTCCATAGTCACTGATTTTCTGCACTTTGGCTAGTTGTGGTCCTCTGCATGAAACATCTTCCATTGCAAAAGGATGCTTCCTGATCAAGTACAGAGAGCTTTTCTAATCTATGGGTATATTGACAAGTGTTTAGATTCTTGAGTTCGACATCAGAGACTCTATATCAACCACCTGGAACTAGGCCAGCCTAATCTCTCCCTATCCTGAGGCTCAGGGAAATTTGGGGAAGAGGGGGCAGTAAGATTGTAAGAGCACAAGGATGGGAGGAGTAATGATATGCAAGATACTCCACACAAGTTAGGGCCGAAGCAATCATATTTGGACTTTGCATGACCTGCGCAATGTCCAACACACTATTGACCCCACAAAGTCTTGCATTTGCTAAAGGCACTAGGATCCTTGGTGGCAAGGGATTGACAGCCACAGCAGTGTTCCTATGCTTAAAGGGAACACAGGAAAGGGTTCTGGGAAATGCCACTGGGTCCTTGCACCTCATCGGAGAGGAGGACCCAGAGGAGAGTTTGGCATGCACTTTAAAGGATGCTCCGGGGATGGGAGGGGGAGGCACTGGGGGATAGGCAGGGAATGGGGAGGGGGGCATAGTGGGGTGGGGGGTGGAGGGAGGAAAGGGACTGGTGTACTTGTTAAGTTTGTATGAGTGGAAATAAAAAAAAAAAGATTCTTGAGTTCGAATAAGTTGATACAGACACCAGTTCCCATCTGCTGGCTGTTAAGGCTATAGATTTTGTTTGCTGCGGCCATGTTCCAAATGCTCGGTACAAGTCACTTCAGATCTTTTCTGGAGACAAAGATTTTCATCTTAGATCTCAAAGAATTTCACAAGTAATTTTCTGAAGAATGTAAACAGTGTAAACTAAAAAACACCTATGCAGATGAAGAAGGAAGACACAGGAGCAGCAGCCTATAGAGAAAGAGACCATAGAAACAGACGCAAACAGTTCACATGTCAGAAGATGGAAAAACCACCAGCGTTCCCATAGTTAAAGGAATTCACATGCTCTCCTATATTAGGAGAGCTCAGAAAAATGAATGAACATCTTAGAGCTTAACATTTTTAGCCCCTTTCATATATATATATATATATATATATATATATATATATATATATATAGTCAATAAGTGCAAATGCTACTGTGTTACTTTTCTGTTGCTATAGCAAAATACCTAACAAAAGTGTCTTAAGGAAGGAAAGATTTATGTTGGCTCCCTATTTGTGGGTACAATCCATCATGGCAGCAGGAGCTTGAGGTGTCTGACCAACGTGTCCTGCTTTCAGGAAGCAGAGAGAGGTGAATCCTGGTACTCATCTCATTTCCTCCTTTTTGTTCAGTCTTGGACCACAACCCATGGAAAGATACTACACATATTCAGTTGGCTGGGGGCGGAGGTGACTTCCCCTCCTTAGTTAAACCTTTTAGGATACATGCTTGAGACTTGTGATTCAAGTCTTGTCAAGTTGGCAATCAAGATTCGCCATCACAACTGGTCTTCTGGATATACAGATCTTTGGAAGAGGTACAAGGCGGTAGGCAGAAGTGCTCCGCCTGGACCAACCCCATCTGTCTGCAGCACCCTCATAGTCGACTCTTTCTCTCACGTTCTAGCTCTTCCCTCCACCAGGATTCCTAGATCCTTCTCAAACACTGGATCATTCTTTTTCACATCACACTGCCATTTCCTTCTTCCTACTTCACAGCATGAATCAAGACAGACCTAATTGGTAAAGTCTGCCTTTACTCAAGCCTCTTGAGTCTTGCCTGTGAGTTCCATGTGTGAGGAACAACGTATCTTGTAGTCGTCACTCTATCCCCAGAGGCTGACACATAGTAAGTGCACAATAATTAGCTGCTGAATAAATGAATGAAGAAGTGGTGCATTTGCATGTGTGATGACCTTCTTTGATTTTGCAGTTTTGATTTTTCTCTTCCATGCTGCTACTCTGCTTTGATAATGCTTGCAATGGTTTCTCTCCTTTGCTCCAAATGATCAAGGTCAAGTTGCATTTAAAAGTGTTTTCCTCTCCTGTCTGGCAAGTTCTCTCCCAGCTTGATGCCATTTGCAAACTTAATGACTACTGTTTGGTTATTTATGTTGTTAGGATAGGATGAGGAAGACAAGTTGTACTGCCTACTCTCTTATATTTGGGCCATTTCAGTAATGGGAACATCGGATCTTCACAGGTGTTCTCTCTGAATGATGCTGGATAGTATATTAGAATATTACTGGATGCCTGGAAAATTGCATGTTTGTTTCTGGCATAGTTGTATGTTAGTGCCAACATACATCTTGATTTCTTAGAAAAGCATTCCCATAAGCCAACATTGATTACATTTGTATTCGCTAATTACAGAAAGAAATTTTCTTTAAAAACTGTCTTCAGTAAATGACTCTTCAGAGGAAAATGAGATGCAACCAGGAAAATGAGAACCTTATGCAACGTACCAATTATGGCCCTGATTAAACAAGGGCTGTACTTGCAGCCACAGCTCCACCAGAATGGAAGCTTTGCTTCTGCTGGTTACACCTGCACAACTCCCACCCATCATTCCAAGGGGGCTTTGAGCTTTACTTAGTAGTTGTGGAGCACCGTGCATGGGAAAGAGGACGTGGACTTTGAGAGGGTGGGCAGGATTGTGAGTTCTCCCAGTGTGGCTCGGCCCTCCCAATATTGCCGGGCATGTATTACGAATCTAGATTCACCAGTTTGCCCCAGCTCTTCTCAGTTAGGAACTTCACAGAAAGTGGGAAAAGACCTTTGCTCATGTCTTGTGTCCAGGATAGTAAGATTTGTTGCAAAGAGAACATCACCATGAGATTTTGTCTTAGGGAAGAGTGACCGGACTTAACTCTGAGCACAGGTGGGGAGAAATGATAACTGAGGAGCAGGGTGGAGGCGTGAGAAGGAAATCTACTTAGAGGAAAACATTAGCAGCAAAGAAGATTCTGGATAAATGAAAGTCTTGGTTTCCCAGCAAGACCTCACTTCTCTGGTACAAATCTGTCTTAGTCTCATATTTCATTACTGCGATAAATGCATGACCCAAACATGTTAGAAGAACGAATGATTTATTCATGCTCATTGGCATACTTCCTACTTTGCCAATCTGAAATAGCCAACTAGTTCTGTCCAATCCTGTGGAATGGTAGCACCGGGTATCAGCTGGGTCTTCACACATTTTTTAGGTAATTTCCTACAGGCTTGCTCAGAGATTTATCTTAACTAAATAATTCTTAATAGCTGCACTTGAAGATACCGGAAACTGATTACTAGAAGGTGGAACAAGATTCTCCATGAAGGCAAGCTGGAGAGATAAAATATCACCTGAGAGGCAGTAGAGGATAAGAAACCACATCATATATGGAGGGGACCAGAAACCAATCAGGGATGGTTCTAGCTGAGCCAATCTAGCATGATTTTTTTAAATATTTTATTTGTGTGAAAGGGAGAGAGAGAGGCCTGCATGGCACATAGGTGGAGATCAGAGGACAAGTTTTGGAAGTCGGTACTCTTCTTCCTCCATGTGGGCTTTTGAGGATCATTGAACTCAGGTTGCCAGGTTTGCAAGCAGGTGCCTTTTCCAATAAGCTGTCTCATCGGCTTCCTAGAAAGATTCTACAATGGACAATTCTGGGATAAACACAGAAGGTCAGGACCTCACTGAGAAGAGATTTCTGAATCTACAGTTTGGTGAAAGGCAGAAACTTTGTTAGGGGGAGGAGGACAAAGTCAGTGGGTTCTAGTTACATGACCCTCCCCCCTACCAGGAGAACCTGACACAGGAGGAGGGAAGAAGATGGAATCCCAGGTGGTGTTCGCAGGAAACCTATGTTTTAATGCACATGTGACAGCTTCAGGAAATCTTTCTTTCCATGTGGGCTCTGGGGAACTCAGGCTTCTAGATTTCAGGTCACTAGGTTTACAAGCAGGTACCCACTGAGCTGTCTTGCTTCCCCTTATACTTGCTGCTTCTGATCAGGAAATGTAATAAGCTTTAATATTGTTATTAAGCATGGATGAATCAAAAATTCTACCCACAAATATTTACTAAACACCTCTTGTGCTCTTAGCATAGCACCATTAATGAGCGCAACTGCTAAGTCAATGATTATAGTGTAATAAGGCTATCTCGTTTTCCAATCAGGCTGCAAGAAGAGAGAATTGAAAGACATTTATTTCGGACACTTGCTAACACTTGGAAGTGTAAACATCTACAGAAAATAACATAGACCAAAAGAATTAATGGGATTGTGCACTAAATGTAGAAGTATTATTGCTCGGTTTGCTCATGCTTTGGCAGTAACAAATAATTTCTCAGGCAACAAAATATTTTGCAAAGAATAGACAGATGACAAAAATACTCTTGTTCAAAGAAAACAGATGTCACCATATGATTAAAGGTGAGAGCCTTGTGAGTCTTTGGGGAATGATATAGAATGATATTGTGTGATACACTGGGAAAGGAAGTATAGTAAGTGACCCACTCAATTAAAACACTACTTAAAGAACTGGTGAAATAGCTCATTGGATAAAGTGCCTGGTCATGTGCTCACAAACTCAGTGACCTGAGTTGGATCCCTAGAAATCCAAATGGTGAAAGGAGGGAACCAGCTTCTAAAAATTGTCTTGGGAAGGAGGGGAAGAGGAGGGAGAAAGGGAGTGGGGGGGGAGGTGGAGGGAGGGAGGGGACCGATGTACCTGTTAAATTTGTATGAGTGGAAATAATAATAATAAAAAAATTGTCTTCTGATCTCCATGTGTGTGTGCCAAGGCGTGCTCCCTCCCCCCACCATTACCCCTCTGTCTCTGACATGTAGAAGGGTAGAGTGACCAAAGTTGTATAACACAATTCTTCATTTTGTAATGGCTTAAAAAAGAGAGAGAGTGATAATGTTTGCTGAGTCTAGTTTTACTGAAGTCAGCTCTTTGAATTTTCTGGGAATTGTGCTTCAAATGTAAATCCCTAGGATCTAGTCTGCACGGTGAAAATAGGAGTTTGGAGGACTCCCAGGGTATATAGTAAGAGGGAGTCATACTGATTATGTATACTGTATAGTAGAAGGAACAGCAGACTTCAAACAAGACATTTGCCTCTGGCAAACCTCAAAGCAATAGAATGCCAGATCAACTCAGCATACGACCTTTCACAGCCACTGACCCCCTCCCACACTCTCGCTGTCTTCCTGTCACACCCAGGCAGGCGGTACCCAGTAAGGAGAACGGGGATGTAAGGATGGTAGAGAGTTGTGAAATAAAGTCTGGATCACTGATTCTTTTGAAGAACATGTTTATGTAGGGCCAAGGGTGGAGGGAGGAAGAAAAGAACAACTTGAAAATGGAGTTAAGTTACAACCTACGTAGACATCCTCACTGCTAAAAACCAGAGAAGGTTGACTTTCGCATCTCAATCAACTCAGTTTTATTCTCTAATGAAAGACAATAGATTTCGATAAGAATCAGTGAGATAGAACAAGTCAAAATGATTCCTGAAGTCGCCTTTGGGTCTTCATTGCTACGTACATTCAATATATTAAAGCACTCGGGTGCACACTCATGCACACATGCAAAAAGTTCTGCTAAAAAATTAAAAAGACGGGCGAGAAGGAGGAAGGAGAGAAAAGGAGAAAGAGAGAGAGAGAGAGAGAGTTGCATAGCCATATTTGTAAAACTCTAGACCCTCTAACAAGTTGGAGTACTATATCAATTCTGGTCACTACAAGTCTATTGAAATTTACCCCAAATCAGATGCACCCTATTTATATTCAAGGGATTAGATGCCAAACAGATCAGGAAGGTGTTAATCAGCTACCCACCCAATCTAAGACTCTCTCTGAGGAGCTAAAGCACTCAGTCTAGGCACCTAGAATTTTGGGGTTTTTTCCAAGTAAATGATATGGTCCATGCTTTTAGAGGGATGATATTTGGTAGATACCCAAATGTGACAGGTGTTTATTCTGCATTAAACTAGGATATTTTGTTATGTGAAGTGACCCTGAAATAAATATGGCTTCGGTTCAACTTTTAAGCCAAATATTTGCGATCTGAACAATTAGCAGGAGGCTTGCACCTGGGGCTTTTACAGAACGTATTTCAAGAGAATTGATAGTCATGGGCTCATTGACTTTTATTGAACTCCATCAGCACATTGAAAACAGCAACCTAACCTCTCTCTACTGTTTGAAAGACAAGGAAGAAAGAAGCTAAATTGCCTGGCCCCATGGCTGAGTGGCAGGGTTAGAAGAGAACACAGAGAGGGTCTAGTCCCAGGCATCTGGCTTTTGGCACAGTGAAGCTACCTTTCACATACCAAACCCTGTCTGCCACGATTAATACCAGGAAAAATCTGTCACTTTGAGGATGCGATGTTGCTTTCATAAGTAACATTTACCAGATTATTTATGTGTGAGTGGCAGATTGTTCCCAGGTCATCTTTGTGAATGGAGCTGTGGGAAGCAATCACCCTGCGATGATCAGTGTTGCATTAATGTGTGCGATAATAGAATAAATACAATCAATTTTGTTAATAGAAGGAGACAGTGATGCTAGACGGCTTGTCTAGAAACAAGAGGCTCTGCCAGGCTTCTACAGTTGGCTTTCTAAACTGAAAAAAATGTTTGAAGACATAGACAGAAAAGGGCATAAAATAGGCCAGCCTACTGATTTCTTGATTGTAATGGGAATAACAGATTATACCCTGAGCTGAGGTATTTGAAAGAGAAGCTGGCATGCGGGTATTCTGCCCATTCAAATGTTTCATTGGAGTAGTACCTCAAAGTCCTTAAGAGGAAGGCCTTTACTTTTTTTCCTCTGATCCAATTATAGAGAAAACATGTGAGCGTTATCAACTCAATGGTAATTTTATCTTACTGTAACACACAAAGAAATTTATTGACAAAACACCTCACCGGGGAGTTTTGTTAGAAAAAAGAAGACCATCTGTGCCCGAGTAAGTGCTGTTTTCTTCTCTTTTGTTCTGGAAAATCAACTGCTTTGTGTCCTCCAACTTTTGGCAAAAAAAAAAAAAAAAAAAGCAATTTCATAAATGGTGCACTCAAATGCTCTGATGAAGTTATAACTTGATAAAGGCACCGAGGCAAAGATACCGCAGTGAAAAATGGGGCATATCAAAGAAAATTGACGCGTCATCATCAAATACCGGCCCCTCGGAATGAAGCCCGGCTGCAGGTTAGCACCCGCAGATTCATCCACAGCCGGGGGAGGGGGCGCGAGGGGGGGGTAAGGGGGACTGCACCTCGTCAGAACAGCTGGAGAATGGCCATCTGTCAGTGCCTGGTCAATGTCACATTGGGTCAGAGGCCTGTTTCCCTTCAGACTTTAACTGCAGACTCTTGCTTTCTTACATCTTCTTTGAGAAAACGAACTTTCATTTTCAACTCCAGCTCTCTCTCTCTGTGTGTGTGTGTGTGTGTGTGTGTGTGTGTGTGTGTGTGTCTGCTTCCTCCAGGGACCTGGGAAACTGAGCTGGTTCTTAAAGCCACATGTACTACTGACTCTTTTCAAGCACAGTTTGATACAGATCTTTAATATAAAATTCTTATCACTTTCTGGATAATACAATCCAATGCACTCCTTCCCTCACTCTGCGCCCCTTTATCTCACAGTCCTCCCTGACAGGGTCAATGATTTTCTCCTCAATCACTGACACAGCTGCCTCCCCCCTTTCCTGCAGTGGATTCTTTCTAGGTGCCACTGCAGAGGTTGCCAGGCACAATCCCTTCCTCATTGGCCAACCTTTTCCCTTCCTCTTTTCTCAGCAAATTGAACCCATCTAAGATTATCTCATCCTGCTTCCTAATTTATTACCACATGAGAGTTTCTTTTCCAGCAGTCATGTAAATGAAGTATCTACAAATCTTCCCATGAAAAAAACATAGAAATTCTAGTTGAACTGATAAACACCTTTTAAAACTTGTCTTTGAATGCATAGGTGAATTCACAAAACAATCTCCAGAGAGAGTGAAAAGAGCGAGGTCTGATGAGTGCTCTGTGTGTGTGTGTGTGTGTGTGTGTGTGTGTGTGTGTGTGAGAGAGAGAGAGAGAGAGAGAGAGAAAGAGAGAAGCAGGATGGGATTCATATGAGCTAGGGAATGCTACTGTAACGGATGGGCAGATGACAAGGTTGCCTCCATATAACAGGATCTTGGACACATATATAAATAAAGCCGGGACTCTTACACAGTAACACTAAATACAAGAGAAACTAGAAATTGAATAATTTTACCCAGATGAGGAGGCCATGCAGAAGAAATTCTAGCTCAACCTGATTACCAAAGTCTTTAGCAGAGAACTTTCATTATAACAGGCCGTCATATCATGAGTTTGTGGCTCAGACTATAGTACTGAGTGTGATAGTTTGACCCATGAGCCCATAAGCTGTGATCAGCTTGAGAAGTGGCCACAGGCCAGTAGAATTCCTGGGCAGCTGGGCCACCAAGCACACAGGCCAGGCCCAAGATGTTTCCTGCAGAACTAGACACTCTAAAGATGAGAATAGCATAGAATCCCATAATGCCCAAGGAGATCACTCTGAACCAGAGCCAGCACAGACAATAAAAAAAATCCAGCCCATAATATTAAGAAGTTTGTTTGGTTATTTGTCAACTTTTAAGTTTTTGATGTTTTGTGACAGAATTTCACTGCGTTGAGCGGGTTTGGCCTCCCCTCTCAGTCTTCCTGTCTCACTCTCCCGAGTGTTGGGCCTACAGGTGCTTCCGCCATACCCAGCTCAGAAAAGATTTCTCAGCAAGGCAGAGATGGGCAGAGGAATGGATGGGGAAGGATTGAGAAACTCAAAAATAAGTCTAAACCATTATTTTTATAAAATAGTGTTTATTCAATTATATTAAGTGAAGTATCCCAAACCCAGAAAGTTAAGCACCGTATGTACTCTCTAATAGGTGGCTCCTAGTACCAAACTCATCCAACCCACATTGAGACACTCAAAGGTAAACCTATGTAATACAGTAATTGCAAGGATTATGAACAGGAGGGATGGGGTTGGAGGGCCACACCAGACACAAGGAGAGAGGCGACCATGTTACAGCAGAGAAACTAGGCCTCCATCAAGGAATGCAAGTAAGTAATGTGACACCTGGTTAAGTTCACAGACGTTCGTTCCTGATCATGTACAACTGAGGGGGTATGATCTTACCAGAAGGGGAGGGCATATAATCTGGCAGATAAAAAGTAATCATTTTGCAAATGGGTGATTGACCCCTCCCTCACTGAGGTTTCCTACTTTTATTACATCTGCCCTTGAATGACAAGACTCCAGTTTAACAGCTTTTTGTCTCTGACCAGGGGATGACATACAGTGCCCATCAGGATGGAGTGAAGGGCATTGCAGGAGCAGCAAAACTGCAAAAGAAAATCAACAAACCACAATCCAGAACTTCAGAGTCTCTATATCAACCACATAGAACTAGGCCAGCCTAATCTCTCCCCATCCTGAAGCTCAGGGACATTTGCAGAAGAGGGGGCGGTAAGGGGGCAAAAGGATGGGAGGAGCAATATTTGCAAGATTCTCCACACTAGTTAGGATCGAAGCAATCATAATAGGACTTTGCATGCCCTGCGCAATGTCCAACACACTATTGACCTCACAAAGTCTAGCATCAGCTAAAGGCACCAAGATCCTTGGAGGCAAGGGATTGACAGCCACAGTAATGTTCCTATGCTTAAGGGGAACACGAGAAAGGGTTCAGGGAAATGCCACTGGGTCCTTGTACGTCATCGGAGAGGAGGACCCAGAGAAGAGTTAGGCATACACAATAAAGGACTCTCTGGGAATTGGGGGGGGGAGGCACTGGAGGATGGGGAGGGAGAGGAGGGGAAGCAGGGGGTTCGGGGGGAGCAGGAGGGAGGGAGGGAACTGGTCTACCTGTTAAGTTTGTATGAGCGGAAATAATAAAAAATGTATTTAAAATAGTGTTTATTTTGTAAGAGTTTAATTTAAAACAAAAAGTAGAACTAAAATACTTGACAACCAATGTTAAATACATTGGGAAGATAATAACTTTAGAATTAAAGTGTTTTTAGATCCTTGTATCATGTGGGGCAGGCAGTGTGCAGAAAGGACTGCTGCCTCATGTAGACCCACACGGAAACATCCCAAGAAGGAATGGTAAAATAATGAAATTAAGCAATACAACTTCAAAAAAAAGTCTATCACTTGAAAGAGTGGATAATCCCAAATTGATTTTAAGATAAAATTGTCTATATTACTTTCAAATGTATCTAGTTGTGGAATCAAAATATTATGTTATTGGCACAAATATTATTGGCACAAACAGGTCCAATATATCTTAATAGATGCAAACATAAAATTAAAATTTTAATTCTAAATTTATCACTTATGGAGAGTTAGTGCTGCTTTATTTCATTTAGTGTATGTTAGGTTGCAAGAGAAACAAGGTTCAGCAGTAATTGCATTTCTAACTTTTTAAAAATGATGCTAATTCTAAGAGTTATCTTCATATTGATAACTAGATAGGGATTGTCTTAGTTTCATATTACATTGCTCTAATGAATACATGACCTAAAAATCTAATGGGAACAGGAAATTTTTATTTGGACTCACTATTGCAGTTTATCGTGATGACGGGTAAGTTCCCAGATGAAGTAGAGGGAACTAGCAAAGCCACATCCACAGCAAGGGCAGAGGAGCAAGGACCATTTGCACATTTGCTTTTTAAATTGCAAACTTGCCGAAGTTCTTTCTCCATCTTATCCACCTGCCCAGGAGGCTGGTTACCTCACGTCAATCATGCAGTTAAGGTGATTTCCCATAGTCTTGCTCAAAAGTCTGCATTAACTAAATAATTCCTCATCAGTGTTCCCAGAGACCCGTATCTCAATGTGGAACTGACGACGAAGACTAATTGCCACAGCTGGCATTTAGGTTACCCACATAGATGACTTCCCACTGGGTAATGATTTCCAAAGCAGGGGAACTGTGCTAAACCCAGAGAACTAAAAAATATATTATTTTAAAAGATTGAAACATAATCACTGATAAGATTTTAGGAGTGCTATATTTATATTTTTCTTTTTAAATAGAATTTTTTCCCAAAGGAATAATTTTAGATTTACAAGATGCAAAAGTGCAGAGAGCAGTGATAGCGTAGACATTTCCCCAAACCCTAAACCCAGTTCTCCTATTAACATCTCACATTATTTGCTTGTTGCAACATTAGTAAGCCATTGATAGCTAAATATTGTACTAGAATTGTATATTCTCAGTATGGCTTGATGACATCTTGCTGCTACCGGAACTCCATGAAAGACATCACATGATATTCAGTGTTGTCTTCTCAGATCCTTCTTGTTCATGGCCATTTTTAATACTTTGCTCTGTTGAAGACTTTGAGGATTACTGGTCAGAGATTTTGTAGAATGCCCTTTGACTGGGATTTGTCAGATTGGGACTATGAATTTTGGAAGGCAGAACATGGAAGTCAAATGTATCCTGATCACATTGCATCTTAGGTATTTATTACACATTTATTAATGACAACCAAATTTATCTGGATTACATGAGTGAGGTTATGTGTCAAATGTAAAATGAACACCCCCCAATCCCACTAGGCTTGCTGGAAAGAAATATGTGTGTGTGTGTGTGTATCCCATGGGGTGGAGAGTATGTTCTACTTCCTTGAGGGTAGATTATATATAGAAATTATTTGGTTTCCTTTTTCATGAGAAGTTTATCCCTTATCATTTATTTATCCATTCATCTGATTATTTATGTAAGTTATACATTTTATTTTTTTGGGTATGGCCCAATATTGCTGCTGCAACCAGCATGGGAGGTGTAGGTTGGACCTGAAAGGTAACAGAAAGTTATAGCAGACACACATCCCTCAAAATCTAAGGAAAGAGGGGGTTCAGGAAGCATTCCATCTATTTCAGTGACCAAAGCAGAAGTGTGAATTCTTACTCCCCATTAATCTTCATTCACTCTTCTTATATCCATGACTTCTAGTATGTGATTCTTGCCATATTGGATTATATTCCTGCCAGAACCATAAGCCAAATGAATATCCCTTTCTTTTCTAAGTTGCTTGTGTCCGACTATTGTCTCACAGCAAAAGAACCATAACTGCAACGCTTCTCCTGCTTCTCTTGCTTTCTCCCCCCACAATAGGCCCCTCTGTTTTCATGTGTATATTGTATGACCTCATGTATATATTCACACACACATATATATAGGCAGAGAAAGAGAGGAAGAAAGAATATATATTCTTATATATTATAATTAATACAAATTTATAAATAAGATATAAATTGATAAATATTCTTATAAATAAATCTAAAGTTAACTTGTGAAGGAAAGTATGCTGTACTTTGCCTTTGCCATTCCCTCCTCAGGAGTTGGGTTTTTGTTATTGTTTTGCTTGCTTCTAATTCCTTACTGTTTTCATTCAGTACTGCAAGATGGTGTTAAGCTCATCTTCATAGTTGTATGTTATAGTTACTTTTCTTTTATTGCTGTGAGACAGCACTTTTATACAACTTAAGGAAAAAAGGGAGATGACCAGGGATGTAGTCCATTATGGTAGAAATCACACAACAGAAGGCATGACTAAAGACAGAAGCAGGAGGTGTAGGTCACTGTAGCCAGCAGAAAGGCAGAGAGAACAAGAGTAGCTGAGGAAGCAAGGCCAGGCCACGAAACCTCAAGGCCCACCACACCAGGACATGCCTTTCTCTAGCAAAGCTTTGCCTCTCGAAGGTGCTGGACCCTTCTCAAACATCAACACCTGCTGAAGATTCAAACACATGAGCCCAGGGGGGAGGGAAGGCAACTCACGTTCGTCATGCCACTGTAGTTCTAGAATGTACATTTCTCTAAGGGAGTCTATCCTATTTATTGGAAAATGATATTAGAGGACAAATCTGAGTATTAATCGTGTTCCTTAATAGTGGAGTGACACATAAAGTCTAGCATCTGCTAAAGGCACCAAGATCCTTGGAGACAAGGGATTGACAGCCACAGTAGTGTTCCTATGCTTAAGGGGAGCACAGGAAAAGGGTTCAGGGAAATGCCATTGGGTCCTTGTATGTCATCAGAGAGGAGGGCCCAGAGGAGAATCAGGCATGCACAATAAAGGACTCTCTGGGGATTGGGGGGGGACGCACTGGGGGATGGGGAGGAAGGGGTGAGGGGAGGGGGAGCAGGAGGTTCGGGGGGAGGAGAAGGGAGGGAGGGAAGTGGTGTACCTATTAAGTTTGTATGAGCAGAAATAATAATAAAAAATGTTAAAAAAAATAGTGGAGTGACAGTACTTCTAGGCCCTGCCAGCAGGGAAGAGGAAGGAAATTAATATATATGTCTGTATTTATGTATATATGACACATGAATATGTAGATATTTAGTAGGTAGTCACATGTGTTTATTTTATGATAAACTCATGACTATATTAATGACTGTAACCTCTTCCCCTTGCAGTACTTCTAGTCCATACCATTTGCCATCCACTTATGCAGTGATCCATTTTCAGCATGTGTGTGGCAGAATCAGAATCTTAAACCATACTCTCCTTGGAAACAGCATTATCTAGAATACAGTATTTTTCTATGGAGTTCATTTTGTCTTATATTTTATTTTACATGCTTATTACCAAGCTTACTTAGTACTTTATCTCCTGCCCCATTCTATTCCAGATGGACAAATGTCAGGTTCCTAAAGTGGAATTTTATATAACATGAAAGAAAATAATGGTCTAGAAGTGACATAAATGGTTTTTAAAGAATACTGACCCCCTCTTCCCAACCCTCAGACATGGCGTGTGGAGTGATGATAAGAAAACGGGCTAGAACTATTTCTTGAGGCCTGTCAAATTTAAAAGGAACAGTCTTAGAGGACATAGGTGTTAGCCAGGGTCAACTGTGGATGAAACTTTCTGTGACAATCTATGGGAGGGCTTGTTTAGCAAGTGTCAATGGAAAACTTAGGGAAACTTGGGAGTAAGGAGAGGAAGCAGAGAATGAGAGTAAGGGGTAACAAATGACTGGAATTACTTCTTTTCTATGATTATTCAAGATAGGATGTCCATCTGAAAGCTTGGGAATCTCTTTAGGTATATACATCTTCAGAGAGATTGAGCATTGCCCAGGAAATAGGAGGGGGCACCCAAGTGAAGACTGCTGATTCATATGTGATGAAAATTTGGAATTAGTTAACAAAAGGTCCAGCCAGATTAGGAAGTCAGAACAGAAAATTCTCATTCAGATTCCAAAGGGGAAGAGTGAAGTAGACTTGTGCTGAAAGCAGATGAGGGTAGCAGCACTGAAATGTGAGCATAAGAAGTCTTCGGGGGCGGGGGGGGGCTGGAGAGGTGGCTCAGGGGTTAAGCCTCTGCTTTGCAGGCAGAAGGTCCTGAGTTCAGATCCTAGACCCCATGTATAGACGCAGGGCGGAAGCGGGGCAGCCTGCATTTCTGGTCCTGGTAGGGCAGAGCCTGCGAATTCCTGGGCAGAGTAAACAAGGAGGAGGTGGAGGCGGTCCATGGTGGTTCCCAAATTCGCCCATGGTTCTACACGCACACATGCACAATTGAATAAATTAAAAAATATATATACATATAAAAAGAAGTCTTCAGGGAAACTACAAGGAATTTGGGTTCACATTATCTCTTGACCTAGAAAGAGTGTGTGTAAATGCCACCCCTGTCAAAGAAGTGAACAAGTCAAACTGTAGTTAAAATATGTTGTGTGATGCTGTCCAGCCTGACTGACTCCATGCACTGAAATATGCTTTGGAAAATCTGGGGGAGAACCTGGACTATTCCTTTTCTTTCACAGTGGGCTGTGTGCCTAAGTCGACATTGTGTTTAGAAGCACATAGACTGTTTGGTTTTGCAAATTTACCTAATAAGGAATTTTGCCTCAGTAACTCATAGTATCTTCTGCTTACCCTGGTTTAAGTCATATTTAGATGAAACATTGAACTTGGTATTTTAGGATTGATACTGGAATGAGCAAATACTTCAGCAGGTATGAATGTATTTTGCACTTGACAAACAAGTACGCTGTACGCTTATGTTTCTCCCAAATTCATGTGTTGAAACACCAGTAAAAGGGAATCTGGATATGTTGCCTTGGGGAGCTAGCTGGGTGTGAGGATGGTGCATGGACGGTTAGTGTCCCTAGAAGAGATTCGAATGCTTCTCTCTTGCTCTCTGCCATATGGGGCACAGTGAGATGACTCATGCAATGCAAGCCAGGAAAGGAGTTCTTACTAGGAAATGGTTCTGCCCACACCTTGATCTTGTACTCTCCAACCTTTAGAACTTTGAGAAATAAATGTTCATCGTACATCCAGTCTCTGACATTTTGTTACAGAAGCCCAAGCAAATTAGGATAATGAAAACAGAAGGATCATAAATGATCTTAGACAGACTTCACTTAGTACACCGAGTGCAAAGTATAATTCCCTCAAGTAACTGTTTGCACCTGATGATAGACACAGGGGCCTATCATTAATAACAACTGTCTTCAGTGGTGATTTCCAAGGAAGTTCGGATTCACATGGTTATAGTTTATCATGATAGGTCTGATTCAGGCTTCCTATGGGGGTCGTGGAGATGCTGTAGGTGCAAGCAAGCTGTGATTTCAGAAGGTCACATATAGAATCTGTCCCTCTATGATCTGACATAATGTTATTTAAAGGAACACTGTGCATTCTCACTTCAGAAGAGTCAATGACCTTTCAAGGCACAGGAGGCTTATGAGGGTTTGTACTTGGTGGGCAGGAGGCAGGATGGGGCAGTTTGGAGAGGATGGATGGCCGTATAGAACCACAGAGCCAGCGGAGGATTGATGTGCTACTTTGTGATTAATTGAGGTCGTAGGCTGTCTGCTCAACACAGATTCTGTAATTAGTCTTTGTCCCATGATCTGAGCAGAGACTTTGAGACAGTGTAGGTGTTGGCATCTCCAATCTGAGTCTTCCCTGTGCCTTGCTCCTGACTCACCGCTCTTCTGGCATTCCATGGTGACAGCTTGAGGTCAGGAGGTGGCAGGAAAAGTTCTGTGGTTAAAAGAATCACTTACAAATGGATCCAATATTTGCCTAACCCGACTGGATTGAACTTCCCAGGTCACAACACTGAAGATTTGCTACTTACAGTGCCTTGGAAGTCTTTCACGAGCACTTTGGTTTAAGCACGTGGATTTATACTTGTTCTGAACTGTGTCTTTCTTACATAGACTCTGATCACCTTGGGGACCTGAGATCGTTTACAGAACTCAGTTCTAACCAGATAAGCAGTCTGTGATTCTCATGCAGATTTAATTGTTCAGCGTATCCAGGGAACCTTTAGTTCTAGGCAATGTTAAAGGATGTTCCCTCTACATTTATAAATCACATGGTTAAGAAAATATAAAACCAGTTTGGTTCCTTTAGGGCAGTATTTTTTCTGGGTCTTTAATATGCTAATACACATTTTAAAAAAGAGAAAGATGATGTAGTATTAGGTATTTTACAAATTTATTTGAAGATTTCTCATAGAATATTTAATACCTCTTTCTTACATAATTCTTACTAATAATTTTCAAGCCAATGCTGCCCCACAGAGAGATTAAAATACCTTAGCATAGACTGAATTTCTATCAATCCCTGCAGAGCCAAGCTATTATTTCTAGGTGAAATTCCAAGTTCATTAACACGAGTATATTAGCCAAATCACTCCTCAGGGCCAATGGGGACGATCTGTCATCTCTTGTTCTGAATTTCCAAGTGAGGCACTAGGGAATTATTATCTTGTCCACTATAAAAAACAAATCTTCCAAAGCAAAGAACTCTAACTGCTTCCTTTTATCATGACTATTATATAGTTTTCCTTAGTCTCGATTTTTACAAAATCTCCTAAAAACTGTACAAGCAGGATGCTGGTGTAGTCTTACTGATGAGATGTCTAAATGTTTATTGTTATGATTTTGTTTAATAAGGTAATTTCCCAGAGGACAATCATTTATATCAGATCTTCTGGTCAAATGTAGGTTCATCTCAGATGAATATTTTTCTTATTTAAGAAGAAATGTTACAAAAAAAGAGGATCTTTGAATGTGAAGTTCCAATGGTGCTAGGCACATGCTTGAACTTCGTAGTGTTTAAAGTTTATAGGACTGACTGTGAAGTAGTTAGGACTGAGTTGTTAATGCCCTAATGATTATTAATCTTATGGCCTTGTGGTGGTTGAGAAGCCATCATTTCCAAGATGTATAAGTAATACACACTTGTCCCTTACTACCATTATATAATGTTTTTCTTTGTCTGTTTCATGGGTATGTGTTTATAGGATACAACTATGGATTCTACATAGGAGTGCTTACAGGTATGTATGCTTGTGTGTGTGCATGCATACAAAGGTCCACGATTGATACTGGGAATCATCTTCCATTATTCTTTCAACTTATATTAATATATTTAAAAAAGAACAAAGTGGTTAAGCTCACCCTATTCTTTTTGAGACAGGGTCTCTAGTCAAACCTAGAGCTCACAAATAAGGACCATCTTCGTAGCCAGCTCCCTCTAGGGAGTCCCCTTTCACCTTCCAAAGCTGGAATTGTGGCTGAATTGCAGACCCAGCTCACATTCCATGTGGGATCTGAAAAATCTGACCTATGGTCCTTTTTGCTTGTGCAGCAAGTGCTTTAATCCTGAGCCATCTCTCCAGCCCACCATTATATATTCTGATATCTGACTCTTTCAGATGGGCACTGAGAACTTTTTCATATGTGATATGCCACATTCACACTGAGATTGTTCTTGTTTTCCAGCACAGCTCCAGCCTCAGCTTATGCCCTCCCTGCCTCAGTCCTGGGATTTACTTTTCCAAGGAGCCTGGTTCCTCTGGGGGTGGGGGAAGGACGTTTAAATCTGGGTGCTGGTGTGTGGTCATTGCGATCAGAAGAGCGATCTCAGGGGATAGAGCCTGATTCATACACGCCTATATGTGTATGTGTAATCATATTTATACACATCTGTTTCTGAATTTTAAAAAGAGCATACACATACATGCTCACATACCCCCATATAGACACCTCCAATTATAATCAAACATCTAGAATTCATTTTACCTTGTTCCCCTTTTGTATTTTTAGTATGCTTTTCTAAAAGCGAGAACTTGGATGCTTTATTATATTTTTAATTTTATCACCTTCCTTAGTGTCACAAATTTCCCACTACAGTTGCTGTTACGGTTGCATTTTGGTGTCAACTTGACAGTTGCAGACTGTTCGGGGGCAGTTGTGGAGGGTTAATGGCTAGAATGGCCCCTGAACAAGTCTGCAGGTTCTTGACTGATTGCTGTGGAGAACCCAGCCCACAGTGGGTGGTACTTTCAAGGGGTGGACCGGATAATAGGAGGTACAAGGAGGAGGGACTTGCTCTTCCCTTATCCGGGGTTGACTTGTGCAGTCCATTCTGCATGCATGTTGTCGCCATTAGAGCGTTTGGCTTTCTTTGCTGCTGCTGCTTCTGCTGCCGCCTCTGTCCTTGGCTGACTTGGAGCTTCACCTTTGCCATCACGTTGTTGCTGTTCCCACTGCCTTTGGAGCCTAGTCTCTAGGTCTTGCTGCTGTTCGCTGTTCATTGCTGCCGTCGGAGCCCAGCTGTTCTTCACCATCCCAGGGTTTTCAACCCTCCAGAGGAGCAAAGGCTTGAGACCTTCTCTGGATCTTTTGGCTTTGTGGAACATTCCAGCCAGGAAAGAGGCTGCTGCCGGCGGCTACCTTGAAGGACATATTTTTATTGTGAGTTATTTTTTAATAAATTTATTTATGTATATTACATTCTATAGATTCTGTTTCTTCAGAGAACCCTGACTAATACAGTGGCCATGTCCATGCCTTTTCTCCCAATTCAACTCTGACCCTTTTCACTGAGTCCTTCCCCTATGTACCCTCCTTCCTCTCCTTGTCTTTGACACCAACTCTGCCCCACTGTGACTCCTGTCTTCTCCTGGTCTGAGCATTTACTATACTCCTCCTTACCTAAACGCCTTTAGAATTGAACTGATATAAGAAAGAAAAAAAGGAGATGGGGGAGAGGAGAAGAATGTTTGCAATCATTTAAGACCATATCAACTGTGGAGTTGCATTGTAAAGGATTTGAGATACTAAAAACTCTCTCTATTGGGATTTTTGTTTTTACTGAATTCATTGTGTATTCTGGTTATTATGCATTCCTGGTTATTATGCTTTCCTATCATATATTCACAAGTATTGCTCACTTCTGAGTCTGTCAAAAAATAGGAGAATTGTACACACCTGCTACAAAAAGCCAGTTACCTGGGAAGTATCCAAGAGACAAGGGACATTATGAATTGTCCCAAGTAAGGCTTCTGTCTCCAGGCTTGTGCTGGAAAATGCCCTGGTTCTTTTATGAAGTGAGGAACTCACAGTCTTTAAATCCAAAGGACAACTGTAGCATTGGATGAGACCTGTAGACTCTGTATTTGTAGCTTTGTATTCTAGAGGCTTTTCATAGCATGTAAAATTTGACAAGCTGGTCAGAAACTTTGTTGACTTACTGTTTGCAATCCATTAGGCACATGGCATTCTTGCTTACACATTTATTGATGTTCATGACTGGGACCCATTATAAAGTAATGCTAACTGACAGTCACGTCTTATTCTACTAGGTTTTTACTAGATTGAATTGCATTTTGACAACAGTTTATTTAAATCTAGATTGTCTTTGTGTGCGCACACAGTTGGGCACTGCTAGGCATCAAAGCTAGGATCTCACACATGTCAGACTGATACTCTTCCAGCTGCATCCTTATCCTCTAAGCCCATTTATTTTCAAATGATACACCACTGTAACTCTCTGCATTCCATCATCTGCTAGTTATTAACTTCTACAAAAATTGTTATCTGAACAGGTTAACGCTAATCTTTGCTTGTGATTGTTCACCTGAGAATTTTTACAGGAGAATATGCAGAGACAAGTATGAAGTAGAGAATAAGAGCTATTAACCACATAGAAACTCAGATGAATCCTAATTCTAGGATTTGCTCCTGCTAGAAGAACGAATCTCACTTATTTCTGAAAGGCAAATTAGATAAGATATCCCATTAGACTGCCCAGTCATGCCCTCCTGGCTCCCGTCACCTCTTTAGAAGCACTTCTGTGCCTCCCTGATATGGCTCTGACAGTATCTGCCAAGTGTCTGGCAGCCCTGGGTAACCCCTTGAAACCAAGCTAGGAAATTAACCTGAACTGTGGATGTGATTTGAGAATATTTGCCTAAACTGCCCTTTTCCCCACAAGGACAATTACATGGAAGTTAAAAAATGCTCAGTTTTGTAGAAGTGCCTCGTTTTGTTCATTTACCATAATTCCACTGTGAAAACATTCATGGTGTTTTTTGAGTTGTTCTTACATCCCAGACAGTTGGAAAAATAACATTAATTAATTCTATTTGCTGTGGAAACTGTTTTCTTTCTGTGTTTCTTTCCTCCACATTTCCCACTGTGTCAGTTGTCCTTTTCCTGCCTTACCTGACTTTGTTTAGTTAGATTACGTCCTCTCTGGATAGGATCAGAATCACCCTATCCAGAAATCTCAGAAAATGTGATTGACAGGAAGTCTACCTTTGTATTTTAAACTAAATCACTTGACAGCCTCTAAGCTGTACTCTTGTCAGAGATGGCATGGAACATTGAAGTTTTGTCAGTGTTTCTGACATCTGAGGAACAATGTGAAGGATTCAATCCAGAAACATCTTATTGGTTAAAAAAAAAAGTTATCTAGTGTCTGTCTATCTATCTATCTATCTATCTATCTATCTATCTATCTATCTATATCTCTATCACTATTTACTTTTTATTAGTAATCCATCTATCATCTATCAATCTATCATCTACCTAAACACATGCCTTTTACAGTATTTCTCTTAAAGATCTATAACCAGTACTACCCAAATATGAATTTTTCAAGAGCTACAAAAATATATGTTGAATCCATGTGAAAATGACTCACTTCTAGACAACCAACCAGTTAGCAAAAGCCTAACAGCCTTGTTATCCTACAAGGTGACCCACCAAATCCAAAACATCCAGTATTTATGGAAGAATCTCCCTATTTTGCTGTGATAAATGATGTTATAGGAACTAATTAAATAGGGTTATCTTTTAAAATAGCTTTCTATTACTGTAACTCTCTAGTCCTCTGACTCAGGAATTATCTTTCTTTTATATGATGTCTGATAAACTTCCATGTGGATGATATAGCTAGGTTCTTTTAAATTATCTAGGTTGTGTCTCAAAGAACATCCAAAAATTTGCATGGTGACACATGACAGGTTAATTTAAATTAATGTTAAATACTTACCAGAAAACAAATTCAAGCAGCCAGTCAGAATTCATTTCCTGCTGTTTTCCATCTTTGTTTAGTTCATAAAACAGTTCTCTTGCTAACAGGCATTCACAAGCTAATGTTTATATGGTGCTAGCAGTTACAAACACATGATACTGGATTTAAAGCCTTTAGAAAGTTTTTACAGGAAAGTTCCTGTTGAGAAATGGTACCCTTTTGATAAGTATTATTCAGTGTGATCACTTCTGCATGGAAGGTTGAATATCAAAACTCAGTTTATGCTTCCATTTATGGCGCATTTCTTATCTGTTGAGTTCTTTCATATACCTAATTTAATTTCAATGACAACTCTTCATGGCAAATAATATTATGACACTATGTTTGTTCCTTTCCATCACTGTGACAAAATTCCCGAGGAGAACAATTTACAGAAAGGTTTCCTGCGGCTCGTGGTTTCAGAAGTTTCAGTCTGTTGTCAGCTGCTCCATTGCTCCATGATTACACATCACGTCATGGCAAGGACCATGTCATGGAGCAAAGCAGCTCACCTCACCTCACGACAGACGGCAAGCAGGGGTGAAGAGGAGGGGCTCGGGCAAGTAATGCACACTCCTCGGTGACTCCTCCAAACCAGCCCCAACTCCTGAAGTTCCCATCCACTGCCAATAGTACAACCAGCTAAGTTTTCAATAGACAAGGTTTTGAAGGACAAGTCAGATTCAAATTAAGCAGACTTTTACCCTATGACTCAGTAAGTACAATTTTCTTATGTTTTAATGATAGAGAATGCTGGAGTGGTAGAGTAACCCAAGAATGTCTAAAAGACCCATGAACCCTTCATTTTTCTTTTATAACTGTATAGTCCTCTAAAAGATGCAAGGCAGTGTAACATATAACTTTGCAAAGTCCTGAGTCTGATCCCATGTAAACACACACACACACACACACACACACACCACACACCCTAAAAACCCAAACCCCATAATCAAATTAAACAAGCAAGCCAACAAACAAAAGCCCATTAAGACTCTGTGCCTTTCTTTGCTATCAGAAGAACTTACAGCAAATATGTTTCTACCACGTAGATTCAGAGCTGCAACCAGCATACTATGTGATACAATGTATTTTCTATTGATGAAATGATGTGAAAAAATCTCTTCTTTTTTATTAATTAGTTAATTATTTCTAAAAAAATGTCAATCCAGCTACTTTCTAATTGGAGCAGCCCATTGCATAAATTGGATTATGGAATTATGTAATAAAAACATGTTTTGCCCTTGGTAGAATCTATTTTTCCCTTTAGTTAGCTTGTCATCCCCTAAAGAAATGTGCTTGTTTTACAAAGTTGTGCATTAAGATTATATGCTACAATTAGGGATTTAAAAAAATGATGAAAATTATTTGAATGTAACTTCTTTGACCTCCAGATATTGGAACCAAAGATTCTGTTTACTCTCAAATGTGCATCAGGACATCTTTCCTTTCATCATGCTCATGAATGGCTGGAAAACGCTCACTCTTCTGGGCCTTGGAGCCCAGTAAACTGTTCTCCATCTCTTTGTATTTCTACACTCCGCACCTGGTATTACCAAGATCAGCATGAGGCATGCTTGAAAAGAGGACAAATGCTTCTGTTTCAAGTGGATGACTGAGGATCCTGAAGTGAAAGTAAACTTGAAGAGCCCACTTCAGATTGTAACAAGATTCTACATCTTGGCTGGAATCTGGGTTAGCTTTGGAAACCCAGCTCATTACCCAGAGATGTGAGAGCTTTTGATTGACCTGTTCTCCTCTCCAGCTAATAGAACTGTCAGCTTGCCTGTCACTCAGCCATTACCAGCTCTTCAGTATGACAAAGACCTTGAAGGTAATATGCGAAGTGGAATACCCCAGAGCACAAGATGCTCAACTTCAAATGCTGGAATTCACAGCAAAGGAGTGTGAGCATGATATAACCTTGGTTTTTTTTTAAATCAGTATAATTTCTTTTTCACTGTAATTTGTTCATGTCATTTCAGTCTTTGAATGCCCTAGATGTATAGTAAAGTGAGCCTGGCAGGACCAGAAGACATAACTCAGAAGAGGCATGCGTATGTGTGTGTGTGTTATATTAATATATATAACTATTATTATATAATAGTTAGTGGTGAGATGTGCTTTCTCTAAAGGAAAATGAAAAGCCAGATTTCAGTTTTTGATCATAACTAGTATTGTTTCTTCCTCTGATTATTAGAGTTATAAGATGCTCTGGTAAAGATTTTTAAAGCTTCTGAAAATGTTTATATTCTCTTTTTTATTTCCCAGATTCCCTTGCAGCTACATGTGGGTCATGTGACCAGGTTCTGAGCAATAGGCTTGGAGCAAAGATGATATAACTATGTCCTGACCCCTGAAAACATGTCATGTGAGTCTTCAGGTCTCTCTTAGCTTGTAATTGGAGGTCACATGGTATTCCAAGTAACATCACCACCCGAAGCAGAGTAACTTGGATTTCTGTTTATAAGAAAATCCCTTAGTGAACTATCCAGTCCAGTTAGACTTTGAAGAATTAAAAATAAACTTTGTTTTCTTAAGCTACAAGGATTGGAGTGGTTACTTTCATAGCATATATTATTCTAGTAGTTCTCAAAATGTGGTTGCAAGATGGCAGTGTCAACAACTCCTGGAAACTATTATAAGTGTCTAGTGTTAAGCTTACTTGATGTCACTAAATCAGAAATTCTGAGGGTTTCCCATTTTCACAAGTTTCCTTCCTTCTTTCCTTCTTTCCTTCTTTCCTTCCTTCCTTCTTTCCTTCCTTCCTTCTTTCCTTCCTTCCTTCCTTCCTTCCTTTTTTCCTTCCTTCCTTCTTTCCTTCCTTCTTTTCTTCCTTCTTTCATTTCTTCCTTCCATTATTTCGAGGGATTCTAATGCACCCTGAAGTTTGAGGAACTGCAGTGCACGACACTGTCATAATGACATGCTCCTGGTCCCAAGGACCTCATGGTCAAATGGCCAGATGCCATCACATTTTAATGTCGTTTTGATTTTCTCAAGGTCCCCTTGCCTAGCCCAGGGCCTCCCTTGAAGACAAGAGTATCCCTGTAGCCATCTTTTTTTTTTAATTTAAAATTTTTTTATTATTTATTATTTATTCAATTGTGTGTGTATGCATGTGTGCGCATGTGTATATGTGTGTGTGTGTGTGTAGAACCACAGACGAATTTGGGAACCACCATGGACCGCTTCCACCTCCTCCTTGTTTACTCTGCCCCTGGGATTCACAGCTCCACCCTACCAGGACCAGAAATGCAGGCCGCCCCTGTTTCCGCCCGGCGTCTATACGTGGGGTCTAGGATCAGAACTCAGGACCTTCCGCCTGTAAGGCAGAAGCTTAACCCTTGAGCCACCTCTCCAGCCCCCCCTCCCCCGTGTAGCCATCTTAAGGTGGTACTGTTATTCTTGCACTGCTCACATGCCGAAGTGTGGCTGCTGATGGGACTGGTTCTTTCTGCATCTTCCTCCTCAGGACTCCCCTGTCTTCGTGGCAGTTAGATATAGGTGTCACTTTGACAATTGAAGACTGAACTCCGGGCACATCTGTGAGGAATTGTACTAAGGCAAGTCCTAAGCAAGCCGGCAGAATACTGTCCATTGACGAGGGAATACCAACCAATGGTGGGTGGGGCCATTCCTTGGGCAGGTGGAGAAGCAGAGGATTGGTTCAGTATTTGTTATACTTTGGCATGTTGGCATACAGTCTGGCAACTGAGAAAGTTTGCCCTTCTCTCAGCAATTCCTTTGCATATGGCGTGGCCTTGGTTCGCAGTGTTAGTGTGAAGTCTCCCGCAAGGCTGGACTATGAACTGCAGCCAGAAATTGTAAACAAAAATAAATCCTCTTGTTCCCTTAAACTGGTCATGAGTTAATCAACATGCAGACAAGCCACAACATCCTCTTATAAAGAAAGTGGGCAACTTTGAAGCCCATACCTTTCTTCTTTCCTTCCTTCCTTCCTTTACCCCCCCCCACCCCTCCACATACACCTGGATCACAGTTCCACTTCCACTAGGACTTCCCATTATTTCTATGCTCATTTATATTTGTATAAGTCATAAGAAGACTTTCTCCTTTTTAAGTTGCTTATCTTGGGTATTTTGTTTCTACGTCTCATTTACCCCTCCTTATCCACAATCTACAACAACTCCATTCACTGCTATCTAGACTGAAAATGCTCCTCACGTGGACATTTTTCCTTGGATTCCACAGAGGACAAAAACACCAAGGAGGTCAACTGAAAATAAGGGCAGCTCTCAATGTGACAGGGTATTTCACTTGTGCATGTTTGGTTGGGGAGATGGCGTGGAGGTGATGGGGAGATGGCGTGGAGGTGACGGATAGAGGAGCTGATGGACACATGGAGCAGAGGCACAGGTAGCCCATCCACAGTCCATTAAATTAAGATGGAGGACACTAACCAGGGCGCAAGAGCACAGTGGAAGCCGTGCTGACTGTGACTATCACGATCCTTTCTGAGACTGAACCTGATGCTTAGTGAGTGCTACACTTGGATCTGGAATGTCCCTCCCAGGCCTGCATGTTGGGGTTCATGTCCGCCTTGGCACTTCTGGGCAGTGGCAGAAGCTTTAAGAGGTAGGAAGCTTAATGTCATCAGAGGTGTGCTCCTGAAGGTGATTGTGGGATGAGGGTTTCTTCTTTCAAGTTTAAGCGAGTGACTGTTAGGTGGATGGCTTTGCACTGCCACATTTGCCTACCATAGTTTTGCTCCCTGAAGTTTATTATCACAGGCATTTTGTTACAGCAACAAGAATCCAACTAACATTTTGAGAGATGATTATATTTGTCTTTTAATCAATAATGTTTATATTATTCACTTCACTTGTATATCTAGTTTTTAATGATCACAATGTAAAAAATTACTTGTATGAATATTCCAAATATTATTACAGGTTTTCAAGTTATAACTTAAAATTCATACTTTTGAATTCAATTAAAAGGGAAACTAAAGAATTTTAATAATTAAGAAACACAGAGTGATATCATAAAGAATCATGCATTAGTGGTATAAAAGGTCAGTCCCCTTATTGAAATAGTCATTAAACTGGGAAAAGTTAGAAAGAACCAACTGTTTAGGGAGATTTCAACCTGATCAGACACTTGGAGTCATTAGGAAATGTTTGCTAAAGGGAGAGAATGCTAAGTTTTGCAAAGGGAGGGACATATGCTAACCATATGTCATTCCCATTTCTTGGCCCCTCTGACTGTGAGAACCCACAGTACCAGAGTGGCTAACTAGAGTCAGAGTGTGTCAGGATCTTGTTTTTGGCAAATTGGGTTTATACATCTTCTTAGTTCCTTTGTTGCTGTGATGCAATACTCTAACAAAAGCAACTTAAGAGGAAAATGGTTCATACTGTCTCAGTGCAGGGAAATGTGCATGGCAGCTTGAGGCAGCTGGTCGCATCCACAGTCAAGTAGCTGAAAGTGAGGGAAGAATGCTAGTGCTCCTCTTGCCCTCTGTTTATATAGTCGAATCACATGGCCAGGGAATGACCCATCCACAATTAAGAAATTAGATGAATATAACCAAGATAACTCCTCACAGGAATTCTTAGAGACTGACCTTAGTCTAGATAGTCCTCCACAGGTGTCGCATCTCCTAGGGGTCAACTTGGACACTTGAACACTAACCTTCACATGCATCCTAGTTGGTTTGATTATTTTCGAAGGGACTGGCATCGTCCTTGTTTTAACCCCCCAGGTAGAGCTTCAGTGGCTTCCTTTGAGAAAAACCATGTTTTTTTTCTCTTTCAGAAACTTAATCTGGCAGTTAGCGGAATCTCTGTCACAAGCTGACTATGGAGACAACAGAGGAGAAAAACTTCAGTAGCCACACACAACAGGGGATAAAGAGAATCTGCAGATGGAATACTGTGGAACACAGTAGCCCTAAATAAATGAAAATAAGTGAATATGCCATAAACAAATTAAAAACACAGTTACTAGCCATGATTGTAATTTCTAACTAACATATTACATATTAAATTAATAAAATGTTCCAGCTCTCAACCAAAAATTACAAAATATGCAGAGACATGGAACACATGACTCATTCACAGGACAGAAGTATTTGATAAACACTGTATTCAAGGAAGCTTAGACGGTGGGATTAGAAGGCAAAGGTGTTAAATTAAGTGCCTTAAATATGCTCAGTGAAATGAAGAAAACAAAGGATAAAGAGTTAAATGAATAATATGTGGACAGATAAGGAAAACTAATGAAAAGATGAAAGTTATGAGAGGGGGGAAAGGAAGGTGAAAAAGGGGGAGAGAGCAAGGGGATCCAGAGAGGGGAGAGGGAGGGAGGGGAGTGGGGTACCTATCAAATTTGTATGAGTGGAAAAAATTTTAAAAAAGATGTAAGTTAATAAAATGAACCAGAGACTGTGACCAGAAGTATCATAGCTGAAATGAAGTTTGGCAGGGAACCCAACAAAATATTCAAGCAAGTATAAAAATCAGTGAACATAAGTATTAGAAGGCTAAAATTGCCCAGACTGTAAGAAACAGAAAGAAAAATAATAAAGAAAAACAAGCAAAGCCTGAGGGTCTGTGGGATACCACCAACAGTATATGTATCTGTCATGGTAATTTCAGGTGCAACAGAGAAGAAAATGGAACAAAAAAGAGCATTTATAGCGATAGTGATGAAAAATTTCCACAACATGATGAAATAATGAATCTACAGACTCACAAAGCTCCAATAAACAGTTCCAAGATATTGACAGAGTTGCATTATGTAAACTGTGTAAATTCAAATCTAAGAGAATCATGCAAGAAACAAGATAGGAAACCCAGGTGGGTAAACAGTGCTCAACATGGCTAACCACTGATCGTGAGTCAGAAACCCTGGAAACTAGAATGCAGTTGAAAAACCCCATGCCAACCAAAAGTCCTTTCCAAATGAAACCATTTTAAGACACTAGTAGGCAGGAGCTAAGGACTTTTGCTACTAGCAGACCTGCTTGAAAGATGGCCAAAGGAGTCAATGGATATTTTTGTTTTACGTGTACTGTACAAGAGCTATTTTTGCCTAATGAAAGGTCATACTTTTTTTTAGTGCTTACTTGTGAAGATTTGGATTAGGTTTTAACAGTTTGATTCATCTCGTTAATTTTTGCAGATCATATGACAAAAAATGAGATTTGTTTCTCCTTTATTTATGCTGTTTTTCTAATATTATTTGTTGAGATGACTACACTTTTTCTGTTGAGTTACTTTTTCACTGACAGGGAGAATTGGTTGGGGAAGTTGGCATCTTTTGGTATACTTGGCCAGACATGCTGGTTTGGCAAGTAAGGATTGTCCCTTTCAGCAGTCCTGTGAATATATGCATATGGCGTGGCCATTTCCCTCAGCCCTGGGTGTTGGTGTGGACGTCATGCCAAGCAGAATAAAGAACTGTAATTGGACAATCATAAGCCAAAATAAAATCCCTTTCCCCTCTTGTTATCAGCAATATGTAGGGTCACTGTAACAATGACATCGGATCTTCCAACCTATGACCACACAAGCACGGCTCCTTTTTATTCAGCCATTCTTCAGTTTGCCCTGGGACCATCATAGAGTTTTGCAATGTATAGATACTGGCCACATTGCTTGAATTTTTTCTGTATATTTAATATTTTGATGTTATTGTAACTGCATTTTAAAATGTCAGTTTCTAAAGTCCTGAAAGTTACAAAAGGAGTTTCAGGCTGACCTTGTGTGCGGTGACCTTACTTCATTCTAGTAACTTTTTGGTGCATTCTTTTCCACATAAACCTGCCATCTGTGAGTAAAGACAATTTTATTTTTCTTTTCAATCTGTATGCCTTGTTAACTTTTAATTTATTGATTTATTTATTTAGAGTAATTCAGTGTTTCTAGTACAATCGATGTGGCTATGGGGCTTTGTCTGGGTTTCTATCCTTCTAGTTCATCTTGGAAACTGCCTTTAGCTAACAAGCTAGAGTGTGAGGCTCTTCTTTACTTTCTGTCTTGGGGATGATAGTTCTACACTGCTGAACATCCATGGTCTGAAAATAGTTTCTTTTAGTGTTTCGTCTGGATTTTTAGTTGTTATGACGGGAGGTCATTTCTTGCAGCAGTTAATATTTCAAGGCCAGTGTAAAAATTCCATTCAAGGGACATGTTAAACACTCACTTCTATGTACTGTAAACTGCATCATATCAGATTTCTTTTAAAAATCAAAGCTAAAAATTATGTACCGATAGGAATTCCTCCATAAAACTATGATTTGCCATTTTATAGGTTTGATTGATCTAGAATTGTTAACAAAAGAATATTCATCTTCTTAAACTGTATATAAGGAAAACAGTTTTTTTCTTAATGCTCCATTTTGAATGATGAGCACAACTGTATTTTCTTAAAATCTAATGCTAGGAAACCTGTCCTAGGTCAAATTATTTTCCCCCTTCTAATAGACAGGGTAGTAAAATACATGCTTCCCTTTTCTCTGAAAGCTGACCAGGAAAGTATCTTCTTTCTTGAATATTTTTCATTTGTCACTATTTTAATAGTTAGATTATATTTTTTCTTTTCAGAATTTAGAAGAATATAATAAATAAAAAAGAGAATGAAGCTGCATAGCATGCACTTATGGGATCTTGAAGTTAGATAGAACTTGTGCTTGCATTCTGCTTTTTCTTTTTGGCTGTGTGACTTGTAAGTTATTTAACTTCATTGATTTTTGTTTCCTTATCTCTGAAGTGGTGACATTAATATTGGTTCCACTGGATTGTGAAGATTAGCTCAGTGTGTTAACTTGTTATGACAATATCTTAAGAGTTCTAAATCATTCTTAAATTTACATTCTTAGAGGATAAAAGGGAAGAAAAAGTTCTTTAAAGAAAAAAAAAACTTCATTTATTATCTTATCATCAGTGAGTGGTCTTTGAGGACAATAACTTAGAAGTATTTTAAAGAGCTGGGCATAGTGGTATATGTCACTAATGACTGTGCTTGGGGTAGAAGAGAAGGAGAAGGTCTAGGCTACCCGTGGCTACATGTCAAGTTCAAGGCCAGCTTATGCTGCACGAAACCCTGTCTCAAAAAAAGAAGAAATATATTGACAATTAACACAGTTACATAAATTATAGTGTCTAATTCATATTAGAGAATGACAGCAGATCTGATCAGTCTGATTCGAAATCTCTGCTCAATGCATTCACAGAATCGTCTGTCTTCTATGTCTTAGAAGACCTCTTTGTAATAAGAAATCTAATCCCTCAGGTATTCTGTTTTGATTTTGAAACTCTGTGATTCCTTTCAGCAGTATCAAGCAAGTCATAACAGAGAACATTTCTGTTGTTATAAATCCTCTCTGGTTAATTAGCTGAGAGAGTTGATGAGGTTTTAGTTCACCAGTTCTTCTTTAGGCCTTCATCTTGGGTCTATGGTTAATGATGCTTGAAGAAAACATTAAAATTTAGGATTAGATCTTAAAGGCAATGTGAATGCTTCATGAGGAGGATGTAATCAGATCAATTACCTGAACTCTGATGGTAATTATAAAGGGAATATTAATTTTATGCTGCTCAAATCGTTTTTATCTTAAAAACATGCCACTTCTGGGACTTCAAATCTTTTATTCGTGTAGTGCCTAACCCAAGTTAATCTTCTGGATGATCTTTGTTTGGAAAAGTTGAATAACATATGTTACCTTAGAAGACCATTGAATACAGGATACCAACTGAAGTGTATGCTTGTTCTTTAAAGAAAAAATCCTTCCCGTTATCATATAAGACTATGAATTTAAGTGTAGAATGGAACTATTAGAAAATCTTGTGATTGATCAAGAAGAATGAATAAGCTGGCATAGTTGAAACTTGTTGATTGTAACCCTTTGGCAATGTGCACTTGGCTCATTCCCCAGGGACAAATTTAGTATACCAAGACACCTGCATGTGTGAACAACAGAGCATGCTGACGTCCCATGACACGAAAACTCCTTCACTACCTCGATTTCTGGCACTACTTACATTGTTATTCTTTCTATTTTGAACAAAATGGTTCAAAATAAGATTAAGATTGATTAAGACATTCTCATGTGTCATACTAGCTGTAACTATAATGTGGCATGTTCATTTATTTACTGCTGGAACTCTGAATAGAAAGCGACTTAGTAAGGGTAAAAAATATCCTTGTATGAATTTTTGTCATTAAAAATGGACTCAATGCAATGAAATTGAAAATAGAATTATTAATTATTCACTACCATTTTCCCACCTCTGTAACAAATAAATGAACTACAAGGAATTCAGAGAACAGAGAATCGTAGTGAGTCTGCTTTTTAAACTACATAGTAAAGACTAGGAAGGCCCAGGTAGAGTGTTTTGAAGAAACTACCCCGTTAAAGACATTCCTAAGGTTTGATGGAACACTCAATGGTCAGACTCCAAAGGTCAGTCTAAGAATAACTTTGGTTGTTGGTGAAGTCTTGTTGCTAACTGTAACTGCCTCTTCACCATTGGCTATAGGGATGTCATCTTTTTAACAGTTTAGTGAGTTCCATTAAATTCTACAGATGTGTATAGAGCACTTATGTATACATTCAATATGCCAGGCACTACTATTGGAATTCAATTTTGAAAGTCAGTTTTGTATGACTGGAGAGACAGCTCAGTTGGTAGAATGCTCGGCTCGCATGAACCAAATCCTGCATTTGATCTTCAGCGCTACATGCACTGGGTGTGATGGTGCACATCTGCAATCCCAGATGTGTTAAGCATTGGGAATGGCTTACTAGGTAGGTGGGTGGTGTGACATGTGACAACTCAATAGTTAAGAGCAAAAGATCAACAGTGTACATATCATATATGCTTTCATAATTTAGAGAGGAGCAAGAATCCCATGAGGTACACGATTGCAGGGAAGGGTTTGCATGTGACATAAATTTTAAACTGTATCTTGGAGAAAAGATAGAATTTTGAGTAGAAGAAGAGGAGTGGAGAGGTTTTTTTATTATTTTTGTAACATAGCCTGAATAAAGTCACTGTGATTAGATGGAATAAATCTGAATTTCTAAGACATGAGAAGAGCCATGTCTATGTAGTAAATGATTAACATTTACAAAAAGTAGGAGGGAAAGGTTTTGAAAGTTTTCATTAGGAAAATGTCATCAGAAGCTGCAGAACAAAGACTTGCTTCTCAATTTTGAGTTCTTTACTATTCATGCTTTCTTGCTTTGCCCTGCAATCTTCCTCTTTTTTCCCATCTAATAATTCATCTATCGCTAAAATTACTTCAAATCCAATTTCATTTTCTGTCTTTCTTTTCATTGCACTGTATAGACTACATGTCTCTATTAGCATATCTCCTTAATATGATCTCTTAATCCGATCACTGACTGCAATAACCAAAGAAGACTCCTTAATTAACACAGATGTTGATGGGATTTAACTGCTTGTTGAGTATTACCACTGACTTTTTGAGGATTTTGTGTGTGTGTGAGTTATGTTGTCTTGATACTTAGTGAACTATGACGGTCATGCATAACTGCTTATATACACACAGAGGGCTTTGCACATTGAAGCTGCTCTGTAAGTATTTTTAAATAAGCAGAACAGATGAACAAAGTTTTCTACATTTCTTTAGTCCTCTTAGGATGAATGATATGTACCCATATTGAGACTGGAGATGTCCCAATGAATCCTCTCAGGGGATTTCACTTGTTTGACCAATGATATGGCTACATCTCTAGGACATCTCCTGGTCTATGGCTGCATCTGTGAGAATCCCTCCTGAGGCTGCTTCTAATGGCTACTCTACTGTCTCAGCTCAATGTGCACACACATGGGAATCAATTTCTATAACCTTGAGTTATCTTATGCTAAATTTCTGTTAAGACCTCATTTACAATGTGGGATTTCTGGCTGCTTCAGAGTTCATGATGCTTTGTACATCAGGGTGCTTTGAGTCAAATTTGTTTTTAGTTTGGCTGGTTTGTTTTGGTTGTAGGGGGGTCTCTGGATTTATTGAAAGAAAATAAGGAAAACACATTTCTAAATAACTGCATGTGGTTAAACTCCTGTAAAGGCACACAGGGAGGGTAAGAAAGATATATAAGTTCTCTGTGGGGAAAGCTTTGCAGTTGATCCTCTGAGAGACCACTGGAGGGAAGATATTGGGAGGAACTCTATGTTCTGGAGGGAAGGATTCCTACCATTTTCACTTCTTCCCTCTCACCCACTTAATCTCACAAGGAGCTATCAACGTGTCCCACATAAAAGGGTTAGTAATGCTCTCTCCAAATATAAAAGCATTCAAAGCACAGAACACACGTGTGGTACCCAAAGTTCTAGGGAACTGAGGCTCTGTCTAAAAGGTTAAGCATGACTCACATATCATTCATCACACACTTTTTGCTTGCTCAGTGTTTTAAAGTGTATTTGCCATATGTTATGTATGTGTGTACTTCTGTGTGTGTATCTAAGATACCTCAAATGCTCTTATGGATGATAATATATGAAGGAATGTCTTAGTTTCACATTTCCATTGCTGTAATGAATATATCACCCAAACAATTTGGAGAAACAAGGGGAGTTTTATTCAATTACAGGATACATATAGTTCATCTGGGCAGAAGTCAGAGCAGGAGAGTTATCAGAAGAAACCGAGGAAGCTGACCACATCTTACCCATAGCCAAAGCAGAGGAGGCAAGGACCAGTGCATACCTTCTGGCTTGCCAGGCTACCAAAACTGCCCACTAGCTCTCCCCATATTACCCATCTGCTCAGGGAATGGTCTCTCCTACAATGGGCTGGGTCTTTCCTCATCAATTATGTGATCAGATAATCTCTTCCAGGGTTGCCTTACTAGGTAATTCCTTCCAGTGATGATGAAAGGCTTAGATTTCAGAATGTCAACTTGATACCTGAAACTATAGAAAGGGGCATGCATTTTCACAGTACATGCTTCTTAATCATACATTTGAAACTGCTTATGTGCTATAAATCAAAACTTGATGGATAGACTATCAAAAAGATATCAAGGCCTGAGGAAAACAGATGAAATATCTCTCTACCACTAAGATGTGAGTTCATTCAAGGAGATAATATGGTAGATAGATATGACAATAAACTTTTACCAGATCTTGAAGTGGAAAGAACTAAAGAGGTGCCCATTGCAACTTTACCCAAATCAGTCACATGGAAGACCATTGCAGTAGAAAGTACTCATTCCAAATAAGTAAAGAAATTCTCTCTGGGATCACATAATGATGGCATAATATCCAAAATGGGCAAAATTGCTGAGACCAATCTGCACTAGTTTTCACTGCAGTTCCCACTGCCACACACTTGCAGATGAAAATGTCCATTTTATGTACTATGATCCTCAGCAGAACAATGAAAATTATTAATGCTATTAAATCTTGGTTATTGAGCACATATATCTTTAATAGCCTGTGTGACTTAGCAGAAAATACACATAAAACACTTCTACTGTATGTGAAGTAAAATGGTTATCTTGAAACAAAGACTTGCAGAGTCTAGTTTCAGTTCAGCACAGTTCTTTCCAGAACATGGTTTTCACTTGAAAGTGTAACTAATAAAAACAAAGCGTGGATATGGAGAAGGGAGTATTTGGCTGTTATTAAAAAAAAAAAGAAAAAGAATCCAATTCAGTCTTGTTTCTTCTAGAAAAACACTGGATGGCATTTGAATTTTCAAGTGAAAATCTTGAGTTTTGGAAAATTTCTTTCTGCCGCCTTGAGCTTAATAGCTTTCCAAGACATGAGGACTTTTCTGATGAGATTGGTGGAAGTACCAATGAATGTGCGGTATCACTTTTCATGCTGTCTAATAAAATGCACCAATGTTTGGAAGAACTCCATAACTCAGCCTATGTGTTTTAAATACCACAAATGTGTGTCTGGGCAAAAGATCCAGAGAGAGCATTAAAGACCAGTGGATTTCAAGATTACAAGAGGGAAAGTTGGCTGATAAGAATTTTCAATCTGTATTGCAGGTTCTGTCAGCAACTATCAGGAACAAACTCTTACCAAGTGTTCATGTGACACCAAAGAAGGACAACCACAGTTTATTGAGGAGACTATTTTGGATCGTAGCTCTCGGATGCCCAATATTATTTGCAGGCTTTAACTAATATTGTACTGTGGGCTACATTTTTCCCACATGCACTGATGAGGAGGTAAAACATAGCTGCCATCCACTAACACAGGCTCAAGACATTTTTAGGAAAAGGTATTTTTTTCACTAATATTGTGTCTATATATATTTTCCCTCAACTGAGATATTTATGGCAACTTGTAATGGATCTGTTGCTATTATTTTGAAATGAATTACTGATAAATACTTTTTTATTTGTTTTAACTTACGAAAGTTTAAATATCATGAGGGATGGGAAGATGGCCACTTATGCTTGCTGCATTAAGTATTAGGACCTTAGTTTGAATCTCCAGAAACCACTTCAAAGCCCAGGTAGAAGTCTGTGATCCAGGTGTTCCCATGTGTAGGATGGAAGGCAGAAACAGGAAAATCTCCAGAGGTGACCAGGCCAGCCAGCCTCTCAGCTTCAGAGACTGTGTCAAGCAAAGTGAAGGGTGAGGAATATACCTAAGATGATAATCTTTATTATTAATGTAGTTTATATATTAATATACTTTGTCATGCTCATGGCTACACTCACACACATGATCACACACATGTGCACATATCCACACATACAAATATATCAAAAGAATGCTCATGAATATATACACACACATAAGCACACATATACACTTACACTGTAATTTTTTTTTATTCAATTGTGCGTGTGTGTACGTGTGTGTAGGTATGTGTATGTGTAGAACCACGGGGGAATTCGGGAACCACCATGGGCGCCTCCACCTCCTCCTTGTTTACTCTGCCCGGGGAGCCACCTCTCCAGCCCCCTACACCGTAAATTTAAAAAATAAAAACTAGTGAACATCAGGAGATATCATGTAGACAAACAAGTTGGGGGCTGGAGAGGTGGCCCAGAGGTTAAGCCTCTGCCTTGCAGGTGGAAAGTCCTGAGTTCGGATCCTAGGACCCAGGTATAGATGCCGGCGGAAGCGGGGGCGGCCTGCGTTTCTGGTCCTGGTAGGGCGGAGCCTGTGAATTCCGGGGCAGAGTAAATAAGGAGGTGGAGGCGTCCATGCTGGTTCCCGAATTCATCCGTGGTTCTATACACACATACACACATACACACATACACACACACACACACACACACACACACACACGCGCGCGCGCGCATACACAATTGAATAAATAATAATAGAAAAATTGAAAAAAAAGAACAAGTTGGATCATCAAAAATGTTCAGAACAGGAAGAGACCCTGTGACCAAATGGTCTAAGAACTGCTGTGCTAGAAGAAACCTCCCAAGTCACTCAATTTCCTTCATTTGTGCATCTTTAATAGTTCATCTAGAAATTAAGATTACAAATCATAATGCTTCTATTTTAACTAATGAAAAAAAAGGCACAAAAAGTTTCAGCATAACAAAATTGCCGTTTTGGGTTAATTGTAACTATAAACATTTAAGGAGAATAGAAATCCTGAAATATTAATGGTTTATTTTGACCAAAGATACCTAGTGAATTACCCTCTGAGTTTAATGATATCAATATTAAAACAACATTGTTATACGACTTAAAACTGAGACTTTTAGATGTGAAGACAAAGGAAAATTAAGTAAGGACTGGGCTCCTTATGTTTCCAAGGGCCTCTAACTCATGACATTAGGATTTTTAACAATGGCTTTGGGAAAAGTTGTCCAGATGAGTTTTCTGTTGTTTGCAGCTTGTCCCAGGCTGGTTGATGCAAAACATAAGCAAGTTGGATGCATCCTTCCCAGATTGCCCCCTTCATAAAGTGAGGCTGCCGCTCCCCACTCCTGCAACGCTTGGCTTGGATCGCACAGAAGAGCGATGATACGGCAGTTATTGGAGGTATATGGAACTAAAGGGCATAAGAAGGTCGTGGATCTCCCTGCAAAGTGACCCTATGTGAATCAAAGCTGAAGAAGCATTTCTTTTTGCTGTTTTTAGCAGTGTCACTTTGCTTGTAAACAAATTTCCCTTTAGTTCTTCCACCACCTACACTTGCCGCCACACTTGGGTACTGCTGTGCTCAAGGGTCTTGCTGCTGCGGGTCTGACTCGCCAACTAGCTGCCCCGTCTCCTGCTGTGTCAGAGGTGTAAAGCCTCCTGGGCTCCCTGGCAGATCTCTCGATCAAAATCTGCATTTGAACGAACTCCTATACATGCTCATTCATGATGGAAAAAGCATGGACTTTGATGTTTCAAAGGGCCAGGTCTGCCCTTCGAAACCATTGAGGTTGATTAAAAAACTGTGTGTGTGTTTGTGTGTGTGTGTGTGTGTGTGTGTGTGTGTGTGTGTGTGTATAAAATGTATGTGTGTATATGTGTGCGTTTGTGTGTGTGTTTGTGTGTTTTTGTGTGTGTTTGTGTGTGTGTGTGATGTGTGTGTGTTTGTGTGTGTTTGCATGTGTGTATGTGTTTGTGTGTGTTTATGTGTGTGTGTGATGTGTATGTGATGTGTGTGTTTGTGTGTTTATATGTGTTTGTGTATGTGTGTTTGTGTGTGTTTGTGTGTGTGATGTGTGTGTATGTGTGATGTGTGTACATGTGTTTGTATGTGATGTGTGTGTGATGTGTGTGTACATGTGTTTGTGTGATGTGTGTGTATGTGTGTGTGATGTGTGTGTGTTTATGTGTGTTTATGTATGTGTGTATGTGTGTGATGTGTGTGTTTGTGTGTGATATGAGTGTGTTTGTGTGTTTGTATGTGTGTTTGTGTATGTGTGTGTTTGTGTGTGACGTGAGTGTGTTTCTGTGTGATGTGTGTGTGTGATGTGTGTGTGTTTGTGTATGATGTGTGTGTGTGTGATGTGTGTGTGTGTTGTGGTGGGTGATGTGTGTGTGCGTTTGTGTGTGATGTGTGTGTGTTTGTGTGTGGTGTGTGTGTGTGATGTGTGATGTGTGTGTGTGATGTGTGTGTGATGTGTGTGACGTGTGTGTGTATGAGTGTGATATGTGTGTGTGTTTGTATGTGTGTGTGTGCGTGTGTGTGTCTATGGCGGAGGCTGGAGGTCAGCTTCAGGTGTAGTTCCTCAGATGCTTTCTCCTTTGTGCTGTTTTTTTTTTTTTGTTTTTTTTTTTTTTGAGACAGGGTTTCTCAGTGACCCGTGGCTTCCCCAGGGCCAGGCTGGCTGAGTCTGAGATCTGACCATCTCTGCTGTCCAGTGCTAGGATTACAAGTATGCAACTCTGCAGCCAGCATTTTTTTGTATATAGGTTCTAGGGATTGCACTCAGACACACAAGCACTTTATAGACTGAACTATCTCCCCAGCCCATCAAAAACTCTTTGTGACACTTGAATTATATTGCATAGCAATAAGATTAGAATCTCTGGGGACAAGATCCTCCAAGAACAGTCAGTGTCTCCTCTTTCTTCCACATTTATTATGAAGTTATTATGAAAGTGAATAAGGAAGCATACAACTTTTCAATGGAATCTAGTTTGCTACATTGTGCCTCTTGTGTGAAAACTCGCAAAACCAACAAAGCCAACAAAGAATGAGCTACAAAACTGGAAGAATGAAAAATGATGGCAGATAAAAGGTTATGATTTATTTTTTCTTTTCCATTTATATTTGTATGAGTGGGGGGCACATGTGTGTAGGAACACATGCATGTGTGTACATATGCATGTAAAGGCCCGAGGTTGATATTGGGAATCAACCTAGATCACTCTATCACCATCTTTTTTTTTTTTTTTTTTCTCCAGTCAAACCCACAGCTCCCAGATAAGCCTAGTCTGGCTCATCAGCTTGCTTTGATGGTTCCCGGGCTCTCCCTCCTGAGACTGCCATTGCAGGAGGGCTGCCACACATTCTTCCAGACCCAGGACTTATGCATTAGTGAAGTTGTTAGTTGGGGAGATTTTGGGAGACTGAGCTACTGTTGGGCTGAAAAGGTTTCCCTGGAAGAGATACTCAGAAGGTCTATGAATTAGTGGCTTAGTTTAGCTGGGATGTATAAGTATAGCTTTAATGTATACACAGCAGAAGAAAGAATTCAGAGAATGTGAGACCTGACCTATAACTTACAAAGTTTGGCAATCTTTAAAACCTGAGTCAAGATAAACCTCAAAAAATTGCAGTTAATGAAATTGCATTTTTTTTTCAAGTTTTGCAAAGCTATAAGGGCATATGAAAGAGTCACCAGGACTCTAGAAAGGGTGTAAATAACTTCATTGAGTTTAAGGGTTTAAAACTTCATTGGGCTCATGGTTCATTGGGTTCATCTCTGCCTAGCAATGAAGTTGAACAGTCAACTTACTATGTGGGCAACAGGACCTGGAATAAGGACTCTGTTTTTTTTCCCTAGTAACTGCTCACTACTCAGCATAGCACTTGCTCTCTTAGATTCTTAGAGCTAGACTCCCTTTTCCCTCGTCAACTTTGCTACAGCAAGCACTGGCTATTTTTAAGATACTTAATATCTTTCCTTGGGAGAAAAAGTCATACTCATATAAGATATTACTATATTTTTCATCCCAAATTAAAATTTGATTGACCAGTGGAATGAGGCTCAAGTTTTAAGTCCTCTTTTATGTCTTATATCCATCAATATGGCAATGGGAGAGGGAGAAAAGCTTTCAAAACCTGTAATTTATAGAGAAAATTTATTTAATAAAAATTGCATATTGCTGCAGAGAGTAAAGCAATCTCATGCTAGCTTAGCATGGAAAGAAAAAGATAAAAGCAAAGCTTTAAAGCAAGCATTTTGAGGACTAATCCAATACAGATGTAATGAAATGCAGATGAAAAAGGATATTGGGCTGTTCAAATCTGAACATAGTCGACCAAACAGAGCAACCTGGTTTATTCAGGCCAAATATTAATTCCGAAGACATCTACGGAATTGTTCCATTTTGCTCTCACAGGGCTGGTGTGCCAAGTGCTACTGTGGGTTTCTGAATAAGCGGGTTTGCTTTTTTTTTTTTTAGTTTTTTAGTTTTTGCTCAGGACTGCTCGTTCCATCAGGATTGATCCTTATTGATATTCAATTTTAAACAGCTCCATAGTATTCATTGAGACCAGGATTCTGAAGGCTTGGAACATGAAGGATGAACATGTCTCATGCTGTTTGAGACGGAGCTGTGTGCTTCTAGCTTTCTGTGACATGACTTAGCATGTTTGCCTTGAAAAGATAATCCAAACCAAGCCAGCTTGGTCTTCCATTTCTGCCATAGCTATGGACCTTGTGTGTGAGGTCCAACTCCCTCGGAATTGACCGGGATTCGTGGTTTTCCTGTGGATAAGTATTCACGCAGCTTTGCTGAAACAGTGGATCAGTTCGATATAGAAACACAGAGTGAGGCTGCAGTCAGGTATGTGCTTCCGGAGAAGATGTGAAGCATGTGTCAGAGCCATATTCTGAGGGTGGAAAGTTGTCATCAGCCCAGAGCTCATGTGCATCCCCTCCCTTGTCCTTGGATGTTCCTGGAGCCGAGAGAGCCTGTGGGCAGGTGGACAGCAGGCGCAGGTGAGCGCTGGTAGCAGCTGTGGGCATTTATGGGATTCCTGACTGGCAAAAGAACAAAGCGGGGCTGCCCACAACTTGTGCCATATAAGGGAAGTTGCAATGTCTGGAAGGCAATTTTGAGTTCATTCTATAAAATCTATTTTCCTTTACAGTAGCATGGAAATTGTAGAATTAAATCTGATCATTTTTTCCCTTTTTTAAATTTTTTAAAATTTATTTTTTATTCAATCGTGCGTGTATGCGTGTGTGCGCATGTGTGTGTGTGTATGTAGAACCACGGACGAATTCGGGAACCACATGGACGCCTCCACCTCCTCCTTGTTTACTCTTCCCCGGGATTCACAGGCTTCGCCCTACCAGGACCGGAAACGCAGGCCACCCTGCTTCCGTCCTGGATCTATATGTGGGGTCTAGGATCCGAACTCAGTTCCTTCTGCCTGCAAGGCAGAGGCTTAATCACTGAGCCACCTCTCCAGTCCCAAATCTGGTCATTTTTACCTATAAGTGATTTTTTTTTTATTTATTCATTAATCTAGAACAGGGTTTCTTAAACTTTTTCTGGTCATGATCACGTTTTGCCTGAGAAATTTTTATGGGACCTCAAGTATACATGTATGTAAAATAGATATACAAATCAATATTTATTAATAATAAATTATAAAGAAATTTGCTACTTATTAAAGATGAAAGTAAATTTAGATCCTGATGAGATAGCTGGGCTTGTTTAATTTTACATTAAAAGTTAAATTTTGTCTATTTGATGCTGCAAGACATAGAGCATCTTCAATATTTTTCAGAACGGATTGATTTCTATTTTATAATTCTTTGGCTATAATACCACTTCACATAAATGCATAGCACAAAATGACCGAAGTATACTTTAGCTCTTTTCAGAAATGGTTGGAAATTCCATCATAGTTCTAAGTCAAAATTTATTTAATTTTTTTTATGAAACTCAAGTCAACAACTCAAATGACAATTTTTAAAAACCAAACGTCTTAATACAAAACACTCAGACTAATTTATACTTTACATGCTTGAGGAATGATGCCAGGAAAATAACTAAAACTGTTTGCCATAATTAAGTCATTCTGTTGTATTGAGCAGAAAAGTTTGTCTGTAAAGTATGAATACAATTCATAGCATGTAGTAGTCTCACGTCTGATCTGAGTGAGGCATTTTGGGTAGCTGTGGTGCTGTTGTGTGGGGGACAGTGGACGCAGTGCAGATGCCTATGTCATGTCCAGAACCAAGGCGTCTGCGGGGCGTTGTCTATAACACAGGTAGGGGCCTCCAGAAACCGCTTTGGTTTGTTAAGTGTTTGGTTTTGACTTCAGGAATTGTTGCTGGCATCATATGTCCACAGATACTGAAGCTCTGTGGAGAGAGAACACTCAAATTTAATTATTTGAATGTATCTCATGGATCCTCTTCTCATTTCCAATGTAATGAGAAACGCCTGGGAATCGCCCAGTTTAGGCTTTGTGGAAATCTAAACTGAAGATTTCATAATGAAATGAAAAGAATGGCCTTTAAAAAAAAAGTTCCTCCTTTTTTCTTTTTCCATTTTCATGTGCACATAAGCGCGTTTGTATGTAGATGGATGCATGTGATTATGCATACTGAAAGACCCCCGTCTTTCAGTCAGGAACGAGGCCACCAAGAGAGAGACCAAGACCCTTCTCGCTGCAATAGCATGAGGCTCCAGCAACCTCTCACGCAGGAGAGACTGAAGCAGCCCCGAGCAGCTCGGGCAAGGGGTTTTTAAGGGGTCTTGGGGTAGGGGGGGTTGCTTAGCTGAGGAATTTTCTGTGACCTTTACAGTCATTGGTCGGCAAGAGCTCGGGTGGAGTTGGCTCTTGGTGATCGTTCCAGTCCACCTGCTTAACCGCAGGCTGTTCATTCTGGGTGACATTCATTGATGGAATTCCCTTTTGTGCAAACTTGCTTTTCCAGAACTGAAGGGCTGGAGGTCTTAAGGGGTGGGGAAATACCTGTAAAAAACTCAAGGCTGTACATAGTTTTAAGCAATGACTAACAATGGATGCTTGGATGGCTATAAACAATGGATGCCTGAATGACTACAAGCAAGGGCTATACTGTGGGCCTGAACCGGCCTGCTTTGTGAATTTTAGGGCGAGGGTCTCAGGGTCCAACACATACATGTGGTATCCCATGGTTAATAGCGGAAATCACCCTTTCGATGATCACTCTAGCACTTTATTCTTTTGAGAGAAGGTCTCAGATAAAATTCAGAGCTCGCCACTAGGACCAGTTTGTCTAGCCATCTTGATCTGAGGATTTCCAGGTTCCTTCTTTGATATTGGAATTTGATTGTATAGCAAGTGCTTTAAGCACTGAGTCATCCCCCAGTCTGGAAGTCCATCTTCCCCACCCTCCAGCTCTTTGTCAGAAGTTAGATTCTGTTGCCTGAAATTGACTACAATATGCATTATCTTTACATGGCTAGTGCTGGACATAATATTGAGCTTGTGCTCGGTTCTAATTGACTCATTTCAAACAGTTATTTTTCAGATGAACTTTGTAAGCCTTAATGCTGGCATTGAGGATACTGAGATAGTAATAGCCAGATGAGAGAGTAAATCAAACAAGACAGATGCAGAGAGTGGAAGTGGATGCAGGGTAGCCCTTTTTCTTGTTGGGTCAGAATGCTGCTTCTGATCACTTCACACAGTGCTCCAGAAAGGTCAGTCATCCAGGAAGGGGGGGGGAGGGTGCTGGGGGAGGAGAGGGGGTAAGATCATTAACAACCCTTTTCTTTAATACTAAAACTTAAGCAAATATTTTCCACTGCTAAGCTTCCAAGGGGATTTTGAGGTTGCTGGTAAGAGCCTGAAAACCTGAGTCACCTTTGCCCTGGGCAAGTGAGAAGAAAGTGATGATGGGTTGCTGAACCCCTCCTATCTATCTTAGAGGAACAGAGTCAAGGGAATGAATAAATGTTGCAGAGGGGGATTTACTTGACTTGTTAAGCAATATAGGCTGGGTAGTCCAACAATGATTGTCTTCACACTGGACAGGCTAAAAGCCACCAGCTGCTCGGTTCGTGAGGCTGAATGTCTCAGCCGCCCCTGTCCGGTGCTGGAGGCCTGAAGGATTCCTAGAGAGAGAGCTGCTAGTCTTCAGTCGATGCTGGAAGGGGAAAGAAACTGGTGCCCTTTCAACTGATGTCAGGGAAAGATAGGCAGCAGAAGCAGCAACCAGATGGATGTGTTCACCAACAAGAAAGGAAGGCAAACAAGCAGGCAAGCACTGCTTCCCCTTAGACTTCTTCAAATGTGGGCCTGAAGGTGCCACCTATTCTCTGGGAGGCTTGTTCTTCTCAGCTAATCCTTCCTGGAAATGTCCTCACAGGTCTGCCCAGAGTCATTTCACTTAGTTGATTCCAGATCCTGCCAAGTTGAGAATCAAGATGAATTACCTGGACCCCTGAAGGGCTGAGCAGGGAAAAGTACTTCACAGGTCTGATGACCTGAGTTCAGTCCTTGGGACTCACAAAACAGTGGTTTGAGAGAATTGATTCTACAAATGTGTCCTGTGACCTCTATATGATGTGGCGCATGGGCACCAGCCCCTTACACACACACACACACACACACACACACAGACACACACACACACACACAAGAAGCTTTGTTCAAGTGTGCATGTATGAAGTATATGCATGCGTGTTCACACATGTGTACGCACTCATGTACATGAGTGTAGTACATGTGTAGTCTCAAGGGAAATATCAGAAATCATCTTAGATCACTCTTTCACTTTATATTGTGAGTCTGGGTCTCTAATTAAACCTATAGCACACCGTTAAGGATAGTCTAGCTAGCCAGCATGCTCTGTCCTCCAGGCACACATCTACCAGACATTTTTACATGGCATCTGGGGATCCAAACTCAGCTCCTTTTGTGTTTGAAGCAGGACCACTGGGCCATCTCTCCAGCCCACATAATAAAGTAGTTTTTAAAAAAAAAAAAAAAAAAAAGATCATCCATCAGAGGATTCTAACACAGGAATATTTTTAGTTCCTAGGCTCATCTGACCAAGCAGGGACATAGAAAATGTGGAGATGAGTGAGAAAAGAGGGTGCAGAAAAGGCTAGAAGGGAGACAGGAGAGCAATGGTAGAAGCAGCGAAGGAACGGGAAGTGGGCAGTCAATAGAATCAGCAGCTCAGACGTCAGCTGTCACTGGGTGATTTTTAGGTAGTTTTAAAGCAGCTGGGCAGGGATGGTCTCTGAAGGTCTTGGAAGATCACACACTTCTGAGATCATCCTGATGGAATACACTCTACAGGTAGGGAGGAATCGACTCTAATCCTCCACAGAGATAAGGTGGTGGACTTCCCCCAACCCTTCGTGTATAAAAGGACATGGATGCCATGGTCCAGCGGCCTGGATCCAGGGTCCTGGTAGGTGGACAAGGAGTCAGTGGATATGGAGAACAGACAGACAGCTCCAGGCTGAATGAATCTGAACCCGTTTATTGACGTATTTAGCAGGGCTTATATTAGAAAATCCAGGGTGCAAAGAATGCATTGCTACACCCACAAACAGAGGAAAAACAAAGAGACAAGTACCCTCCCGGTTATCAAGAACCACCTTTAGGACAAACAATTTTCAAGAATCTAACCCATTGCTTGAGGGTAAAGGTACAAACAGGATCAGTCCCCTAGTATCTCCAAATCTATCTAATCTATAATACTCCACCAAATAGCCACAGAATCTAGGTCCACCCTGTTGTTACTGTTTTGGGGATTTAGTTAAGATACACCAAGGAGGTTGAGCTCATTTAGATTTCAATAAGGAATATGTTTTTCATTACAATTATACATGTACCATATCTATTATATGTTTCTGTAAATGAATCTATTGGAGGGGGCACATGCCATACATTAATTTTTCTTTTGGGGGGATCAAATTCTAGCTACTCTCATGTAAGCTGGTCTATATTTGTTCATAATGGTAGGAAATATATTAAGAGTCATTTTCTTTCTATTTTCTAATAACTTATGTACTTTATGAGAAATAATTGTGTACTGATTCTTGTGAACAGATGGCATAATCTCATATCCGTTGAATTTCTGAATTAGTTCAGCAAGAGTCATATTTGAGGGAATTTTACCCATCTATGTTTTTGGACTTTTGAAATTACTCTCCAATCTTTTCAGAATAAGCGTATATACATTCTGGCTAACAAAGAAAAGGCAGAAGTGACATCTACTTGCTGTGTGGGACTAGACATGAAATCTCCAGGTAAAATTAAAGGCAGGCATAACACTTATTTGCTAAGAGGGAATGGACAGTGCCTCAAAGCAGAGTTATTTGGTCTATGTATTAACATATCTCAAATGCATAGGGAAGGGCTTATAGGGGAGGTGATAACCTAGCCAGTCCTGAGGGAAAAAAAGAGATCTAAGAATAGAGAGGAGGCACACCCAATTCCCAGAGGAAGGATTTATCCATTATCTATGCAGACAAGAGGCAGAACTCAGTTTGCAAAAGGGGAGGAGTCCATATCAATTGCCCATCTCTATGCCCCAGAGAGCAGGCTTTAGGCCTGGCAAACCCCATATTTTTCATATTTTTATTATTTATTCCAAAAATAAGCCATGTTCTGTTTCCAGAAAATGTTTCCTTGAAGCAATCTTCCCTATGTTGGGACCTTGTCTTCCAACATGGTTGGTACAGAATGCTACACATGGAGATTAGTTCTGCTTAGCAGATAAGCTAAATTCATAAAAAAAAAAAAAAAAAAAAAAACCAGCCCCATCTCCAACAAGATCAACTGGGTTGGGCCACAATGTGAGCTGACCAATGAGGAAAAGCCATTTTCCCCTGGGCTTACCTAAAAGAATAAATATACCTGACCTTGGCAGCCATCTTTGGCTCCTGCCCCTCATGGTACTCCAGGCCAGGAGTACATGAGCTCTTTTCCAGCTCCCTGCCCCTCATGGATTCCTGTCTGGAGTCCATGAGTTCCCCTAGGGTACCCTAGCCCCTCAAGGCATTCCATGCCTGGAGTCCTGGAGTTCTGTTCTTTCTCTCCTCTACTTAACTCTACCTTAATCCTCTACACATATTCTGGTTTCAACCTTTGACTCAGAACACAAGAATCCAGATATATACAGAGAGCCACCCCCCAACAACTTCTGTTCCTGCATTGCCCTGTCCTGAATCTCAAGCCCCATTCTACACAACAACTGCTGCACTGAAAAGAGCTACGTTGTAAGTGGAGGAGCTGGGAAAGGCATTGGAACAGCAGGGGAAAAAAATCATTGCCTTAGCTTGTCCTGCCCACTGCCTTGCCACACCCACCCTAGTGTTGCTATAGGGCTTAGGCAGGAGAGACAGAAAGTCAAGCCTGTGGCTGCTAATTTCCACAATCTGTCATCTACAATGTAGGAGGTCCCGTGAAAGTCACCAAGACTTCTTTAGAGATGAATAAGACCTACTCACTAGCCTCCAGGGGTCCCAATCAGGTGAGAATAAATATCCATCAATAATGGCACCTATCAAAAATGTGAGAAACACTATAATAAATGTGTGAACAAAAGACTATTAATTCTACCTAAGGGGACTGGGGAATTTCAGCTATGAAAAATATTTAACAGTACTATACCATAGGGATATTTATTTTGATAGATTGTTAGTAAGATAAATAACTTACTGTTGAAAGAGAAATTCTAACCTGATATAGAATTGCAATGAGATGCATACCCCACTGTATACATGGACTCATTAGGAAGAGCTAGTAACATCTGTGCATGCTCTCTCTTAAAAAAAAATAATGCACTAAACTTAATGAAGCAAATCACAAGACATGGGTAAATGCCCTGGTCAGAAAAGGCAAAAAGGTCTTTCTTTCAAAAGTTGTTCTAGTGATGGGGAGACGACTCAGGGGTTAAAACCTTTGCCTCACAAGCAAAGTGACCTGAGTTCGGATCCCAGATCCCATGTGAAAGTGCGAGCATATATTTTTCCCTGTGTGTGTGTGTGTGTGTGTGTGTGTGTGTGTGTGTGTCTACTGTGAATTTTCATTAACTGTGTCTCAGTGGGTAGTTCCTGTTTGTACACCAGTTGTCATCGCGGACATTTCCCTGGCTTAGGCTTCCTGAAATATTTCAAAGCCATGCTTAATTTTAGCACCATTTCTTCAGTCCATTCTGTGCTGTGCTGTGAAGTCATACCACCCTTCTTCAAGGAGCTTATACTAATTAAAGGGCAAGGCCCAGAACATGGCTCTCTTTTCCCCAAAAGCCTTTTATATGAAGCAATGGCCTGAAGTATACAAGTGAAATTCCCAATGAAGACTTTGGGGTAATTTCAGTGTCTACCATGAAAAGTTGAAGTAGTCTTTGGGGAAGAAAAAAAAAATCGAAAATGAGATCACAGAGCAGATAGCGTTTGTATGGGTTTTTTTTTTAGATAGAGCAGTAAACATGGCCTGAAATAGGAGTTATCAGTTTGGTCAAAACCCATTATGGATTTAATTGGGAGAGAGATGTGTACCAGAAAATCATGGGCTTGGCAATATAAACATTACAGAGAGGTCAAAATGTCTTCAAATCTGAGACGTTCAAACCATTCAGGAACTGGCAAGAAAGATATGAATCTATGGAGCAATTTGGGAGTCTACACAAGGTGTTATCTTTTTTCTTTAAATCACCTGTTAAAAAATATTCTTTCCAAGATGATGTTGTCAGATCTGATTAATTTTCTCCCTCCTTTATTTAGTTACTTAACTACTTATCAATTTTTATGCTTTTATACTCTTTCCCAAATATAAGCAAATGTAGCCTTATGTTTCTCTTGAGATACAGATAAAGCAATGTCAGTTTTTCTCTCTTCTTTTTTGTCTTTTTCAGCAGGCTAGATTAAAGCTGCTCTTCAGTCTGAATGAATGGACCTGTACTATAAGACTATGGAGCTGAGGCTGGTGAGCTACTTCTGTGTAATTTACTTTGCTGCAGGATGAATTATCTCTTCCACAACACAGAGAAACCCTTTTCATAATGAAATGTAGTTATATTAGAATAAAGCTGATTGATTGATGCATGCATATGAGCTACTGAAAAATTTAGACACAAGTCATTTTTGATAAAAATAATCATTTCAAAATTCACAATCACATTAAGGAACTTCAGAATAGCAAACCACAGGCCAAACGCAACTTATGAACAAAACCCCCAGATTTCTTTTACTTAAAAAGACATCTTTTGGTTGTGCAAGCCTAGGGAAATGTAAGTCTTTCACCATTGTTTTGTAGTTGAGATAATGGCCAATTTCTCATGCATCATTGCAGAGATAATGTGCTGGTGTGTGTATGAAGCACAAGGGCCATCTGCAAGTCCTGGATACACATGTGCTCTCTTCCCCCTCCCTTCCTCTTTCACTCTCTCCCTCCCTCTTTTTCCCAGTTCTCCTTCCCAGCCTTTCTTTTCTGTGTATTCACTTCTGTACATGCTTATTCCTTTTGTTTTCATTACATGGGTGAGCTAAAATTTATTTAATCATCGTCCTGTTGATGGTCAAGTTATTTGTAAATGTTTACTGTTGGTATACTTCTGTGAATTCCTATGCATAAACAACATAGCAGATGATACGTGAGTTTTTGCATATTAGCAGGATTACATTCCTGGAAATGGATGTGCTGAATTAGAGGTAAGGACGATGTGATTATGATGAATATTGTTGAATATTCCTCCATAGTGGCTTATCTTTTATCTTACAGATCCAGTCTTGCTACTCTGATGAGAAGCAATTCTATCCAGTCCGTTGCCTGTTAAGCTCTCATTTTGCTCTCTCTCTTTCTCTCTCCCTCTCTCCCTCTCTCTCTCTCTCTCTCTCTCTCTCTCTCTCTCTCTCTCTCACACACACACACACACACACACACTTGCTTCAGCATCAGTTTGGCTAAATTTTGATATCATTTCTTCGCGATGTTATTTTTTGCTATACATATTGTTTTGGACTAAGCAATACTTCTAAGTCTCTTATTAATACATTTCTGGGTATTTTTCTTTGAAAATGATTTCTGTCTCTTAGTGATACTTTAATTTGTCACTTACACATTTGTAGCATTTGCATCTTCATTGTGAGTTTCACACTTTACATTATAGGTCAACTTTTTTGTCTAATCTGAAACTCTTTGATCTGAATTCCATTCTGACTGAATTAAAATTACAAGTTCTATATTCTTTTTATTTGTTTTTCTTATAATGTTGCCTGACTTCTATTTTCACTTTCTGGGTTGGTATGTTTAAAACAGAGGTGTATTTGTAATTCAGTTTTTATCTTTGCATGGGTATTGCACTTTGTATTTGTAGTTGTGCTACATGTGTTCGTTATTGATTCTATGGTAATTGATATAATTATTTTTATTCTTAAAAACCTCTCACTTTCTGGTCTGTCTTCATTTAGGCAGCTTTTGTGCATTTTTGTGATATTAAAAAGCTGTACTTTTGTACTTTTATACCAAAGTAATTATATTTTCTGGTATTATCTTTAATATATATCAGTTTCCTAATGCACACAATGATGAAATTAACAAGTCTCATCTTCTTTCCCCTATTCTCTTACTTTATCAATTCATATCATTCAATAAAATTAGCTCTTTCAATTTCTCTCTTATATGTAGCTTGTTACCTTTGAGACCCTTTGATTTCTAGACATGTAAGACAGCCAACAAAGACGCTTGCTTGGCTCATCATTTCAGTTGTGCCACATTCAAATATTCTTTGCTAGTTTTACAATTAGGCATATTCAAATTTACAATATTTCCTGGTTCTGCCTCTGAGCTGTATTTTGGTTGAGTGCAACTTGTCAGTCAGAGGCTGTGTTTATAGCTCAGTTGGTAGAGTGCTTGCCCGGCATGCACGGCACCCGGGTGTGATCCTCAGCACTGCATAATCCTGGTGTGTTTGGACACAACAGCAATCTCAGCACTCAGGAGGAAAAGGAGGAAGAGGAGGAAGAGGAAGATCAGTTCAAGGTCTTCCTTGGCTCTTGGCTGTATAGAGAGCCCAAGACCAGCCTGGGCTATGTGAGAGATAGAGGTGTGTGTGTGTGTGTGTGTGTGTGTGTGTGTGTGTGTGTGTGTGTGTGACAGAGGAAGAGAGAGAGAAAGATAGAGAGATAGAGACATCTTTGGGTGTTTTATTTTTCAAGAAGGGATCTTAGTAACAATATTCCATGAATTTTTGGATTTTTAAAAATAATTTTTAAACTTTATTTTATGTGTGTGTGTGTGTGTGTGTGTGTGTGTGTGTGTATCAGAGGGCACTGTGTGTTCCTAGGGTGGCTTCAGGAATCATCCTAATTATTTCTACCTCTTTTTTGCTTGCTCTGGGATTTCCCAGGCTCTGCCCACCAGGACTAGAAATATAAGCCACCCCTGTTTCAACCTAGTGTTTTTACATGGGACCTGGGATCCAAACTCAAGTCCTTCTGCTTGTGAGGCAGTCTTAACCCCTGAGCCATCTCTCCAGCTAGGATTATTATTATTATTTTAATTCTATGCAGCCTTCCTATGCCTTTATAAGACTTGATAGTACAACTTGTATGGCTATACATTCCTTGACTCACAGTTCTTCCTTTGGAAATCTTACAAGTATTGATTTGCTGGTATTCTGTAGAAAAAGTCAAGGTCAGCTTTACATTTTCCTTCACATATTATTTGATTTTTTTTGTCTGAATTCCCCTCAGATTTTAGATTTGAATTTTATTAAGTGTTCCAAGATATACCTCAAAAACTGACCATTTCAGAGCCCTTGTTCCTGAGTTTATGGGCACCATTTAAACTTTGAAGGACAAATTTATGAATTAGAAGTGATATATGCTATAAAACATATTATGTCAAAAGTAAGTAGTAAATCTCCCATGCATAATGAATGCTCAGATTTTCTTTTAGCACAAAGTTATTTTCCACGTGTAGTATCTATGAGCTCATGGATGACAGGTCTGGACTATCCAGCTCCACATATAAATGCTGCCCATGGTACTAACTGCTGATATGAGTCATTCTAGCTCTGCTTTGCTTTATTCTTCCTGGTCTTCAGAATGACGTTATGTTTACATACTGTTACCCCACATGATAGCGGCAGATACCAAGTCTTAGAGAAGATAAATAACTTGCTTACAGTTGTAAAAGAAACTGGATTTAACTATCAGCCATCTGACACCACGAAACTTTACATCTTCCATGTACCTCTAGGAGGTCTTCTAAATAGACTCTTGACACTGATTTGTAATTCAATCAACCAATGAATTCTTCTCATGGAAACTATATATTGAAGGGCTGTTTTTCTTCAAGGTTAGTCAGGTCTTCTCAAGTGGAGATGATTTTATTTTCTGGAAACACTTGGCTAAGGAGAGACTATCCATACTATTAACCATCATATGGTACAAGGACAACCACACAACAAGTGAATTTCCAGCCCAAAGAAAAACTTTCATGCCAGTCAATAAAGCTGTTGCTGAGAAAATTTGATTAGATGACACAATTTTACTGAGGGGAATATCTTTACTTTTACTTTTATCACTCTATATCATAACTTCGGTGCTATAACAGAGAAGAGGCAGAAGAGATATTGAGTAGTCTTTTTAAAAAAAAAATTTAGGTTTGGTTTCCAAAGTTTTCTTATTCCTTAGAATTTTATTGCTTCTGTGCCCAAAAGGACATGCAATCAAGTTCACTTTATTGCCAATCTGACCTTTTGGAAATTTGCTTTTTTCTTTCTCTGATGTAACCTGACATCAATAAACATTTCAGTTAGGATTATCTCATCACCATATTGACAGGAGCTTCATGCCCATTGCTGATAAAGAGCTCCAACTTAATTAATTATTTCCTGATTACTTAGTGTGGTATTTATGAAAATCAGTTTTAAAAAAAAGAGACTTGTCTTTCTTTTAGAGTAGAGGAAGAGAGAATTAGAATAATGAAATTAGAAAGAATTATCTATTTCTATTGAAAATATTACTTTATTAATTAGTCTTTCTCTTGTCTCAAGCAACCACATTGACACTGATTGGAATCTTCCCAAGACCTGTTTCCTTCATAGAAAAAGAGTACCTTTCAATTCTACTCCATAATTTAGAGCAAATGTGAAAGGTAGCAATCCAAAGTTATAATGATGTCTGGTGAGCTTGAGGAAAAAGTTAGTTGTCAAGTTAATAATGGAAGAAAGCCTGGCCAAATCTCCTCTCTGGGGATCACATGTATACAAAGCAAGTGCTTGCGCTGCTTGTCTCTGGGTAGAGTTCTGGATATGACAGTACTTAAGTACAGTATCTTAATACATTTGGTTGTCATTTTCATTTTTTATTACTTTGGTGTTTAATGCATGAATATGGTGGATTTATGATATTTTTTATACCTTAATCTTTAATCCATCCCCCTCCTCTTTCCCTTAAAATCTTTCTTCTTTCTTGTCAGACCTCCCTCTTATTTTCGAGTCTTCTCACGAGAGACCCACTGGATTTCATCTGGTTTGTCTCTGATGGTATGTGCCTTACTACTTGCTGGAGCATGAGACGTACATCAGTGGGTATGCCATTGAGGGAAGCATCTTCCTTTTCCCATCATCATCACCTTCATCAATCTCTCAGGAAGGTGTGGGGCATCTTGACTTCTTTTCCCTTCCTTGGTGACATTGCTAGGACAACCCCATGCAGGTCTTATGGAAATACACACAGTTTCAGTGAAATCAGGGATGCCAACAGGCCTGCCATGCCCAGGAGATAATGCTGGTTGCGCCCCCTGCCCACCTTCAGGCTCTCACAGTGTTACTGCTTCCTCTTTCAAGATGCTCTCTGTGTGGCTTGGATGTCCTGTTTAGGGTCGACCAGTCCAGAGTCACTTCTTTTCTGCACTTTTGCCAGTTTATGATTTTCTGTAATAAATACCTTCCGTTGTTGAAAGAAGCTTTCAAGGTTGATAGCACAATATCTTTTGAAAGTGAATTATGACATGTTCCTACTCCTTGGTTCCATTACTCAAAAGGATCTATTTGCCAATTCCCTTATAACTCAGTGCTGGGACTACCACTTAAATATTTAGAGTTTGGGTTTTTTTTTTTTTAATAAAACATTTCATGGAAATGATTATTGTTGGATACTTTCTTGAGGAAACAAAATGGCTTTTTAAAACTAGTGATAAATCATTCTTATCTGAACGAGCTCTGTGTGCAGCTGAAAGAAACTGATTTAAGAAGGGCAAATTGTGCGTTTTAGAAGAAATATAAGGCATGTGGTTAGAGTGCTTATGAGTAGGAATTCCTCTGAGAGGTGGGAAATACACCTGACTACTGCCCTGGCTAAAGGTTCCCATTGGCAGCTGTTTGGCTATTAATTGTCTTTCTTCAACATGTTCTTTCATGGTGCAAGAGCTCTCCCTCTGTGTGCCCCACCCACAATCAAAGACATCACCAGAACATCTGGAGGACACTATGACAGATCGCACAGTCCTTCTTGTATGCCCAAGTCTCTGGATGCCTTTTTAATTAGGATGCAAAGTAAAGGTGACAGAGCCATTGCATGAGAACAGGCAGCAGCTGGCACCTCCAGGAGACAGGCAGAGTGAGCGGTCGTGGTGTGGCGACATCATTCTTATGCCCGACAGACAAGAGCACTGTAAAAATGGAATGCCACATGTTTCTTTGCTAATCAAATGCAATTTCCTTGTGTCATTTTGTGGTTTCCTGTGATAAGAATAAGTGGGGTTACCGAGTTACCCCCCCCCCACACACACAAAAAGCTCTAGTTTCTGAAGAACTCCGTTCAATTGAAGGAACCAAACTTTCTTAGGAGATATGGGAAGAACTGAGACATTTGAAAAAGGTACTCTGAACATAAAGGAATAAAAAAAAATCTCAGGTCTGTCTAGAAATTAGTAATAGTAGACCTCATTGTGTGTGTAGACTTCATTGTGTGTGTTAACTAGTTTTAATTTCTAAAGGGTGAAGGGCAGGGAAGAATGTCAGTTGTATTGTAGAATAAGATCATATCAGTTTGTAATCTGGAAACTCTCATCTATCCCCCCTCCCATTAGGAGGCTAGAATAGACAAGGAAGTGTAGTTGTGTGCCACCTATGAGCATGACTGAAATGAATATAGACTGTTCTAGTCTATATAGCTGAAGGGTAAAAAGTCAGTCCTGTCCGCTGGTAAAAATTCAACTGACTATATACATCTCCAAATATAATCACGTGGTATTCAACATTTCATTTTTGCAATACCAACTGAGCATCCTAACTTTTGCTATCTTTTCATTGATCACTTTTTAAAAATTAAATTAAAATGACTTATTTTTGAAGTGAGCTGTTTCAATACCAGGTAGAAAGAGTATGGACTCAGATATCTCACTATGGCTGCCAAGAATCAGCCATCTGGAGGTGATTTGGGGGCAAGTTGCTGACTTGATTCAGCTATAAAATTTGACTAGTAATATATTTTACTTGTCATGGGCCTCCAGCTCCCAGCATTGCATGAGGCTCATGTTAAACTCACCACAAGATAGTTCAATGATGACTGATAATAATGATAGCATAGTAGGTCTGACTGTAGGAAACAAGTTGACAGTATCATAAGCATATACATTAGCCGTTCTGAAAGTACACATCGAATTTTTGTCTCCTAAAAAATCATTACATTTATAGTCTGGAAATGTCACAGATACTTAAAACTAGATCATGGTGGCTGTGTGGATCTCACATGACTCTTACCATCTGGAATCCATTACCTGGTGTTCGCAGTCTGTGTTCTAGGCATGGGAAAGGTGTTCACTAGAACTTCTGTGGCTACTGCTGGAGTGGTAAAGACAACTTTCCATGTACCTCAGTCTCTTTGCATGTTCTAACACCAAGAGGCACTAATGTGTGGACACCATCCCTGAATTTTTGCCAAGGCATCTCCCAGCCAGTCAGAGCCCAGGACCTGTGGCTCTGCTCACTCTAAGTTCAGATGCTGCCTGCCCTCTGGGCTCCTGATGTTTGTCCACTTGATTGATGAGACCACGTTCAATATCGAGACTGGAGGAAGTGCCCCCCAACACTGGAGCCTTAAGATACAGTCCACTAGATTGCGAACTATTTCCTTTGGGCCCAATTCTGTTTAGTCAGCTACTCAGACCTCTATTTCTGCCAAACATAAAACACTCTATCCTTTCTATGTGTCCGTGATCCCCTGAGAATACTATACTCATCTTTCAAGGCCCAGAATAAGCATCATCTTGATGAGAATCAGTCTGCTCATTCCAGGCCAGGATTCCCATTGCTTTCTTTATGCCCAAGAGTGATCATTTCATGCCTTTTTGAAAGCCTACATTGTGCTATGTGCATTGATTGCCTGTGTGAAGACAGCGAGCTTCTGATGGCGGGAAATGTCTGCTTCATCTCTTCATCCTAGGGAAGATACCCAAGATAACACATGTGAACTGACAGTCAATGTCTAAAAATGGGACCTAGTTTGAAAAAACTTCTCATTTGACCTCAAAACTAATGTATTACTAGAGTCAACACTAGGCAAGTACAATTTGCTTATACTGGCTTTGGAATGATGTAACCAAAGGAAAGAGAGAAGGGCGTTGGACTTCCAATATCATTTACCTGGGTGGTGTCATGATACTTCTCTAACGAGGTGGTCTGTTTGTAACTGTCACTGGAGTCCCTGTTGCTTTCTAAGTTGTCTGGATCCTTCTCCTTTGCTTCAGAGACACAAACAAGTGTTTCAAGGCAAGACATGTTTCAGAGTTCTACCCTTCTATCATGTTAGGTTCAGAACAAGAGGGGAATATGCTTCTTTACTTAATTGCTGATCATCCTAGAAGAACATACAGACTCCTTGGCCTTTCTATGCCATACCTGTGAGCTATTGGTTCTAACCAATATTTATTCCCTGACATTGTTTACTCTTCTATTTAAGGTGACTATTTCCATGATATCCATTTGCATATTTCCTCAGCAAAATTTTTTTTTATTAAAAATTTAATTATACATTTTAAAATTTTTTTACCAGTTCCCTCCCTCCTCCCTCCTCCCCCCGAACCCCCTCCTCTTCCTCCTCTCCCTCCCCATCCCCCAGTGCCTCCCCCCCAATTCCCAGAGAGTCCTTTATTGTGTACGCCTAACTCTCCACTGGGTCTTCCTCTCCAATGACATAAAAGGACCCAGTGGCATTTCCATAAGCCCTTTCTCTTGTTCCCCTTAAGCATAGGATCACTACTATGGCTGTCAATCCCTTGCCTCCAGGGGTCTCGGTGCCCTTAACAGATGCTAGACTTTATGAGGGCAACAGTGCATTGGACATTGCGCAGGGCATGTAAAGTCCCATTATGATTGCTTTGGCCCCAACTATTGTTGAGAATCTTGCAAATCGTTGCTCCTCCCATCCTTTTGCTCTTACAATCTTACCGCCCCCTCTTCCGCAAATGTCCCTGAGCTCCAGGATGGGGAGAGATTAGGCTGGCCTAGTTCTAGGTGATTGATATAGAGTCTCTGAAGTTCTGGATTGTGGTTGGTTGATTTTCTTTTGCAGTTTTGCTGCTCCTGCAATGCCCTTCACTCCATTCTGCTGGGCACTGTATGTCACCCCCTGGCCAGAGACAAAAGCTGTTAAACTGGAGTCTTGTTATAATAGCACATTCAAGGGTATATGTAATAAGAGTAGGAAACCTCAGTGAGGGAGGGGTCCATCACCCATTTGCGAAATGATTACTTTTTATCTGTTAGACTATATGCCCCCCCTTCTGGTGAAATCAGGAAAGAACGTCTGTGAACTTAACCTGGTTTCTCATTACTTACTTGCAGACCTTGATGGAGGCCTATTTTCTCTGCTGTAACATGGTCCCCTCTCTCCTTGTTTCTGGTTTGGCCCTCCTACCCCATCTCTCTTGTTCATAATCCTTGCAATTACTGTGTTACATAGGTTTACTTTTAAGTGTCTCAATGTGGGCTGGATGAGTTTGGTACTAGGAGCCACCTATTAAGGAGTACATACAGCGCTTAATTTTCTGGGTTTGGGATACTTCACTTAATATAATTCTTTCTAATGACATCCATTTCCCAGCAAATTCCAGTAATTCATCATTTTTGATGGCTGAGTAGTACTCCATTGTATAGATGTACCACCTTTTCCTTATCCACTCGTCAACTGTTGGACATTTAGGTTGATTCCATGACTTTGCTATTGTAAACAGTGCTGCTATGAACATGGTCGAGCTTGTGCTATCGAGGCGAACCTCTGCTGCATGGGGGGTTATTCCCAAAAGTGGAATAGCAGGGTCATATGGCATTTCAATCTTTAATTTCTTTAAGAATCTCCAGACGGCTCGCCAGAGTGGCTGTATGAGCCTGCATTCCCACCAACAATGTAGGAGAGTTCCCCTCTCTCCACATCCTCTCCAGCATTTGTCGTTGTTTGTATTGTGGATTTTTGCCATCCTGACCGGGGTGAGATGGTATCTCAGGGAAGTTTTGATTTGCATTTCCCTGATGGCGAAGGAAGTGGAGCATTTTTTAAGATATTTGTTAGACATTTTAATTTCATCCCTGGTAAAGTTTCTTTGAAGTTCCAGGGCCTCCATATGAATTTTGAGATTATTTGGTCAACTTCTTTAAAGAATTGCTTTGGGATTTTAATTGGTATAGCATTGAATTTGTATATTGCCTTTGGTAGGATGGTCATTTTTACGATGTTGATTCTACCAATCCAGGAACATGGGAGGTCTTTCCACCTTCTGGTGTCTTCTGCTATTTCTTTCTTTAGGGTTTTAAAGTTTTCATTGTAAAGGTCTTTTTTACCTCCTTGGTTAGGTTTATACCAAGGTATTTCATTTTTTTAGGGGCTATAGTAAATGGGATTGTTTCTCTCAAGGCTTTTTCACTTCTTTCATTCTGGGCATATAGGAAGGCCTCTGATTTTTGCACATTTATTTTGTATCCTGCCACCCTGCTGAACTTCTCAATTAGTTCCAGGAGCTTACTGGTGGAGTTTTTGGGATCACTCAGGTATAAGATCATGTCATCTGCAAATAGGGATAGTTTGACTTCTTCCTTGCCGATTTGAATCCCTCTTATGTCCCTTTCTTGTCTTATGGCTTCAGCTAAGACTTCAAGTACAATATTGAATAGAAGTGGTGAGAGTGGACAGCCTTGTCTAGTTCCTGATCGAAGTGGGAATGCTTCCAATTGTTCCCCATTGAGCATAATCCTTGCTGTAGGCTTGTTGTATACAGCTTTTATTATATTGATAAAGGTTCCTTCCATTCCTACAGTCTCTAGCGTTTTGATCATAAAAGGCTGTTGGATTTTGTCAAAGGCTTTTTCTGCATCTATGGAGAGTATCATGTGGTCTTGGACTTTGGACTGGTTTACATGATGAATTACATTTATTGATTTGCGTATGTTGAACCAACTTTGTGTGCCGGGGATGAAGCCTACTTGGTCCCCGTGAATGATCTTTTTGATATGTTTTTGAATCCGATTTGCTAAGACTTTGTTGAGAATCTTTGCATCTGTGTTCATCAGAGAGATCGGCCTATAGTTTTCTTTTTTAAGTGCATCTTTATTAGGTTTTGGGATTAAGACGATATTAGCTTCATAGAAGGAATTTGGCAGTGTTCCTTCCTTTGCTATTTGATGGAACAGTTTAAGGAGTATTGGTGTTATTAACTCCTTAAATGTCTGGTAGAATTCTGTGCTGAATCCATCTGGCCCAGGACATTTTTTGGTGGGAAGATTCGAGATTACTTCTTCAATTTCCTTGTATGTTATAGGACTATTTAAATAATTCACAACTTCCTGATTCAATTTAGGTAGGTTGTGTTTACTTAGAAATTCATCCATCTCTTTTGTGTTGTCAAACTTCACAGAGTATAAGTTTTTGAAATATGATGTTATAATTCTCTGGATTTCTTGGGTATCCGTAGTGATAACTCCATGTTCATTTCTAATTTTGTTAATTTGGGTTTTCTCTCTCTTGCTTTTGGTTAATTTAGCTAGGGGTGTATCAATCTTATTGATTTTTTCAAAGAACCAGCTTTTTGACTGGTTGATTTTTTCTATCGTTTTCTTAATCTCGATTTCAGATATTTCTCCCCTTATTTTGCTAATCTCCTCTCTTCTATTACTTTTGGGATCAGATTGCTCAAGTTTCTCCAAAGCCTTAAACTGCATCGTTAAATTATTTATTTCTGATGTTTCCAATTTTCTGATGTAGGCATTAAGAGCTATGAACTTACCTCTTAGAACAGCTTTCATTGTGTCCCAGAGATTTTGGTAAGTTGTATTCTCATTTTCGTTCACTTTCAGAAAATCTTGAATTTCCCGTTTAATTTCTTCCTGAATCCAGTTCTCATTCAGCATCATATTGTTAAGTTTCCAGGAGTTAGTGTATTTTCTCTTGTTTGTTGTGTTGTTGTGGATGTCCAGCTTTAGGCCGTGGTGGTCTGATAGGGCACAGGCTAGAATTTCGACTTTTTTGTATTTGTGTAGATTCATTTTGTGGCCCAATATGTGATCTATTTTGGAGAAAGTTCCGTGTGCTGCTGAGAAAAATGTGTATTCTTTGGTACGTGGGTGAAAAGTTCGATAGAGATCTGTAAGGTCCGTTTCAGTAAGGGTTTGGTTAAGCTCCAAAGTGTCTCTGTTAAGCTTTTGACCTGTTGATCTATCCCATGTTGAGAGGGCGGTGTTGAAATCCCCGAGAATTATTGTTTGGGGGTTGATTTCTTGCTTTAGACGCTGTAGGGTTTTCTTAATGAATGTGGAGGGGCCCATATTGGGTGCATATATGTTCAGTATTGTGAAGTCTTCCTGGTGAATTGTACCTGTGACTAAAATGTAGTATCCATCTGTGTCTCTTATGATTTTCTTTGGTTTGAAGTCCACTTTGTCTGAAAGCATAATTGCTACCCCTGCCTGTTTCCTGGTTCCATTAGCTTGCAAGATTTTGGACCAGCCTTTCATTCTTAGGACGTGCCTATCTTTTGTGGTGAGATGAGTTTCCTGAAGGCAGCAGATTGTTGGATTGTGGTTTTTAATCCAAGTTTGTAATCTGTGTCTCTTAATCGGTGAGTTAATGCCGTTGACATTTAATGTTATAATGGAGAAATTATTTTTAATTCTGGACATTTTTTATGTTTAGTAGATTTTGTAAGCATGTTGTTTGATATTTATATTTTGTTGGTATTATACTTCCATTCTGTCCTCCTGGATACGCTTGTTCTTTTTTTCAAGCTTGAGTATCATTTCTAGCATTTTTTGAAGGCCTGGTTTGGTAGACATGTATCCCTTCAAGTTGTCTTTGTGCTGAAAAACTTTTCTTTCTCCCTCAATCATGACAGATAGTTTTGCCGGGTATATCAGTCTGGGTTGGCATTTTTGCTCATTTAATACTTGAAGTATGTCTCTCCAAGCTCTTCTTGCTTTTACTGTTTCCATTGAGTAGTCATTTGTTATTCTAATAGGTTTACCTTTAAAAGTGAGTTGCTTTTTTTCTCTTGAAGCTCTCAGCACCTTTTCTTTGTCTTGAATGTGGAGTGTTTTGACTATTATTTGCCGTGGCGATTTTCTATTTTGGTCATATCTGTTTGGAGTGCGAAATGCCTCTTGTATTTGGATAGGCCTCTCATTCTTTAATTGTGGGAAGTTTTCATTTATGATGAATTGAAATATTTCCTCAGGTGTGGTATTTTGGGATTCTTGTTCTGGTATTCCATGAATGTGCATGTTAGGTTTCTTCAGGGTGTCCCATATTTCTTGAATGTTCCTCTCCAGTATCTTTTTGGCTTTAACAATCTCTTCCATTGAGCTGGTTAATTCTCCTACTTTGTCTTCAAGATCTGAGATTCTATTTTCTGCCTCATTTGTTCTGCTGATAAGACTCTCTGTCGAGTTTTGGGTTGAAGATAACTTATCTCTTAGTTCAATTTTAAACTCTGCCTGAGACTGTTTTACCTGCTCTATACGTATTTTTGTTTCTTGAACTGTTTTTCTCAACTCCTCCAGGTTCCTGTTGTGTTCCTGTTCAAAGTGGTTGACAAGGTTATTTAACTCTTCTCGGATTTCCTCTTTCATATTATTAATCATGGTAATGATCATACTCTGAAAGTCGTTATGTTGGGTCTGGCTTTCATGGCTCTTTTCTGGTCGCAATCCATCGTTATGGGATTGATTCTTTTGGTGGGAGATTGTTCTTGGGGTTTGTTTCTCGTGGATCTGCACTTTGACTTGTACATTGTTGTTTTGTTTTTTAGAACCTTTCAGTTTCTGTGTGTTTTTCACTGAACCGATGTAGTTGGTATTGTTACACCTGCCAGTTGTTACTAGTGCTTGCCTTGGATTGGGTATGTTTGTGTATTGGTATTGTTATATCCTAGATGAGACTACTAGGATGTTAGTACGTCAGTTGCGTAACCAGGGGATGAATATAAGTATGGTAGTGCACTTTTATGATCTAGTGTCTTGGTGAAATGTGAGGGTGGGTCGTGTACTCCCTGGAGTTGTATGTTTTTGGGGTGGCTGTATGAGGAAGCTGACCTACAACATTGATAGTAGAAAGGATCAGTAAGGTGAAAGAAAAGAAAAAGAGTAAGGAAAAAAAAAAAAAGGTTTACTTATCTTTAGGCTGGATGTGAAGAGTCTCGCATGTGATACAATGGTTGTAGTGAAGTCCAGATGTATGGCCTGTGTTCTCTTTGTTCCTTAGAGTTTTGCTTGAGTTTCCTTTGTACTCTATTGAATTCTGAGTAGCAGTGTGACTTCCGTGGACCACATGCGTAGGTCCCCGGTGGGCCAGAGAGGCAGAGGGTCTGATGTTGATGGCAGAATTCTTCACCTGCGACCTGAGGGGGGGCAGAGGGGCGCGGGGGCGGGAGGGCACAAGGGGCTGGTGTCCGGGGCGGGGCCCCGGAGGCTAAGCTGGCGGCCACGCGTGGGTGCTGCTGGCCGGGCGGCTCGGCTCCGGGGTGGGGGGCGGGGCTGGGAGGGGCTCGCTCTCACCTGGGCGCTGGTCGGGGTTCGGCGCAGAGGGGGGCTGGGGGCAAAGCCGGCGACCGCGCGCGCGGGTGCTGCTGGCCGGGCGGCTCGGCTCCGGGGTGGGGGGCGGGGCTGGGAGGGGCTCGCTCTCACCTGGGCGCTGGTCGGGGTTCGGCGCAGAGGGGGGCTGGGGGCAAAGCCGGCGGCCGCGCGCGGGTGCTGCTGGCCGGGCGGCTCGGCTCCCCCTCAGCAAATTTTTAAAAAATATTTATTCTTGTGTGTGTGTATGTGTACATGCCATGATGCACACATAGATATCATATGATAAATTCTCAGCTTCTACCATGTGGGTCTGTGAATCGAACTGAGGTTATCAGGCTTGACTATAAATGCCTTACCTGCTAATCCATCTTGCAAGCCCCAGACTATTTTTTAAATATTTTATTTATTTTATGTGTATATATGTATGTGTGTCAGAGGGCACTATATGTCCCTGTAGAAAACAAAGGGTGACTTCGGGAATCATCCTGGATTACTTTTACTTCCTTCTTGCTTTGCTCTAGGCACTACTCACCAGGGCTAGTAGTACAGGCCACTGCTTCTGCCTGGTATTTTTATGTGGGACCCAGCATCTGAACTCAGGACTTTCTGCTTGTGAGACAGTCTTAACCCCTATACTACTTCTTAGAGCAGTTCTATGTATGCAGAAAGATTCAGTGCTCGGTGCAGTATTCCAATATACTACTCTCCCCATTCCTTAAACGAACAGCTTTTTCCATTATTAACATCGTGTGTTAGTGTGATGCATTTGCTATAACTTCAAGTCAATAATAATGTTGATAAATTGGTAACTATAGAGTGCATAACTTGAATTAGTGATTACTCTGTGTTGTGCATTTTACTGTAGTAACAAGTATTGTGATCAGAAGAGTTTCATTGCCATAAAAACCCTTTGTACTCACCCTTCCCCTCTCCGTGGAAACTAATGGAAGACACTGATTTGTTTTGTTCCTTTTTTTGGTTATTCCCACAGTTTTTGCCTTTTCTAGAATGCCCTGTAGTTGGAATCCTATCGCACTCAACCTTCCCAAACTGCCTTTTTTCATTGACCTGTGCAGTTCAGCTCCCTGCCTATCTTCTTGTAACTTTAGAGCTCATTTCTTTTTATCACTGAATAATAGTCCAAGGTCTGGATGAGCCACGGCCTGTGTTTCTTCACGGTTTTTTTTTTTTCTTTGCTATGTATATGCCTTTATTGAAGTATTTATTTACATCTCCAGCTAAGTTCTTAAATTAAAGTTTTCATTCTTCATTGTTGAGTTGCAATAATTTTGTCACATATTTTAGATAGACATCATATATCAGATATATCTTTTGACCACATTTTCTCCCAGTGTGTGATTTGTCTTTTCATGATCTAGATTGGTATTTGTCATAGAGCAGAAGATTTTAATTTTAGCAAAGCCAATCTTTTCAAATTTTTTTCATGGGTTCATGCCTTTGGTGTGATTTCTAAAGTGTCATCACCAAATCTTAGGTCATATGATTTTTTTTTAATTTCAGCTCATACAAACTTATTAGGTACACCAGTTCCCTCCCTTCCTCCTCCTCCCCCCGTACTCCCTGCTCCCCCTCCCCTCCCCTCTCCCTCCCCATCCCCCAGTGCCTCCCGCCCCAATTCCCAGAGAGTCCTTTATTGTGCATGTCTGATTTTCCTCTGGGCCCTCCTCTCCGATGACGTACAAGGACCCAGTGGCCTTTCCCTGAACCCTTTCCCGTGTTCCCCTTAGGTATAGGAACACTGCTGTGGCTGCCAATCCTTTACCTCCAAGGCTCTTGGTGCCTTTAGCAGATGCTAGACTTTGTGAGGTCAACAGTGTGCTGGACAATGCGCAGGGCATGCAAAGTCCAATTATGATTGCTTCAGCCCTAACTAGTATAGAGTATCTTATAAATCATTGCTCCTCCCATCCTTTTGCTCTTACACTCTTACCGCCCCCTCTTCCGCAAATTTCCCTGAGCTTCAAGATGGGGAGAGATTAAGCTGGCCTAGTTCTAGGTGGTTGATATAGAGTCTCTGAAGTTCTGGATTGTGGTTTGTTGATTTTCTTTTGCAGTTTTGCTGCTCCTGCAATGCCCTTCACTCCATCCTGGTGGGCATTGTATGTTACCCCCTGGCCAGAGACAAAAAGCTGTTAGAGTCTTGTGATAAAAGCACATTCAAAGGTAGATGTAATAAAAGTGGGAAACCATACTAAGGGAGGGGTCTATCACCCATTTGCAAAATGGTTACTTTTTATCTGCCAGACTATATGCCCTCCTCTTCTGGTGAGATCATACCCCCTCAGTAGTAAATGATCAGGAACAAAAGTCTGTGAACTTAATCAGATGTCTCATTACTTATTTGGGTCCTTGGTGGAGGCCTATTTTCCCTGCTGTAACATGGTCCCTTCTCTCCTTCTTTCTGGTGTGGCCCTCCTACCCCATCCCTCCTGTTCATAATCCTTGCAGTTACTGTCTCTAGGTGGGCTGGGTGGGTTTGGTACTAGGAGCCACCTATTAGGGAGTACGGCACTTAATTTTCTGGGTCTGGGATACTTCACTTACTATAATTGTTTCTAATGACATCCATTTCCTGGCAAATTCCAGTAATTCATCATTTTTGATGGCTGAGTAGTACTCCATTGTATAGATGTACCACCTTTTCCTTATCCACTCGTCAACTATTGGACATTTGGGTTGATTCCATGACTTTGCTATTGTAAACATTGCTGCTATGAACATGGTCGTGCTTGTGCTATCGAGGTGAACCTCTGCTGTATGGGGGGTTATTCCCAAAAGTGGAATAGCAGGGTCATATGGCATTTCAATCTTTAATTTCTTTAAGAATCTCCAGACGGCTCACCAGAGTGGCTGTATGAGCCTGCATTCCCACCAGCAATGTAGGAGAGTTCCCCTCTCTCCACATCCTCTCTAACATTTGTTGTTGTTTGTATTGTGGATTTTTGCCATCCTGACTGGGGTGAGATGATATCTCAGGGAAGTTTTGATTTGCATTTCCCTGATGGCTAAGGAAGTGGAGCATTTTTTCAGATATTTGTTAGACATTTTAATTTCATCCCTGGTAAAATTTCTTTTAAGTTCCAGGGCCCATTTTTTAATTGGGCCATTGGTTTCCTTGGTGTTTAGTCTTCTAAGTTCTTTGTGCACTCTGGACAGCAGAGTTCTATCAGATGTGTGGTTAGTGAAGATTTTCTCCCATTCTGTGGGTTGCCTTTGAGCTCGTGTTATAATCTCTTTATCTGAACAGAAGCTCTTTAATTTCACAAGATCCCAACTGTTGAGAGTTGGTAGCAGTGACTGTGCCATTGGATGTCTGTTTAGGAAGTGTTGGCCTAGCCCAATCAGCTCGAGGGAGTTCCCTATCCTTTCAACTATGGTTTTTATAGTCTCTGGCCTGATATCAAGGTCCTTGATCCATTTGGAATTAAGTCTTGTACATGGCGACAAGTACGGGTCCAGCTTTAATCTTCTGCATGTGGAGATCCAGTTTTGCCAGCACCATTTGTTGAAGATGCTGTTCTTTTTCCATTGGATTCTTTGGGCCCCTTTGTCAAAGACCAAATGGCTGTAACTTTGTGGGCTTATATCTGGGTCTTCAATCCTTATCTATTGATCTGTGTGTCTATTTTGGAGCCAGTACCAGGCTGTCTTTATAACTATGGATTTGTAGTATAAACTTAGGTTTGGTATGGTAATACCTCCAGCTGTGTTTTTGTTACTCAGGATTGTTTTTGCTATCCTGGGTCTTTTGTGCCTCCATATGAACTTTGAGATTGTTTGGTCAACTTCTTTGAAGAATTGTTTTGGGATTTTGATTGGTATAGCATTGAATCTGTATATTGCCTTTGGTAGGATGGTCATTTTTACGATGTTGATTCTGCCAATCCAGGAACATGGGAGGTCTTTCCACCTTCTGGTGTCTTCTGCTATTTCTTTCTTTAGGGTTTTAAAGTTTTCATTGTAAAGGTCTTTTACCTCCTTGGTTAGGTTTATACCAAGGTATTTCATTTTTTTAGGGGCTATAGTAAATGGGATTGTTTCTCTCAAGGCTTTTTCACTTCTTTCATTCTGGGCATATAGGAAGGCCTCTGATTTTTGCACATTTATTTTGTATCCTGCCACCCTGCTGAACTTCTCAATTAGTTCCAGGAGCTTACTGGTGGAGTTTTTGGGATCACTCAGGTATAAGATCATGTCATCTGCAAATAGGGATAGCTTGACTTCTTCCTTGCCGATTTGAATCCTCTTATGTCCCTTTCTTGTCTTATGGCTTCAGCTAAGACTTCAAGTACAATATTGAATAGAAGTGGTGAGAGTGGACAGCCTTGTCTAGTTCCTGATCGAAGTGGGAATGATTCCAATTGTTCCCCATTGAGCATAATCCTTGCTGTAGGCTTGTTGTATATAGCTTTTATTATATTGATTAAGGTTCCTTCCATTCCCACTGTCTCTAGCGTTTTGATCATAAAAGGCTGTTGGATCTTGTCAATAGCTTTTTCTGCATCTATCGAGAATATCATGTGGTCTTGGACTTTGGACTGGTTTACATGATGAATTACATTTATTGATTTGCGTATGTTGAACCAACCTTGTGTGCCGGGGATGAAGCCTACTTGGTCCCCATGAATCATCTTTTTAATATGTTTTTGAATCCGATTTGCTAAGACTTTGTTGAGAATCTTTGCGTCTGTGTTCATCAGGGAGAGAGGCCTATAGTTTTCGTTTTTAAGTGAATCTTTATTAGGTTTTGGGATTAAAACGATATTAGCTTCATAGAAGGAATTTGGTAGTGTTCCTTCCTTTGCTATTTGATGGAACAGTTTAAGGAGTATTGGTGTTATTAACTCCTTAAATGTCTGGTAGAACTCTGTGCTGAATCCATCTGGTCCAGGACATTTTTTGGTGGGAAGATTCGAGATTACTTCCTCAATTTCCTTATATGTTATAGGACTATTTAAATAATTCACAACTTCCTGATTCAATTTAGGTAAGTTGTGTTTACTTAGAAATTCATCCATCTAGTTTGTGTTGTCAAACTTCACAGAGTATAAGTTTTTGAAATATGATGTTATAATTCTCTGGATTTCTTGGGTATCAGTAGTGATAACTCCATGTTCATTTCTAATTTTGTTAATTTGGGTTTTCTCTCTCTTGCTTTTGGTTAGTTTAGCTAGGGGTGTATCAATCTTGTTGATTTTTTCAAAGAACCAGCTTTTTGATTGGTTGATTTTTTCTATCGTTTTCTTAATCTCGATTTCAGATATTTCTCCCCTTATTTTGCTAATCTCTTCTCTTCTACTGCTTTTGGGATCAGATTGCTCTAGTTTCTCTAAGGCTTTAAGCTGCATTGTTAAGTTGTTTATTTCTGATGTTTCCATTTTTTTGACGTAGGCATTAAGAGCAATGAACTTACCTCTTAGAACAGCTTTCATTGTGTCCCAGAGATTTTGGTAGGTTGTATTTTCGTTATCATTCACTTTCAGGAAATCTTGAATTTCCTTTTTAATTTCTTCCTGAATCCAGTTCTTATTCAGCATCATAGTGTTAAGTTTCCAGGAGTTAGTGTATTTTCTCTTGTTTGATGTGTTGTGGATGTCCAGCTTTAGGCCGTGGTGGTCTGATAGGGCACAGGTTAGAATTTCAACTTTCTTGTATATGTGTAGATTCATTTTGTGGCCCAATATGTGATCTATTTTGGAGAAAGTTCCGTGTGCTGCTGAGAAAAATGTGTATTCTTTGGTGCGTGGGTGAAAAGTTCGATAGAGATCTGTAAGGTCCATTTCTTTCAGGGTTTGATTAAGTTCCAAAGTGTCTCTGTTAAGCTTTTGACCTGTTGATCTATCCATGTTGAGAGGGCGGTGTTGAAGTCCCCAAGAATTATCGTTTGGGGGTTGATTTCTTGCTTTAGACGCTGTAGGGTTTTCTTAATGAATGTGGAGGGTCCCGTATTGGGTGCATATATGTTCAGTATTGTGAAGTCTTCCTGGTGAATTGTACCTGTGACTAAAATGTAGTATCCATCCGTGTCTCTTATAATTTTCTTTGGTTTGAAATCCACTTTGTCTGATAGCATAATGGCTACCCCTGCCTGTTTTCTGCTTCCATTTGCTTGTAGAATTGTTGACCAGCCTTTTATTTTTAGAGCGTGCCTATCTTTTGTGGTGAGATGGGTTTCCTGCAGGCAGCAGATTGATGGATTGTGATTTTTAATCCAAGTTTGTAATCTGTGTCTCTTGATCGGTGAATTAAGTCCATTAACATTTAGTGTTATAATGGAGAAACTATTGTTAATTCCAGACATTTATTATGTTTAGTAGCTTTTATAAGTATATTGCTTCGCTTTTAATGGTGTTATATTTGCCTTCTGTTCTCCTGGATATGCCTGTTTTTTTCTTCACGCTTGAGTATCATTTCTAGCAGTTTTTGAAGGCCTGGTTTGGTGGCCATGTATCCCTTAAAGTTGTCTTTGTGCTGGAAAATTTTTCTTTCTCCCTCGATCATGACTGATAGTTTTGCAGGGTAAATCAGCCTGGGTTGACATTTTTGCTCATTCAATACTTGAAGTATGTCTCTCCAAGCTCTTCTTGCTTTTACTGTTTCGACTGAGAAGTCATTTGTTATTTTAATAGGTTTACCTTTAAAAGTGACTTGTTTTTTCTCCCTTGAAGCTCTCAGCACCAGTTCTTTATCTTGAATGTGGAGTGTTTTAACTATTATTTGCCGCAGCGTGCTTCTATTTTGATTGTATCTGTTTGGGGTGCGGAATGCCTCTTGTATATGGATGGGCCTCTCTTTTTTTAGATGAGGAAAGTTTTCCTTGATGATCGTTTGAAAAATTTCCTCAGGGGTGGTATTTTGAGATTCTTGCTCTGGTATTCCATGAATACGCATGTTAGGCTTCTTCAGGGTGTCCCATATCTCTTGGATATTTCTCTCAAGTATCTTTTTGGCTTTAACAACCTCTTCCATTGAGCTGGTTAGTACTCCCACTTTATCTTCAAGGTCTGAAATTCTGTTTTCTGCTTCGGTTAGTTCTGTTGATAAGACTCTCTGTGGCGTTCTGGTTGAAGATAACTTGTCTTTTAGCTCAGTTTTAAACTCTGCTTGAGTTTGTTTTAACTGCTCTATGCCACTTTTTGTTTCTTGCACTGTTTTTCTCAACTCCTCCAGATGTCTGTTGTGTTCCTCTTCAAAGCGATTGATTCGATTATGTAATTCCTCCCGGATTTCCTCTTTCATAGTATTGAACATGGTAATGATCATATTTTGAAAGACCTTATCCTGGGTGAGGCTTTCTTGGCCTTTTTCCAGTGTGTTTGTTCTTGTTGGAGTCTAACATTATGGGATTAATTTCTTCAGTGGGAAATTTGTTTACTTGACTGTTGCTTCTCATGGATTTGCACTTTGACTTTGGCATTGTCATTTTAACTCTTAAGATCTCTCAATTTCACTAAACTGAATTATTTGGCCTGGGGTCCTGGTGGGCGGGGCCCGAACGGGGACTTACCTAGGGCGCGGGGTGAGGCCCGGCTGGACCGTGCTCGCGTCCGGACTGGGGGAGCGGGGTGGGGTGAAAAGGGAGGATGGGCGTGTCGGTGTGGAGCTATGTAACCCGAGGGCAGCTGGGGCGGGGCCCGGGTGCACAGGGGGAGGTCCTCCTCGTCCCTTGGCCCCAGCGCGGCTCCGGCTGGGTGGTGGGAGTCGGAGCCGGATCCCTGTGGGCTGACCTGGGGTCTTAGGGCACGGGGTGAGGCCCGGCTGGCTCTTCACGGTTATAGAATAGCTTTTTTCCAAAATTGTATGATTATGAAAAAAGCTTCTATAAACATTAATCTGCAGGTTTTTATGTTGCCATAGATTTTTAACTCATTTCAGTAAATACCAAGCAGGCACAGTGATATTTTGAAAGGTCCCATCGTTTCAATAGTGCAGTGGTAAGATCCCATAAATCCCTCAGATTGATTCCTTGTGCTCAATGATCACTCTGACTCCTGAGTGTGGAGTAAGTGGGTTTAGTGTAAAGTACTTAAAAAAGGGCCTGGCAAATCATAGGATCCCCCAGGGCTGTTGGTGTCATGAGCATCCTCAAAGCCTCCACATCATGTGCTACAGACATTATGTCCACTCTTTCTTCTCCCTAGAGACCTTGGAAAACTTGATCTTCTTTCTACCTTAGCTTGTAGCTCTCTGGAACTCAGGGAGGTTAGTACCCTGTATCATGCAGCAAGAGAGTGAGGAAGTTGAGAGGGAAAACTGGTCTTTCTGACATGAAGGCTTTGAAAGTACTTCTGTGGGCAGGGGAAAAAGATTTTCCAAAAATAAATATAGAAAGGAAAAATGCCAAGAATTAGTTAAATAGGCCCTGTGCCAGGTGAGAGCTGCTCCATTCATAGGGAGCTGGGGGAATAATCTACCCACCTGACCCCCACCTTCATTGGGCTGGGGAAGACAGGGGAGAGCTGCACTCACCATGTAACAGCAGATCTCATTCAAAATCAGAACAATTCTAACAATCACCAAAGGAAGGTAAGCTCATTTAAGCCTTTGCCAAAGAAAGTAGTCACAGACTTAACAGAAAATGCCCAGATCACATTGTAAAATCACAAAGTACCCCAAGTACTAGAAAAAGCATGTCTCCTACAAAAAAACAAACAAAACAACAACAACAACAACAAAAAAAAAACAATCCCCATAGTTTAGACTCCAATCAGAACAACCTAATGCATACCATTCAGGGAAGTAATACTGAGGACAATGTCTTCCAAATAAACGTTACTGACTTGATCAATGAACTAATGATCTTAGATCAATGATCTCAGAAGAAATACAAAAGGAATAGGAAGAATAACAAAAGGAGCGTGAAGAATTCAGAGAGGAAATAAATAACTGTTGACTTTATATGAGCAGGAAAAGAATAAGAAATTATTTGAGGTGAAAGAGGAAACAGAGGAAGCAAGAACAAATTTAGAACAAGTGAAAAAAAAATGCCAAGCTGAAATTCAGCTGGAATTCAAAGCTAAACTAACTGGAATTGAAGATCCAACAGAGGGTATCACACACAGAATAGATCAAGCAAAAGATAGAATATCACATCCGGAAGATAAGCCAACAGAACAGGATTGTTCAATTAAAGAAGACGAAAGGTCAAAAAAAATGAAATGATTATTCAAGAACTATAGGAAATCATGAAGAAACCAAACCTATGCATCAATGGAATCCCAGAATAAGAAACCCAAAGGAAAAAAGTCTCTAGTCCAGATAAAAATTCAGTCAATTGTAAATGAAAACTTCCCACACTTAAGAAAAGAGTGCCCCATCCAAGTACAAGATGCACATCACACACAAGGTATGAGCAAAATAGAATACAAAAAAAGCAAATAATAGTAACAACAACTCAGACACAAGACAAAGATATCGTTCTGAGAGCCGCAAAGAGAAAAACCAAGTCATGTTTAAAGGCAAGCAACAGATGACCTCTTAGTGGAAATAGTAAAAGCCAGAAGAGCCTGGAAAGGCATTATTCAGCCATGAAAGATCATAAATGCCAACTTAGGCTGCTATATCCAGCCAAACTATCAGTCATGCTTGAAGGAGAAAGAAAAATATTTCCAGACAAAAATAAACTAAAGTCCTTATTTACCAAACCAGGCCTATAGAAAATACTGAAAAAATTCTCAGGATAGATGAAATTGATCAACATACTAAAGAGGATTAAAGAGAAAAATAATACCTATACAATTACCAGACAGAAAACTGACAACACATAAAAACCAATAAACTCAATAAATGACAGGAATCAGCACAACCTTCTCATTTATAACTTTAAATGTCAACAGGATCAACTCCACAATCAAGAGACATAGACTAACAGCATGAATTAAAGCTACGACCCATCAATATGCTGCTTCAAAGAAACACCTCTCACTTTGAAAGATAGGCACAATCTTGAGGCAAAGGATGGTTGAAGATGCTCCAAACTAACGCAACTAGCAAACAAGTAGGAGTAACTATTATAATATCCCACAAAATAGACTTCAAACCAAAAAAAAAATCCTAAGAGATACAGAAAGATACTACATGCTCATCAAAGGAACAATGAGCCAAGAAAAACTTAGAATTTTAAACATATGTGCTCCAAACATAGACTCACCCATGTTCGTTAAATAAACACTGCTACTCACAAAGCAACAAATCAACTCAAACACAATAATAGTAGGTGATTTCAACACCCCACTCTCACGGATAGTCAGACAGGCCAATAGGTCAAAATCTGAACAAAGACACACTGAAACTTAAACCAAACCATAAACCAAAGGGACCTGACACAGATCTACTGAACATTTCATCCTAACACCAAGGAATATACATTCTTTTCAGCAGCCCATGGAACTTTAGCCAAAATAGATTACATACTAAACCATAAAGCTAGCCTCCATAAATACAAGAAAATTGAAATAATTACCTGTATTCTATCTGGCCCCCAAGGGAATAAAGATGTATATCTATAGCAAAGCAAACAACATAAAGTTCACAAAATCTTGGGAGCTTAACATGAATGAGGACTGGGTCTGAACAGAAGTAAAAATGGAAATTCAAAGATTCCTAGAATTCAGTGATAATGAGAACACATCATATCAAAACCTCTGGGATATGATGAAGGCAGTCCTAAGAGGAAAATTCACTCAATGCCTACATCAAAAAAATGGAAACATCACAAGTGAATAACCTCACAATGCAGCTTAAAGTTTTAGAGAACCAAGAACACACCAACTCAAAAAGAAGAAGACATGCAGAGATTAGCAGGATCAGAGGAGAAATAGCTGAAATTGAGACAAAGGAAAAATACAAAAAAATTAATCAGGCAAAAAGCTGGTTCTTTGAAAAACTTAACAAAATTGACAAACCCTTAGTCAAATTAACCAAAACCAAGGGAAAGAAAATCCAAATTAATAAAATAAGAGATGAAAACGAAGATATCAACACATGTCAAGGAAATTCAGAAAATCATAAGGTAATACTTTGAAAATTTATACTCCAACAAGTTTCCCAATCACAGAGTATGAACAAGTATCTAAACACATACAACACACCAAACTTAAAGAATTAGGAATTGAATAATCTAAATAGTCCTATAAGAAGAGGTGAAATTAAAGCAGTAATTCTGAATCTGCCTACCTTGAAAAGGCCGGGACCAGATGGATTCACCACAGATTCTGCCAGATAGTGAAAGAACAATTAACACCAATACTTCTTAAACTATTCCACAAAATTGAAAGGGAAGGAAGACTTCCAAACTCTTTTACAAAGACAACATCACACTGCTTCCAAAACTAAAGACACAATGAAAAGGAAAAATTATAGACCAATTTCATTGATGAACACAGACACAAAGATCTTCAACAAAATCCTAGCAAACTTGAATTCAAAAACATGTCAAAAAGATCATTCTATGACAATGTTGGGTTTATTCCAGAAATACTAGGTTGGTTCAATATGCATCTGTAAATATAATTTCACCATATGTCATAGTTAAGCACAAGTGTCAACTTGACTGTTGAGAGTTTGAGCTCTGGGCACAAGTTGTAGAGAGTTGATGGTTGAGTTAAGCCCAGAGCAAACCTGAAGGAGATTGTCTAGCTGATGGAGAAGACCCAGCCCATGGTGGGTGGGATTAGGCCCTGGATAAATCACAGAGAGCTGGTTGAGAGAGTTGGCATCCTTCTGTTCACTTGGCCAGACATGCTGGTCTGGCAAGTAAGGATTGTCCATCTCTCAGCCATTATGCGGTGATGGTGTGGCCAGTTCCCTCAGCCCTGGTGTTGGTGCGTGCTCTCCCATCAAGCTGGACTGAGAATTGTAACCAGACTGTCATAAGGAAATAAACCCCTTGTTCCCTTAAGCTGTATGATGGTCATTTATCAGCAACCATGCAGACTGACTGCAATACCATATAAACAAGTATAAAGACAAAATGCACATGATTCTATCAATAGATATTGAAAAAGCTTTCCACAAAATACAACACCCCTTTTTGATAAAGACCCTGGAGAAAATACGGTTGGAAAGGATATTTATCAACATAATAAAGGCCATCCATATACAACAGCCAATGACACAAATCATCCTAAATAGTGAAAGACTAGAAGTATTTCCATTCAGATTGGGAACCAGACAAGGCTGTCCATTCTCACCACCTGTATCCAACACTGTACTTGAAGTCTTAGCTAGAGACATAAGACAAGAGAGGGAGAAAAAAAGGATACAAGTTGGAAAAGAAGAAATCAAGCTATTCCCTATTTGCAGATGACATAATCCTATACCTCAAGGACCCTAAAAATTCTGCAAGGAAACTCATAGAACTAATAATAGGAGGATCTAAACCAGGGTTCAAAAATCAGTGGCTTTCCTATACATCAAGGATAAACAAAGCAAGAAAGACTAGAGAAAAGAAATACCATTCACTGTTGCTCATTAAAAAATGAAATACCTTGGAACAAACCTAAACAAGGATGTGAAAGAGCTATACAGTGAAAACTTTAAAACCCTAAAAAGAAAGAGAGAGAGAGAGAGAGAGAGAGAGAGAGAGAGAGAGAGAGAGAGAGATTATAGAAGACACCCGAAGATAGAAAGACCTCCCCTTGGTCAGCAGGATTAGCATTGTTGAAATGACCATTCTATCAAACGGCATTATACAGATTCGGTGCAATACCAATCAAATTTCCAGCCCAGTTCTTCACAGAAATTGGTAAAACAATCTCAGATTTCATATGGAAACACAAAAGACCCAAAAAGCAATCCTGAAAAACAAAAATTCTGCTGAAGATATCCCCAAACCAGACCTTAAGCTATATTACAAATCCATATGACAAATGAGATATAGATTAATGGATTAAAATTGAAGACTTACATATAAGCATACTCACCTATAGCAACTGATCTTTGACATAAATGCAAAAAAATCCATTGGAAAAAGAACAGCATGTTCAAAAATGGTGCTGGCAAAATTTGATTTTTACATGCAGAAGAATGAAACTGGACCTTTATTTGTTTCCTTGAATGAAAATCAACTTCAAGTGGATCAAAGATCTCAATGTTAAACCACAGATTATAAAACTCCAAGAATAAAAAATAGGAAATTCCCCTTGAATCAACTGACTTTGGCCAGTATTTCCTCAATAGGACCCCAAAGGCATAGAGAATAAATCCAACTCTAAACAAGTGGGATTGTATGAAATTAAAAAGCTTTGCTCAGTAAAAGAGACTGTTAATTGAGGAAAAAACACAACCTACAGAATGGGAAACCATCTTTACTAACCACACATCTGAACTTACATTGAGAGTACACAAAGAACTTCAAAATTAAATACTAAAGATGCAAACAACCCCATTAAAAATGGGCTATAGAAATGAAAAGAAACTTCTCATAAGATGAAATTCAAATGTCTAACAAAAACCTTAAAAATGTTCTACCTCCCTAATCATTAAGGAATCGCAAATTAAAGGTACCCTTGACTATATCATCTCACTCCAGTCAGAATGGCTATGATCCAAAACACAAAGAACAGCAAATGCTGGTACTGATGGGGGAAGAAGGAGACCCTCTAGGTTGCTGGTAGGATTGGAAACTCATACAACTCCTTTGGAGATCGATTTGGCGGCACTAAAAAAAAATTTAAAAATTGGAATTCCATACAACCCAGCTATACCCACTCCTGGGAATATTCCCAAAGAACACTGCATCCTGCATCAGAGACACCTGTACAACTATGTTCATAGCAGCCCTTTTCATAATTGTAAAGAAGTGGAAATAACCTAGATATCCAACAGGTGATGAATGGTTAGTGAAAATGTGGTACATATTTACAGTGGAATACTATTCAGCAGTTGGGAAAGATGAACTAATGAAATTTGCCAGTAAACGGATGGAACTGGAAGAAATCCTGCTGTGTGAAATAGCCCAGAAGCAGAAAAACAGATGTGGTATGGTCTCCCATATAAGTGGATCCTAGTATTAAACCATCAGTTTGATGGAATCACAAGCCAGGTTGTGTGCAAGATCGCAAAAGAGCAGAAAAAAAAATGGGTAAATAGTTTAAAAGGGCTTTTATATAAGAAAAGGCTTAAAGAAGAGGGAAGAACAGGAATAGGATACAATAGAGTTGGGTTAGACTCTGGGGAACCTACCACCTGCTTATTAACCTCTAACCTCCCTCTCACCCCATGACAGAGAACACATGCCCAGTACTGTAAACCAGTCTAAACAACTGTGGACAGGAAGTAAACTGATAATAGATAGGATCAGCTATCTCAATATTAACCACAAACATCCAAGAGTGAACTTCCATTTAAACACCTCTCATGTTATCTTTGAATAGGAAAGGATCTCAACACCCAGACAGGACACAGCCTAGAGCAGTGGAAGAACAGTGAAATAGATAACAAGAGCCAACCACAATGTAGAGTACTGATGACCCTGCAATGCTTACCCAGAATCAGGCCAACTATATCTCTCCCCATCCTAAGGCTCAGGGAACCAAGTGGAAGAGGGGGCAGAATATTGTAAGAACCTAAAGATGGGGAGTTCCATCGCTGGACAAGACATTCCACTCAACGGAGGGCTGCTGCATCCAGGAACTAACTGTAATGAGACTTGTCCTTATTAGAACTGCACAATGACTGACACATCAACATGCCCCTATAGACTAGCAAGGATCTCAGGAGAAATAATTACACCCCCCTTAGGTACTAGGACTAGACAGGTGAAGGGGAATGCTCTATCAGTGTGCCATCCAAGGAAGGGCCACTTGGCCTGCCACAGAGCCCTGGACCCCCTCCCCCCCACTAAAGCAGGTGATCCAGGAGAGTGGGAGGTAATGGGATGAATTGATCAAGGGAGGTGAAGAAAGGAGGGAATTGAGGGAGAGAGGGACGAAGGGAAGGGGGAAAGAGAGGGGGCAGGGGTAACTATTAATATGCTTATAAAACTGTGGAAAAGAATTAGTTAAGCCATGGAGCTTTAAAAAAGACATCATGACAAATAAAAAACAACAAAAGATTCATTTTATAGACCTTTGCTAAAAAAATAGTATAATTACATGCCACAATTGAGGGCACAAATCTTGTAAACAGTTCATTAAGCATATTTGTTCAAATTGCAAAATGAGTTCTAGTGATTCTCATGATGTAAGTAAATTACTAAATGCTGCCTGAGAAGCAGAAGAGATGAATTTTTCAAGCGATAATGTTTTATGAAAGAAAGCAATTTAATATTACTGGTTTTAACTAATATCTACCCGAAGATAAGTGTTCTGATCACAGCCAAGCTTTTTAAATTACCCTGCCTGTCGCTCCCACATCATGAAATCAATGTGTTTTGCTTTCTTTCCCAGGCCTGATTATCCCACCTTTCATATAAGACATGGATCAAATGTTTAGGCACTAAAGATAGAAAGTTGGGAGTTCAAATCCTGCTTACTTTTCATTAGTTGAGTCCTGACATGGGCAGGACTGCTCAGCTTTATCCTCATACAAGGGTAGTAATGAAAATGTCTAAGAATGTACTGTATAAGCAAACTCTCTCTTTCTCTCTCTCTCTCTCTGATGGAGCACAGAAAGGGATTAAACATGCTGTTCCAACTACCAAGGCCAATCATCAGAGTCTTTTTAGCTACAGAATCAAATTCAATACCCTGGGTGAAGATGTATGAGGAATAATAATATTTAAAATCACATTTGTGGAAAAAATCCACTATGCAATTTTATTCCATTTTCACTGATTAAATATTTTAATTAAAAATTTATTTGCAGAATTTTGTCCAATACTGGTAGGTGTCTGCCCTCACATAGTGCACATCCTGGTGGGAGAGGGTGGCCAGGTAAACATTCAGTATAAAGAAATAAATGACGACCTGAGCATTGTGAAAAGATGCGGCCACGGGAAGTGGAAGCTTTGGTCTTCAGAGACAGTAACTGCTGTGAGAACACTGAGGCCTGCTTGCAATCAGCTGATAGAACCCACAGCTGAATTCAGATAAACAGAGATGAAACCTCAGAAGGTAAATTAGAATTCTGCCTAGAGAGCTTGTGTGTTCATCTGCAAATGAAGTCAAAACATTTGACATAAACAAAAATGGAGAAACTGTGTAAGGCCATGTTTTGAACTTTCACTCAGCAAAACCACTTGACTCTGATCACTTTGAAACACAACTTAATCACATGATACAGAAATGAGAAGATGTTAAAAAAATCATGAGGTGATTGTGAAAGAATCCCTCAGGCCCCAAGAATGGCAAGACCCTCGGGTATATTCTCTGGACAGACAGACTTGGAGACCCCTTGAAGCTCCTCCAAGCCGTCTTATTCTTGGTGTGTGAGCAAAACTCTTGTCACTGACTCTTAAAAAATTTATCCATTCTGAGTGACCTGAAATATTATAAACACTTGCAGGATATATAGAGTTAGCCCATAAAGAATGCATCTTTGCTAAAGGGTGAGAATCAATGCCTGCTGCATTAGTCAGGTTTTTTTTTCCCCCACTGTGACAAAATACCTGAGATAAGTTACCTTAAAAAAGAAAAGATTGCTTTTGGCTCAAAGGGTTCAGAGGTTTCAGTTCATGGTCTGGTTGCTCCATTGCTGTTGGACTTGGGGCAACATGGGTGTCATGGCTGGGGCCTGGTAGAGCAAAGCTGTTCACTTCACAGTGACCAGGAAACAGAGTGAGAGGCAGGAAAGGATTCTGCTATCCCCTTCAAGTTATGTCCCAATGACCTGACTTCCTCCAAGTAATCAGACACCCCCTCCCCGAGTCCTAAAATATCACCAGCTCCTAAAGCACCACACCTAGACCAAGTCTTTAATATTGGAGGCATTGGAGAAAGTCTACATCCAAACCATTAATGTTAATTGAATAAATAACTCATTATCCATGAGATAAAGTTATCCAATGATTGGAAAATACTTCTCCCTCATCAGACTGTGGGCATCCTTTAATGCAGGGCTTGGGAGTCTCCCCCCTCCAACTTTCTTAGCACCCATTTGGATTACTCTGTCTGCATACACTACAGTCTATTGTAGGATGTACTACCAAGTCCTTATTTGGAAAGTCTGTCTTCATTTTATTTTCTTGCTGTAATCCAATATATTAAATAAAAATTAAGATTTTTATTTAGGGATAGTGAAAGTATCCAAATCACAAGAAAAAAGTGGTATGATGAAAAATAATAGAGGTTATTTCACTATACTTTAAATTTTATTTTTCAGAGATAGTACTATTATCACTTCTAACTGCTTTCCCTTCTCTTGGTGCTTTCCTGTATAATCTACATAAAATAGTATGGTGTATAATATGCAATGCATGAAGTGAAAGGCATCTTTGAATTCCTAACTGCCAAAAGGAAGGAAATTAGTACATAGCACACATGGAATCTAAACCACAACTCTTTCATTTCTTGAATTAAAAAATGTTTTCATTTTTCATGATCACAGTTTATATCGCTAGTAAAGGAGAAATGGCTCAAGGACCAAGACTCTGCCTTGAAAGCAGAAGGACCTAAATTCAGATTCTTGATCCCACATTAAATACACACACACACACACACACACACACACACACACACACACACACACACACGAAATATGGTTGAGATGTCCCGGGACCAGGGCAGACTCCCTGCTCCTGAGGAGGTGACATTCAGTACCAATCAGGATGGAACCAAGGGCGGTTCAAGAAAAGCAAAACTCGAAATCAACAACAAACCATAATTCAGAACACCAAAGACCCTACATTAATCAACTGGAACCAGATCAGTCAAATCGCTCCCCATCCTGAAGCTTAGGGAAACTTGCAGAAGAGAGGACGGCTAGATTGTAAGAGCCTAAAGATGGGGAAGATCAACGTTATGCAAGATATTCCACACAAGTTAGGGTAGCAGTAGCCATAATCAGACTTTGCATGACCTGCACAATGTCATGTCAATGACCCCTCAAAGTATAGCATGGATCACAGGTAGTAGGATCCTTAGAGGCAAGGGATTAACAGTTCCCGTACTAATGGGGAACCCAAAAAAGGACTCCCGGCTATGTCACTGAGTCCTTATACCTTACTAGGGTGGAGGACTCAGAGGGAGATTTGGCGTTCACATAAAAGGATTCTCCAGGGGACAGGAGGGAGAAGGGGGAGGCACTGGGAGAATGGGAGGGAGGGGGGTGAAAGGAAGGGGAAAAGGTGACGGGAAGAGTGCAAGGGGGCACTGGGGAGGGGAGGAGAGAGGAAGAGAACTGGGGTACCTACTGAGCTTGTATGATTGGGGGAAAATAAATAAAAACATAAAAATAGAAGGGGAATGAATTTGGAAAAGAAAAGGATCAGCAAAAATGGGAAAGGGAAACAAGAGAGTAATAGGGGTAAATATAATCAAAATACATTACATACATTTTTGAAAATATAATAAACCATTATGAATAATTAAAAAAGAAATATGATTGAATTATAATTCAGAGCTTCCTTATTTCTCTATAAATGGAGTCTATAATTTCAAAACCAAATAAAAAAATTTGCAGCATTAAAATGTTTTTCATTATCAAAAATCAAGTTGTCTTTCTATCCCTTCCCCCTATAAAAAAGAACTCTAATTCTGTTTGCTACTGAGAAGAGAATATCCCAGTCACGCCTCTGGTTTTCTTTCCTCTAGTAGGTGACACTTCGTTGCCATGGTTCCTTATGACACATGTCATATCCTTTTTCACTTTCCTTTATTGTTTTGCCGAAAAAATCTCAGAGAAATAATTTTCATATGAGATGCACACATGTAAACTTTCCAAATACATACATAGCTAAAAATAGTTCTACCCTTCCAGCATTTGATAGCTGCGACAGGAAGACAATCCTGGGGCGAACATCCTGTCTCCTTTGGTACTTGCGGTAACTGGATATGCCAGCGAGCAGCATCATGATGTTCCATTGCCAGGTCTCCTCGTTTCTCTGTAGGTAGATGCCAGTCTCTGAGAACGCATTTTTAGCAGTATAGTGTGAATCTCTCCATGTTAGAAAGCTGTTTTCTTATTTTAAGGTCATATAGTCTGAAAAGTCTTCTTAGTATGTTTCATAGTTACTTTTTCTTTCTAGTCATCATGTTAGGCATTATCTATTGATCTTTGGGAATGGAAATGATTCTTCTATCATTTTCCTAACCAAATTTGCCTCCTCCATTTAAATGACATGTGAACTTATACATCACTTTGGGTAAATTGACATTATATATTCATGATTATGACTATGGAAACACTTCTGCCTTCCCTAAAGTTGTTCTTTTTTTAGTTGAGTTTAAAAATGCACTCATCATTGATTCAAAACTTACTGCCCGTTGGTAAATATACTGTTGATACAATTGAGCCAATCAACTCTGTCTTTATGGAGAATTAATTCTCCTTTGGATCATCTCCAATACAGACCTGTTTCTTCTTAGATCACTGCATAGCTACCACCCTAGGGTCTCCTTCTAGAACTCAAGTTAAAGTCTGTATTTCAGATTTCCTGTGAGAGCATTTCACATTCTCATTTTGAGGAACACTTTTAGCTGCTTTGGGAGAAAGAAAGAATGCATAGATGTGTATTCACCACTGAAAACATCTCTATTCTACCACAGTTGTTTAGTGCCCCTTGGTGTTTTTTGAAGGTATTTATCCCATTCTCCACAATTACAGTTTTTCAATTACAATTTTTGCAGTTTTATGTATTTAAGGCATCTAATCTGCTTTGTCTTCTAAAAGGCTTTGAGATTACTTCTGTCCTCAGATCAATTTGAACTTCTTGCTATCATGTATCTAATTTTAAAAGATCTTTTATTTAAAGTGTTCTCTATTCAAGGAATCTTGTTATTTCATGAGCTAATATCTTGTCATTTCTCTGAGAATATTAACCATAGCATTTTTAGTTTTCTTTGCAACTGGTTTGTTTCTTCCTGAGTTCTTCACTCTGTCTGAGGTGTTGAGGTTTCTTATGAGGCGGTCTCAGATACATATCGATCCTTGAATCCATACTCACTGAAGAATGGGACACTCCAGAGCTGACGGGGGCTTGTGAACATAGCTGAGCTCCATTATTGATAGTCTCCTGGCAGGGATACTGACTAGGATATTTAATTAGAGGATATTTGAAGTCAGTATCCTTAGAATTATTTTCAAAGATGTTCTTATTTCCCAGGTGAGAATCTCCCTCGCATGCTGGCTGGCTGCAATATAGAGGCACCACTGAGAACATTGCGAGATCCTTCAGGGATCTTTCAGATAATGTACTGAGACGCTCACTGTCTGTTTCAGCACGGTAACCTGTCTCTTTGCTCAGTCCTATTTCTCTGTCCAGAGACCCTGCTTTAGCTAGGTCTGCTGCTAGCAGTCAGTTACCTTTATGTTTCTAGCTTCCAAAATTTTGTTAAAAGTTTATCTGCGTAAGTTGGTTAAAACACTTGCCACACAAAGGGACCTGAGCTTGAGCCCCAGATCCCATGTGAATTCCCAGGTGGGTGGTGTTGCCCCCTTCATTTCTCTGCAGCTATTTGCCATGTTGAGATTGTCTGGAATTTTAGTTTTGGACAGTGAGGAAAATTTATGTGCTTGATATGCTATTTATACTTTTTATTATACATATTTATTTATATGCTACATGTTATAAATTGTGCTTGTGGAATAATATGCTACATAGTATATATGATCCTTTATGTCCTAAGATATAATTATTACAGATGGTTCCCAACTTAACTTACTTAAGTTTTGACTCTACAGTAGTGCAAGATTGATGTGCATTCAGCAGAAAATACACTTTGAATCTTGATGATTTCCTGGGCCACAGCAGGGAGCCACAGCCCCCACTGACCTGTCCATGAGGATGAATAACTGATACATTGTAGTAAACAGTATAACAAGATTTTTGTGTTTTGCTTTACCATCTCTAAAAAATACCTGTCTACGCTCATACATGAGCTATTCAGCACTTCATTGTAAGACAGGCTTTGTGTCAAGCAATTCCGCCCTGCTGTAGTAGCACATGTCAGGTAGACTGGACTAAACTATGATGCTCAGTAGGTGAAGTATATTGAGTCCATTTCGACTTTCAATACTTCACTTTAGATTTATTTTACTGAGATGGGACACCATTGTAAGTCAAGAACCATTATCTATACACTGAGTATATGTTATGCTATCATTTATGCTACTTTAAAGCTTTTTGTTTTATTTATCATCATTGTGTCTGTGTAAATTATAGGACGTGTTCGCATGCTACTCTGTACAGGTGATGATTAGAGGACAACTCTGGGGAGTTTCTACTTCCGCTGTTACGTGGGTTCTGGGATAGAGTTCAGATTGTAGGGATTGTGTGGAAAGTGTTTTGACCCCCGAGCCACCCCACCAGCTCTGTGTTGTCGTTTTTGCTTACGTTGCCTTTCACACCAAGTATCTTTCTCTTGATCCATTTGCTTTGAATGCTAAAGAAAGGTTTTGATTCCTTATGTATTAAAAACATTTTTATTTTGATTCACCCTCCCTCAATAACAATTCATTGGCATACAGTCCGAAGCTTAAATTAAACTTCTCTCCTGGGTTCTTAAGAAATAGCTCCAAAAAAGACCTCACATTTCCTATGGATAAAGGATGGGTGTGACTTTTCCCAGGGAGATGTGATCAAGCATGTCTTCCACCCCAGATAGAGCCCAAGACAGACCAGGAAACCAAGTCCACCCGAGTCTTGTTAGCTGAGTTCATTGGTAACGTGGTAGAGCACACGCCACTCTGGAACGGTGTAGGTAATTGCTCACAAAAGTTGCATCCCTGGAGCTCTGTGCCCGCTATCAGGCAGCTCCATCCAAGAATATTCTCTTCCTGGCATTTAAAAAAAAAGCTTATGCAATGTCAGGATGGGGCTGTTGGCGCATGCTAACTTTTGGAACCCCTGAGTCTTATTAAATTTCTGAACTTCTTGAAACTTCCTTAGCTTCCAGAGCTTACAAGCTTGTCTCCTTCCTCCAGGTGGGACTACACTGAGTCTTCTTTCTTTTCTTTTTTTTTCCATTTTCCTGAGATGTGTAGGGTACGTGTGTGTCATGCATGTATGTAAGTATATGCGTGCATGTGTATGCAGGAGCCTGTGCATGTGGAAGCCTGAGGTTGATGACAGGAATCAGCCTTGGTTACTTCTCCATCTTGTTCTTTGTGAGACAGGCTCTCTAAGCCATCCCGAGCCCACCAGTAGGGCTACTGTACCAGCTTGCTCTGAGGTTCCCAGTCATCATATTCTGAGGCTAGAATAAGTCAGCATTTTATGTGGGGTCTGAATATCTGAACTCTGTCCTTTTGCTGTGAGGCAAGCACTTTAAGTGCCAGCTCCCCAGCCTTTCAGCCAGCCTTCATTGGCAGCATGACTAGATAAGACATTTTTCTGAAGCCAAACCCTCCTTGAATTTGAACTCTGGCTGTATCCCTTATTGTCACATGACCATAAGTTATTTTTCCTCTGTGTCCTTCAGCTTCTTTACTTGCCGAACGATGATAGCAACTCTACCTAGTTCACTCAGCGTCAGAGAGTTAATGACAACTGCATTTCTGTAAATGTGAGCCAATTATAACTCAGGAAACTGCAAGGGACCGACTTGGCTCAGTTGATCCGCTTCTTATTAATTGCTTTGATGAGTATTCCAGATCCCAGTTCTGTCTTTTTGTATCAGTTGACTTAGGTCTCCGAGTAACATTGGACAATATGGTTTCAAAATGCTGTTTCCTTTCTTGTCTGGTCTGATGTTTGCTTTCCCTCTCCCTGTTCTCCTTAATTCTTTTCTTACTAGGTTCGTTCTTTTCTTCCCAGGTTTTGTCAAGAAAAGAAAAAAACCTAGTAACTTTTTCACTGTACTAATAAGAACAGGAGTAGTTGATACATAATCCTCCTTAAAATTTTAATTCATTTGTTTTTGCATGGTGTGTGTGTGTGTGTGTGTGTGTGTGTGTGTGTGGTGTATGTGTATTGTGTATTTGTGTATCTGTGTGTATCAGAGACAGTGTGCCCATAGTGGCCCATGGGTGACTTCGGGAATCATCCTGGATTGCTTCTACTCCCTTCTTGCTTTGCTCTGGGATTTCCCAGGCTCTGCTTTCAGAGTCAGAAGTGCAGGCCATCACTTGTCACATTTCCACCTGGCATTGTTTTCACATGGCTCTGGGATCCAAATTCTGCTTGTGAGGCAGGCTTAACCCCTGAATCATCTTTCCAGCCCCCCAATGTATAGTCTTTCATTTTGACTCTTCTGCATGCCTTGCAATTTCCTGAGCTTTCTGACTGTGGGAGGTACGAGTTGTGATGGTTGGCAGTGGAACTGTATTTCAACTCTGTGTGCTGCAGCAAGTTAGTATTGCTTTTTTTCTGGAGTTTTCATTTGTTTGGTTTAGTCTCTTGTATTTCAGTTGTTTGCAGTTTTTCCTTTTTGTAACTAATCATGCAGCAGCATGAGCATTTGTGAAACTCAGTCACCCATTCAGACCAGAATATTGGCACTCTCGAGTCTTAAGCCAGAAGGCTGAGCAGCAGGCCCAGCTTCTAAGCTAACCTTCTGGGCGCCTCACAACCCCATACATTCTGTTCCTCTCCGGTTCACAACTAGCAAACATGGCTCTTTTGGGAAATGTTTTTTGCATCTCTCCAAGAGCAAACACAAAGTCTAGGACTTAGCAAAATTCTGTAGATGAAGCTTTCAAATGGAAAAAGGCAAAAAGACAAGCAGAGATAGTCAAATTCACACTTTGACTTAAACGCATGAGACTGGAAGACACTTGCTGATTCAAAAGAGGCCACTGTCAAGAGACTGAAGCAAGCCGAACCACTGGGTAACACTCAACCATGGAAAACTGCAGAACTTGGACACTATTGCAGTTACTCTTCTATTGCTGTGAGCAAATCCTCTGACCCAAGCAAAAGGACAAAGGGTTTATTATTTGGCTATAGTTCCAGAGGGTGATGTGGGAGCTACTTTGGAATAATTTCTCAGATACTACTCAGGATAGAGAAGAGGAGTTTAATACTGGCAGTCTGGAGTCAAGATCATCCTTGGAAAAACTCCAACCCCAAAGCTTAGCTTGTACTGCTGTGTTATACTAAAGCAGGACTGGGGATGAGCGAAAGTGGGACTGTACGGAAGCAAACACAATGGTTAATAACGTCAGTGGGCAGATGGAACACAGGCACGTGGCCTTGACTCTTATCAGACAGAGGCCGAGGCCAGTGCTGAAGTAGCAGTGCTGTGCAGGTGCAGGCCGTGGGGATGGGTGCTATCTCTGCAATGTCCTCACGTGACTGCCTTAGGAGTTCAATAATTTTCCATCTTATGTTAGCAGGAACTCATCTATTGACAGTTTTCTCCCTCAAGGGTATATAATCCATTATGGCAAAGAATGAATGGTGGTTGGTGTGGTGGCTGAGGCGGAGCTCTGGATCATGTTACTGAAGCACAGAAAGCAGAAAGACAGAGAGAGAGAGAGAGAGAGAGAGAGAGAGAGAGAGACTCATCACAGGCTTCCTCAAGCAAGGCTCCACCCCTAAGTGTCCCATTACCTTTTCCAAACAGTGACACTAGTTAGGGACCAAGTATTCAAACACGTGAGCCTGTGGTGGTGGTGGTGACAATCCACATTCAAACCATCCACATTCAAACCATGACAAGTACTATTAACACTTGCCTTTGTGGGTGGGATAGATTAGCTTAGTCAGTAAAATAAGGAGAACCAATGTTTGATCCCCGGTGTCCACAGAAGATACTTGAATTCCAGTGCTGGGAAAACAGAGACAGGCAGAATGTGAGGTTTCCTGCCAGCCAGCCTAGCTTACTTAGCAAGCGAGAGACTCTGTCTCAACAGAAAGGTAGGCAGCTCCATTTTGGTAGCCAAGTTGATCTCTCTCTTTCTCTGTCTCTGTCTCTGTCTCTCTTTCTCTGTCTCTCTCTCTGTCTCTCTCTCTCTCTCTCTCTCTTCTCTCTCTCTCTCTCTCTCTCTCTCTCTCTCTCACCAAAATAAGGCTTGTGGGGAAATTAATTTATGAGCGAAAACAGTAATGTGTATTATGTATCAGGAGAACTTAAATTGTGAGTGCTGTATGGTAGTTTTAACACAATGGTCATAATAGTTTAATGGTCATGTGTAGTAAGTACTGTATGCAGAAGAGCATCACAGATAACATTCAGCCTGTTTCCAACCTAACAAGAGGGTTCTTTCTGCTTTCAGAAGTGCAACAGTCTTAGATGTAAGCTTGTGGACCACATTTCCGCAGCTAAAGATACCTCTGATAGTCAATCCGAAGAGAAATGCAAATAGCTACTAGAAAGCTATTATCTGGAGCCTTGAAACTGTGCTTCTACCCAGAACTTCCTCACAAAAGAAGCTGCCCTCACATCTGTAATTACGAAGGTGTATAAATAGCCCCCGAGCTACAGCACAGTACTTTCTTTATTCCTTCCACTTGGGAGACTGAAGTAAACTTGACACCAGGGCAAGACTTTGTCTGTTGCATCCCCATGATATTATGTCTGCTCTGCCCAATTTAGAAGCAGATGAGTTATATCTTTCTGTTGCCTGGGAAAAAATGTCCACAATTAGATAACCATGAGATGGACTTGGACCTATGGAACATCGACCAGGATAGTTTTTCTCTTCCTTTCCCCAGTTCAGAAGTATCCTGTGTGATTGATTGTCATACACTGTTGCCACCAAAGCATCAAGGGAGTATCTCAAATTCTCCTTGACCCTTATTAGTTAACTAAAACTAGACTTTTTCAAAGATAACAAGGGTCTGAGGAAAGTAAGAGTGGCTGTCTGCTTGGGTGTGACTTCTTAGCAGATAACTTTTCTGGGAAGGAGCCTTTCTGAAAGAAAGGTCAGTGTGTGTACAGGAAGCCCAGAAGGCTGCTCTGGAGATGTGAGGTGGGCATCAATGGACCGCAAATGAAGTGGACTTACCTTCAAAGGCCCATCATGTGTAACATCAGGTGGAATTAAAATTCAGATTCAGCGAATAGGACAAAGTGCTAATCCTGTGTCTAGATATGTGCGTGGTTTGAGCTTCCATGCACATCATCTTACCCATTCCTCTTTGATATATCCATTATTATCCCTATTTTATAACCAAGAAGCAAAGGTTCATGAACAAAGGCTTATGCAGAACACACAACTCCTGAATAAGACAACTGAGATCTAAACAGATCTCCCAGATCTTTTTATTGAAACATAATTTAGGTATTAGAATCCAAATGGTGGGAATTTATACTATATGATGTTCTTAAAATATATGATTATAAGGAAAAGACTACCAGTCCAGAGAAAGGATTCTTTTATGTTGCGGTTGTGGAGATGTGACCTTGTACTTTCTGTATTCTCCTGTTTCTACACACCAACCTTCTCAGATCTAGGGAACATCTGGAAGTCAGAATAAGAACTTATGGGGTTCCTCCTAAAGATCAAAGAAACTATGAAACATCCCACCACCAAGCAAATCCTTGTGTTTGTGGGTTTTTCCAAGCGAGTCCAATATGAAAAGAAACAAAAAACATTGCTAAGGACTATCAGAGCAGTTGGTTTGACTTTGAATGTAAATGTCCACCCAGCTTGTAAGACGGACTGCAATAAAAGGTAGGTTTTATCTATGAGAGTTTGTTTATAAGAAAACTCAAAGTTCTCTGGCTTTCCCACATGATTGTGTTTAATGTCTGGGTGGTTTGTGTGCATTTTTCTCAAATCTGAAGATAGCAACTGTCCAAACTCTACCTGAAAAATCTTTATACATCCAATAGAATGTTCCAGGTCATGGTGCTTCCTCAGCATTCTTTAGGATCACTGTGTGCTTTGCTTTTTAAAAAAAAAGGATTCTCACTTGGTGTTTATAAAACACTAAGCACAAGCTGGCTGGTTAAATATGAAAACCACTGCAAAGGTTTCTTTGAAGAAATGAAAACATCAGGTCAGCAGCTGAGCTTTGGCAGAGCGGGGGGTCACGTGGACACTAGGTTTGTTTCCTTGCTTCTCTCTGACAGCTAATGGCCTCAGCTTTGCTCCTAAACATCCCCCTGCAGGCCACTGAAGATTTTCCATATCTAACCTAGCTACCGTTTTCTTAGGTTAAAAATTACTCAGCATTTAATACACATGTATACACATTCATGCATGAGTCTATGCATGTAATAGAAATGTGAATAGTCTAACAATATGTCTATGAAATGTACATAAAATGCATTGCCTATTTTTATATGTTTAAAGCTATGTATCTGGTCACTGTGGCTTGGTGGGAAGCATGTCAATCCTTAGTTATGAAAGCCAAAGGAAAGTGAATTTCATAGAGTTATTTCCTGTAACTAAAGAACACAATTCTTAGGTTATGTGGTTAGGACAGAAAAAATGGTAAAAGACTAATTGGGCTGGAGGTGGTGCATGAAAGGCCTTAGGGTGCCAAGACCTGGGTTAAAATTCCAGTTTTGCTTCTTATTAATAGGAATGGCCGTGGGCAGAGCCTACCTTCTCTAGAGCTAGATGTGAGCACACACCCTCCCAAGCTCCCTAGTGCATTAGCTGGGAGCAACTGGAAAATGAACTGGTACATTAGAAAGTATGAACACAGGCAGAGCGTTTGCTTTTAAAGAAACAGAGCCAGGGAGGGGAGAGGGCAGGAAAATGGCTGGAGGGATTCTTGTTTCTACTTTCACGCCCTCTGCACAACTCCATGAAAGGACAGGGGTAGGGGCAGAACATTGGTCCCACAACAAGGTGGACAGGAGCAACCGTGCATGTATCCGGTGTCTGCTTGCACAGTTTCTCCCAGCACATGTGGGCCGTTAGCTGCTTCAGGAAGGAAGTTCAGCGCCTTTGAGCGCTGTGCCCCTCTAGGCTTTATACTAACAGTGCCACCTAGTTCTTTAGAACCCAGAATAACAGATGAAACATGTGGGGAGGGGAAACATCCACAAGACGGTGCTTGCATAAGAACCCGCTTGCATCAGAGACCGCTGAAGGAGACCAGAGCTTCTTGGCAGTTGCTTCCAGAAGCTTCATGCTTGTCACCCTGCTGAGAAGCCACACGATACTTTTTCCTAGTGCCTTGAATTTTCGTGACAGTTGAAATTCCACAATAGGACCAACTAGTTAGAAATTGACCATATGAACAAAAGATCCCAAATATCCTTGCAGATACTGTTTGAATCCTTCTGAGCAGTGGAGGTAATCTTTATCCTCTTACGCCCTGTTGATGGTAAAGACCCATGTACTTTGCTTTGCTTCTCATTCCAAAGACGGTGCTTCTTGAATAGCACTTTCTATTTCTAGAGTGGGAACACGGGATTTTTGTGGTTGTTGTTCTTGTTCCTTTCCATCGAAGGTCAGAAGCACATAAATAATGAAACCTCAACACGCTGTGTAATCAGTCTTTAACAGCGGGCATTTTCTGTGGCTATAGATAATGTAATTGGATTACTGCTGCTCTGTGACTTTTCCTGGAGATATGTGAACAAACAAATGTGCTCACCCCCAGATTGGTCAGGGGTGACAAACCAAAAAAAAAAAAAAAAAAAAAAACCCCGACTTCATCCTCGGCCCAAGTCTAGCTCATCGAACCAGACTTACTGGGGTTCTTTACAGGAACATGGATAACTCAAAGGCAGCTGCATCCTCGAGGAGCCCCCATCCCATGGGTATCAGTTCACAAGTTTCATCTCTGGGGTTCCCTGTACCCTTGCAGACAGCTCCACCAGAGTCTCTTCTGCCCAGCAACTACTCACTACTCCCTGTATAACCTGGGTCTCGTGGGCCTTGCCATTTTCTGAGCTTACCAGCCTGTCAGCAGCTTCCTGTCTGAGGAGCGTCCTTCCTCCCTGGTAGAGGGAATATTTCACTTCAGAGCTTCATAAGCGCTGCGCTTTGTAGAGACTAGGAAATTTTTGGTCACAACAGTTAGCAGTTGGCATTTATATGTTACTATATTGTTTATAGAGTATTTTCACAAGTCTCATGTATTTTCACTGTCAGCATTTAACATGCTTTTAAAAAAATCACAGCTAACACTCATTAAGTGTTACTTTATACGATAGGCACCTTTGGCTCGTTATTTAATTGTTTTCGTGACAACTTCATACTTCTTCCATTCCACAGATGAGGAAATTAAGACTCAAAGGGGCCTAACCACTCACCTTTCTCAGCACATGGTCACCTTTCGGTTTCTTGACACCCATGCCATCTACAAATGTCCCTGGTTGAATTATTGTCTGGGAACTGAATCTACACCTCAATATATGGAATGCCTCAGGAGAGGTGAGGGGTAGGTGGTATCTTCAAGCTGACTGCCATGGTTTGAATATAAGTTGCTTATGTGTTTGAATCCTCAGTTGATGTTTGGGAAGGTCATGACAACTTTAGGAGATGGAGTCTTACTGGAGGAAAGCATGTGGGAAGCAGGCCTTGATGTTGGTCAGCCCCTCCCTGCTTCCACTAGTAGTCAGCTCTTGCAGTTTGCAGCTGGCTCTCTCATCCTCCATGATCTCTGTGTTGACTAAGCCACCTCCAGCTTCTGCTGCCACCATGTCTTTTCCTACCATAATGAACTGTATCTCCCTCTGGAGCCATAAACCAAACAAATCTCTCCTTCTCTCCCTTAAGTAATGTTTGAGTGTTGTCTCACAATGACAGAAGGAATAGCTGCGTCAATGATCAACTGTTCTGTGAACTATCAGTACTGAAGAAGGCTGGCATCCTACAGAGAAAAGGGCTCAAAGGTTGAGTAAATTTTTGCGTAGATCAGTTATATGAAGTCTTTTTCTTAAGTTTTGTCTCTCTAAATTACTCCTTAGGATCATGTGAAAGAAGAAATAGTTAAGAATGAAAGAGGCTGAGGGCTCGTGTGTGTGTGTGTGTGTGTGTGTGTGTGTGTACAATATCTTCTGCACATGGCAAGCAAGGCTGGTATACCCATGAACTCATTGTAGCCACATCTACTTGCACAAGACCTTGCACAAGATTTGGCTTTCACCATGGAAGAGGCAAGATCTAAAAAGGCTCCACACCTCCTAGGGATTATTGAGGGCAAATGCTAGACATCCATAAGTGTCTCAATGGTATATCCACTGATTTATCATACATGCTCCAGTAAGTGTTCAGGCATATACCAGTACAGGCAACCCAGATGAGAAAAAGCTCATGCATGAGAAAAGACGTAAAAGCAGGAGGGAGATGGGTAGAGAAGAAAGTTTGCAGTAGGGAAAGGAGAGGGGATGGGATCGAGCACTAAGGAGTGAAAATGACATAAACCCATTGTGTTCATGGATACCATTTCAAAATAATAAAAATAAATTTTAAAAAGTTTTGTCTCAGAAGCCTCATTTCTCCTTGGAGATGCTGATCTGGATTAACTGCCTCTCCCTTCCTCAAAAAAAGAAGTCTCTAATAGTAGAAGTGGAAGGTGACTCCCTTTGTCCTTGCAGGATCTGGCCTCTGCTTTTTCTTCCTTTCCTCCATGACAGTTGGGGGAACATCAATCAAAATGGGATAGGATTTGCTTACCAGTGACATATGAGGAACTATGGCTGCTTGGGGTCACGCTCGCCTCTGTGATCTTTCTCTGCCCCAGCCTATGTCTGTCCTCTTCCAGGTCATCTGTGAGGGAGCCCCTGTCCCTGGCCATGGCAACTTGGGAAGATGCAGGAGCCTGGAAGGGGCAAGCTCTGGAATGTAATCCCAGCTTTGGTGCCCTCTGGCACTGTCTCTGGATAAGTGATTTAAACATGCTGCTTCATTTCGATGCCTATAAAATGGGAATAACAGCTCCCGCTTGGAGGAAAGGTTCTATACCAAGCAGCAGACTTACAGTGTGGCCCCAAGCAGGTCACTGAGAATGGCAGCTATGCCAGCCAGTAGAAACTTCTCTCTTCTTGGGCTGGGGCTGACACATGAATAGGGTTTAATAAACATTTGCTTTGTTGACTCTGAACAGTGTTTTATATTAGTCACAAATCTCCATCTTGTCTCTTAGCCAAAAAGTTAAAAATCATATATTTCTCACAGCAGCAGGGTTGAAGTGGGCTGTGTTTATGGAATCCCTTTGTATGTCTTCAACATTCTGGATTCTAAATAGGCTTTAAAGGAACATGGAATTACAGCCATTCACTCTACATACTGTGTGAAGGACTTTCTCCTGCAGTGCTTCTTCCTTTGCAGCCGACATCTCGACAACACCAGAAGGATGCTAAAGGCCACTGGGCCTCATTGGAATCTCTGTGTAGTAGAGGGCACCAGCTGCATCTCGAGGCAGAGGAGTCCAACCTCAGCACCAAACCTTACCAGTCCCTTCTATTAAGGTGAAATCCCACTCTGTACTGTAGGGCACAGAGGAAGACCACAGGGGAAGCTGGCCAGCAGGTGCTCTGCTCTTCCTAACCTCACCCTTCACTTGTAGACAATGGGAAAAAAAAAAAAAACACCCGAAACTCCTGGGTTCTTAATGCTGGCCCCCTAGCTTTGCCTTCAAGTGCTTATATCTCCCACAAGCAGTCTTCTGACACAGAGAAATGTCCTAGATCTTCCTTACACCTGTGCTCCTAAGGCTAAAACCAGCTTCTTCAGCAAGATCTGAAGGTGGTGGGAGCCGAATTAACTTAATGATTCAGGATGAAACCTTCTCCCCACCTCCATTGCCCTATGTCCCTGGTAATTCCCAAGCAGCACCTTAGCAACTCCTCAGTTCAGCGTCCACAAAAAAGCATCTCTGCCCAGGGTCCGTCTCTCTCTCTGCTTTCTGGAACTCTCTCTCCTGTGCTGTCCATAGCAGCTCACCAGGAATCCTCACTGTCCTTTCTGACTTTAGCTCTGTCTTCTGCTGCAATGTTCTCCCACCTTAAGGCTAAACTGTTGTTAACTCTAGTCTTCTCTGTGTTTGTTACTTTTTATTAATGGATTTCTATGTGGTGGCCCCTGCACATCTGAGGGGCCTCAGCTTCCCTCATTTCCTTGTCCCCTTTTAACTTAAAAAGGCCTTCGCTCCCTGGTTCAACCACCTAGGTTCTCTCCTGCCCTCCCATCCTCTTCTCTCACCCCTAATCCCACCACATAGACCCACTCTCTCTTCCCTGAATAGACCACATTTTTTCTTTAACATGTAAGTTTATTTATTGGTGTTGTGCTGCTTTCTTTGATAAGAATATTCTATTCTCCATCTTTTCTATAGAAACTTCGACATATTTATTTTGTGTGTGTGTGTGTGTATGTGTGTGTGTGTGTATGTGTGTGTGTGTGTGTGTGTGTGTGTGTGTAAGGGTTTCCCAGACTCCATCTTCCGGGGTCCAGGTTGCAGGTCCAGTATTTCCACCGGGCAATTTTACCTGTGATCTGAGGATCTGAACTTTTGCTTGTGAGGCAAAGGCTTTAACCCCTGAGTCCTCTCCCCAGCCTGACATTTAATTCATTTTAAGGCTGAGTTGAAATCTCATTTCTTCCATCTTCCCTTACCACTACTACACATCTTGTTGTATCTTAAGAGCTCTCAGGAACATGTATTTAAGGATAGGGAACTTACAACACCTTAGCACAGTCATTCAGTTCATTCTTTGTTCATTCCACTATGAATGCCCTAAGGGTATGGGCAGAGACTCATTCCTTATCTTGGTGCCCAAAGCATTCACAGCATACCCAGAGCAACTTGATAGATGCTTCTTTGTTTGGTGAGCAAATAGATAAAAGTTAGGGAAGCAAAAACGCATTTTCCTTCCACAAGAACTGATAAATAGCTAAGGACTGGTTGAGTGGATTTGCTTAAAGTAGAGTCTTTCTTGTTGGGGTAATTACAACTTTGCCAATACCAGCAGATTTATGGGTCTAAACAAGAAAGGAGGGGTAAGTAGCTATGTTCTTAGCTCCTATCAATAGAATAATTTCTATTTGACAGGTAGTGTAGTTATGCATTTCTGGTCCTGTGGGAACCATGACCACCACCCCTCCAGTCTTTGCTGCCTCACTTCCCTAGTGACTCCTGGACCACTCCTTAGAAACGCCCACTGTAGCTCCACCTATCCTCTCTCTTCCCTAGTTCTGCATGCAGTCATGGTCAAGGTGACACACTCTCTCTCTCTCTCTCTCTCTTTCTCTCCCCCCACTCTCTACAGCATCTGAGAGTTTTTTCCCCTCTCTCTAGTATCCAATAAACCCTCCCCTAATCTCACCATGCATTCTGGCTGCAGTCTTTGAGTCTAGGACACAATGACTCCAAGAAATACAGTTTCACTATCAGGAGTGCAAGGAAACTGCTTGGAACATCTGTGTGTGTGGCGGGGGTGGCAGGGGTTAGAGTCAGGGTGACTTAAGCTTCCTGATAGTCCAAGTTTTGGGGCTCTCTTTCTCCGAGTAACCTAGGATTGCATTTCTGAGACTTTGGAGAGTAAAGAGCGCCCTCATCAACTGCCAAGGAGGCATCTAGGATGTGCCAAGAGAGGACAAGCATGGGTCTGGTTGCCTGGCTCTTGGACCCGCAGTCTCTAGAGGACGGGCTTCCGCTGAGTCCGGTGGGGGAGCTGCCCTGGCCAGTCTTGGCGCTGGCTGAGGAACCCAGGCAGCAAACCGGTCACGACCCAATGAAGTGATAGGGCAGCTGAACCTGAGCCAGCTGCGGAAACAAAGCCGGTTTTCAGGGACCCGAGAGTCCCAAGGAAACCAGGACAAAGCGGTTTCGCTGGAAGCATGTAAAGAAACTTTCCGAGCTGATGAATACGCGTGGCTCCAAGTGGTCAGCAGGGGATTGGTTACCGTGGGGAAGGCGGGGGAATGTTCTGTCCTGGGGATGTTAGCAGCGGGCTGCATTTTGATCTGTCTAGGGCTGTGCCGCGGGAGGGGGCGGCAGCGGATTAGTCCACCCTTAATTATGGAAACTGTTCCAAAGGAGGAGGTATGGGAGGAACTGCGGATGCTGTTCAGATGTATTTTTATCACAGGGAAGTTTTCCCTTGGTAAACCCGTGGAGGTATGACTTGTTTGCTACGATGATTCAGTTCCTGGGACTCAGCTTTCTAAGTGAGTCCCTTAATCAGTATCCAGTAGAGTGTTCTGAGTTCTGGAAGATGGAGCGAGACGCAAAAAAAAAAAAAAAAAGTTGCTCTAGTTCATCCTGCAGGCTATAAACTAATTTTGAAAAACAGAATCAGTGAAATTATAAGCAGATTGTTAGGAAAGGGAGTCATACACTTATGATGAACAGGAAGTGTGGGGAGGCAAATCAACTCTGGAGCCACCTCTTCCGCAATGCAGTGAGAGAAAGTATCTCAGACTGTGCAGAAGCGCAGAGACAGCGTCTGCAAGAAAAAGAAACAGTTGCTACTTAACGTGGACAAGTGAACTCACTCACCTAAAGCAGTTAACACACCCCCAGCATGTGAAAAGAACTAAAGAAAATATTTTCACCGTTCACTGTTAGCTAAAATACTCCTGCCTGTGAGGCCTCTTGTTTTTGTGGGGTGGAATTCAATTTAAATATTTTAAGAATATGAGGGATGGAGAAAATGACCAATGGTAAAGGTACCTGCAGGTGAAACCGGGAACCTGGGCTTGATCCCTGGAACCCACACGGTAGAAAGTAAGAAAGACTCCTCAAAGTTGTCTTCTCTCTCTCATTCTTTCTCTCACACACACACATAAGTAAATTTTTTAAAAAAGAATATGAGATCAAATTTCTTCGAAGTACTCATCCTGAGTAAAGAAATCATTATTCAACAACCAGGTGTTTTGTCAAATTTTTGTAGTTAGCATAAATGACCAGCCCTGTATTAAAAAGCTTCTAACTCCTTTTTGTGGCTTTTGGATCTTTATACCTCATTCTTTTCCTTCTTGCCTTCCACATTTCAGTCCGATGGAGCTGTTACTTTCCTGGTGGGACCCTGGCTTCTTCCTTTGGTTCCTTTCTTCGTCTATGGTGGAAGCCCCCTCCTGCCAGGTGCCTCTCTGTTTCTAGAATCTCTGCCCTCCTTCCAAACCTCCTCAATTCCTGCTGCTTCCCACATCTGTGCAGCTGCCAAGAGCCTCTTAGGAATTCATCTCTTCTTTCTCCACACTTGATCTTTTCTTTCTTCTTTTGCCCTTTATTGCTTGTTAGTATTCTTTATTTGGGCACTTGCTAGATGTAAGCTTCTTGAAAGGTCCACAAGGCACAAAGTCCTCCATATCATGATTCTTGAAACTATCAAGTTTGGAGTGAATCTTATAACCTTATGTTTCTTTAGAAATCTTCCACTCGGAAAGTTGGAGTTAGATGCATCTGGCAGGTGGTGTTACACGAGAGTAGGGGAAAGGGTTGATTGGCCTTCTGTTCTCCTGTACACAGTACAGGAGGCAGCCTTGGCCTTGGGCCCAAACTGCCCACTGCGTCATGTTCTGATAAGTATATCTGAACACTGCCATTGACCAGTGCGATAGTCAGTGGACAGGGCGTGAATGGAAAGACTGGCAGCAGGGAACACAGAGTCTACGTGGAGAAGTTCTCATTGCCTTCACATAGTTGAAGAGTTGTCATGGTGATGGTGAGGGGCGAGACTCTGAAACACTTCAGAGGACAAAGCTAGACCCGTGGGTGGTAATTACCAGGGGGCAGATTTTGGTCCAATATTAGAAACTCTAATAACTGTCTGTATTCAGCAGTGGAGAGAGCTGCCCTCCACTGGGGTAAGAGCCCCAGCAGGATGCACGGGGCAGACAATCTGCAGGCTGTGGGAGTATCGGGTGGGAGACTGGCTCTCGTAACCCCAAGGACCCTTCTGTCCCAAAGATTAATTGATTTTATGGAAATCTGTATTTGGCCAAAGGGTGGTGGGCTAAGTTCCCTGCAGGGGACCTTTTGAAGACTGCCTGGAGATGGGGAGAAAATAGTCAATGGCTTGTTCTGCTGCCTTTCCCAAAGAGAGGGGTTAAGCTTTTATTTTGTAAAGTCCCCTGTGTTTGATTGTGCTGTCTCGTGGCTTAAGTGCAAGGAGGTGTGAGCTGGTTTTTTACTTGGTGGCAGGCTGAACCGTGTGTACACAAATCGTTTCCTGTGGTTCTTGTTTTCCTGTCTGTTTCCAAGCTATCCCTGATGGCGGGACTGTTTTTCCTCTGCCTTGATAATGAATGCAGCCGTGGCCAAACTCCGCATGCTGGGGAGGCAGAGCTATTTGTCATCTTGTATGAACCTATACTTCCTGAACAGCTTGAATAATTTCCATACCCCATCTACACTCTCATGGCCCTGGTAGCTGGCTGCTGTCCTGTTAATGTAGCTGTATGTGTTGTTAGGCCAAAAAAATCTCTATACAGTGTGCTGGCAGCATGTTGGCTGAAGGACTCCCTTCGTTTCTCCTTCTCTGTCTCCTAAGACAGAACAAAGTTGTTTCTGTGACCATGTTATAAAGACTATGTTTGCACCCTTGCTATAGTTAGCAGAATTCTTATCCATTTTGTATATTTTTGTTGGCTGCAGTTACATCATCAGATACATAGTTTGCATTTACACCTGGTCCTGCCAAAAGCATTTTCTTAGAAACTCATATATTCCTGCTTTGTCTTGCTACTAGAAAATCTGTACTAAATATCTTCTAATTTACCATATTCTAGACAGTCTGGAGCTTTAGCTGGTCTAACTTGTAGGAAAATAATGTCTCGCTTTGAGTCTCTCTTGAATCCCTCTCCAGTTGAATTCCAGTGCATAAGACTATTGTGAAAATTCTGGGTGTCTGCAGGCACAAAGTCAACAGTCCTGTGGTGGAGGTGCGTTCTCTCTTCTTCACCTGAAACTGCAACTGCAATGGAGTAAAGTCTTCACTGTACTTATTTTGGAAAAGTTTTTTTGCTATAAACATGCTAGCTTAATTACACTAAAGGACCCAATTAAACAACTCAGGTTATTGAGGCTGGGAAGATAACTCAGTGGATAAAAGACTTGCTGCAAAAGCATCAGGACCGGAGTTCAGATCCCCAGCATTCATGTAAAAATCCAGGGCATAATCCTAGTGCAGAGAAGAGATTATACACAAATTCTGGGAAGCTACCAATGGGTGAGTTCGACAGGTAGGAAGGGCCGCCTCAAAAGAAGATGAGAGCAATGGAAAGAGACCTGAATCAACCTTGACGATGCCTCTCGTGTGAATGAATGCATCACACACACAGAACACCACACACACACACATTGTAAACACACACAGTGTAAACATCATACAAATATTTTTTTTTTTAAATCAACCTTTTCTTTACTATTATTATTCAACTCTGTGCGTGGGTGTATGAATGTGCGGGTGTGTGTCTGTGTGTGTGAACCACACGATTCGGACCACACATGGACCCTCCACTCCTCGCCCGGGTTACAGCTCCGCCTACACCAGAGCAGCAGCCCACACCTTCCGCCTGGCGTCTATACTGGATCGGATCCGAACAGGACCTTCGCTGCAGCAGGGCTAACCCCTGAGCCCTCTCCACCCACAAAATAAATTCTTAAAAGCTCCGGTAACTCCAGCTCTGGGGAATATTATATTAACAATATTTATATTAGTTTATAATTTATTTGGGAGGAGTCTTCCTAGAATAATTACTGCATGTTGCTGGAAGAGCTTCTGAACTAAGGCAGACACCTTAGAATTTAGGGAAGGTCATCCTTCTGTATTCACTCACTCATATTCAGAGCGCCTTCACAGCTCTCTATTTGCTGTGCCAATCAGGAGTATTCGCTCTTTTCTTAGTAATAATAGAACTAGGAAGAATGGAGATTTTTAAATGCTACTGTTTCTTCCAACTTTGCTCAAGCCAGTGGACAAAAGTAGACAAAAGAGGGCTACTTTTCTAGCTCTTTCTTGGGAAAGTACAGGTATCCAGGTGGTCCACCACCACTCTGTCTGTTTAGTTTTTTTTTTTTTTAATATTTTGTCCTCATGTTTCATTTTTTAATGTGATTATATTCACATACTACAGAGCAAACATACACAGAGAGAGATGATAGACAGATAGAGATAGATGGATGATAGCTAGATAGACAGACAGACAGATATTTCTCCAGGAGGTCTCCAAGGTATTAGGATATTACTATAGAAACAGTCCTTCAGCACTGATATTTTCACACCCAAATTTGCTTATGTGAAAAAACAAAAAGGAACTATCTCAAGCCATTCTGCCTCCTCCCCCGGCACCCAGTTCACTGAGCCATGGTCTGCTTTGAGTTTTGATGCCATTTCTCACAACTGTTTATTCTGCTAAATCTAAAGTGCTGCGTATTTCAGGTTCACACTTGCAGTGTGCACCATAGCAACTGGCTTGAGAGCAGCTGGAGGGGCGCGGTGCTCCGATCTGCTGCCACCTTATTTTAGTGGCGTTGGCTGTGTTACCTGCACTTTAGATTCATTCGAGCCAGTGGAAGGTCTCTGTTGCCAGCTTCTCTTTGAGAGAGTCAGGCTCTCTCCCACTTGATGGCAGGGGAGCCATGGCGGGGGGGACAAGCTGTCATCTTCAGAATGAAATCCTTCAGGCTTCAGGAACTCCCAGCTTTGATATTAAGCTCAGATTTATGGACTTGCTAAATCGCCCTTGCTTTCCAAGCGGCAGGATTTCAGAACACTAAGAAAATGAAACTTCAAAACTCAGCAACAGAGCAGAGAAAGAAATGAAGAGTTCCGCATCTGATTGACAGACTCAGCACTGTTTCTCACTTATTTGCATATATATCTTTTTTTCAGTGACTTTTTCCAGTTTTTTCAACTTGTCATCTTTTTGGCGATGATGTTGGGGACAGAATGCTTCTCTCTGGAGTTGCAGGGGTGGCCGGGAATCCCATCAAACTCCCAGTCACGTATATACTTATATTGTCACTGACAAAATAGCACAAATGAGTGTGTTACATCCTGGATTTGTATTTCAGTTGTTGCATATATGTTACATGTTCCTGAGAACTTTTCCTTTTTATCTTTTTTCTCTTTTTCTTTTTTGTGTGTACAGGCACATTACATGTGTTCATATGTTTTGTGTTCATGTGTCCAGTATGCGTCTGCAGGTGTTTGTGTGTGTGTGTGTATAGGTCTGAGGTTGACATTGGATATCTTCTATTGTTTTTCACTTCCTTTTATTGAGGCAGGGTCTCTGAGTGGAACCCACAGCTTGCTGAGCAGCTAGATAAGCTATACAGCTAGTTCAAGAGTCAGAATTACAGGTAACCACAACACCTGCCCAGCTTTTATGTGTGTGCCTAACATCTGCACACGGGCTCTTGCGCTTACACAGCCTGCACCTTACCACTGAGCCCTATCCCCGGCCTCTGGAGAGTTTTTCTAACCTCCAGTTTTAAAGTGACGTCCTCTGCTAGGAAGTTGATGCCCTTCAGGTCTCCGGAGACTACTGGCTCTGTGAAACTTTTACCAATTGCTGTGCGTCATCTGTCAACGTCTGAATTGCTTGGCGTGGGATGGAGAGTTTCCAGCAAGACCTCAAGGATGTCAAGGTGAAGGTTTTCCATTCTCTGTGGAGAAAGTGGGGCCTTGGTTCCTGTGGATGAGTTCTCATGCTTGGAGAAAGGCTGAGAGAGCCAAGGAGAGCATATGCTCTGGAGTGTGGGGGCATGAGCACGTGAGCCCAGGGTGTGCGGCAAGGAAGCTGCAGCTACTATGGGTGGAGATGAACAAAAGCCGGGAGGGCCAAGCCCAGGCAGACTCACCAAAGTTTAGTTGGTAGGAGATGTCAGCCCTTATTTATTCACCGGGAGCCAGGTTTGCCAATAGAATGATTAGCCCTTGTCTCCAGGTCTGTCCTATAACTCCCTGTCCCTTCTCCCCGCCTGGCAGCCCATTCGTCCTGCTGGCTGATTCTGCGGCCTTCTCACAGCTACTTGTAGGGTTCTTAAATGTTGTCTATTTAAATTAGAACCTTCACAGCAACTCACATTTTAATTTATTACATCTCACTGTGAGCTATCAGAGGACTCAGTCACCCTGTGACCGATCACACATGTATGTTTTTCTAGTTTATGGTGCTCACCGTAGTGTGTGCCTTAGACCATTTCCCGCTTTATTTATTTATTTTTCCTGTATTTTCTTGGGACTTCATCAAAATCCACTTCGGTTATTTGTGGCCAACAGGATATGTTTTGCTGTGGCTCATAGGTCCTTGGTGGGAGGTGGGAAGTGGTCAGAAAACTACTGGCAAACCTTCAAGGATGCGGCCTACCAGTGGAAGCATCTCCCAGTCGGTCCTCAGTGGGTGCTGATGGGCTCTCTGACCCTTCCTCCTCGGTGGGCCCTTCTGTCTCCCGGATTCTGTTCTGGAGACTTTCTTCCCAGGGTGACTTTGCTCATCTGGAAGGAGATTTGGTGGGAGTCTGTGCCTGGTTGCTCTTCCTCACCCCATCACCTTGCAGTTGTGTACAGATGCCCCAGTCCCTAGGACTAGCAGCAGGGGGGAGGAGCAGAGGGTGTGAGTGGTGGAGGAGGGAGACCCTTGCACAGCGCCTTTCCCTCTTCTCCCTCCCCATCTTTCTCCTCCCCTCTTCTTTCATGGCTCCATTGTTTTGTGGTATGATTGGGAAAGATTCACAAACTGTTCTAGCCAGCCTTATCCACCCTCCCCCACAAGGGAAAGACCCTCTTCCTTTCTGCCGAAACCACATCTTTGCATTTTCCCTCTAAGCTCTAGGGCGACCAATTCAGTTCTCTCTGGACCTTTTGCTTCTCTGCTGACTCCTAAACCAGGTGGTGCCTCCTTGGGTCGCCCCCCTGCATGTAGTCTGCAAGGGTCTTATTCCCAGTTCTCTTAATCACACCTTTTTAAAGCAATCTTATTGTCTGTGATTTTTAAAATATTCTCCTTGATGGAGATTTCTGACTATATCAGATTCTTGGTTTCCGACCAAGCTTCACACCTGTGTTCTGGTTGCTTGTGGATATACAATAGATGAATTAAATTGGAGAAATTCAAAATCCACTTTTCAGTCTCTTATGAGCTGACTGATGTTCATTTTTCAGCAGCATGTAATCATCTGGGACTTTCAAGCTCTGATACCTCTGTTCTGGCAATCCCCAACTTCTGTCTTTGCTTTATCTAAACTTTCAAAACTTATTTAAAAATCTTTCCTTATCCTTTTGTACTCTCCTGTTTAGATGCTGTAATCTTGTCCTTGACTCATGGTCTTGACAGTCTCTTGCCCATTCTTAGTAGAATTTTTTTTTTAAAAAAAGAGTCATATTAATTACTTTAGTTAAAAAGTGTCTTATGACTTCTTATTGCTCAGGGCAATACTTTTCAAACACTTTTGAATTAGTGATAAAAGTTTTGAGCTTTGCTGTGCTTTAGCTATGCCTGTTTAGAGGTGATACACATATATATGTCATAATTAAGCACAGGTGTCAACTTGACTATTGAGGGTTTGAGCTCTGGGCACAAGTTGTAGAGAGTTCAGGTTGAGTTAAGCCCAGAGCAAACCTGAAGGAGATTGTCTAGCTGATGGGGAAGACCCAGCCCATGGTGGGTGGGATTAGGCCCTGGATAAATCACAGAGAGCTGGTTGAGAGAGTTGGCATCCTTTCATTCACTTGGCCAGACATGCTGGTCTGGCAAGTAAGGATTGTCCACCTCTCAGCCATTATGAGGTGATGGTGTGGCCAGTTCCCTCAGCCCTGGTGTTGATGCATGCTCCCCCGTCAAGCTGGACTGAGAACTGTAACCAGACTATTGTAAGGAAATAAACCCCTTGTTCCCTTAAGCTGTTTGGTGGTCATTTATCAGCAACCATGCAGGCTGACTGCAACAGAATAACTGCAACAGAATTTGGTACCGGGAGTGGGGTGTTGATGATAAATCTGACTATTGGATTTTGTGGCTTTTGAATGGCTCTGCTGGACAAAGTTGAAAATGCCTGAGAATTTTCACTTTGTGGATTTACAAATACCATTCTTCAGAGTTTAGTGGACCAATTGCTGAGAGAGATCGTTTGGGCCCAATTTGTGATGAGAGGAACAAGGACTTTGGTAAAGCTGAATTTAAAGACGATGGACTGGTTTGCTTGACAGAGGAGAGCTGTGTTGGCAGCCTTAAAGGTTTGGATGTGCAAAGGGCAGGCAGCAGAATATCTGCTGCTGTTGGAGAAATGAGTATCAGTGAAGGAAAACCTAGTGACTTGCACTGGGATGGTGGAAGATGTGAAAATCACCATATGGCAAGTTCGTGGTTTGAAAACCCAGATTCCTTCAGGGGCTGAAAGCCCAAGTTAAAGCTGTTTCTTGCCCTTTGCAAATTTTGCTACCCAGAAAAGAGGCTTTTCTAGCATCAGCATGTTGAAGTTGATGCAGCAGTAGCTCATGTGGACTAAGCTACATTTCAACCTTGCTTCAGAATCTGGCAGCGTCCCCCAGGTGGTACTGGTTTTGGTGAATGATTTGAGGGGGTTCATGGAAAGCAGCACAAGGTTTGCACCAAGTGGCAGGTGTAGAATCCTGCAAGAGAAAGTGAAACTTATAGCTGCAGAGGCGAACCCAGAGTGTTAGAGATGCCAGAACCATGGGATGTATGCTGAGGACTGTTGCGAGTGGAGATTCAGCCTGGTTCAAAGGAACTCTGCTTTTACAACTTTGAGCTGCAAACAGGGACTTGGGAATTCATGAAATCTTTGAGCCACCGTGATTACATGATGAACAACAGAAGATAGACATTGAAGTACAGGATGAGGTAATTTGCTGGACTTTGATCTTAATTTAAATGTTTTCTTATTGTATCAAGATCCTTCTGTTTTAATATTTTATTTGTTTTAAAGTATTTAACTTATTCTGATTTAATACCCTTTTAAAGTTAAAAAACTTTGAACTTTTAAAATGTTGGAAATGAAGTTTTAATGAGAACATTTTTGTTGCCGAATCCCCCACCAGGCCAGCCGGGGGAAGAGGGGAAACAGCAGGGGCCTCATGGGCTGGAGGTGAATGGGTGAGCCGGTGACAGGGTCACCATCCAGACCCCGCGAGTCAGGCAAGAAGCAGCACTGCAGACGACGAGTTGGCCACAGACTCAACTTTACTCAGTAAGTATTTAGGCTTACATAGGGTCGGGGTCCAATATGGTGTGGAGCTCAGGGGAGGGGGAGAGCAGCCACCAATCATTTAGCTGTTTACTAGGTGTCCATGTTAGATGGCCGCTTCCCATTGGTTGTTCATTCCTCCACCCATTGGTTGTCCATCCCTTTGCCTATATGGTTTTTTGTTCAGGCTTGTCTGTAGCCAGACCTCCTGGATTCGGGAGCCCGGGCTAGGGCCTCCCTGAACTGATAGTGCCACATTTTCACCCTTTTACTTATAAAATTTTTTCAGTGGGGACCATGATAGCTGGGGCGACCCTGAGCCACTTCAGGTGCGTGGAATACAGGTGACTGTGCCTGTCTTAGGTTGGTCACCACCCTTGTGTGGAGCCTTACCCATCATTCACTACCAATCATGAGACCATCCCAGAGAAGTAATCATAGTCCCAAAGGGGAACTCAAGCAGTGGCAGAGAAAAGGAGGTTTTGTCAGGGAAGGAGCAGGTAGAGGAGCTGTAGGCAGGGCAGGTGAAGAAATTATCCAGAAGAGCTGGGGAGACATAAATCAGAACCTAACAATTGTAAGTTAGTAAGTTATAGCTTCAATAGAGGACAGCCAGGCTTACAACGGGCCTTTGGTGATCTTAGGAATATCCGAGGCCTAAATGGATGATCTGAGGACCTGGAAAGCAAGCTTTATTATTTCGGGAATATATGAAAAAAAACTTTAAAAAAACTTGTATGAAAGAAAACTTACAAAAACATAAGTAGTTAAGGCCTTAGATGTTACCAAAATTATTTGTTCTTATATTTAAGTATATATACATGTATTTGAAAATGGCATGCCATGCACAAGAAAGGACTCTCTGGCAATTGGTGCGGGAGGCACTGGGGGATGGGGAGGGAGGGGTGAGGGGAGGGGGAGCAGAGGGTGAGGGGGGAGGAGGAGGGAGGGAGGGAACTAGTGTACCTAATAAGTTTGTATGAGCTGAAATAATAAAAAATGTATTTAAAAAATGGCATGCCAAAATTTTATTATTAGCATGCAATAGAAATGAAAAAAAATTTGAAATGGTCACAGACGCAAGACACGTAACATGTAAACACAGAACATATAAACATACAAGCACATGAACAACATTTTACCAGCAACTGTACAATTTACCAGCAACTGTCTTAAAATTACCCTTGAAAGCTTTATCAAAGGCAGATTAACATTTGGGAAAACCTTATTTAAAACAAGACCTCATATTAGTTAAATCTGGCAGCTTAGCTTAATTATGAAAATTATGAAATCTAGCAAGGAAAAGCATCCTCATCCATAGTCCATTCCCACATTTTCTCTGGGGGGATCCAAGGTGCTAAAACCATAGCCTCATTCCAAAATTCCTCTAGACCACAGTCTTAACCTTGAGTCCTCCAATCTCTAGGAGAGATTTCAAGATATGTATTTGGAGACCAGTATTGTCTGAAGCAGAAAATACAGCCAGGAAAGAGGGGGAGTCAAGAGCTACAGGAAGAAGAGGAGGGAAGGCGATGTCAGCATTAGGGTGGAATGCCCCCTGCATGGACCTGAGAGCTCTCTGCAGAGCCCTCAACCAGGAAGGGGAGGGGTCCAGATCTGAAGAAAAAACAAAGGACTAATTTTGGGTTCTCTCCACAAGCCACACTGCAGCAACCAATCACTTCCTCCGTGGAGGATCCTACGATGCCTAGGAGGATGGGAACAAAGGGGGCCAGAAGCATATGGCTCTCCTGGACTTCCCCCTTATGGGCCAGGAAAAGCACTTCTATCTGGATCTGTGGCTCCCAGACATTGTCTGGGGAAATCCAAGGTGCTAAGATTAAAGCTTCCTCCCAAAAATCTTCTAAGTCCTTTGGCATCTCCTACGTAAGTCTAGTAGAACCTTAAGGGCAGTCAGATGAGGTGCCTTCTGATGGGGTGGTAAATTACCCATTATGGAGGAAAGGTTCCCTAATGGAGCAGAGATGACTAGGAGGCCAGTGGACAAGGCAAAAGTGCAGAAAATAAAAAGCAATGACTAGAACTAAGGTCAAAGCAAAAACAACTCCTAAAAAGGTAACCAACATTCAAGGAGAGACCTAGTGCAGGACATACGCAGAGGTGTTTTAGATCTAAGCGTCCTGTGCTTAGTGAGGGACTTCAGGGATTCGTTACTCCCCCAGGCCCTATGCCCCCGGTCAGGCCGATTCAATATAATCAAACCTGGGCTTCAAGTTCTGAGGGGACCAATCTCTCATATGAACTCACCAGGAAAAGTCCTTAATTTAGAGGGGCTCTTTAATCGTGGGGAAATAAAATGAGCGATTAGGGCTCCTTGATTATCAGCAAATCAAGCGAGCGATTGGGTTCCTAACCTTAAGAGTGGCTCCTTGATCATCACTAAATCAAGTGAGCGATTGTCCATGTTCCTAAAGACAAACAGGGAAAGGGGAAGAGGAGGGGGCCAACTGCTCACCTTCAGGCACCGTAAGCACAGGAACACAAAACTAAAGTAGCTGCTCAGCGAATCTTACCAGAATGGGTGTCTCGTCTACACCGAAGGCAGCACCGCCCACGTTGGTGCGCCATATGTTGCCGAATCCACCACCAGGCCAGCCGGGGGAAGAGGGGAAATGGCAGGGGCCTCGTGGGCTCGAGGCGAATGGTCGAGCCATCAACAGGGTCACCACCCAGACCCCAGAAACACGCAGACCACGAGTTGGCCACAGACTCAACTTTACTCAGGAAGTATTTGAGCTTACATAGGGTCGGGGTCCAATCAGGTGTGGCCATCCCTATGCTCGGGGGAGGGGGAGAGCAGACACCAATCATTTAGCTGTTTACTAGGTGTCCAGGTTAGATGGCTGCTTCCCATTGGTTGTTCATCCCTCCTTCCCATTGGTTGTCCATCCCTCTGCCTGTATGGTTTTTTGTTCAGGCTTGTCCATAGCCAGACCTCCTGGATTCGGGAGCCTGAGCTAGGGCCTCCCTGAATCGATAGTGCCACACATTTTAAATTTGTCCATGGAATGAATATATGTATATTTTAACATCTGTGGGGACAAGGAAAGGTTACAGTTTAAAAGTGCTATTGTTTTTGTGTCAAGTTGACAAGGGGTGGAGTGCCATAGCTAAGCACAGGTGTCAACTTGACTGTTGAGGGTTTGAGCTCTGGGCACAGTTGTAGAAAGTTGATGGTTGAGTTAAGCCCAGAGCAAACCTGCAGGAGATTGTCTAGCTGATGGGGAAGACCCAGACCATGATGGGTGGGATTAGACCCCAGATAAATCACAGAGAGCTGGTTGAGAGAGTTGGTATCCTTCTGTTCACTTGGCCAGACATGCTGGTCTAGCAAGTAAGGATTGTCCACCTCTCAGCCATTACAAGGTGATAGTGTGGCCAGTTCCCTGGGCCCTGGTGTTGGTGCGTGCTCTCCCATCAAGCTGGACTGAGAACTATAACCAGACTGTTGTAAGGAAATAAACCCCTTGTTCCCTTAAGCTGTTTGATGGTCATTTATCAGCAACCATACAGGCTGACTGCAATGATAGATAGATAGATAGATAGATAGATAGATAGATAGAAAGATAGATATGTGTAATGATGGTGATAATGATATTAAGAACTAAAATTTAAGCGTATCTTTTCTTTGTCTCTAGCACTGTAAGTGCATTAAGCCAAATCTATTACTAATGTATTTATTGATATCTATTCAATAAGTTAATCACTACCACACGCACAAATGTAGTATAGAAATAGGTAAATGAGAGAAAGATGAAGGAAACACTACTTTCGATGTTTCGTTTTGTTCTCAGCATTGCTCATCTTCCATTGCAAGAGGATCCTTCTTGATTGAATGCCGAGTGCTTCTCTGATCTCTTGGGTATAAAGACAAGCAATGGGAAGGTAGTCGTCTGCTCTCATATGCTTATAGTTAGAACTAAGAAGTTTGTTCCCACATTGGGGCTATAGTCTCCATTTTCACATGCATTTGACTTGATTTATAGTACCAGACATAGCACTATAATCTTATCTCTAGAGTTTGCATGGTAGGAAAAAAAGGAACCATTTTGAAAAGTTGTTTTCTGACCTCTACACATGTGCCACTGATGCCTAATCCCTCTCCCTCTTTCCTCTCCCCCTCCCCCTCCCTCTTTCCCTCCCCCCTTTCTCTGTCTCTATCCTGGACAAGTTTTCATGTAGCCTAGGCTGGCTTCCAACTCACTATGAAGCTAAGAATGAGTGTCCTTGAACTTTTAGTATTCCTGCCACTGTCTCCTGGGTATTGGGACTGCAAACGTGTCATCTGCTTGGGCAGTGCTGGGGATGGAAAACAGGAATGAAAGCAATCCACGAAGGAAACCGCAACCCAGGCCCCTGACAAATGTCTATTCGGCCTGTAAACCTCAACTTCCATGTACACTTTATTGTGATGTCTCATAAAACCACATCAGAAAGTTCACTCCATGCAATTCCACCCCAACCCATTCTTTATTTTGCAAACTTACTGTGAGATCATGACTTTTATTGTTAGGTGTGTCATACCTAGCAAGTCCCTGGCACATGCTTTATAGATGTGGGTCACATCCATAAAATTATCATATTCTTGATATATTTTATAGAAAAATAAAAAAAGTTATTTAAACCTTTGCCTGTAGTAGGTAAGTGCTTTCCACTGGATGGATAGCAACATTTATAGAAAAAATAAATTGACAATTGGAGTAGTCTAAAGGGCATTTTTATTCTGATCTTTATTTTTCTAAAGCAAGGTAGAAAGGAATCCTATAACAATGAAGTTTTGTAATTATGAAATTACAGAGGAGAGAAAACTGTCCTACAAGTACTACAAATCCTCATGGCCTGAGTAGTAGGTAAAGGTAAGGAACAGAGTGGAGAGTTTGTTGGGGGCAAGTGAGACAATAAAGAGAGGAGGAAATGAATTATACTTAGAGATAGTGAAATGGCAGCTTATTTTTTCCCATATTTTCTTTCTGAAATCCCAACTATGAAATGTAATGATGAGTGAAAATGGATGGTATTTATAAGTAAAATATTTTATTGTAATAGATGAATAATAAATGAAAGATATTAAAACAGAAAAAATGCACCACATCTCAGGTACTTGAGATATTTTTAGAAGACAAATGTCAGAATTGCTTTATTAAAAAAATTCTGTTGCCTACGCTTATGACAAAATCATCAATGCCTGATGTCACTAAGTTAAGGTAGACCTCCTTATGCTTTGAATAAATGCATCAGATCAGCGCTATTAAAAGTTATTAAAACCTTTTAAAAATTGAGCTTGTCAACATGTATCAACATATTTTTAAAAACAATCATTTTTCATATTACAATTGTTCTTACTACTAATGTAATTTTCTGAGCAATGCTTCAAAAGCATTTTAAATAACTCCAAACAAAATAATCCAGCAGGAAAATAAAGGAGTAAGTTAATTAGTCTAGATGAATTCCTGTCTTCAAAAAAAATCCTTGCTATATCTTGATCAGTCTACTTTATAAGATTGCCGGAATATTTTTGTCACTTTGAAATATTTTCATTTTTTGGCAAGCCAAAACATTGTTCAGAAGTTATACAATCATAAAAGGAAAAATGTATTTCTGATCGTCTGTGGATCAAAAGAAGCTTATGCATTCCTTGTTGGCTTTTTCTTTTCTTACAGATTTTTTGGAAGCTCCAGTTTCCTCATAGCTACATCAATTTTTCTACAACACTTTTTAATAAGCACATTTAAAACTTTATCAACATATGAAAAACTTTTTTCCTTTTGTTAATACTTGGTCCATACAGACAAGCAGTTATTACTGACACTGTGACAGCTAATCCCCCAACTTTTCTATTAAATTAAAGAACCCAGGGTGATGGTTTCCAACTTTATTCTGAAGCAGTTCTTTAGTGCAATTAATTATGATATTATACCATTTCATATTTAACTTTTTGGTGCTGCCTTTGAATGTTAAAAGTGGTATTTTCAGCCAGTGTCCTAACATTACATATTTATAAGATGATTTCATATTAAATTACTCTTCATATTTTACTATTTTAAAGATTTTTTACAATCTCTTTGTTCTCAAGTGCTAAATAATTTTTGCTTAGGTAAAGAAAATTTGCTAAGTAGGCGAACCTAATTTAAGTAATAGAACATTTCTCAGATGAACCCAGTGAGGTTAAAACATCTGCATGCAGTACCAATTTGGAGGTAAGGAAAAGGAAAGCTATTTAAGGATTTTGCAGAGAGAAGAGTACCTTAAATTTTCAAGTTCCAGAAAAGAAAAAAAAAATCTACTCCTAGAAAAGTGCTTTATGTCACTTTACCAGAAATTTGATAAAATCTCATGCTAAAATGAAGATAGGAATCAGAAATTTAACTCTTCTTCAAAACAGGAATAAAAGCTTTGCATAAAAGAAACATGTAATAAATATTTGTAAATAATCCATAAATAAGGAAAACTGGCTGGTGAGAACTGTTCAGCAGGTAAAAGTGCTGCTGTGCAAGCCTGGTGATCTGAGTTTGATTCCTGGAACCCACATGAAGATGAAAGGACAGAACTCACTCCACAAAGTTTCCCTCTGTTGTCATATGTGCATACCAACATATACATGTCACATACATTTGTGCATTCAATAATCACAATTAAAAGCACTGTTTCAAAAAAGGAAATGTAGCTGAGTTTTGCAGAATCTTTCAGGCAGTCATCTTCAATGGCAGTAATATTAAGGGAGAAATAGAACACCTCTTAAAATCTGATTGGCACAAACCTTAAAAACGTCAGGACCATCCCTGTTTAGGAATGTGGTTGAAAGGAATTTTATCTGCTACCTTGCACATAGGAAGCACTACATGGACAAAAGTGAAAGATATCTTAGCAGATGTTTGCACCGTGTGCTCCAGGAACTGCATACATACTCAGAAGTGCTTAACTTCAATCTTCAAAGCATGTGTAGAGATAGATAAACTACAATGCCATGCAGAGTATAGCAGAGAAATACTTTGAACTTTGGGTTCAGAAAAGAGGTAAGAAAATGACTTGTATTATAGACAAGGTGAAGATAAAGATCTGGCCAGATGGATGTTAAGGAAAGAAAGAATGTTGAAAGGAATGATGGAAGTTAAGAAAAAAGAAAGAAAGCTGAAAGGAACAGAAGTGCTGATATCAGTATGCTTATGCTTCTTTTACAGCAACTTCTGATTTCTCTTCCCAAACTTACCTTCTTCCCATCCCCTCTTCTATGATCATCTCACAAATAAATTTCATCGGCTTGTTCAGATCCAAAACAATTATTTTTTCTCCCCACAAGTCATCATTCAATCGTTCACATCCTCCATGTACTCCACCAGCAAATCCCATTGGCGCCACATTCATCAGCGTCTCACATCTGACTGTTTCTCTTCACCTCCCGCTCCAGAGCCACAATCTGTGCATCGCAGTGTTTGACCTGGACTACTGCCGTAGCGTCCCTGACGTATCCCTGACCGGGATGTCCTGCTTCTGTTCTGGCTCCTACTTGCTTTCCACACCACGCAGCGGCAGTGCTTTCAAAACTAAGAAAAAGCATCTCATTCCCATGAGTTCCCACTGCAGCGAGTCTGGGCTTTGCAGTGGTTCCCAGCCATGTTTATGGTTGGGAATCACCACATGGCATTGACGTTGTTGCTGCTTGGAAACCATTCAAGACCTGCGGAATCAAATCTCTGGGCCTGAGACATAAGCACTTGTGGCTTTTCAAAATCCTCTGGTAGCTCAGAGGCACAGAGAGAACCAACAGCCTTCTCTGAGCACCTCCAGCTCCCCCACTGTTCATTTTGATGTGCCACGCTGGTTTCCTTGTGGTTAAAGCTTGTTAAAATGTTTGTGGCGCAGGACCTTTGCACTTACTCTCATCTTTCTACTTCCAGCTACACGGCTTGTTCCTTTTCTCCATCTAGATGCCTGTTCGGTATTACCTTTTATTTTTACTTATTTGCTTTTTATTTATTTATTTACACATATGCCAGAGTGCGCATATGGAATTCGGAAAGCAGCTTGTGAGCGCATCGTTTCTTTCCTTCTGCCATACAGATTGTGGGGATCAAATTCAGGTCATCAGGCTTGGTAGAAAGCACCTTTAGCCACCAAGATGTCTCACTGGCTCCCAGATTTCTTCTTAGATGTCACTTTTTCCTGCACACCCTCCCTAAAGTAGGTGAGCAGTCCTCATTTTGCTCTTTCTCCTCGCTACAATTCAGATTTTTTTTTTTAATGGGTAGTTTTAGCAGTGGACTCTAATAATTATTATTTTCTTCAAATTAGGGCTAGAGTGTTGAATCTGTTAGGGTTTGGGAAATGATCTAATCGGATCTCTGTTTATGGCAAGTTTGCTGAACAGTTCTTACAATAGAGATATAGCAGGCAATTAATACACAAATTGAATGACTTAATCGACAAACACTTTTAATTCTTGAATCACTTAATTGACAAAAACACTTTAATTCTGGGAGTATATGTAAGACGCTTACTATGTCACAGACACAGGAGGAGGTTCTTTGGGTCATGCAAAGAACCAGATGGCTGTCTCTCTAGGAGAGGGAGGCTGGCATGCCAAAGGATCAAAATAGAATGCAGACTCAGGGGTGTGCCATAGGAGGCGTCCTGCGGAAGCGTGGAAACATCCAGACTGCCACGGAAAGTGTACGCTGAAGGTCCCTGTCTGAAGGTCCCTGAAAGCTTCTTCACAGGACAACGTGGTCTGAGAGCCGTGTCCTGCTGCCCTGCCAACCCCACTGCCTGCCACTCTCCCTGGCCTACTTGATCCGCCAGGCTGATTTTTCTAGTACATACTTTTGCTAGCTCGACCATACAGTAGACAAATTGTTCAATCTCTGTTAGATTCCTGTGCACAGTTTACATTGCACCAATCACATGCAGATGTAGGAGACCACAGTGCAAAAAAGAGTCACGCGAGGAAAGGCAGAGTACATCCCTTGGGTACAAACAGAGCTAGTTGACAGTTCGTATGATGGCTTATCATTGAGATGTCTGTCACACTCTCAGTCCTAGGATATGGGACCTCACCACTGGGCCCTTGCCTTAGGTTTTGAGAGTGGCTTTTGGTCAGTTCAAGGTTGATGTTCTCCTCACGTTTGAAATACGCTGTATAACTTTTTATTTCCATTGAGCAATGATGTCTTTTCCTGCTTCTGTTGGTTTCTAAGATCTTCTCTTTATTACTAATCTTGAGATTTTTGATTACGGTATACTTTGATATAATTTCTCTGTGTTTCTTATGCTTGGGATTTATTCATCTTGCTGTGGTGAGTTGATAGATTTCACTAACTTTTTCTATTTTTGAATGTTGAATGTTGAAGCTGTCCTGTCACTGCTTCTCATTTTATTGCATGTATATCCTTCCATGCACTTCACTCCGGATATTTTTCTATGAAGCTAAAGTTCACTAATGTTTTTCATACAACTATTGTAATTTCTTTTATATTTCACATGTGGTAGGCACAATCTTAAAATTACTCTCCCCCGCCCTGTAAGATTCTCACTCTAATCCAGAAGAGAAGCTATAATGGAATGTCTGCTGTGCTGCACAATGTGTCCGGGAGAGATGAATTTTCATATGTCTCGTAGGTCATGCATCAGTTGAGCTTGAGTCAACTGAAAAGGAAGAACTGTGACTTTTGTTACAGCAGAGGAAGGCACAGAAAGCGAACCCTTGGGGCTCCAAGAACAACCTCTGATCACAGTGTGTAGGGGAGGGGCAGGGAACATGCCCAGGCATCCTAGGCATCCCAGGTGACCCCTTGTTGATAGTCAAGAAGAGAAAAAGGTCTTCAGCTGTCACCCTAAGGAACTAGATTGCATCAACTGGAATGAACTCGAAGGTACTTTTCTTAGCATATGTGGCCACAGCCAACACCATAATTTTAGCCTTTTAACACTCCAGAGATGAACTCTAGCCAAGCGTTCTAGATTTCTGACCCCTGGAACTGTTTCTACTAATAAATGGTAATGTTTCCAGACACTGACATCATGACAATTTGTAATAGAAATGTGATAGAAAATCAATTCAGAATACTTCTCTAGAAGTTTAATTTGGTTCCTTGTAAAAAATTTGTTTTATGTTTGTAGTTAACGTCTGAGCATAAAGAATGCTATTATAGAACTCTTCTTTATACCTTTGTAGGCTAATTCTACAAGACATGCCAGTTCCAGGACTGTTTCATTTTGCTTTTTTTTCTTTTGAATCCTCCTTGTAGTCTGTATTGTCTTATTTCTTTTGATGCCTCACCATTTTTGGCTAGATTCCAGATGCAAAGAATTTGACCTTGTTGGGTACTGGACATCTTTGTTTCCCTATAAACTTCTTGGGCTTTGTTCAGGGAGTTCAGATCAATTTTGGAAGGAGCTTGATCCTTTCTGGTATTGCCTGTTAGATTTATTATATAGAGCAAGAATGGTGTTTAATCTGGGGCTAATTATTTCTTGACTGGTGCCAAGACCTTTGTAAGTATCTTACCAGTTCTCAGTGAGCTGGAGGCTGCTCAGTTTTGGTGACAGTTGAGAGTGTTGGATATGGTTCTGTCTTATTCCTTCAAGCGATTGCTTTTCTGGGACCTTTCTCATGTGCGTGAGCTGAATCATCCTTGGGTTAATACTTGAGAGTTTACTTGTCTTCCTATAGGGCCTGTAGGTCTGTGTGCTACATGGATGTCTATGCAGCGGATAGGGTTGATAAAAGTTTTCAAGGAGAGGAAGCTTACCCTAAGGGACACCGTGTGAGTGTGAGAAGACAGCAGAGGGTGGAACATCTTATGATCCAAGACAAAAACAAGCACAAGTGCAGAGTGATTGCTACGTAACTAGCAGGTGCCATCTGTCAGATTGCTTGTGTCCACAATAGAAGAAGATATGTGAGTCTGTGCAGCATATGCCCATAAACTACCAGAATATGTTTCAAAAGTTGGCTGACAATGTACAATGAAGCCTATTATACTGGCATGCTGCTGAATATAGTTATTCAAGTGGAGGGCCAAGTGGAAATGAATCCAAAGTAGAAAGCGTTGATGGTCAGTCAGTCTAGGGCCTTCATGTGTACTTTGGGAGCAGGCCTTACCAAAACTGTACCTGGCAAAGAAGCTTTGGGGGCTCTGAAAGGCTGGAAGGAGGTTTGTCTATCCTTTGCAGTGCCAAGTGATTTCCTGGTTATGGTTCTGAAAGCAAGGAGCTTGGCGCCCGAGTACATGAGGAGTTCATCGAGGGTCAGAACATTGCAGACCATATCACTACCTAACAAACACAGGTGAAGATGCACAGAAGAAACAATTCTCTCCATACAGAAAGAGCAATGTGGACATATCAGAGAATCTATCCTGCTATGCAAAAGAATCCAGTCTCTGAGAAGAAGCCCAGAGAAGTGAAGAGAAAGAGAGAGCAACAACCTTTATCCTAAAAAAAGGTCAAGCAGTCCCAAAGAAGGTAAGTTTCCTCAGAGCTTAGACTGGACTGCTGAGAGCTAAGTAATTCTCAAAAAAGTTTTTCATAGAGAGAATGTAAGTCCATCTTCTACTTACCCCCAAAAGCCCTTGAGATTTTAGGCTCCTGTATGTGGGACGGTCTGTGGAGCTTCCTATACTTTCCTCTCCACTCACCGGATCCCTCTGTTGCAGCCTCTCTCTGTCACTGATGCAAATGCAGAATCGAATACCTTAGAGAAACAAGGGGCTTATTCTTGCTTGTGGTCCTTATACTCCATCAGCGTGGCAGGGGAGTTCATATCAACATCTGCAGCTGAGGGAACTAGCCTCACTATGCACATGAAGAGTTGAGAGAGGGATAACACTTCTGTGCTTTCTAACATCCTGTATGTAAACTGTGGAACTAGCGCTCTCTGTCTTGTCCATCTGCCGAGGGATCAGTCCCGCCTACTGCCGGCTGGATCTTCCCATGTCAATCACTCTCCCACACGCTTGCTCAGGGTTCCCTTAACTACTAACTTTTTACAGATGTGCCAAAAGACTCAGCCCTCAATTGTCCAGTTGCTATTTGTATCTAGCTGGCACAACAGCTCCAAATGTTAAATGCAGAGTGTTGGGGAGTCTGTTACATCTTTCTGGGCTTCCTCTGCTGTACCAGTCTATTAGTTGAGCAATCATAGGGCTTACCTTGCTTATAGCCTTTCAGGGAATATTGGCCTTCATTGTTTCTGATGATCAGTGACTTGAAAAAATCAATGATTTTGTATATTTTCTGATGTTATTTGGTTGTTCCAGATTATAAATCCATTCCCAGTTACTTCATCTTGGCTAGAAACAGAAGTCTATTATTAATCTCTGGACAGAAAATAGGACATTGAGAAATACTGTTCATACCCAGAAAATACATCTCGTGGTCCTAGCATATCTGTGGAGCATACATCACGTGTGGCATGCACTGTATCATTTACAAATGGTTTCCGTTCTGTGCCACTTTGACTTCTAAAAAGAAATGTATGACTGTCTGAATCAGATGAAGAGTGCTGGAAGACAGCGGAGAGAAACTCAAGGTGAGAGAATTGGTCAGAGGTTGACATACAGATATGGCAAAAATAAAGCAAGAAGAGAGGAGGGCATCTTGTGAGACCCAGAGAGGTAGAAGTGAGGGGGTGGAGATAAGGAGGAAGAGGTCACTGTGTAGGGAAGTGTTGTGCTAATGGTGTTTGTTCTTGTAATGGGAGGCATGGCTTTTCTTCCCTACTCTCACCCGTTTTATGTGTCTGTGTATCATTCATTTTCTATAGGCATGTGACCCCAAACAGGAAATTATAAATAGGGGCTGTCATTCAATCCTTTAAAAATAACATTTGGGAGCTGGAGATGTATCATAGCTGGTAATGTGCTTGCCTAGTCTACATGAACCTTGGATTCCATCTCCAGCATCTTATAAAGCTGGGTATTGTAATCTCAGTGCTGGGGAGGTGGAGGTAGGTGGATCAGAAGTTTGAGGTCTTATCTAGCTACATAGGGAGTTCCAGGCCAGCCTGGGCTACATGAAACCCCATCTCTGAAATGAAACAAAATTATTTTCATATATTGTAGTGTAAATACTGAGCGACCATGAGTCGCTTTAATAAGGCAGATGTGATGTGTATGTGTTGGACCATAGGGTGTAGTAAGGAAGAAAGACAGAAAGCTGTAAGAGTGGAGTTCAGCGTAAACGGGTGTTGCATATGCTCTCCAGGGGAGAGGGGACACTGACAACAGTCAATGGTGAGTCAATGAGTTTATCAGATTACTTACACGAGCCTAGATGTGGGTATTGGTAGGAGCATGGGTAACTCGAAGGCATGTAGGACGGTAGCGCCATCTTGGCAGGCTTCTTTTTCGAAGGATGTTTGCTTTTCAGCATGGCCTTCAGTGTGGCACATGTTATTTCCTCTGCCAGGCACAAAAGCTCAGTGAAGAAGGTGTCTGCTCACCATCCTGGTACCTGAGGTGGGTTTCTAGAAAACCATATGGTGGAAGGAAAGGCCTGACTTCCCTGATCTCCAACCCATGCGCCACGGGTTCACGGGTTGTGATGCATTTTCTCCTCTTTCTTTCTTTCTTTCTTTCTTTCTTTCTTTCTTTCTTTCTTTCTTTCTTTCTTTCTTTCTTTCTTTCTTTCTTTCTTTCTTTCTTTCTTTCTTTCTTTCTTCTTTCTTTCTTTCTTCTTCTTTCTTCTTTCTTTCTTGTCTTTCTTTCTCCTCTTTCTCCTCTTTCTTTCTTCTTTCTTTCTTTCTTTCTTTCTTTCTTTCTTTCTTTCTTTCTGTCTTTCTTTCTTTCTTTCTTTCTTTATTTCTTTCTGTCTTCTCTTTTTCTTTCTCTCTCTCTTTCTTTCTCTTTCTTCTTTCTTTCTTTGTTTCTCTCTCTCTTTCTTTTCCTTCCTTTCTCTTTCTTCTTCCTTTCTTCCCTCCGTCTCAAATAAATCAAATTTTAAAAAGACAGATAACATTTCCCTGGAGAGACTTCTGAGGCTGAGTATGAGGAAATGGCAGCGAGTACAGAACAAAGAAGGATGTGTCATATTCGCTGCTCATTAGCATTTTAGAATATAAACCAAGTAATTTTTTAATTGTCCAAGTGTGCATAGTTCAAGGACCAGGATAAATTAGCTTCTTTGATCAACTGAACAGTAATAAATTGCTTGTTAAATATTTTAAGTACTTTTTGTTGTTTACAGAAAACTGGTAAGTTTTAATTTGCATAACATCTCATACTAGTTCATTAGAAATGACACACAGTGTAAAAAGCAATATATCATTTAAATTACTTATAAGCAAAGTTGTTTCTTTCTCCCAGGCTTTTGGTTTATTATAAACAATTTAATTATGAAATAATATTTTGCTTGGGGGAATTTGTACGTGTATTTTGTGTATTAATTTTTTCTAAAGATAATGTGAGAGAAAGGAATAAATCATCCTAAATTCTCTATCCATGGTGACGTGGTCTTGGGAACAATGTAGAGGGAGTACTAGTGAGACCATCATGTCTGCCTGGGCTCAGAGCAGCAGATCATTCTGGCAAACTCGAGCAGACGATCTGCCTGTCTGAGCGTCAGTTCACCCATCCGTGATTTGAGTACCTTAATACTTGTGTTATGCAACTTTATTGAGAATTAATTTAGCACGTTCATGCTGAACATGTAATAAGATTCCCAAAGAAGTGCTGTTATTCGTTCTTGAAGGAGATAGTGATGTTTTCTGACTCCCCGTGGGAACTTGCAAAAGTTACAAGTGGTTCCTTAGAAACACATTTGAACAGTTAAAATATTTTGTCTTGTTAGAAGTTTCACCAGCTCTTGGAAGCTCTGCTTTCCAGGTGACCTAATGTTTCCAAGCAGGATTTTGCATTTTCTTTCATTGTAGTTCTGTTCTTGGTACTCTCTGTCCACAGGCTTTCAGGCTCCTCCCCAGCACCCCATCTTCTCATCTTTTCTTGTTCCCAAGGCTGCCAGCACCTTACAAAACCTGAAACCTGCTGACATCTGATTAATTCCCTCCTCCATTGCGTCAGGTCCTTTGCAGTCTCCATTTCGTTTTCCTCTTAGTTGTTCAAGTGTGAACTGGGTGGAGATGGTCACTGTGAAGGTGGAGGGAGCAGTCTGGAGCCCACAGCACAGGCTGCCTCCAGGAGGAGCACCGTCATGTGGCGGGGAGGACTCCACTGGAGAGAGCCTTCCCAACAGAGGCTCACTTGCAAGATGAGAGACCTGCTGGCTCCGTGTTGGGGGCCTGCTGCTCCCGGGGGCCAGGGAGGCACATCTCCTCCTGTGAGTCCTGTGGAATCTTAAAACACAGTCCCAATGTTTCAAAAACATAAATTAAAAACTGATTTAGTGCAAGGTTGTTCTTTACTCTTGACAACGACTATGTGTCACCATCTGTCAAACTCTTTCCCCACACAGGGAGCATGTGTTGCTATGAAAGAAAGGAACAACGTAGGTTGGTTGTTCCCTTCCTGTATTTTCTTCCAGAGTTAGTCTGTACTGGGCTTTGGGGAGAATAATGACATTCATTTGGCACCTATAAAGACTGATCTCAGGCATTGAGCATATATCCAAAGTATTTTGTAAGAATCAGGAGTTTGAAGGACAATGCCGCAGTGATTAGCCTACCGTTAACTAGTTTGGTAAACTGTGAGAGTGTAAGTGGTGCATATTTGTAGAGGTTAAGATATGGTCCCAAGCTATCCCAGTTAGGAAGTAGCCTGGCCAGACTCACATCTGTTGCTCTGACTCCAAAGCTTAACCCGTTGTTGGACTCCCAAGCCTGACACGCTAATAAAGTACCTTCCAGTTCAGGACTGTACGTGCTGATAAAAAGTATTTATGTTAGAGGGAGGGAGAGATTGAGAGACAGAGAGAGAGAGAGAGAGAGAGAGAGAGAGAGAGAGAGAGAGAGAGAGAGAGTTAGATGAAGTAGAAACCAGTTTTCCATAACCAGGAAGAGTCCCAAGGCTGCTAGGCAAGAGGAACCCAGAGTCTTAGCAGAGAACAGTGATAGGCAGCAATGTCAGTGAGAAATCAGTTCGCTGCTGAGTCAGAGCCCCTGGAACTGGGATCTGGGCTCTAGGAAAGGTCCCGCTGCTTGGCTTTCTCACTAAATTCTACCTAAAACCTTTATCAAAAAAAAAAAAGGAGAAAGAAAGAGAAAGAAAGAAGGAAGAAGGAAGGAAGGAAGGAAGGAAGGAAGAAGGAAGGAAGGAAGGAAGGAAGGAAGGAAGGGAGGGAGGAAGAAAGGAAGACAAAAGAGGAAGGAACATGTTTCTAAGCTCATTTTCCAGGGTTAGCATAACTCTGACACCAAAGCCAAACAGAACACCAGGGGGAAGATCACTCGCCTGGGTATGCAGGTTGTCCAGCACATACAAACACGTCATTGTGGTTCACAGTAACAGAACAGAACAAGGATAAAGTCATTCCATCATTTCAGTGTATGTGGAAAGATTATTTGATCACATTCAATATATATGAAAATGAAACCCTGGTCATGGATTACTTACCTTAGTTCTCTGAGAGAGGGAGGGAGAGAGAGGAAGAGGGAGAAGGAGAGGGAGAGAGAATATTTTATCACTCATTAGATATCTCTTATGAATGAACTTAATATGAATGAAAAAACATTACATTAAGTGAAATAAGCAAGATAAAGTCAAATACCAAATAATCTGATTTACATGTGAAATTACAAAATGGTTGACTTCATAGAAGCAGAGAGTAGAAAGGTGGTCTCCAGGAACTAAGAGGAAGTAGAAGGTGGAAAACGGAGAGTTGTTGATGATGGAAGGGTACAAAGTTTCAGTCAGGAAATCTAACTTCTTAAGTCTACTGCAGACCAGGATTACAGCTTATAAATATTACATGGCTTTATCTATGGTTTTTACAAAATGATAAATGTATGTTGTTATGGGCATGTTAATTACCATGGTGTAGTCATTCTATAGCATAGACAGCAGATGAAAGCATAATATTTTATACTGTAACTGTATGTTTTTATTTATCAGTTTTACCTGCATAAATATGGTGGGAGGTCTTGTCGTAAGTTGATAACTGATCATGGTTCCTTCCCTAGTTTTGCTTGTTTATGGGGCTGCTGGTTTTAAATCTCCTATGCACTGATGTCTGGCTCAGTGAAACCAGAATCACTGCTAGATTTAAGACTATTAAATCTGTTTCTCCCTGGTCCTGTCCATTGCCTGAGTCACTGAACATGAAGATGCGGCGGCAAGTCACCTGCATGTCCTTTGCATCATCCCTTTACACTCCTTGATTTTCCTTTGCCAGTCCTTTTGGGTTTATTATCTTGACTGACTCTTGGGTAGACGCTATTTTTATTTTCATGTATTAACTGTTTACGGAATGCCTAGCACATTTCAAATTTGACTTTAGTTGTGGAAACCATTCAACTGATAGAGACACGTCCAGTCCTGGAGGGACCTGGGAAAGCAGCTTCCCTTTCTAATGCAGCCATGCCTGCGAGCTAACTTTGGTGCACACCAGATCAATATGTATGCCTTAACCTCAAATGCATAGTGGGTGATAAAGTTAGTCAGAACTTTAAGGCCAGATCATGTCTTCTTGTTGGAAAATTTAGTGTTGGTTGATTGTTATAAGAATCATAGATCCAGGGGCCATACTTGTGTCTCCATCATTGTATGGCCCTGAAAGCAGTCACAGTGGCCATGCCTGACTGCAGACCATGTGGTTTCTATGACTATCAGCTCCTGGAGGCTTTTGAAGGTCTATGATCCTAAGAGGGACCCAGAGCCTTCTCCTGTGTGTGGCAGCTAGCAAGAGAGGACATGGAGCCCATTATATGCGAAGTTCGTGCTTGAAGACTCCTGGAAAGAAAACCTTAAAATACATCACTGCATGTGATAAGTGTGAGCTTATCTAAGGCACGTTTACAGTTGCTCCTGTTTCCCCAAGGTGTTCAGTTGGGGGTTCCCTGAGGCATGTGTGAGCTGTGGGATGTCAGAGACCGAGGGGTGGCTACCTGGTGCATCCTGCAGCTCACAGTAGAGAGTGGGAGAAGCAAGGTGAGCAGAGAGCTGCAGGAGCAGGTGAGCTGCTAGCTTCCACGTGTTCCTACCTCTGGGAGCACATGTGCTCACTCAGCACACTGAATAAAATTCACTTCCACACTCGATGATGAAATCCTCAGCAGAAAGATGACCAAGATGACTATTTATTAAAAACAACAGAAACTGTGACAAAAAAGTGTTCGGAATGTTGACAACTTTGGAGAAACCATACTGACTTCAGGGACCACGTTCACTGGTCTGTTACAGTGCTGGGTAGACTGGGGGACACCTTTTTATTCTGTGATTCTGCTCCACTGTCCATTCTCAAGGCTAAGATGTGAAGAGGGTTGTCCTTTGGAAGCCTGGATAATACTGGCTAGCAAGTCGAACCTGTTTCCACCTGTAAAAACCCATCTGACCCTAGTCGGTTTCTGTGTCTTCGCATTACTGACCTACAGTTTCCTTGTCTATTAAAAGGAGAAGCTGGATTTCTAAGTTTTTCTTCCAACTCTAATGTTCTCCAGCATCCACAATGTTTCCTTTCTGGGAAGAAGACCAAAGGAGATCATGAACTGGACACCTCATTTTAAGTAGGAAAAGTGTTTCTGAAAAACCATGAGTGTGGAAAACTGTATCTTAAGCATGCCAGAAGTGAAAAAAATTTAGTGAACACTTTAGAAAGTTATTTTCCAAACCCTATCGAGTTTGATATATTCTCACAGCTTCACTTAGCACTTATCTCGTATGTGTGTGTGTGTGTGATAAAATGTTTGTTTTCAGTATGTTTGTTAAATGCTAAAAGTATCACAAGCTCTTCCGGTGGTACTATGCAGAAATCATAGCATAGAAATCACATAGCATCTTGCCTTTGGTAGAGTCTGACCAGGAATCATGTGTGTAAATAAACAAAGGACAAAAAAAGCCAAGCTCATAGATGAAAAAGGTTAAACCACATTCAAAATGCAGAAACTGAGTGTGACTAGGAAAGAATTCTTACTCAGTGGAAGGGAAAATTCATCATCTATATAGATCAAAGAGTGTGGCTTGAGGGATCTGGGGACCACAAAAGAGAAAGGAGGAGCTGCAGCAACCAGGAGGAGAGGGCAGTTGAACATCTGGCAGTATGGGGACGATGGAGCTAGATGTGGGTTTAGTTCACTTTGGAGAAGATTCAGTTCTTTACTATAGTATCTGTGATATTCGTGCTCCAGTCCCTCAAACCTGTGAATAGTTGCTTTCCATGGCATAGAGACTTCTGCAGATGTGACTAAGGCGGGGATCTAAAGAAGGGGGATCATTTTATATCTGTGTAAAACCAATCTAATCAATCACTCCCTATAATCAGAGATCCCTTCTCAGGAATACTCAGAGGAAGAGATAGGATCACTGTGGAATGGTCAGCATGATGTGATTCTGCTGACTTTGAAAATGGAGAGAGGACCCATGAGCCAAGGATTCCTGGTAGTTTCTAGAAGATAGAAGAAGTCAGGAAACAGATCCTTCCCTAAGACTTCCAGAAAGGAATGTAGCCTTACCAATTCAGCTGATGAGATTTATATAGGGCTTCTGATCGATAGATGTGTAAGGTAAGTTTCTGTTCTTTTGAATAATTAAATCTTTTTTTATTAAAAATTTAATTATACATTTTAAATTTTTTTACCAGTTCCCTCCCTCCCCCCTCCTCCCCCTCCCCTTCCCCCAGTGCCTCCCCCCCAATTCCCAGAGAGTCCTTTATTGTGTACGCCTAACTCTCCACTGGGTCCTCCTCTCCGATGACATATAAGGACCCAGTGGCATTTCCATAAGCCCTTTCTTTTGTTCCCCTTAAGCATAAGATCACTACTATGGCTGTCAATCCCTTGCCTCCAGGGGTCTCGGTGCCCTTAACAGATGCTAGACTTTATGAGGGCAACAGTGCGCTGGACATTGCGCAGGGCATGCAAAGTCCCATTATGATTGCTTTGGCCCCAACTATTGTTGAGAATCTTGCAAATCGTTGCTCCTCCCATCCTTTTGCTCTTACAATCTTACCGCCCCCTCTTCCGCAAATGTCCCTGAGCTCCAGGATGGGGAGAGATTAGGCTGTCCTAGTTCTATGTGATTGATATAGAGTCTCTGAAGTTCTGGATTGTGGTTTGTTGATTTTCTTTTGCAGTTTTGCTGCTCCTGCAATTCCCTTCACTCCATTCTGCTGGGCACTGTATGTCACCCCCTGGCCAGAGACAAAAAGCTGTTAAACTGGAGTCTTCTTGTAATAGCACATTCAAGGGTAGATGTAATAAGAGTAGGAAACCTCAGTGAGGGAGGGGTCCATCACCCATTTGCAAAATGATTACTTTTTATCTGCTAGACTATATGCCCTCCCCTTCTGGTGAGATCAGGAAAGAACGTCTGTGAACTTAACCAGGTTTCTCATTACTTACTTGCAGACCTTGATGGAGGCCTATTTTCTCTGCTGTAACATGGTCTCCTCTCTCCTTGTTTCTGGTGTGGCCCTCCTAACCCATTTCTCTTGTTCATAATCCTTGCAATTACTGTGTTACATAGGTTTACTTTTGAGTGTCTCAATGTGGGCTGGGTGAGTTTGGTACTAGGAGCCAACTATTAGGGAGTACATACGGCACTTAATTTTCTGGGTCTGGGATACTTCACTTAATATAATTCTTTCTAATGACATCCATTTCCCAGCAAATTCCAGTAATTCATCATTTTTGATGGCTGAGTAGTACTCCATTGTATAGATGTACCACTTTCCTTATCCACTCGTCAACTGTTGGACATTTAGGTTGATTCCATGACTTTGCTATTGTAAACAGTGCTGCTATGAACATGGTCGAGCTTGTGCTATCGAGGCGAACCTCTGCTGCATGGGGGGTTATTCCCAAAAGTGGGATAGCAGGGTCATATGGCATTTCAATCTTTAATTTCTTTAAGAATCTCCAGACGGCTCGCCAGAGTGGCTGTATGAGTCTGCATTCCCACCAACAATGTAGGAGAGTTCCCCTCTCTCCACATCCTCTCCAGCATTTGTCGTTGTTTGTATTGTGGATTTTTGCCATCCTGACCGGGGTGAGATGATATCTCAGGGAAGTTTTGATTTGCATTTCCCTGATGGCGAAGGAAGTGGAGCATTTTTTAAGATAATTGTTAGACATTTTAATTTCATCCCTGGTAAAGTTTCTTTGAAGTTCCAGGGCCCATTTTTTAATTGGGCCAGTGTTTTCCTTGGAGTTTAATTTTCTAAGTTCTTTGTGCACTCTGGACAGTAGAGCTCTGTCAGATATGTGGTTAGTGAAGATTTTCTCCCATTCTGTGGGTTGCCTTTGAGCTCGTGTGACAATCTCTTTATCTGAACAGAAGCTCTTTAATTTCACAAGATCCCAACTGTTGAGAGTTGGTAGCAGTGACTGTGCCATTGGATGTCTGTTTAGGAACTGTTGGCCTAGCCCAATCAGCTCGAGGGAGTTCCCTATCCTTTCAACTATGGTTTTTAAAGTCTCTGGCCTGATATCAAGGTCCTTGATCCATTTGGAATTAAGTCTTGTACATGGTGACAAGTACGGATCCAGCTTTAATCTTCTGCATGTGGAGATCCAGTTTTGCCAGCACCATTTGTTGAAGATGCTGTTCTTTTTCCATTGGATTCTTTGGGCCCCTTTGTCAAAGACCAAATGGCTGTAACTTTGTGGGCTTATATCTGGGTCTTCAATCCTTATCCATTGATCTGTGTGTCTATTTTGGAGCCAGTACCAGGCTGTCTTTATAACTATGGATTTGTAGTATAGACTTAGGTTTGGTATGGTAATACCTCCAGCTGTGTTTTTGTTACTCAGGATTGTTTTTGCTATCCTGGGTCTTTTGTGCCTCCATATGAACTTTGAGATTGTTTGGTCAACTTCTTTGAAGAATTGCTTTGGGATTTTGATTGGTATAGCATTGAATATAGCCTTTGGTAGGATGGTCATTTTTACAATGTTGATTCTGCCAATCCAGGAACAAGGGAGGTCTTTCCACCTTCTGGTGTCTTCTGCAATTTCTTTCTTTAGGGTTTTAAAGTTTTCATTGTAAAGGTCTTTTACCTCCTTAGTTAGGTTTATACCAAGGTATTTCATTTTTTTAGGGGTTATAGTAAATGGCATGGTTTCTCTCAAGGCTTTTTCACTTCTTTCATTCTGGGCATATAGGAAGGCCTCTGATTTTTGCACATTTATTTTGTATCCTGCCACCCTGCTGAACTTCTCAATTAGTTCCAGGAGCTTCCTGGTGGAGTTTTTGGGATCACTCAGGTATAAGATCATGTCATCTGCAAATAGGGATAGCTTGATTTCTTCCTTGCCGATTTGAATCCCTCTTATGTCCCTTTCTTGTCTTATGGCTTCAGCTAAGACTTCAAGTACAATATTGAATAGAAGTGGTGAGAGTGGACAGCCTTGTCTAGTTCCTGATCAAAGTGGGAATGCTTCCAATTGTTCCCCATTGAGCATAATCCTTGCTGTGGGCTTGTTGTATACAGCTTTTATTATATTGATAAAGGTTCCTTCCATTCCTACTGTCTCTAGCGTTTTGATCATAAAAGGCTATTGGATCTTGTCAATAGCTTTTTCTGCATCTATCGAGAGTATCATGTGGTCTTGGACTTTGGACTGGTTTACATGATGAATTACATTTATTGATTTGCGTATGTTGAACCAACCTTGTGTGCCGGGGATGAAGCCTACTTGGTCCCCATGAATGATCTTTTTAATATGTTTTTGAATCCGATTTGCTAAGACTTTGTTGAGAATCTTTGCGTCTGTGTTCATCAGAGAGATCGGCCTATAGTTTTCTTTTTTAAGTGAATCTTTATTAGGTTTTGGGATTAAAACGATATTAGCTTCATAGAAGGAATTTGGTAGTGTTCCGTCCTTTGCTATTTGATGGAACAGTTTAAGGAGTATTGGTGTTATTAACTCCTTAAATGTCTGGTAGAACTCTGTGCTGAATCCATCTGGTCCAGGACATTTTTTGGTGGGAAGATTCGAGATTACTTCCTCAATTTCCTTATATGTTATAGGACTATTTAAATAATTCACAACTTCCTGATTCAATTTAGGTAAGTTGTGTTTACTTAGAAATTCATCCATCTCTTTTGTGTTGTCAAACTTCACAGAGTATAAGTTTTTGAAATATGATGTTATAATTCTCTGGATTTCATGGGTATCAGTAGTGATAACTCCATGTTCATTTCTAATTTGTTAATTTGGGTTTTCTCTCTCTTGCTTTTGGTTAGTTTAGCTAGGGGTGTATCAATCTTGTTGATTTTTTCAAAGAACCAGCTTTTTGATTGGTTGATTTTTTCTATCGTTTTCTTAGTCTCGATTTCAGATATTTCTCCCCTTATTTTGCTAATCTCTTCTCTTCTACTGCTTTTGGGATCAGATTGCTCTAGTTTCTCTAAAGCTTTAAGCTGCATTGTTAAGTTGTTTATTTCTGATGTTTCCATTTTTTTGACGTGGGCATTAAGAGCTATGAACTTACCTCTTAGAACAGCTTTCATTGTGTTCCAGAGATTTTGGTAAGTTGTATTTTCGTTATCATTCACTTTCAGGAAATCTTGAATTTCCTTTTTAATTTCTTCCTGAATCCAGTTCTCATTCAGCATCATAGTGTTAAGTTTCCAGGAGTTAGTGTATTTTCTCTTGTTTGATGTGTTGTGGATGTCCAGCTTTAGGCCGTGGTGGTCTGATAGGGCACAGGTTAGAATTTCAACTTTCTTGTATATGTGTAGATTCATTTTGTGGCCCAATATGTGATCTATTTTGGAGAAAGTTCCGTGTGCTGCTGAGAAAAATGTGTATTCTTTGGTGCGTGGGTGAAAAGTTCGATAGAGATCTGTGAGGTCCATTTCTTTCAGGGTTTGATTAAGTTCCAAAGTGTCTCTGTTAAGCTTTTGACCTGTTGATCTATCCCATGTAGAGAGGGTGGTGTTGAAGTCCCCAAGAATTATCGTTTGGGGGTTGATTTCTTGCTTTAGACGCTGTAGGGTTTTCTTAATGAATGTGGAGGGGCCCGTATTAGGTGCATATATGTTCAGTATTGTGAAATCTTCCTGGTGAATTGTACCTGTGACTAAAATGTAGTATCCATCCGTGTCTCTTATAATTTTTTTTGGTTTGAAATCCACTTTGTCTGATAGCATAATGGCTACCCCTGCCTGTTTTCTGCTTCCATTTGCTTGTAGAATTGTTGACCAGCCTTTTATTTTTAGAGCGTGCCTATCTTTTGTGGTGAGATGGGTTTCCTGCAGGCAACAGATTGATGGATTGTGATTTTTAATCCAAGTTTGTAATCTGTGTCTCTTGATCGGTGAATTAAGTCCATTAACATTTAGTGTTATAATGGAGAAACTATTGTTAATTCCAGACATTTATTATGTTTAGTAGCTTTTATAAGTATATTGCTTCGCTTTTAATGGTGTTATATTTGCCTTCTGTTCTCCTGGATATGCCTGTTTTTTTCTTCACGCTTGAGTATCATTTCTAGCAGTTTTTGAAGGCCTGGTTTGGTGGCCATGTATCCCTTAAAGTTGTCTTTGTGCTGGAAAATTTTTCTTTCTCCCTCGATCATGACTGATAGTTTTGCAGGGTAAATCAGCCTGGGTTGACATTTTTGCTCATTCAATACTTGAAGTATGTCTCTCCAAGCTCTTCTTGCTTTTACTGTTTCGACTGAGAAGTCATTTGTTATTTTAATAGGTTTGTCTTTAAAAGTGGCTTTTTTTTTCTCCCTTGAAGCTCTCAGCACCAGTTCTTTATCTTGAATGTGGAGTGTTTTAACTATTATTTGCCGCGGTGTGCTTCTATTTTGGTCGTATCTGTTTGGGGTGCGGAATGCCTCTTGTATATGAATGGGCCTCTCTTTTTTTAGATGAGGAAAGTTTTCCTTGATGATCATTTGAAAAATTTCCTCAGGGGTGGTATTTGAGATTCTTGGTCCGGTATCCATGAATACGCATGTTAGGCTTCTTCAGGGTGTCCCATATCTCTTGGATATTTCTCTCAAGTATCTTTTTGGCTTTAACAACCTCTTCCATTGAGCTGGTTAGTACTCCCACTTTATCGTCAGGTCTGAAATTCTGTTTTCTGCTTCATTAGTTCTGTTGATAAGACTCTCTGTGGCTGTTCTGGGTTGAAGATAACTTGTCTTTTAGCTCAGTTTTAAACTCTGCTTGAGTTTGTTTTAACTGCTCTATGCCACTTTTTGTTTCTTGCAGTGTTTTTCTCAACTCCTCCAGATGTCTGTTGTGTTCCTCTTCAAAGCGATTGATTCGATTATGTAATTCCTCCCGGATTTCCTCTTTCATAGTATTGAACATGGTAATGATCATATTTTGAAAGTCGTTATCCTGGGTGAGGCTTTCTTGGCCTTTTTCGGCGGGTTTGTTCTTGTTGGAGTCTAACATTATGGGATTAATTTCTTCAGTGGGAAATTTGTTTACTTGAGTGTTGCTTCTCATGGATTTGCACTTTGACTTTGGCATTGTCATTTTAACTCTTAAGATCTCTCAATTTCACTAAACTGAATTATTTGGCCTGGGGTCCTGGTGGGCGGGGCCCGAACGGGGACTTACCTAGGGCGCGGGGTGAGGCCCTGGGTGGACCGCGCGCGTGTCTGGACCAGCGGAGCGGGGTGGGGCGAAAAGGGACGATGGGCGCGTCGGCGTGGAGCTATTTAACCCGAGGGCAGCTGGGGCGGGGCCCGGGCGCAGGGGGAGGTCCTCCTCGTCCCTCGGCCCCCGCGCAGGTTCCGGCTGGATGGTGGGAGTCGGAGCCGGGTTCCTGTGGGCTGACCTGGGGTCCTAGAGCGCGCGGTGAGGCCCGGCTGGATCTCGTGTACGCGTCCCGACCGGCGGAGGGGGTGGGGTGAAAAGGGTGAATAATTAAATCTTAAGGAATTTGTAAGAGCAAAAAACAGACAATGAGTGCACCTACACAAGTTTATAGCAACATAAAGTCTCACAATTTAATATCAAATGCCTTCATAAAACTCTATAATTTCATTCTCAAAATCCTTTGGGTTATGAAAAGGTGTTTACGTCCTGTAATGCTTTACTCAGATCAAAATAAAACATAGGTGCTTCTTTAATTTGCCTGACAGCCTTGGTCTTCTGGGCTCATGCCTTAGACTCTGATCTTCTTGTCTTCTTTGATTCTCCCATTGCCGAGCTTTCTTAAAAGCTTTTCAATTTCCATCTCCCTACTTGCATTATTTTGCTAACATTTTAAGACCTTTAGTTAGGTTAAGCCATTCTAATCTTCTCTTGAGAATTCCTGCTTTGATGTACCATGCTTATTGTTGTTAAAAATATAATCAAATGACTTCTGCTTGCTGGCTTTTAGGCTTGCTTCTTATACTCAAAGACTCTGCCTTTATGATCAAAATTAACCATGGCTTTATGATCAAAATAACCATGGATATATCATTGGCCACATGTTCTATGATCTGATGTGCAGACACCATCATTGTAGGGACACCAGGTGTTGAGGCTTCTAGGAAGACAGTGTGTTTTGCCTGTGTTTTCCTCTAATAGTTATGAAGTGTCAGGTCTCATAATAAAGATTATAATATACTTTTAGACAGGGTGAGAAACAGAAATCTAGATTCATGTTTCACATATCGATAGCCAATTTTTCAAGTATCTTTTGTTGAAAGAGCTGTTTTTTCCAATGTATGCTTTTGGTGCCTCTATTAAAAATCAAATGACTGTAGTTGTGTGCAGTAGTTTCTGGATCTTCTATCCTACCCATCAGTCTGTAGCTGCTTTAGTGTTAATACAATGCTGCTTTAGTTACTAAGGCTCTATGATCTTATTGTAGACCTGCAGCATTCTTCTTTCTGCTTGGCATGTACAATTGTTTGGCATGTCCTATGCTTGCATATGAATTTTAAATTTTTTTCTAGTTCTATAAAGAAGGCAATTTTGACGGGAATGGTTTTGAGTCTGTAGATTGCATTTAGTATTGTATTAGTCAGGGTTCTCTAGGAAAACATAGTTGATGGAAGGTATGCTTATTAAAAGGGGATGATAGGTTGGTGTTAATAGTTAGATACTGGTATCAACTTGACAGTTAAGGGTTTGAGCTCTGGGGACATTTGTAGAGGATTAGTAGTTGAGTTAAAGCCCAGAGCAAACCTGCAGGAGACTGTGTAGTTGATGGAGAAGGCCCAGCTCATGTTGGGTGGGACTAGTCCCTAGACAAGTGAGTAAAATATAGAGTGCTGGTTAAGGAAGTGGACATTCTTTTTGTATATTTGGCCAGACATGCTGGTATGACAAGTAAGACTCATTCTTCTTTTAGCTATTGCTTGGATAGGGTGTGGCCAGTTTCCTCAGCCCTTGGTATTGATGTGGACTCTCCTGTTAAACTGGACAAGGAACTGTAACCAGACTATCATAAGAGAGAATAAACCCCTTGATGCCTTAAGCTGTTTTGTCAAGATCTTTTTTTCCACTCATACAGACTTAATAGGTACCCCGTCTCCTCCCTCCCTCCATCCCTCTCCGGACCCCCTTGCTTCCTCCCCCCATTTCCCCTTCCTTTCACCCCCCTCCCTCCCTTTCTCCCAGTGCCGCCCTCTTCTCCCCCCACAATCCCTGGAGCATCCTTCAGTATGAATGTCAAACTTCCCTTTGTGTCCTCCACTCTAATGAGGTATAAGGACTCAATAGCATTGCCTAGAGCACTTTCTTGTGCTCCCCTTTAGTATGGGAACACTATAGTGACTGTTAATCCCTTGCTTCTAAGGATCCTAATGCCTGTGATCCATGCTAGACTTTGGGGGGGTCAATGACATGTCAGTTATTGTGCAGGTCATGCAAAGTCCTATTATGGTTACTTTGGCCCTACCTTGTGTGGAATATCTTGCATATTGTTTGTTGCTCCTCCCTGTCTTTAGGCTCTTACAATCTTACCGCCTCCTCTTCTGCAAATTTCCCTGTACTTTAGGATGGGGAGAGATTTGGCTGGTCTGATTCTAGATGATTTATATAGGGTCTCTGATGTTCTGAATTACGGTTTGTTGGTTTTTGTTTTTTTTTCAGTTTTGTTGTTCCTGCACCACCCTTGGCTCCATCCTGATTGGAATTGGATGTCCCCTGTGAAAATAGAGTTTTACGATAAGAGTAGATTCAAAGGTAAATGGAATAAGAGTAGGAGACCATGGTGGGGGGGGTCAGTCTCCCATTTGTGGGATGGTTACCATCTATCTGCCAGACTCTATGCCCTCCCTGACCAGTGAGATCAAACCCCTTCAGTTGCAAGTGGCCAGTAAGGAAAGTGAGTGAGCTTAACCAGATGTCTCACTACTTACTTGCAGTACTTGATGGTGACCTATTTTCTCTGCTGTAGCATAATCCCCTCTTTCCTTGTTTCTGGAGGGCCCTCCTTCCCCTTCCTTCCTGCCCATAATTTTTGCATTTACTATAGGTATTACAGAGATTTATCTTTGAATATGTCATTAAGTGAGTTTGGTAGTAGGATCACCTATTAGAAAGTACATACAGCGCTTAATTTTCTGTGTCTGGGATACTTCACTCAATATAATTTTTTCTAATTCCATCCATTTCCTGGCAAATTTCATTAATTCATATTTTTTGATGGCTGAGTAGTATTCCATTGTATAAATATACCACATTTTCCTTATCCACTCATCAACTGTTGGGCATTTGGGTTGATTCCATGACTTTGCTATTATAAATAGAGCTGCTATGAACATGGTTGTGCTTGTGCCATTGAGGTGAATTTTTACTTTATGGGGGATTTCCCCAAAAGTGGAACAGCAGGGTCATATGGCATTTCAATCTTTATCATTTTTAAGAATGGCCAGACAGCTCACCAGAGTGGTTGTATAAGCCTGCATTCTCACCAGCAATGTAGGAGAGTTCCCTTCTTGCCACACCCTTTCCAGCATTTGGCATTGTCTTTATTGTGGATTTTTGCCATCCTGACTGGAGTGGGATGATATCTCAGGGAGGTTTTGATTTGCATTTCCCTGATGTCTAAGGATGTGGAGCATTTTTTAAGATATTTGTTAGACATTTCAATTTTGTCCCTGGTAAAGTTTCTTTTGAGTTCCAGGGCCCATTTTTTAATTGGGCCATTTCTTTCCTTGGTGTTTAGTTTTCTAAGTTTTTTGTGTACACTGGAAAATAGAGCTCTATCAGATATCTGGTTAGTGAAGATTTTCTCCCATTCTGTGGGTTGCCTTTGTGCTCGAGTTACAATCTCTTTATCTGAACAGAAGCTCTTTAATATTGGATTACTGTTTAGGAACTGTTAGCCTAGTCCAATCAGCTCGAGGGAGTTCCCTACCCTTTCAACTAGGGTTTTTCTAGTCTCTGGCCTGATATTGAGGTCCTTGATCCATTTGGAATTAATTTTTGTACATTGTCAGGAGTATGGGTCCAGTTTTAATGTTCTCATGTGAACATCCAGTTTTGCCAGCACCATTTGTTGAAGATGCTGTTCTTTTTCCATTGGATTTTTTAGGGCCCCTCGTCAAAGATCAAATGGCTGTAATTGTGTGGGCTTAAATCTGGGTCTTCACCCCTTATCCATTGATCTGTGTGTCTATTTTGGAGCCAGTACCAGGCTGTTTTTATAACTTTGGATTTGTAGTATAGATTAAGGTTTGGTATGGTAATACCTCCAGCAGTGTTTTTGTTACTCAGGATTGTTTTTGCTATCCTAGGTCTTTTGTGTTTCCATATGACTTTTCAGATTGTTTGTCAATTTCTTTATTTTTTTATTTTATTCAATTGTGCGTGTGTGCATGCGTGTGTGTGTGTGTGTGTGTGTGTGTGTAGAACCATGGGTGAATTCGGGAACCACCATGGATTGCCTCCACCTCCTCCTTGTTTGCTCTGCCCTGGGATTCACAGGCTCTGCCCTACTAGGACCAAAAACGCAGGCTGCCCCCACTTGTGCCCAGGATCTACATGTGAGGTCTAGGATCTGAACTCAGGACCTTCCACCTGCAAGGCAGAGGCTTAACCCCTGAGCCATGTTTGGTCAATTTCTTTAAAGAATTGTTTTGGGATTTTGATTGGTATGGCTTTGAATCTGTATATTGCTTTTGGCAGGATGGTCATTTTTATGATATTGATTCTGCCAATCCAGGAACATGGGAGGTCTTTCCACCTTCTGGTATCGTCTGAAATTTCATTCTTTAGGGTTTTAAAGTTTTCATTGTAAAGGTTTCCTTGGTTAGGTTTATACCAAGGTATTTCATTTTTTAGGGGCTATAGTAAAAGGGATTGTTTCTCTTAGAGCTTTTTCACTTCTTTCATCCTGGGAATAGAGGAAGGCCACTGATTTTTGTACATTTATTTTGTATCCTGCCACCCTGCTGAACTTCTGTATTAGTTCCAGGAGTTTCCTGGTGGAGTTTTTGGGATCACTCAGGTATAGGATCATATTATCTGCAAATAGAGATAACTTGACTTCTTCCTTGCCGATTTGAATCCCTTTTATCTCTCTTTCTTGTCTTATGGCTCCAGCTAAGACTTCAAGTACAATATTGAATAGAAGTGGTGAGAGTGGACAGCCTTGTCTAGTTCCTGATCCACGTGGGAATGCTTCAAGTTTTTCCCCAATTGAGTATAATTCTTGCTGTGGGCTTGTTACATACAGCTTTTATTATGTTGATAAAGGTTCCTTCCATTCCAACTGACTGTATGGTTTTGATGGTAAAAGCCTGTTGGATCTTGTCAAAAGTTTTTTTCTGCATCTATCGGGAGTATCATGTGGTCTTGGATTTTAGACTGGTTTATATGTTGAAGTACATTTATTGATTCATGTATGTTGAACCAATCTTGTGTGCCTGGGATAAAGCCTATTTGATCATCATGAATGATCTTTTTCATACATTTTTGAATCTGATTTGCTAAGACTTTGTTGAGAGTCTTTGTATCTGTGCTCATCAAAGAGATTGGCCTATAGTTTTCTTTTCTAAGTGTATCTTATTAGGTTTTGGGATTAAGATGATATTAGCTTCATAGAAAGAGTTTGGTAGTGTTCCTTCCTTTGCTATTTGATGGAACATTTTAAGGAGTATTGGTGTTATTAACTCCTTAAATGTCTGGTAGAACTCTGTGCTGAATCCATTTGATCCAGGACATTTTTTGGTGGGAAGATTTGAGATTGCGTCATTGATTTCCTCATATGTTATAGGACAAATAATTCAAAACTTCCTGATTCAATTTAAGTAGTTGTGCTTACTTAGGAATTCATCCATTTCTTTTGTATTATCAAATTTCACAGAGTATAAGTTTTTGAAATATGACCTTATAATTCTGTGAATTTCTTGAGTATCAGTAGCAATAACTCCATTTTTGTTTCTAATTTTGTTAATTTGCGTTTTCTCTCTCTTGTTTTTGGTTAATTTAGCTAGGGTTGTATCAACTTTATTAATTTTTTTCAAAGAACCAGCTTTTTGACTGGTTGATTCTCTGTATCATTTTCCTTATCTCAATTTTGGATATTTCTCCCCTGATTTTGCTAATCTCCCCTCTTCTACTGCTTTTGGGATCAGATTGCTCTAGTGTCTCTAAAACTTTAAGTTGCATTGTTAAGTTATTTATTTGTGATGTTTCTTTTTTTTTTTTTTGATGTAGTCATTAAGAGCTATGAACTTACCTCTTAGGACAGCTTTCATTGTGTCCCAAAGATTTTGATAAGTTGTATTTTCATTATCGTTTGTTTCCAGAAATCTTGAATTTCCTTTATGATTTCTTCCTGAACCCAATTCTCATTCAGCATCATCGTGTTTAGTTTCCAGGAGTTAGGTATTTTCTGCTTTTTTATATTTGTTGTGTTGCAGATGTCAAGCTTTAGACCACGGTGGTCTGATAGGGTACAAGCTATTGATTGTATTGACAGAATTGCAACATTCCTGTATATGTGGAGATTCATTTTGTGGCCCAATATGTGGTCTGTTTTGGAAAAAGTTCCATGTGCTCCTGAGAAAAATGTGTATTCTTTGGTGCATGGATGAAAAGTTCGATAGAGATCAGTATCCATTTCAGTAAGAGTTTGATTAAGTTCCAACGTGCTCTGTAAGTTTTTGATCTGTTTATATCTATCCCATGTTGAAAAGACAGTATTGAAATCCCCAAGAATTATCGTTTGGGGGTTGATTTCTTGCATTTAGATGCATTTGCTTAATGAATGAGGAGGAGCCCATATTAGGTGCATATATGTTCAGTATTGTAAAGTCTTCCTGGTGAATTGTACCTGTTACTAAAATGTAGTATCCATCTGTGTCTCTTATTTTTTTTTTTTTTGGTTTGAAATCCACTCTGTTCAATAGCATGATAGCTACCCCTGTCTGTTTTCTGATTCCATTAGCTCGCAGAATATTTGACTAGCTTTTTACTTTTAGGATGTGCCTATCTTTTGTGATGAGATGAGTTTCCTGAAGGCAGCAGATTGATGGGTTATGATTTCTAATCCAAGTTTGTAATCTGTGTCTTTTGATTGGTGAATTAATTCCATTGATATTTAATGTTATAATGGAGAAATTACTTTTAAATTCCAGACACTTTTTATATTTAATGGCTTTCGTAAGTGTCATGGTTTGAAATGTGTCCCCCACAGTCTCATGTGTTTGGGAAGGTCATGGTACCTTGAGAGGTGGAGCCTTAATGGAGGAAGGCAGTCACAAGGGGTGGGCCTTGAGGTGGATTAGTCCCACCTTACCTCCAGGAGAAGTCTGCCTTTGTAGCAAGCAGTCTGCAGCTCTCAGCTTCCAAGATGTCTGCAGTGACTTAGCCTCCTTTAGCTTTGGCAGCCAGCCATGCCACCTCTGCTGTGAGAGACTGTGCCTTCCCTCTGGAACAGTAAGCTGAATAAACCTCCCTTTCTCCCTTAAGTTGATTTACTTTGAGGTTCTCTCACAGCAATAGTTAAGAGTAACCATTACAGAAATTGGTACTGGGAGTGGGGTATTGCTGTGAGATTAAGAACAGCTGGTACCACAATGTGAAGTTGTTTGTGAAGCTGAGAAAAATTGGTACCCAGCAGTATGGCCAATGCTGTGATGTGGCTAGTGTGCCTTTGGAACTGTTTGTTGGGAGAAATACGGAGAACTTTGGGACTTTGTGCAGGGAAAGTCTTTGTGTCTTGGCTAGGGGACCAAATAGGCCTTTCTTGTGGGAGCTCAGAGGAGAGCAATGCTGTGAGAGACGTAGTCAGTAGAAGCCCAGCTTGTGATGGTCCAGAGGGGAATAGAGACTGTGTTTGCAAATGGATGGAGCCATGTGTTGGCCAAGAGTTTAGTGAGCTTTTTCCCTCATCCTGAAAGCTTGCCTGAACTTAATTTGGAGTGCTTGGCAGAGGAAATTTCAAAGGAGTGTAGTCTTGACAATGTGATATCATCATGGTAATGACCATGCTTTGAAAGTCATTCTCTTGGGTATGACTTTCTTGGCTATATTCTGTGAATTTGTTCTTGTTGGAATCTATCATTATGGGGTTAATTCTTTCAGTGGGAGATTTGTTTTCTTGGGTTTTGTTTCTCATGGATTTGTGCTGTGAACTGGGCATTGTGTTTTATCTCTTAAGACCTTCTTTCAGTTTCTGTGTGTTTTTGACTGAACTGAATTAGTTGGTATTACTACTCTTGAGCAGTTGTTACTAGTTTTTGGCTTGGAGTTGGGTATGCTTGTCTGTTGTTATTGTTATTTCCTAGATAAGGCTATTAGACTGTTAGTACATCAATTAAGTCAGGTTTAGTGGACAGGGGGTGAATATTAGTATGGTAGTGCACTTTTACGATTTAGTACCTTGTTGGTATGTGAGAGTGAGTGGTATAGTCCCTGAAGTTGTATAAGTTTTGGGGGTGGCTATATGGAAAAGTTAATCTACAGTGACTAAAAATTCAAATTAACAGGATGGTAAAAAGGGGTTTACTTATTTTTGGGCTAGATGTGAAGAATCTCTCCCATGTGAAAGGATGATATTAGAGGACTTCAGATGTTTGGCATTTGTCCTTAGAGTTTTGCTTGGGTTTTCTTTGTACTCTGTTGAATTCTGAGGAGCAGTGTGTCCTCCCTGGACCCCACATGCATCCCTGGTGGAAAGGACAGAGCTTCTAGTTATGGGGCAGTTCACCTGGGACCTGGGGTGTGGTCTAGGGTCCTTCCCTAGCCCAGAGCAGACTGGGTGCTGCTCCAGCTGGATGGTGGGAGGAGCTGGGATGTGTGGGTGACCTGGGGCCTGGGGGTAGGCTAGGGGGTGTTTACCTGAGGCACAGTGTGTCCTCCCTGGGCCAGAGAATGTTCCGGGCAGAAAGGCAGAGCTTCTACTTGTGGCGCAGTTCACTAGGGGCCTGAGGAGCAGTGTGTCCTCCCTGGACTGCTCTCGCTTATAACAATTGGCTTATAAGACATGGGCTGAGGTAGGGGACACACTGGAAACACTGAGAATGGGTAGCTGCTCAATACATGAAGCTGGATGCTTCAGCTGTCCCAGCCTGGTGCTGAAAGCCTGGAAGATTTCTGGACAGCTGGTGGTCTTCACTTCACATTCTCGGCCAAGAGAAACCGAGTTCTGATGTCAATGAAGGTCAGTAACAACACTGGCAGCAGTAGCAGTGGTGGCGGCGGCAGCAGCAGCAGGGTACATGAACTCACCAGCAAGATGCAAAGACAAGTGTACAAAAAAAAGTCAACAAAAACAGCCTTTCCTTTTAACCTCTTTATATATGGACCACCACCAGAAAGCATTGCCCACATTTGGGGTACGTCTTCTCACTTCTGTTCACCCAATCAAGCAAATTCCTCGCAGATATGCCAAAGGTTTGTCTTTTTGTGAAATTTCAGACTCAGTCAAATTAACAAAAAAGATTAGCTACCACATGTGACATAATATTTTCCCAACTATTCTGCCTGTCTATGAGCATGACTGTATTTGGAAGACACTTTCTGTCTTCCAGTATCTTCAGTTTCCTTTTTCAGTATCTTAAAGTTCTCACTGTAGAGGGTTTTCACCTCTTTGATTGGGTTTATTCTTATTTAATGTTTGAAGCTTTGTAATGGAAATTTTTACTGATTTATTTTTCAACATGTACATAGAAAAACTGCTGATTTTGCATGTTGCTTTTACTCAATGTGTTTTCTAGGCCACACATTTTCTAGTAGAGTAGGAAAGATTTAGGTATCTCAATCCAGGAATTCTGTGATGGAACTTTCTCTTTCCTGAAGTTATAGTCATATGTTACACTGGAAAATTCTTTAAATTTCTTAAACTTTTAGTGATCTTATTTTTCTGGCTAGGGTTTCTCTTTGGTCATTTATGTCAGATTTGTTTCATGTGAGTAATGTGTTAGAGAGCAATGTTTTTGTTCTATAGTCTTTTCTAAGTGTTCTCAGGTGGATGTCATATGCTTGGGGACATTACTTCAAGAATGTCTTCATTAGGCTGATTTAATTAGTGGAATTGAAATATCTTCATCATGATTGATGGAGGAGTCATTGATGAACATTTGATAATGTTGCCAAATATCCATGCTTAAATCCCCACTGGATTATCTGACTTTAATATTAAATAAAATATTTTCAGCGCACGAACCACAGGCAGTAGGGCGATTAGAGAATTGATGATTCTTCTTCATTAGAGGTGGACTAGATTGCTCATATTGGAATTCTGATGTCTTAAGTTCAATATTGATATCAAAATATGGCTCCCAGAACACACTCCGTTTGTCAGTGTGGTACAGAAAAAGGACACAGAATTTGGAGTCAGAAAACGTCCTGGATTTGAATTCCAGTTTTGTCACTTTACAGTGAAGACTTTGGTATGATGCTTCCTGACTACCAGCATCCTCTCTGGGGAGGTTTTTGCCATGAGGAATCACTCATGGTCTCTCAAGCCAGCACTCTACCTGGCTCTAACTTTCCACTTCCTTTGTTTTCTACAGTAGTCATTTTATACTGACTTCATTCAAATCTCAGGGTGGGGTTTCTTAACTAGCTACTTGAAATTATATTTCTATGCCTATTACTGAGCTTTTTTCTTTTTTGTTGCCAAGTACTAATGCAATACCTAGCAATTAATATTTAATTTCTCTATTACATTATATGTAAACGGCTTCCTCACTAGGGTGCCAGAGAAGTTTGGCAGCACTTTTCTTTATCAAACCAAAAACTTCCATAGGAAAGAATTTAATCCACAAGATGGAAGTCAAGGGCAGAAATCTGCTGGGAAGAATGTGGCGCTAAGATCAGAGGCAAGTTCTCAGTGTGTTTGCTTGGTTTTTACTAGAAATTTACGCTTAGAGTTTCATAATATTTCCATTAGTATGGATGCTAATTAGTCTCAGGTGTCAACTTGAGAGGCACAACTATGAGAAATCATTAAGTCAATGAGCAAACCTATAAGAGAGTGTCTTGGCTGCATAATTGATGTGGGAAGATTCAGCGGTAGTGGGTGTGATCATTCCTTGCACAAGTGGACAAAGATGGTTGACATCCATTTGTTCTCCTTTTTGCTCTTGACTTTGGGTATGGTGCAGCCAATTTCCCAAGTTCCTGATTGGGTATGACTTCTCCTACCATGTTTCACTGAAACCTATAATTGTAAGTTAATAAAGTTCTTTACTCTCCTAAGTTGTTTGGATGAGGTATTTAGTACAGAAATGGAATATGACTATAAAACAGTGTATAATATTGAGGCAGTGGATAACTTAGCTCAGCTGTCAAAATGAATAATATTCCTGATAGTATTATATTGATATCATTTTACTATAACCCTCCTCATATTCCTATAGTTTTTACAAGGCTAAAATTATTCTCCCCTAACATCTAATATGATTTAAATTTCTAAATACACTTGAAGGCCACTACTAATTATTATATATGCAGGGTCCCGTAATTCAGTTTCTGACTATATTCATGTGTTTCCTTGTTAGCCAATTATTTTCAAATTTTCATTAGATACAATTGCTACATCAAAAGATTCTCTTGTGTGTACAGTTTATCTCCATTTGCTAGTATTACCTTTTAGAAAGCATTCTTTTGATATCATATTTCTCTTGGATCTGAAACTATTTCTTTGCTTTTAGAAAATTGCTTTGGTTGAATTGCCACACAGCTTCAGATCTCTATTTCAAATCCAGATGCTTCCCTTTTCTGTCACTTCAAAGCACTGGCTACATGCTCAGAAACCGAAGGGATAAATTGGATTGTACAGCTCACAATGAACAGAGAAGCAAGACCCATCAATACCAACCACAGAGCAGTTTAAACCTGCTGGACACATTCACGAATTAAGTCAGCAAAGTAAGCAGCATGTTGTCGCATGTCTTTGTTTTGAGAAAAAGGGGGTCCCAGCATCCTTAGGAGGTAAGCCCAAATTCCTGAGATTAGCTAGTTACCATTTACATAAAGAAGCAAAAGCGAAGACTGTATGATGCCCTGGGGGAATCCTGCTGTGGGTTGAATCTTACTTTCTTATTGTGGTGCTCAGAGTTGGACTTTCCACATGGAGTCTCTTCCTCAGAGCAGTACAGAGGTTGTCAGTACCTACAATCTCCTGGGGGTTCCGCCAAGACATGCTGGTGCTTATGCTCCACCCGAGAAGCAGAATTTGCGTTGAATTTTTTGTTGTCGTTTCAAGACAGAGTCTTACTATGTAGCTCAGGTTGGACTGGAATTCACTTTGTAGTCCAGGCTGGCCTTGAAATTGCGTTAGCCTGTCCAGTGCAGGGCATAACAGGTATGTGCCAAAGTGGCTGACTCTGTATTTTCCTTCTTTCTTTTGTGTGAATTTATTTGTGTGTGTTTATATGTGTGCATGGGCACATTTGTACTGTAACATACCTGTGGACCTCAGAGGATAACCTGTAGAAATCATGTTTCTTATTTCACCATGTAGGTTCTGGGTATTGAACTCAGGTCATTAGATTTGCTCTCTTGACCCACTAAACCATCTTACCAACTCTGCTTTATTTATGTAATTCTAGTATGCTATCAGGAATGAAGTCTACCCGTTTATGAGTATTCACTCATTGCTGAGACTAATAAGCAAATATGACTTATGATCATTGTCTATCCAGCCTGCAGACTTGTCTCAGGAATTCAAAATTTTATAGAAAGATTATTCTGAACACTTATTAATTGGATTTCTTTAAATATTAGTGATCTTTTGAGAAGAGTTGCTGTTGGTATGTCAGTAACAGATACAAAGTTAAGACTTTAATATTTTTTTCCAATTGTAAACATTTTTTGCATCTTGTGCACTTGGTGGATTCAGATTCAGGTTCACACCGTACCATAGAAAACATGTGACAAGAAAAAACTAAAGTAGGGTGTTCAGCCAAAGCTGCTGTGTATCCCGGCAGTTCATTGATGGGGCTCTGGACCCTGCATTCTGTCAGGGGAGATTCCAGGCAAAGCACATAATTAGACTCATTAAGACCAGGAATATGGCTATTTTGCTTACATATCACACTCTTGCATCTCCATTGGATGTGTAATCATGGTTGGAGCTGCTGGTCCTGCTTCTTGCTCATCTTTAGGACTAACCTGATTTTTGCATTATTCTGACAGTCTCCTCTCCTGCCTTTTTCAGGCTCCTCTGGTATCCTTAACTGTCTGGCTTAACTATCCCTTCACTTGTCCTATGTTCTGAATACCCAAATTTGCAATCATTCTTATTTTCCTTCCTTTCTTGTCTAAGTCTTCTATACATCCATATTCATTTGTTTCTATGCTTTCTATTTTCAATTGCAGTCTGGAATCTTATCCCTCTTTAGACCCTTCCAGTTTTGGTTAGCCTTCATTTATTTGGGTGCAAAGTGGGGATTTCTACCCAATTATGTGAAAAAGGTTTTCATTTATTTTAAAAATATTTTATTTTCATATGAGAGAAAGAATGTGTGTGTGTAGGGAGGTGTCAGAAAATATCTTTAGGAAGTTAGTTCTCTTCTTCCATCATGTAGGTTTCCAAAAATTGAACTCAGGTCTCTGGAATTGCAATCAGATGTTTTACCGGTGCGTTCTCATTTCATAAAGATGATTTTAATCAATCATGTGTTTTGTACTGCTCTGAAGGCCTTGATATCTGCGGTGACAAGTGTCTTCATAAAATAACCCACTGGAAGACAAATGGAAAATTCTCTCATGTGTAAAATCACATATATACCTAGAGCACTGGACAACAAGGGACACTCAGCATGGAAACTGTAACCTGCAATCACAAATAATTAAACCACACATGGGAGTGCTTCATCTTTATGTCTTATCAGTTATAACAACTGGAATCTGAGAAAATCTGTAACTGTAGTCTTGGGTTGTGGCAATGATGTCAACCTTCATAAACATCAGTCACTGGAGAAGGGAGAGTTTAATAAAAAGGTAAAATCAGGCAAAGCTTCTTCAAACTAAATGGTTTCTGTCACTGGGGGGTGATATCAAAAGGTTAGACTTTCAGATAAGTTCAAAGAGCTGTGCAGTTTAGAGTTTCGTCAGCCATTTTACTGAGATTGTGGGCAGTATGGTTTTGGGAGAGGAAAAGTATGCTTGTGCAGCTAAAACACTCCTCTGAGATACAGTCAGCTAGATAGAATCATGTTCTTGGGTAGCTTTCAGAATGAAGGGATCAGGAGACAAGTTTCCAGTGATACGACATCATATGTAAATACAGAATCTACCATTATAATGTACACATCTTTATGCATAATAATCAAACAAAATCTTCTACCCTGTAGATGCTACTAGTACTATGGATGAAAGAAGTTCAAGAATAATCCTTCTCAAGAAATCTATGGTGCAATGTGGATATTATCATGGGTGTTTAATAGTTTCCTAATCTCAATAGAATACTTAAAATTGAACAATTCTGATCTGTTTATGGTAACAAGAAAGCAAATCTGGATTTGGATATGACTCGGTGCTTTCAGTGCTTGCTACAATTGAAAAATATCTCTAGCTCCCATGTGAAATGTGGGGTGGGCATGGCAGCCCACTTGTAATTCTAGCCTCGGAAGGCAGAGACTGGGAGTTTCCAGGACAAGCTGACTGGCCAGATGAGCCCTGCAAATTTAGTCAGAGACTGTGACTCAAAATAATAAGGTAAAAGAGCAATCAAGGATGATTCCTGATTCCAATCTCAGGCCTCTGTAGACACATACAAAACACACACACACAACATACAAAACACACCCACCCACACACGTGTGCATACATGCAATACAAATGCAGACATGCATACACAACCTCACATTAAAAATAGATAAAAGATGAGAGCAAAGCAAAAATATAGCTTCTTATTGGTACTTGTCTATGTGTGTGTGTATATGTGTACGTGTGAGTGTGTGTGTGTTGTGTGTGTGTTTTTCATTTGTAGTGCTAAACTGATACTAGGACTCTAAACTCTCAAAATGGATTCGTGATAATATAAATAAATGTATATAATCCCCTGTATCTGCTCCTTGATTCCTCTAGAAGAAATAATCTTATATTTTTTCTTTATTGTGATGTTAAAGGAGGCCAGTTAAGAGTAAACTAGTATAAATATTATGGCTTTCAAATTCTTACTGCATTATTAAAATATCAAACTTTGCATAGGACATGGAGATTCATATTTTATTCAAACTCCGATTCCTGGAATTCTTAGTAAAATTTTTATATCTTCTAGCAACAATTCTAAATGCCTGTAACTTATGTTGTTGTTGTTATTATAATGTAAGCAGTAAAACATGGGGAGCTATCTATTTCTTCCAAGAGAGCAATAGGAAAAACATTTAAAGATACTATTTAATCTGGGTTTATATTGAAAGTATTCTGTGAGTTTTTATATTGTCTTGTTCACTGGCATTCAACTGTATCCCTTCCACTAACAATAACATGGGTTATTCCCGGGACCATGGTTAGATGAACAGATTCTTAGCTCTTATCCCAAATCATTAAATCAGACACTCTCAAGTAGAGTCCACTTACCTGTATTTTAGCTGTCTTCCAGTTTGTACACATTCACATTTGAGAAATACATGAGTATATCTGACCAGTCACTCATTTACTTAAAAAAATATTTTGAGGGGCTGGAGAGATGGCTCAAGAATTAAGACTCTGTCTCGCAAACAGGAGATCTTGAGTTCGGATCCCAGGTCCCATGTAAAGACACCAAGTGGAACTGGCACCGGCCTGCACTTCCAGCCCTGGTGGGCTGAGCCTGGGAAATCCCAGAGCAAAGCAAAAAGGAAGTAGAAGAAATTCAGGATGATTGTTGAAGTTATCCGTGGTCTTCCACACGGATATGTAGTATATATAGAGAGAGGTTAATCTTGTTCCTTGAAAGGAGAAGGCCCTGAGTTCAGATCCCAGACCCAGGTAAAAATGCCAAGCAGAAATGAAATGGCAGCAGCATACCAGAGCAAAAGAAAGAGAAAGTAGCACAATCCAGGATAATTCCTGAACTCACTCTTGAGCCTCCACAGATACACATAATGCTTCTCTCTCTCACATACACACACACACACACACACACACACACACACACACACACACACCCCTAAATTTTTTTTAAAAATTTGAGGCTCAGTAAGAAGCTTACAGTGTAAGTATGAGGATCTGTGTTCAGATCCCAGGACCCATGTAAAAGCCGGGTCTGGCAGTGTGAACCTGTAATTCTACTGCTAGGAAATCAGAGATAGGAGCTTGTTGGCCAGCCAATCTAGCCTAATCAGGGACAGTAGTTTTAGTGAGAAATCCTGTCTCAAAAAAAAAAAAAAAAAAAAAAGTAGAGGAGGGGTTGGCTGAAGAAATGGCTCAGGGGTCAACCTTCTGACTTACAAGTTGAAAGACCTGAGTTCACAAGCAGAAAGACTTGAGTTCAGATCCCATGTAAAAATACAAGGCAGAAATGAAGTGGCCTCATTTCCAGCCCTGGAAGGTGGAGCCTGAGAAACTCCAGAGTAAAGCAAAAAAGAGGTAGTGACTCTTGAAGTCACTCTTGAACCCCTATAGGCATACTCATGCTCTCTAATATGTATACAAAAAAAAAAGTGATGGGAAATGAGGAGTTAGCTCAGTAGGCAAAGTGCTTACTGTGAAAGCATGAGGACCAGAGTTGGATTCCCAGAACACACATAGATGTGTGGTGGGTGTGGCAGCCCACTTGTAAGGCAGAGACGGGGGATCTCTAAAGCAAACTGGTGTCCAGATTAGTTACAATCAGTGAGTTCTTAGTTCAGTGAGAGACCCTGTCTCAATGAATAAGGTGTAGAACAATTGAAGAATACATATAATGTCAACTTTAGGCCTTTTCACATGCATGTACAAGTGTACATATGTACTTACAGGCATGTATCCACACACTTGCACTTGTAAAAAAAATTAAGTGGATAATGACTGAGGAAGCATCTGACATTCACCTCTGACCTCCATCTTCATGCACACACACTTCTGCACATACGCATGAACATGTTCATGCAGTACACACACAGAATACTTTTGTTACCAGATATGTAGCACGCATTGTTCTAAATTAAGGAATGGGAGGCAAAGAAAATATGTAAATATACAAAAAATACAGCAAATATAGAAATAGAAATCAAAGTTGTGTATCCATTCCTCCTCGGGAGACTTGTCAGAATAAATGAGCTAAACTCTCACCTTCCTTGTATGAGCCATGCTGTGTGAGGAGCAGGCAGGCAGACGGGAAACAGTTTCCTACCATCGGACGCAAGGACAAGGCTGAACGCAGCAAGAGAGGACAGCATTCTCCACTGAGCAACATTTGGTGGCGAGCAGCTCCTTGCCTTTACAGTGAAAGAACCAAGACATAGACAACTGGGTTTTTGAGCACTGAACTTAGAAGATGGATATTCATCCAAATCAGGCTACATTTTACATTGGATGTGTTTGTGAAACACTTCCCTCCACTTAGGCAAAAGCACGGGGCTCTGGCAACATGTACGAGAAGAAGATCTCAGGTCTCAGACATACTGGATGTCATTGATCTTTCAACACCCCCTCCACACACACACAGGCATTCCCTAGACTTTGGCCTCTTTCTGTCACCCTGAACATCTGTTTCATTTCTACTTGTCAAGATCCATAAAAGTACTGATGTGTAGCTAAAGAAAAAAAAATTTCCTGTTGGCCCAATTCTTGTGTTGCCCACAGTAATACAATGTCTCCTTCCCTTAGCACCCCCTGTTTTGTGTTCATGATGGGCTCTGCGTGCACACTGAAAAACGGTCTTTCCACTTCAAGTTTAACTCAATCACCAGTCAAAGTGGGTCATAAATTTGGTTAACTAAGGCTTGCACGGCTTACCTGGACTTGCATCACTCATGAGTGTTGTGTTTACCCACTTAGACATGTGAGTAGGAAGTGCGGGGCCCTCAGCCAGGAGCAGGGAGGCTCCCGTGGCCGGCCTCTTGAAGTTCCCCTGCATCTGTCTGGGGGCATCTGTGCGTGATGTGGCTCATGGTCTGTTGTCTTGTCCTTCCCACCCTCCTGTCTCACTGGTGCTGCTGGCAACCCTGTCTGTCTCCTGGCTTTGCTGTTCTACCCTGCAGCCTGTGCCTGGGGGTCCTTTTCCTCAGGACACAGCATTCTTTGAGTCTGTATGAGAATCTCTCTCCACCACCTTCGTTCTTTGTGCTCAGATTCTTCCTTAGCCTTGAGAAAGGACCCTGGGACCCCAGGAATTTCCTGCTCTGTGCTGGAGAGTAAAGGGCTATCTCAAGCACGCTCAGTAGAAACATGGTTTGACTCTGCTGTGGTGCAGGTTGGCCCAGTGTACACTAACAAGGAAGTTTCTCTGAGGTTTCCTGAAGAAAGTGATCCTCAGGGCTCTAGCATAGTCTGCCTTCCCAGCATGCCTGGTTTAGAATCTCCTACCCCAAGCAAGCTCTTAGTCCCACCGCTAGCTAAGACAGAAGCATCTCAGCTTTCTGGCCCTTCCCTGCCTTATGTAAGTCTCCCGTTCAACCTCTCCTGTTTCCTATGCTTTTCTCTACCACATATCTGTGTTTGAAGATTACACTCAGAGTTCTGTAATGCAGTCCTCTGTGCATGGCCAACTGACTGTTGTGGAGATTTCTGAGAAAAGAGCCTTCTCTTTCAAGTGTCTGCCTTTTCCAGTTAGAGCCAGCGGTTTTCACATCCACGGCAAACCCTCTAAGTCTAAAGTGAAGACAGAGGAAGCAGCATGTCTGGCACTTGCAGATGTCCTTCTTCCTGGAGACTGAGCACTACAGCTGGCCTGTGGGGACTCACTCGGGTCAGTGGTGCTTTGGGAACGAAAGAGATGCTGAAAATAAATGCAAGATAAACATCTTTCCCATGATGCCTCCGTGAGCTCACTGTATTCGGCCTTGTATGATACCTGTGCATTTATTTGAACTCACCTCTTCCATGTTTCCTCCACCCTGTCACGCAGTGCATCGATCAGGCATCAGGTGGGACCAGCACTCCATTCAGCTCTGTGCACACACCCATGACATTAGCCTCCGGAAGTATTCATTGCACAGTCTTGAGTTGATTCTTGGCATTTTGTTTGGGGGTTTCTCTTCTAAAGCTGTTGTTTGTTAATGGAAAAAAAAATCCCACCTTGCTTTTCTCTTCAAGGTGCTTATTTAAAACCTGAGTTGAGCAGAAAATTATCTCAGGAAGCTACCTCTTGCTCCCTGAAGCTCCAACTAGCTTTATTTATTGCAATGATACCTAAAATCATCACCTGGAAACAACTACTTTAATAAAAGGACACACTCATTAGCTTTGCTTAATTAAAAGAGTGTTCCAGCATGATTCTTGTGCTATTAACTTCCCCTGCGCTCTCCCGTCTCCCTTGCGCTCTCCCGTCTCCCCTGCGCTCTCCCGAGTATGCATTTTAAATGCATGGACAAGGGCCCAGAGGAGCTCTCTTAGCTCCCTAGTGTCTGGAGACTGGGTTTAGAGTCATGGTGCCGGGCACGGGTGGGTAGCTTCTCTCATGCATCCTGTCTGTGTCACAACCAACGGGAACCTTGAGTCTGGTCTCTAAAACTACCGGATTAAAAGAGTACAAACAGAGTACAAACTACCCTTAGGGTAGTACATGAACACAGACCAAACTGTTCAAACGAACAAAGTAATTGTGGACATGCAACACTTACAGTGTTGGTCCAGTGGGGTTGTCTTATCCAGGGGTAGCTCTGGCGTTCATTTCGTAAGCAGAGGAGAGGGCACTGAGCTTTAAAGGATGTAGTGCACTAGAGTTAAAGTATTTTTTAATTTATATTTATTTATTTTTCCCCAATTAAACAAGCTCCATAGGAACCCTGCTCCCCTCCCTCCACCCTTCCCCAGCCTCCCTTGCACCCTTCCCCCATTTTTTCTCCCAGTGCCTCCCTTTCCCTCCTTCCAGTATTTAATTATTTTTGAGAGATGGTGAGAGAGAGAGAGAGAGAGAGAGAGCAGGCACACGTGCTGCAGTGTGCATGTAAAGGCCAGAGGACAACTCTGGGCAGTTGGTTCTCTTTCTGCCATGTGGGGTTTGGGGGGTGAACTTAGATCACCAGGCTAGATCGCCCCACAGGTGCGTTATTCACTAAGCCATCTCGCCTGTCCTGAATCTAAAGTATTTTATTCTATTATTTTCCTCTTTGTTCTTTGTGTTCAGTAAGACAAACTTCGAGTTGGAATGCCAATCCCATGGCAGGATATTAGCTTCTTGTGGCATAATCTTCAACACTCCAGACACCCGAGTGCCAGAGGAACTGCCGGAGAGAAAAAGGAAAAAAACATTTTTTTGTGTGGTTTCTTGCGGTGGTTTTTCTGACATGGTATGTACTGGGCATTTACAAAGTGAGATATATCGCTTAGTGAGAGATAATGAGCAAATGTAAATATGACAGGCTGTTTCCAATTAGAGGGGAATCAATTTCTGTCTCCACCCAAGAAAACAAATAAGTATCTTTTCCATCTTTCTAAGAACTCAGCCAGTTGTGAAACCTCATTATCTTCTGGAAACTATTGCAAAACAAGGACCCCAGCCATTGTGCCAGAATTGGAGGTGCTCCAATTTACCTTTGGTCACCAAGAAACATCTAGACTGTAATACTGGAAGGCACGAAGTGGGTGATTGAATGTTCCAGCATTCTGCAGATCAAAGGAAATCCTGCTGGAAAGTATGCATATGGGGCAAGGGTGGTTACCAACTGGGAGTTAAGTGATTCACACTGCAAAGTTCCAGGAATGCTTAGAAATTGGAAATGTTAGTTACCACATAGCATGGATGAAAATCAGCGGGCAGGAAACGAGAATTGTTTAAGGAGCAAACCAGATGCAACCCCACCTTCCTTCCAGCAAGGAAGATGACTGCTTACTTCAGTTTCATTGCTTGTTGCTTCAACAATATACATGATGCAGCATTTGCATTCTCCCAAGTCACAATTCCAAGGTAGAGTCCATCCTGACAAGGAAGTCCTGGTATAAAAGAACTGCTCATATCACATTCACAGTCCTCAGCAAAAAGCCGCAGATGAATCAATGCATATGTACTTGCTTGCCTAATCTCTTCATCTTTATAAAGTTCTGGACTATCCGCTGAAGGAATGGCCCAGCCCACAATTATGCAATCAAGAAAGTCTCTCAAAGGCTTGCTCAGATGGCAGCATATCTAGCAACTCCCTCTCAGACAGACCCTGGGACCTGTCTCCTATGTAGCTGACAATATTAACCATTCCACCACATTTCCTATGGTTTGCGGTCACTGAGAGATCACACTTTGGAAGAAATTGAAGAAATAGTTATGGTGTTGTGAATAGAAAGCACTGAAGAATGCAGGATGTAAAAGATGAGAAATAGTCACTTACATTCCATATGGAGTTGTCCCAGCATCTGAGCTGAGCACAGTGGTAACTAGGCTCCTTTCCCCAAGGACATTAAAAAATTCATCTAAGAAGCTCAGAATTTGAACTTGATCTCTAAATAAGAGAGCAGAATCCTCACTGGGTACTCTACTACAAGCCCCACTATACAGCTTCAGGTCCTCTTCCAAACCACCTGTTGTAAATATGACCAGAAGAATGGGTGGGGACTTCTGGAGCTGCTCTTGCCCCCATACTTGATAAGGGCTCAGTGGGAGGGAGTGGGTATAGTTCACCTTGTTCTTTCTCTGTGTGATGATGCAGTGAAAAGGCCCGCACCAAATACTTGTACCTTGAACTCAAACATCATGGCCTATAAAACTGTAGGAAATCAGGTTTCTGCTTTTACAAATTGCCCAGTCTATGGTAGTCTGTGGAACTGACATAAAATGAACCAAAGCCCCTCACCACAGAGCGGGGCTTTCAGAAAACATTTTAATGCTTTGTTCGGAAACAGGAGAAAAATGCCCAAGCATTTAATGAAGACTTCACATGTGAAATGTAAAAACTATGAACTCCCTCCTCCAATAAAAGCAAACCCAGAGATATTAGAAAATGTAGGATGTTGAAAAAATACCTGAAGATTATTTTAGTAAGTGTCCCTAATACAATAAAAAAAGGGATGCAAACTATTTAAAGAACTTTAAGCAAAGCAATTACAGTTGATGCTTAAGGCGCTGGATTAGTACCGTAACTTGGTGCTGTAATGAATGCCTGACTCAATCAACTCAGGAAACGAGGACTGTACACAGATTACAGTGTGTGGTTACAGGACAGCTGGAGTCAAGGCAAGTGGCCACTCCACATCCCAAGTTAAGAGCAGAGGGGGAGAACTGACGCGTGCCAGCCACCTGTCTAGGGAATGACTTCACCTGTATGGATCAGGCCTCCCCACTGCAATTACAGCAACTAAGAAAATTAATTTTGTTTTATCCTTTTTTTTTTCTCCTTATATATGTGTATGTGTGTATGGGGCATATGTATATGTGTATGTGTTTAAAAGTGTGTGAGTACATGTGTGTATGCAGGAGCACGTGTGTGAGTGTGTGTGCATGTGGAGGCAAGAGGGCAATATTGGGAATCATCCTGGATGGCTTTCCCACCCTACTGCTGTGAGCCGGTATCGCCAGCAAAGCAGAGTTTACCATCGGGGCTAATCTGGCAAGCCAGCTTGCTCTGGGGATTCACAGGCTCTGACTTCTAGGACTGACTGGAACTAGAGGGGAGCTGTTGCGCATCCAAGTTGAGATGAAACTGTTTCCTTGAAGCACCTCTACATAGTAAATATAAACAACCCAGGCAGGGAGATGCTAAAGCACTTTCCACACAAGCAAAGGGGTAGGAGCTCTGATCACCAGATCCCGCATAAAATGCCATGTGGGCACAACAAGGTCACAGTGAGTGGGGCTTGAAATACATGGAAGGGACTGGAAATAAGTTCTAGCTAGTGGAGGGTAGGGGCACCCAGATGATTTGTCATATTGTAATATAAGATCAAAACAAAGAAAGCAATTTAAAAAGTCAAAGCAGGGCTGAAGAGATGGCTTGGAGGCCTCATAAGAAGGTCCTGAGTTTGGATCCCAAGTCCCACGTGGAAAGGGCAACATGCGCTTCTAGTGCTGGTGGGCAGAGACTGGGAAATCCCAGAGAAAACCAAAAAAGATATAGAAGCAATCCAGGATGTTCTCGAAGTCATCCTTGGTCCTCCACAGAGACACACACAGTGCCTTCACACACACACACACACACACACACACACACACACACACATTAAAATTAAAAGAAGCCAAAGTATTTTCTTTCTTGTGAAATCTCTTAAAATTTTAAGTGATGATAAAAAATAAAAATCAAATAAGCTAAGGCTACATTTTACACTGTTATTTTTGATTTACAGTTTCATTAGTAAGAGGTAGATGTGTCCTTTACTTTTAAAACAAAATTATTTTCCAAATATAAATGCTGTTTCCAAGTAATATAAATAATAAGATCCTATAAAAGCCAATTTGCTCTAAATCTTTGAGCACAAAATATAGACAGATACCAAATGTACATTTAGAGGAGGTAGAGTTAGTGAAGGGTGAATTAGAAAGATTAATAATTTTTTCATTATATATGTGATTAGTGCAAGGTTTGCTAAAGAACTCTCTTCCTTGTATAAAGAAAAAGAAAGTTTATAATGCTAAACTTTCTCTAACATTTTATTATAAATAATACATAATCTAAAGCTTTTCAGTAAACTCTTGTATACCAACAACCAATCTGTATTTCAAAGTAAATTAAGGATCTTATTATATTTTTAATTATGTAAACATACTATTTTATGTCACATTATATATATATATATATATATATATATATATATATATATATTCAACAGCAGTGGTCTTGTAAATGACATCATCTGTGTTGTGGATTCAGCTAGACCCCACCTCCTGTTTCTCTGGTAATTCTGGAATCTCAGGCTCCACCCTTAAGTAATATCAGCTGGGTCGCTCACCTGGGCAGGAATCCTGTCCCTCAGGGAATTTGGTCCAGCAGGAGGCATGCCAAGGATATGGAGGTGTCTGCCCTTTCAACCCAGAAGCCATCTCCCAAGCTTCTTCCCTTCTTCTTAGCAAGACGTAATCAGCTGGACAAAACTGCCAAGATGTAATTCTGCAAGCCATGAGTTCAAAGAGCTTTCAAAGAACAAACTCTCTCTCTCTCTCTCTCTGTCTCCTCTCTCTCTCTCTCTCTCTCTCTCTCTCTCTCTCTCTCTCTCTCTGTCTCTCCCTCTCCCTCTCCCTCTCCTTCTCCCTCTCCCTCTCTCTCTTTCTCTCCCTCTCTCACCTAAACTTCTTGAGCATATTCTCCCAAATACTGAAGTCTGTCTGCTGTTCCCCTGAGGAAGCTTTGCCAGTGGGTCACTTCTCCTTCCCAGAATTCCTAGCTGCTTGGATCTCAGTCTCGGGTCCTAGTGTTTTCTGTTTTAAATAAATGTAAATATTTTTTTCCTGCTTAATGACTATTTTCCTGAGAAAATGAACCTGCACCCTAGACCTGCATTACCTGATTGTGTCATAGCTGATACGGTTTGTGTAAGAAGACCTTGGGATGTGACAAGTCATTTCTCAGAACATATCCCTGTTGACAAGTGATGTGTGACTATATATTCCAGTTCCCAATTTACTTACATTGCTCAAAGTGACTTTTTCATTTTAAAAGCTACATTTAGCTCACTGTATAAAATCCATAAATCCATCTGTCTATACCCAGTTGTATGTGATGCATTATGTTAACATCACTTCTCTGAATCCTTCACAAAACTATAAAAGCAGCATTCTCCATGAATCCCAGATGAGGAACTGGTGAGCAAGTCTTCCCAGTTTCCATCCTGCTAGCAGAGTTGGGGTGTGCACCCACGTATCGCACCCACGTGTCCCACTTGTGGTTTGAGCTGGGTATTTTCCTACTAGACAAGTTCCCACCCTTCCCTCCTGTGAGAAACCCACTGCTGACTGCTTTAGTGCCACAAATGTATTTTTCCACCAAAAAGGGACTATATTTTTTAACATGTTGATTTCCCAATCAGTTTTTCTACAGGAATGTAAGTCAAGTGAAACTATTTTACTTAATAATTATTGTATCATTGACTATTTCTCCAGTTTTTGCTATTAGCAGCTGTGAGGATATAAATTTTCCTATGAACCACAAACTGTATCCTGAGGGTCACAACTACAATTGTTGGGCTAGAGATAAAAGATAAAAAAGGCTCAATTTTATTCTCCCGACAGTACCGTCTGACCACCTGGCTTCCCCTGGTCCTATACCCACGCTAAGTCGGCATTATAAAATCTTCTCTGGCTGGACAAACAAGAGTTATACTTTGTTAGGCACATCTCTGTTCATAAGGTTGAACCTATTCTCACATTTCTTCATTTAGATTTTCTGCTCTCAGATACTCCTGACTCACGTTCACACGATTTTTTTATATTGTCTCTTGGAAATTTAACATAATCTCAAGAAGTTTCCTGATGATCTCCAGTAAAGATCACTAATGTGTCAACTTGACAGATGGAGGCTGACCTTCAGGCACATCTGTGAAGAACTGGCAGTTAAGGCAAACCTTGAGCAAGCCTGCGAGAGATCATCTGATTGATGTGCGAAGACCAAGCCCATGAGAGGTGGGGCCATTCCCTGAACGGGTTGATAAGATGGAGAGGGACGGACGGTTCAGTACTCGGACATGCCTGAGCATACCTGAGGAGCATACCTGGGAAGACCTGTGGCCTGGCAGGTGAAGTTTGCCCTTCTCTCAGCAGAACTGTGGATACGTGACTAGTTCCCTGGGCTCCTGGTGTTGGTGTGAGCTCTCCCTCCAGCTGGACTAAAAACTGTAACTGGACAGTCGTCAATCAAAATAAAGCCCACATGTTCCCATAGGCCATTTGGTCATGAATTTATCAAGACCATGCAGGCAAATAGCCACAAGGAGAGAAGGCATAAGAAAGGTTTGCTGTGATGAGACATCATTTCCCCACCTGAACCTGAGTGGACAAGGCAGGGGTCACTCAGAATTAAATATGGAGCTTGTCCCTACGGTCCCTGAGAATAACTGAGCAGAGAAGACAAACGTGTTAAAGGTGCTTGGAACAGGCCCAGAAAAGTTCTCTAAATACTGAAAATACAATACCACTGTATCTCTTGGTGACTTGAAATTCTCGGCATGTTAATTAGTCTATAAAAAGGGCCTTGCCAATGTCACAAGGCCAGTCCTGAAAGCCTTGGGCTTTTAAACTTGAAGGAGCGCAGTGAAGGACGGGGCTTATGCAGAATGTTCAGCGTGTATTGCAGAAAGTGACAAAAGTTGATTAATTACTTATATTAAAACTAAACTGCAGTGAGGGTATTAGCATTCTGAAACCAGCCGTGTCCTCCAGTCAGCTGCACGTGGCTGGGGTGGGGGTCTCTCTTCTTCACTGTTCATTTCTTAAAGGAACCATATTTCATTTCCTCCTTTTTGGCAACCCCCCAAGGGCTATAAACATCAGAATTTCACTTGTCTAATCAATATTTCTCCCATGAAGGAGGTTCTTAGAATTCACTGGCAAAAATGAGTTCTATCCTTGAACTGAAATCCGAAATTATTTTTTAAAGAGGTTGAAGACAGTAAGTACCTATGTGACCTTGGGCAGAATGCGCACAACAGTTCTGTTCAGTAAAAATAGTAAAAGATGTCACCTCACTGCCTCCACTGAAGTTTTCCCCAACTAGATGAACACGAGCAAATAATCGTCTTACAACTATGTTGGTTACTTGCACGCTGTGTTTCCAAAAACTACATTTAGTAAGTTTATAAAGCCTGTACGAATTTTAAATATTTAAATTATGTGAAGTACTCACCAGCATGCTTTATCTTTAAAAAGTGTTCATTGAAAATTTGGAATTATGCTGAAGGCATTTCTGCCTTTTTTCTGGTGTGAGTCCCAAGCCATGAGAATCTATTCCTCTAAATTGTTCCAGCTGCCTGGGGCACCTGAGATTTCTCTATGTATAATATAGAGTTAAGAACCAACCTTCCTTCCTTCCTTCCTTCTTTCTCCTTCCCTCCCTCCCTCCCTCCCTCCCTCCCTCCCTCCCTCCCTCCCTCCCTCCCTCCCTCCCTCCCTCCCTGCTTGAAATCTAGCCATTGTGCACATCTCTGGTGTTGAGCAAGATCATGGCCACTTTGCTCTATTGCCTTTTGGTGGCTTCAAAGCAGTGAATCCTTCAGAATCCAGGGCTGGCTGGCCCCTCCTGATCTCCAGCATGTTTCCTCCTGCCTAGTCAGTCTTCCTCTTGGACATCACATCTGCCATCTCCACAGGCTCCCACAGGTTCCCAAAGCCCATTAGACAGCGATGAGGGCTGTTGCTGTCATAACTTGGCCTGCGCCTGATAAATGAGGAAACACTCTGAATTTTAACTTCAGTCCACTGTGATGAGATCTTTTCACTCTGGGAAGTTTTTCAAATGCACATTTAGGAATGGTCAGGAGAGAAACAGAATCGTATGGCAATTCATGACCAGTGTGTATGGCTTGACAGGCTGGACTTGCCTGTAGCTTTGCCATGAATTCAGTGAGCCAGGCTGTTCCTTCACCTGACAAACAGGAAGGACAGCGGGGGCTGCTGTACAGGTTTAGAGCAGGCAGTCCACATATTAGAGTCACATTATTAGTAACAAATTGTAGCCATTGTCACGAGTATAATCAGTATTACTATTTTTTTTCAGAAGTCAAAGTTACCCGACACTGTTCTTAATAACGTGTTTATAATTGAATGACTTTGGTCTCTTTTATAGGTGCATTACTTTTAATAGACATATGAAATTTAGTCTCCACTAAAGCATCTGAAATCCTAAGATACTGATGTTGAAATTAGCCTATTAGAAGGGGAAACTACTGTGAATAGAACCAGAACTTTGGAAAAGCCACCTCATCTCTCTGTATCTTGCAAAGAGACAGTGGATTCTGGTTCTATTCATATTAAAGTTTCAAGTCTTGTGACAGCACAAAGAAGAATCACTGCTACAGATGCCAACTTCCTCACCCAGTTTCCTCCATCGTATTCCCATGCTTAGGGACCAGCCCCACCCACTCTGGGCAGCCTTACCCATTAACTAGACAATCTCCCACAAGCTTGCTCAGGGTTTAACTCAGCTGCTAATTTCTCACAACTGTGCTCAGAACTCAGAACCTAATATCCAACTATGACAGATGGCTTCAGTCAAACTCAATGAATCACAAATCTGGCAAAGGACAGGTAGGGAGGATGCAAGATTGACAGGATGGGAAGGAAAGGAGGGAAGGTGTGGGGAGAGAATAATCAGAACACACTATATACATGTGTGAAGTTGTCAACGTGCTCAACCAGTCTTTTAGCAAGGTCTCCCTTTCAGTTGCCAGCTTACGTTATTAGCCATAAGCAACTGCAGGAAGCACAGAGTTTATAGCCAGTTATTTAGCTCACAAGTCACCAGAGCGTGTCACGATTCTTTCTTCAAATGTCCAGTGGATTCCAAAAGCGAAGTTCAAATTTAACATAAACAGTGAGGTAGAAGAAATATCAGGCCATGGGACAGCGGATGCTGCCTGAGCGAAGACTTTCAGACCTGTCTTTAGAGAGTGATGAGGGCGAGCTAACTGATACAATAAAGCCTGAGGCTGAAGATGTCCCCAGAGAGGTGGTACCAGCAAAAACTCTACATGAAGGAATCTGGGGAAAAACTTCACAGTGTTTGCATAATCTGAAGGGCTGGAAGATGACCCAGGCCTGAAAGGAGGATGATTTTTGGCCAAATCATAGAAAAAAGCCCATCGCCAAAGTTATGGGACAAAAGGAAGGTGAATGACACTTGAAGTGGCCCTGGTAAATTTCTCGTACAAGACTTTGAGCTGTGTATATGGATGCACACCTATAAACTCAACACTCTGGAGACTGGAGCAGGTCAAAACCAGTCTAGCTACATAGCGAGACTCTGTCTTAAAACAGAAACAATAACTTCTGTACAGCCATGTCTATCTTTATTTTTTCAATTTTATTTATTTTTTCCACTTTTATAACCACATTGAATATTCATCCCAGCTTCCCTCCCATCCCCTTTCTTCCCTTCTTCTTTCCCTTCCATTCTTTAATAGCCCTCTGCCGGTATGCTTCTATGGACTTCAGGGTTCACTTGGAGTCCAATCAGAAAGTTGTTGGTGTTCTCCTTGGTGCTCATGGCACTATTACACCTGTTGCCATGGTGATTTAGACTGCAACTTACAGATCTCATGCCGTTGGTGAGGCTGTGTTTATTTCTCTCCCCCAGCAGCTTCTACAATATTTCTTGGCCTAACTTTATTTTAATTATGTTTAAAAATATTATTGCTGTGTATTTCATGTGTGTATGGTGTGTGTGTGTGTGTGTGTGTGTGTGTGTGTGTGTGTGCGCGTGTGTACATGTGCGCTCATACTACTTGTGTACCTGTATCCTCGTGGAAGTCAGGACAACTTTGTAGAGTCGGTTCTTTCCTTCCACCTTCCTTTATGTGGCCTCTGAGAACTGAACCCAGATTGTCAAGTTTGTGCTGAACTATCTAAACTCACCTAACATGTTTACCATTGATTCACAATATTTCTAGCATGACGAACTATAGCATACTCATTAACAACTTTTCTATTTTGTCAGTTTTTCTTTGCTCTTAAAATTGATGGCAAGAGAGTCATTCACTTTTCAGTGTAAACTTTGGAAAGTTACAGACAATTCTTGTGCTCCCCTTTGAGTATGATGGTCTTACATGGATTTTGCCTGCCTGGCCATTTGTACAGCTCTACAAGGCTGTGCAAATTTGTGTTTTCAGGAGGAATGTGCGAAGTCCGTAGGGGGAGAGGAGCTGCAAGTAACTCCTGACATGAGCTAGAAGACCGCTTGACTCATTACCAACTCACTTCGGAGAGAAACACAGTTAGGATGTTGACTGTGTGACTGGGAATTCTCTGAATTAATTTCCATATAAAAATGTTTATTAAAGGATGAACAATTCAAGTTGTGCTAATTTAAAGCTCATGTATATAACATTAAAACTCAATAGTAATCACAGCAATTGTTTAGAACTTAGACTGGGGAAAGTATTTTTTTTTAAAGAGTAGTTTATCACTGTCATCATTAAGACTTAGTGATTCATAGGCATTTGAGAAAGCAGGTTAACGTTTAGTCACTTTAGTACTGTTTGAAATTCTGTATGAGTTTGCCTCCTGTGTGTCTTGTACTCAGTTGATCCTCTCCAGCACGCTCAGCTCTTGGTGCACAACCAGACAGCACCCCTCTGGAAATGGTGTGGGGTGACTAGAAGACATCAAGGGGGAGCAGATGCTCACAGAGGAACAATGACAGAGAGGACACAGGCTAAAGCAGTTGCTATGGAAATGAACTTAATGTAGGCTACTAATCTTTGCAATGAAGACCGAGTTTCTTTCTTGTCTGAGATGACCGCTGCTTCTTAAAGTCTCTACCACAACTCCTGACCCTCCCTTGCATGACCTGGGAGGGTAAGGACTGGACCTGAGCTTAACATAGACCTGCAGCTTTCTTCTGTCTACATTAACCCTCAAGGAGATTTAATAATGCTCTCAGCTTCACTGGATAATCTGAAAATACAGTCTCTTGGTTTTACAAATTGTAGTAAAAAGATATTTGAGTATTTCCTTATAGTTAACAGCTCTCAAAAATCTATCACATTTTGTGTTTGTGCGTGTGCGTGTGTTTGTGTGTGTGCATGTGTTTGTGTACACATCTATGCAAGTTTGTGTGTGGAAGCAAAAAGACAACCATGAGTGTTATCCTTAGGAGCACAATCTACCTCCTTGAGACAAGGTCTCTCAGATCTGCCCATCTTACCTCACATATTGTCATAGGACATGGAGATAAAAGTTGGAACTGATGCAGAGGAATCTTCCTTGCTGACCAGCTTTCAGAGAACCAGAAGGTGCTATTCAGACTTCTGGGAGAAAAAATCATCAGCAATCTCATCCAACTGTGAATTCTGTGAGTTATGTTACAACCATTTGGCAAGAACTGATCACTCCTGCAATAATGGCATGAATGTTATGGGAGTAGCCAACTACTTTCTAATAAGATAAACCCTGCCTTTCACATGACCAGTACTATAAGTCAGGCCAAACTCTTTGGATGGAGAAGTCATACGTCCCAGGGAAAAACAATCTATTATTGTTTTACTAATAGACATGAAATCAAAGTATCATCTAAAAACTTATCATTACACCCATAGATCAAAGTAGCTCTCAGACCATGATCTAGAAGCTTTCTTTTGCAATAAATGACATTTAATATAAAGAATCTCAATTGGCTCAAGTGCAAAAAATAAGTGACTGTGGACTGTTGAGACCTAAACCAATCCTGCCTGAAGCTCACAGAAGATCATGGAAGAAGGGGTGAAAAGTTTGAAAGAGCCAGAGGGAACAGTGAAGTGCGCCAAAGAGTGTCTTCTGGACATGACAGAGCTGCTGCACCAATCAACTCGCTGCAGCTGTGTCTGTTTCCATAACACCCACACATTATTTGGCCTTTCAACATTCCACCATGTAGAGGAGAGGGAGATGGCACGAGGCTCCATATCTCCCTATGAGACTATTGAGGGTTAATGACAATTGGGGAAGGGAAGTTTCTTTTCTCAGTGGCATATGCACTGATCTCTCCAGCAAGTTCTCAGGCACATGCCAGATCAGGCAATCCAGACAAAACTCAGTGGCTACATGCAGGAGAAAGAAAGAAAGAAAGAAAGAAACAAACAAACAAAGAGAGGAAGGAAGGAAGGAAGGAAGGAAGGAAGGAAGGAAGGAAGGAAGGAAGGAAGGAAGGAAGGAAGGAAGGAAGGAAGCTAGGAAGCAAGGAAGCAAGGAAGCAAGGAAGCAAGGAAGGAAGGAAAAGAGAGAAAGGGAGGGAGAAAGGGAAAGGGAGGGAGGGAGAGAGGAAGGGAAGGAGGGAAGGAGGGAAAAAAAGATTTTCATTGAGAGAAGTGAAGAGGTTGTGGGTGTGTAATAAAACGTGTGAAAATGATGTATGTTCATTGCATTCATGCATAAAGCTATCAAATAAGTTTTAAGGAAAGAATCTGCCTGTGTCTACGTCCCATCCCAGAGATTACAAATGCCACCACACCCTGCCTTTACAGGATTGCTGAGAATCAAACTCAGATCCTCATACTTGTGAGGCAAATGTTTCTAATTTTTGAAGTGGAAATTTTGCCAAATCCTGTCCTGAGATGTTTTCTTCCCAAGATGACTGTGTATATTAGACCAGCATTCTGGAGAAAGCTTCTCTAAGCCTGAGTCACCCAGAACACTGCAGAATACATTTTACTTATATATCTGAATCTCTTGAAAGAAAAAAAAAAGACCTGGCAATCATCACAGCAAAACCTTAAAATCACAATGATAGAACTGGACCAGAAGCTACAAATTGGTGAACACTAAATTCTCACCACAATTACATTAAAGTTGGCACATACAGGTTTTCAACATTGTTCTTTGGTTGCTAATTTCAAAAACTTCACACAAAGTCAGTGTTCTTCTTTCTCTTAAAAATATTCATTAACATCAATTCTATATTTCCATAGGCAGCCATCAGTCAATCAGGACTGAGTGGAGACCACCAGGTTTCCATAGGATTGTTTTCCCTGACTCCTGCCCTAGGGTAGCAATATGAATGTAGTACATGCTAGGATTTGTGACTCCTGATTTTGAGTTTGGAAATTTCATTGTCCCAAATTACATGTTTCCAGACTATATTCTTCAACTAAATTAACGGATCATTGTTCAGTGTGGTGCTTCAGTGGTGGACATGGCATAGAGTTCAAGAGGTCCCTGTTTCAATCCCAAGTATGGTCAAAATAGAAAATAAATAAAATAAAAGTTACTTTCAGGCCAGTGAAATGGTTCAATAAAGTCTCCTCACATGAACTTGGTGACCTGAATTCAAATCCTGAATTCCATGTGGGGATTCAAGGTAAAGTCTGTCTGGGTTTCTTACATTGGAAACCAACCCCCACTTGAAAGAAAGTCAGAAAATAAAAGTCATAAGAGCTAAGAAATTAAACATTACTTTATATGAGGGTAATATCTGCATATGTTATTTGCATTTATTTCACACAGGGTAGTTACCTCTTCTACTATTTATTTATTTATTTATTTATTTATTTATTTATTCAATCATTTATTTATGTAAATGTGAGATCATCGATATGTATCATACAATCTGAGTTGTAATCCACTACTCTACTCTATTAGTTATTTTCTTACACTGGAATTTCAGCACTAGCTTTTGGAAAGATTTTCAAGTTTGTTCATATGACCTTTTGACATGTCCCTATCATTTTACTTACTGAGTTCTTTACTTTTTGGCTACATATGATACTTTAGCTCATCTTGTATATTTCATCCTCAACTCTAGAACCATTCATTTCTCCAAGGAGTCCTGGTTCCTTTCATCAGAGAATGGTATTAGACACAAAGATCAGGGTACTGGGTGGCACATTGATCCTGGAATTACTGCCTCTGGAGCCTTTCACTGAGGAGAGCTAGGAAACATATGTAAGTTCACTAACCAATGTGCTCACACATATCCAAGATCATTTCTGCATCTATATATCTGTATTTACTTTAAGTTAAACATGCAGTAGTCCCCACATTTCTAACTATCATCTAATAACACATGATTTGTTTCAATTTCCTTTTCACAGCAAACAGTCTGATCTATCCAACAATAATGTGCTTGGTTGTCAGTTGCAGCATTTGTAATGTCCCTAGTCTCTATTCCAAGTCCAAGAAAGACACTGGAGTTCATCTCAGTGGGAAAAAAAACTTTTTAGTTCTTGCTAATTAATATGGAGGTAACCAAATATAATTTGGCCACACTGCAAAATAAATCTCTCAGCATGTTTTTTTAATTCATTGAAATAAATAAGTATGTGTTAGTCGATAGCACATCTGTATACACCTGGGATACTATGAATGCTTAATTAGAAGAATCAGATCTAGAGGATTCATGAAGGCAAGTGATGAAACAGATAAATATGGATTTTTTTTTGTCATTCAACATTCCAGCATCACAAATTTTATTTTTGCACAGAATAAAAAACCTCGTGGGAAATCTTACTTGGTTCTAATTATCTGTTGCAAAAAAAAAAAAGATTTTTAGTGAAAGTATAACTTGAAAATTTGTTCAAATGAAATTTGATACTCTGAGTACAACAAAAAACTGTGGTCAGTGATATTTAGGAAGTGAATATACGACAAAGATATAGCATAAGTTTGGATATAGTGAATTATTGTATAAAGAATTGTGAGAATGCAGAATTAACTAAATGATTTCATGGAGTAAAATAAATGAATTCTAAAAATGATAATGTGAATGTATTGTGACCAAATTTCCTTTATCGGTGGATAGAAGCAAGTAAGTAAAATGATGATGCTTCTGGGAGGCCTCTGGAGCCTTCAGAAGAACTGATTATGCTCACCAATGTGTGCACTTCTCTAGATCCCCATACTAGAGATGGATGTGTGGAGACACTTTTAGTGCAGAGATGGAGGACTAATACTAACAAAAGAAAGTCACCAAGGAAAGACCAAAGTTCTCTAAAACCTATGGTTCCAAAAAGCACTGAAGCAAAGTGTAGTATAAGGTGGGATGTGAGTGTACAAGACAGTGAACAGAAGTTTCGTGGGCCATGTGACTTGTTGCTTGTTGCCGTTACTAGGAACTGCTTGCTCAGGCTTAAGATACAATAAGTCATAAGTTGGTAAACTACTACAGGCAATTAAGAGGGGTCCTGGAGTGAGCTCCAGTTCTGTGGTTCTCCTTCCATCAAGTTTCCAACATTCATCTCTGCAGGTCATCTGTTTGTACAGCTACCATCCTTGCACTGCATCTAGAATTGGGGTGATGGAACCCAACTGGCACCCAAATATCACTGTAAAGAGGCTTTGAGGAGGCAACTCTGCCTGACCTGGGTTCAGCTTAAATGGAGTCAGCAAAGGGTACATGAAATGGATGGAAGGATGTTTGTATATCTCTAAACTATAAACCTATAAAGCACTGAAGTAATGTGTAGAATATAAGGTGGGATGAGATGGTACAAAACAGCTGGACAGAAGTTTCGTGGGTCATGTGATTTGTTGTTTGTTGCCATTACTAGGAACTGCTTGCTCAGTTTATAAACTTTATAGTCATCACCTTTGAAGAAAAAATTATAAAAATAAAAATACTGATGTGCCCTTTCCAGATATTAAAAACTGAATCTTTTAAAAGGTACTGTTCATCTTTGTTACAAAAAAGGTCATAAAGTATTTCTTATTGATGTGCCATGAATCTGCCTAACTGGGTAAGTCCAAAAATAGATTTTTATCTCTCTATTCTCAGTAATAAAATCTTTCTCTTTTATGGTTACAAGTCAAGAAAATGTCATTCTACATTCTGCAACTAAATATCTCCAAAATATGTTTGCATAATGACTTAACTTTTTACAAACATTTGCACCAGCACTATCTTGAATCACCAAATAAGAGAAATAGAAGATCTAAAATGCATTTTCTTAGATATTCTGGATTTAAGTGCTTCTTTTACACTTTTTATTAATAATTTGTTGAGCTATTTCATCTCTTAACTCGAATGCATATTATACTTACAGTTTTTTCTTAAGAAAAGATGAATTTAGATGAAGGAAACTTATTGACAATACAATGAATTCTCTCCATAAGAAATATTTCATTAAAGAAAATTCACTTTAATTTAATTCAGTTTAATTCAACTATTTCTACTATGTGTTTACATAATTACACATGCAAAAGAAGTCACTCAATGAGGAACTTATCACTCTGATGAGGGCGGTGTGGTAGAGTCAACACAAGAGCAAGAACAAGAACTGGGTCAGGGAGATGTTTCAGGCTAAAGCACTTGCCGTGAGAGCAAAGGAGCCAGTTAAGATCCCTAGATTAGATCCTATGTAAAAATGTCAGGCGGGTATGGCAGCTTACCTGTAATTCCAGCCCTGGAAAGAAAAGACTGGGAGTCTCTAGAGCAAGCTGGTTAGCAAGACTAGCTCACTAGACCCAGCCTTAAAAGAATAAGGTGGAAGGATGATAGAGGGTAATTCCCTATATCAACCCCTGGTTTCCACATGTAAGCATGCACATGGGCACATGCATGCATGCACACACACATATATATATAACCACACATGCATACATGTATATGCACATGCTCCATACAAGCATACACATGAATGGGAAAAAGGAACAACAAAAACCACCCTATCACATGGAACAACATGAAGGAAATGTTGTGGACTGTGGGTGTTAAAGATGGAGCTCTGAGTTGCTGCGGTTAGGAAGGGCTTCATGGAGGTGACTAGATCAGCATGAGCCTCAAAGAATAGACAGACAGTAGAGAAAAAAAAGTTCAGACACAGTCACAAGCAGAGGCAAAGTATTTAGGCTGAATATTATTTTTATTGCCATATTTTTAAAGACAGGGTCTTGCTATACAGTACAGGATGGTTTTGAACTTACAGTATTCTTGCCTCCCCATCTTGAGAACTGAGATCACAGCCCACCACACTTGACTGAAGATGTCTTAATGAATCAAATTTTATTTTCTGCCAAAGAATCTATAAAATGTCATTTTGCCAGTGAATGATATAAGGTAGGCATTCCTTGTCTTTTCTACAAATCTTATGACTTGAATTTTCTCATTTGGTTTTGTCAGAAAATTCTAGCCTACAGAAATTAAATGCCTATCCATATCTAGAGGACTCTTTAGTGGAGTCAGATTTAGGGACAGTCTTATTGTTTAGGCTACTTTATGCTATGTCTTTAAAAATGTCTCAAATGTCATTGGTAATTGAAAATATCTTTTTACTTAGGATGCCAATCAGCTGAGAAAAATGGAAAATGGTCTTTTTTGGGGGGGAGATGGATGCCCACTGGCAGTTGGAACAGTCACAAGAACTTTTGGCTAAGCAAAGGGTGAGGCGCTTCTAATTGCTTTAAAATGATCTTTTCTTCAAGGTAGGAAAAATGTTTAGGACACATGGATCATTCATATGCGGCCTCCTCTAGCAGGCTTTGGAGAAAAGCATTATAGTCACTTTTTCTTTTTAGAAATAAGATAGTCATAGACTGTGTCTATGTGTGGTTGTAACTTCAGAGGGGAGTGGGTTTATCAGCTGTTGTTGGTAGCAGAAGGAAAAGGTTCTGCTGTCCATGGTTCTTTGACCGTTGCCAGCAGAATGGGATGCCTTTCCCGGCTGACTCCTTTGAATAGCTGCAGGTGTGGTCCCATGCAGTGACAGGTGGAAGGTCCTTCCTCATCTTTTCCAGGTCCAAATGTAAAAAAGATCTGCAAAGGAGATGACCATGGAAAGTGAACCTTTCAGTTATACACAAAAATGGAGAAAAACAAGATGGAGATTTTTCAGCATAGAGGTTGAAATGCACAGGCAGGTCTGATAAAGGCAGGCAACTCTCTCATCACATTGTTCCTCTTTTAGCTTTAATTAAAGTGAGCTTCAAGGTTAGTCCTGCTCTTTGTTCGTGCTTTAATTATTCTCCCCATGTTGTCTTTCTGTGTTATGATCCCTTTAACAGACAGGAGGAAATAGACATTTAATTAACCAGATGTCACTCAATAAATCTGAAGTGTTATTCTCTGTATCAGAAGAGCAAATGCAAGTTGGTAAAAACGGATCTGGATTTAACATGATTAATTTTATATAGTTTAGAGGTATGAAGACAGTTGATGCTCTCCAAAGTAAAACCAAGATCATTCTTCAAACTGTGAAGCACAGGAAGGTGTCTTATGGGTTAGATGAGCAATACTACTAATGCAGTACTAGTGAATTGTAGTCTCCATCTGTCTGTGCACTTAACTATGTTTGTTCACTTATAATTATTCCAAAGATGGAATTGAACTTGCAATCCTTTGTTTCTTTTTTAAAATTTTATTTTTCCTAGTTTTATAAACATATTCAGTTATTCTCCCTTCTCCCCTCCCTTCCCCTCTTCTCTCCTTCCCTCCCCTCCCTTCATAAATGCATCCCACTGCCTTCCACCCTTCTATCTGTCTGCGTCTGTGGATCATTCTGGATCATCTGCTTTGTGGCAGGACAAGTGGCTCTTCCTTGGACAGAGACACTGACAGGGACATTCTCCTTCAACTCTCTAGCCCTAGCCCCTAAGATTCCTAGTGCATGTAATTATTTTTCCTGAGATCTCAGCCAGTCTCTGGTGGCAGGCTGGTATGTCAGTCATTTTGAAGATCTAGTAAAGATAGTCTCATTGCAGTGAGTTCCTGGATGAATAAGCCCTGCCTTGAGTGGAGTGTCTTGTCCAGTAGTGGACCTTCCCATCTTTAAGCTCTTACAATCTTACCATCCTCTTTTGTGCAAGTTTCCCTAAACCTTAGAATTGGAAGAGATATGGTTAGCCTGATTCTGGGTGAGCATTGCAGAGTCACCAGTACTCTGCATTCTGGTTGGATGTTGTTGTCTTTACCACTATTCTTTCACTGCACTAGGCTACATCTTGTCTGGATATTGAGATCAGGAGTTCAAGACCAGCCTGTGCTGTACCTTTTGCTTTCAAATAAAGGATGCCAAGTACAAAATGAGATTAAGGACAAATCTGAAACATGCCAAGTGCTTTGGGTTGGATAACAGCTATTCCTTTGCTTTGAAAACTTTTGTTCTTCCTCTTCTTGAGGGCACATCTTGAAGAGAACTTGACCCCTCCCAGCCAAGGTTACTCATGACTACTTGATGCAAAGGAGTATGATTTTGAGTGTTATGATAGCAGAATTCTTGGTATTGTGTGTGTGTGTGTGTGTGTGTGTGTGTGTGAGAGAGAGAGAGAGAGAGAGAGAGAGAGAGAGAGAGAGAGAGAGAGAGAGAGAGAGACGTAGAAAGGGAGAGAGAGAGAACACATGTACCACAAGCATGTTACAGCACACAGGTGGAGATCAGAGGACAAATTCTGGAAGTTAGTTCTGTCCTTCTATCATGTGGGTTACAAGGAATTTCTGAACCAATAATATTTGGCTTCATAAGAAACCATCAAGCTGTCTTCTGAAGTAGCTGTTCATTCTGCATTACCATTAGCAGTGAATAAGAGCTCTCTCTGCATCCAAGAGTGGTGGCATCCATTTCCCTAAGCAACTGGCCAAGTCATTTGCAAATTTGCAAAGTCTCAGTCAATGAGACATGAAGGAAATCTTCAGGGAGGTCTGAGAAATTTTGTTTTACCACTAAAAATGAACAAAGATAAAGTAGGAACATTTGTTGTCCCAAGGAATATTCACAACTAAGCCCAATGCGTTAAAGGCTAAAGAGATCTGCAGTATCTATATGTCACTGAACTGCTGCATTACCCATTCCTAGAGCTATCCTGCTTCATAATTATAATTATGTAAGATCATCCTATAAATTGTAAACCTCTTTGGTTGTGGTTTTTTTGCTTTGCAAATGAAAAGCTGTACTTGGTACAAGTATCACTATTTCCAGGGCTATATTTGACCACTTCTTGGTTTGGACTTGTTCCCATTTCGGTACTTTTATTTCTATAAAAAATGTTCTTTCTTGTCTTCACTAGCCAACCAGAGCCAAAATTTCTTATTCTGCATGAAATCTTCCCCAAAACTTCTTGGAGGGAGTCTTTTCTCTTAATTTCTTGAACAGTGCTTTACAAACTTTAATGTTTATGGAAGTGATGAGGGAACCTTACAAAAACTCACTGATTCAGTTGGTCTGAGATGGGGTCCAAGATTTGAAATTTCTTAGAAGATCCCAAGGTTATCAGTGTTGTTTATTTATGTACCAAAGTAGAGGAGTGAGGAGTAGAAAAGCACTCTTTTCTAGAACATTCACTTTTGGTACTAGAGCACATGCAGTCCTGAATGCTATTCAAATACCATGAGTCTGTGTTTCATTTTTCTGAACAAATTTGAATGATTTTTGAGGGCAGGATATATTTGTTCCTTTTTATGCCATGACAACACAATGAATCTCTTAAATGAAGAGATGACTGAGTTAATGACAAGGAAATGAACAAATATAGTCATGCTTTATCTATATTTGAGAGTCCTCATCTCAAAAATTGCTGAATGCAATAAGATAAATGTGCCTGCATTTGGTATAGCCAAATAGTTCTGTTGAGCTGATCTTTTCACAGATAATGAAAAAATTATAGACATGCAGCAAATAACTGCATGAAGACCTTGGAAAGCTAATAAAAGCGAGTAAATACAGGAGAGATAACAATGGAATAAAGAAATATTATTTGGTCAATTTTTCTATACATTGGTCCCAAACAACTATACAAAGTTGATACTGAAAAAGTAAGTATTTAAACTCTAAATTCTTTTCATAAATTCTGCCAAAATCTCTCAGTGGTTGCAAACTATGCATTGGCCAGACTCCAGGTAACTAAGCAGTAGCTCAAGGAAGTCAGCTGAGAGTAGAACTAATATTTTCAACAGAAGATACAGAACTTTGAGTTCAACCAATTTAGCTGACTGCTTTTACAGCAAAACTAGCATCCTTTAAAGGAATAAAATAAGAGGTGGAGTATGTGTAACAAATCATGCTCTGTGGACAAGGTATATCCTAAAAGTACCTGACACACCAAGAAATGAGCAACTTGACCCAAAGATCCCAATGTTAAAGTGAGCAGATGCAGCTTTTAAAGAAGAATTTTGACTATATCAAATACATATGACAAAATATGATTATATAGCAAATTAAATAGTAGTGAAGAGATAGAATTATGAAAAGGAACAAACATAAATTCTAGAATTGAAGGGTTCATTATCCAAAGTTAAAATAAATCCATGAGTAGACTTGGTAGAATGCATATGATAGAAGAACCACTTCATTGTGATGGTGGATCATGTAAATTTAATTAGATAACTTGGATCTAGAAACCTTACTTTGAATTCAGAAATGACAACTGTGTATGATCTAAAGACATCTCTAGGGACAAGTTATATTTTTAAAAACTTATTTATTTATTTATTTATTGAGAGAGAAAGAGAGAGAGCTAGAGAGAGTAAGCACTCACATGTTTTCCGTTATCATGTTTATGCACAGATGCCCTTATTAGAATTATGAGAATGCCAGGAATCTATTTTTCTACAATCTTGAAAATCAGAAAAATTCAAGGAATTCACGAAGATCTTATCACTGCCAAACAAGAGTTGAAAGTCTTCCTGGAGCTCAGAAGACTTATGCCAACCAGAGATTTTGCAGGTGTCCATTGGCAACCCCATTCAAAGAAGCCTTAGAATGTACAAATTATATCAACCTAATCAGATGGGCTGCAACCTGATCAATTCTGAGAAGGCAGTTAGCACCATGCTGCTTAGTGTTATATCACTTCCTGAACAACAGACACATCATGCTGCTGAAATCAAAGGGAGAACTAAAAAGCAAAAAGAAACAGATGACAGTGAATCAGTTGTTCCCCACCTGTGATGGTAATTTTGGCCAAGGACTAAGAAGGAATATACTTGGTAAAGTTATGATGGGAAATGAGATCTTTATATTGTCTCAGAGGATGCCCCTAGTGGGTTTTTATTTATTGCAAAGAGGAAAAAATAGATTTCCAATGAGGAAATAGTAGAAATCATTTAAGTGAGTTGTCTGGGTAAATAGTAATGAGACATATAGATGTCACATTCCTCTTATCAGTGTACTCTGAAAAGACTGCAACATGTCACTTCTGACTCAATATTTCAAAAAAAATCTATTACTTAAATCTATTTATGAGGAGCCATCAGACAGCTAATTAGGGGCAGTGTACTTCTAAAAAGACAAGGGCACAAAAGACGAAGATTTAAGAAACTGTGAGGAGATAAAGAGACAGGACAGCTAAATGATTCTGAACCAGAACAAACCCAACCTATATTTCTTTTGTTATCAAGGAAATGAGAAGAACTATTTATGAAATTTGACTAAATTTGCAGAGAAGATAACACTGTTGTCTAAATGACAAGTTTTAATTTGAACACTTGAACTGTGGTTATACAAGAGAATGACTTTACCCTTATTTGTTTTTTAATTAATAAGCCTTATTTTGGTTTCACCATGAAAGCAGAATTAAGTAGAAAGGACAGAGAGTTCCCATATGCACCTGCTCTCCCATGTCCACCCTCTCCCACTTATCTCCCGCCCACACCACAGTGGTATAATAAGATGGATCACTGTAATCATGAAGTTTATAGTTTATATACAAGTTCACTCTTGGTGTGGAAGTATTCTTTTACATTTTTTATTCTCTTAGTGTTTCACACATTATTATAGTGAACTTATGATATTTTCACCTTTAATCTCTAATCTCATCCCCTCTCCTTTTCCCATTAAACCCTTCTTCTTCTTTGCCAATCTCCCTTCTATTTTCATGTCTTTTCAAATATGTCCCACTGAGTTTCATCTGGGTTGCTTTTGAAGACATGCATTTGCTGAAACATGAATCATATATTAGTGTCTATACCACTGAGGAAAAAAAAATGCCCCTCCATCACCACTAATCTTCATCAGTCTCTCAGGGAGGTGTGGGGCCTCTCGAGATTTTTTGCCCTTCCCAATGGAATGTTGGTGGAACAAATTCCATGCAGATCTTGTGGAAATATACAGAGATGCAGGAATTCATGGGTACAAAAGCTCTGCCATATTCAAAGATAGTGTCTGGTTGAACCCCTGTTCTCCTTCAGTTTCTTCCTTGGGGTAGGGGTTGGAGTGGGTTAAATGTCCTGTTTATGGTCAAGCAGTTCACAGTCACTTTTTTCCTGCACTTTGGTCACTTGTGATTATCCATATTAAACACCTCCTATTGCAAAATAAAGCTTCTAGGTTGAACACTGAATGTTCCTCTTATATATGGGTATAATAGCAAATGTTTAGAAAACAATTTGATATGGTCTTTATAGCTTAACCTTAATAACTTGCATTCTCACCCCCAGAACCTATATTCTCCACTTTCATAAGTTCTTGCTCTGGTTTATAGTAACAGGAATATGATTCTTGCTAAACAGTGGGTGGGCCTTAAATCCAACACAAAAGCTGTTGGTTGTCCCCCTTGACATTCATGCCACTATTACGCTGATGTTTGCCTCTTGCCAGGGTGGTTGTTATTTGAGATTGTGGTTTTTGCCTATTAATGAGATTATTGATTTCGTTTTTCTTCCCTAGAAACTTACATAGTATTTTCTGGTATTATGAAATCTGTCTATCAAGGAGGAAGCTTCTTGACAGTTGTAGATGTTCTTTTTTTTTATAATCTATGTCTATGATCAACATATGTTTCATATTCAGCAGGATGATCTTACTGCCAGTTTCTGGAGGGGCAATCAAGAACAGTGGCAAAAGTCTGTATTGTTTTGGAGGCCTTTGAGACCTCTTTGACCAGAACCTATAGTTGATTAAGCAATATTGAAAATAACAGCTATGTGATACCTTCTAATAAGTTATTGGTGTGGAATGTTCTTTGAATTTTGACAGAAGAGCAATAACAAGTGCATACCATTGGTGTATCACACAGAATAGTTTCACTATCTTAAATATCCTGAGATTTTCTTATTTACCCTACAATCCCTGGCAACCACCAATCTCTATTCTTGCCTTTTTCAGAACATCAGGTTAAAAAAAAGATTACATAGCCTTTTAATGATTAGCCTCCTTTGGGCTGGGGATGTGGCTCAGGTGCTGTGGTCCGGCTGCAGCCTTGATCTAGGATCCTGATAGGTGGACAAGGAGTTGGCGAAAGTGGAGGACAGGGCATGCAACTCAGGATTGAGTGAATCTGAACTCATTTATTGAAGTTTACAGTTATACTAGAAAACGTAAGGTAGGGGCAAAGAATGTGTGCTAAGCCAATAAACAGAGGAAAACAAAGAGACACTCAGTCTCCTATTTTATGTGCTCAGCAGAAAAAACAATTCTTAAAAACCTAACCCATTGTTTGAGGGTAAAGGCACAAACAGGACCTATTATGGTTTATTACACATTAACAAGCTCTGTTTTATTCTCCCAGTATCTCTAAATCTATCTACTTCACAATGTTTCACCAAATAGCCACAGAGATTATCTAAAATGTATACATTCTGGCTAACAAAGAAGAGGCAGGAATGACATCTACTTGTTGTATGGGACCAGACATGATGTCTCTAGGTAAAGTTAATAACAGACATGACACTTAGTTGTTAAAAGGGAAGAACAATGAATGCTTCAAAGCAAATTTACATGGCTCATGCATTCACATATCTCAAATGTGTAGAGAAGGAACTGTAGGGGGACATGATAACCAGCTGTTCCTAAGAAAAAAGAGATCTAAGAACAGATAAGAGGCACACTCAATTCCCAGAGGAAGGAATTCGCCTGCCATTGTCTATGCAGATAAGAGGCAAAACTCAATTTAGTCCCTAACAACTGCCCATTCTCATTACCCAGAGACCAGGTTTTAGGCCTGACAACCCCCATATTTTTCATATTTATTTCTAAATAAGCCATGTCCTGTTTCCAGAAAACTCTTTCTTGAAGCAGTTTATCCATATTATGACCTTGTCAAAATAACATGGTTGGTTGAGGACATGGCACTCAGGGATCACAAACAGAAGAACCTGAGTTTGGATCCCAGATTCCATGTAAAAGCACTGGGCAAAATGGTGGCATCCTACACTTCCAACCTTGGAAGGCAGAGCTTGGGAAACTCGAGAGCAAAGCAAAAAGAAGGTAGAATAATCCAGGATGAGTCCCAATGTCATCCTTAAGCATACACAGTTCCCTCTGATACACACAGACACGGACATACAGACAAATATACATACATACATATATATAGACAGACAGACAGACAGACACACACACACACACACACACACACACACATACACACACACACAAGACTGACCTCTTTCATATAGGAATATGGAGGGCTCCATCAAATCTTTTGTGGCTTGATAGCTCATTTCCTTTTTTAGTTAGACAATATTACTTGGCTACATCAAAGTATTTATCCATTCACCTGTTGGAGGATATCTTGGTTTCAAACTTTGGCAATTATGAATAAAGTTGCTGTGAACATTCATTTCCAGCTTTTTTATGGATATGATATTTCAACATGTGAGTAAATATCAAGACATGTTACTTTAATTACATGGTAAGAGTATGTTTTGTTTTATTAGAAACTGTCAAATTGCCTTCCAAAGTGGCATTTTTATTTTGCATTTCTACCAGAATAATTAACAAGACTTCCTGTTGTTCCACATCTCTACCTGAATTTGGTGTTGGTAGTGTTGGGATTTCATTCATTTTAATATATCTGTAACCCTTGTAAAGAGGTTCACACACAAGTATTTGGTCTTAAAGAGGCCTTGACAATATAATCTCACACAGTTCAGGAAAAAAATGTGTGCTCTGTGTGTGTGTGTGTGTGTGTGTGTGTGTGTGTGTGTGTGTATGTGTGATATATGTATCTCTGTGTTGTGTGTGTATCTGTGTGTATGTTTGTATTGTGTGTATATTTATATTTGTGTTGTATATCTATGCTTGTGTTGTGTTGCATGTCTGCACATGTTGGGTGTGTCAAGCGCTCTAGGCACTCATAAAGGTATAGGTGTTGGTAATGATTCAACTATTTTTTTCCTAATCTCATCTGGTTTTTTTTTTCCCTACTCCTAATCTCTACCTCCTGGTTTTCTGTTTTACATTTAGGATAGCATAAAGGAAGTATTATGGTCAGAATGGAGAAAATGAAAGAAGACAGACATTTCAGTTCCTTATTTCTCCAACTATTGCTTCTATTCTAGAGTAATAGTTTTCAAACTTGGACAAACTAGAGTAATCTGAAGAATTACAAAATCATTATCCATAATGTTGCAAAACCTTAAGAGGCACATATTCAAAAGTGACTTTGTAGTGTTTAGCTCTAAACAAGACATCTGAATTACCCCTCTACCAGGCTTAGGGAATATCATGGAAGAAGGGCTGTAAGACTATAAGAGCTGATGGAGGGAAGGTAATATGACAGTGTTTTCTGAACCCGACAGGGCTGCTGTACTCATGATCTCACTGCAGCTGTGTGTGCTTCTTACACAAGATGTGCCCTGCCAACATTCCAAAATGGAAGAGGGGAGGTCTTACGAAGCACTGCACTTTCTTGAAGGGTTAATGCCTATCCAGCATTGAGGGTTAATGCCGGATGGGGGAAGGTGTACTGCTTTCCTTAATGCTATGTCACTGATGTTCCATACGTGCTCAAGAAGTTCTCAGGCACATCCAAGTACAGGAAGCCCACATGAAATCCAGTGGGACACACACACAAAGATAAAAAAGTAGAAAGGAGACTGGTTGGGAAGTAGGCTTACCCTGGGAAAGGTGAGTGGGGAATGGAACCAGGTAATAAATAACAATCATGACTAGTATTATTTTGGAATTTATATTATAACCACACTTAGAAATCACCCTTTTTAAGATTTTGTGTAATACCACGTTAGGTTAGGTTTTCTTCAGACGTTTCAAAGAAAACAACATATTGCCACATACTAGAGTCCAGCCACTTGCTCTTAACCCTGACATTCAAGAGATTTGGAAAGTGTTAACCAATGCTATTCTCTTCACAAGTTATGAGTATATAGTTTTTTAAAATAAAAATGTGATGCTTCTGCCAATAAAGAGTAATTTATTATTGTTACTTTAAAGAATTAGCAAAGATATTAAAATTTCAAATTTCTGGCATTGTTTTTATAGTTATGTTTCATATTAGCAAAGCCTTTTTGGAGCTTTGATTTAAGTTTTGAGATTGTAACAGTTCTATGGGATATGCTGATCTACTAATATTCCCTCTGGAGAATCAAGGGCCTCTTCTTCATGGCTTTTGTGGATTGCTTGGGGATTTAGTAGCTGAAGCTGGGTCTGACCATTTGAGAGGCTACTTCAGGTGATTTATGGTTTGGAGGCATGAATGTTTGGAGAGAATTTTGAAACAATGTGGAATTTGGTTCAGCTGAGCAAGTAGCTATATATAAAGTGTTCTTGTATGAGGTGCTTTGTGTGTGTGTGTGTGTGTGTGTGTGTGTGTGTGTGTGTGGACAAACTAGAGTAATCTGAGGAATTACAAAATCATTATCCATAATGTTGCAAAACCTTAAGAGGCACATATTCAAAAGGAATTGTAGTGTTTAGCTCTAAACAAGACATCTGAATTACCCCTCTACCAGGAAACTAGACGCCATCTACCCTCATGCTCACATTCTCATGAGCAGGGGATCTGGATTTTGAGTAGGAAAGTCGTCAAGGCTACACGTGGCTTGGTGGCAACGTTATTTTCCTAGGTGCTTTCATTCTTTAATTTTCTTCTTAATTTGAGAATAATTTCTCACTTATTATGTCATGGCAACAACTTATATTTAATTAACTATGATGCCTTTGGGATTTTTCTCTCCAGCAATCTTCAGCAGCAACTTGCAATTTTGTGGGCACCTTTTTCTTTCCATAGCCAGTTAAAGCAGGTGAAGTCCTTCAGCTGATGTATGGGAAAGTTATGTCAATTAAAATTAATGGAAGATGACTGCATGGAGGGAAAGATATACTTCAAAAAGTCAATTTACACAATGTTCCTCATTACATTTTCATTGTAGGATTTCTGTTTCAATTATGCTAATAGATTGTATTAGATGCCCTGTCTTCTAAGGTTAGTGATATCAAATATGCTTCCAGGTCTGTTTCATGTCGTTGCCCTGTCCAAAGCAATCTTTTAGAAGTAGGATTAACCTCATTGCCTGTGATGTTTAGACAAACTTATTGTCTTCTAATAGAGTTCAATGCCAAAGTTTCCACAGCAAGAGAGTAAGATTAAAAGGCCAAAAAAGAATAGATAGCAGATCACAGATTGCTTATAAAACGCATGACTTTTAGAGATAATATGTGACACGATGTTCATTAAAATACCATTTCAAGTTAGGAAATAAGCAAATAAAACCAGTGAAGGCTGTTTACAAGATAGGATGCGGTCTTTTATCTTTGGGATGGTTCCATGGGCTGGGTACAGTTTGTCAATAAACCTTGGTTTCATTAAAGATTATTTGTCCTCATCCCAATAAAACAAATCCACTGAGAAACCCAGAGCAGGATGGCAAACCCACTGAAAATGTTTGTTATTGTCTACTCATTGGCTTTTGGGTACAGACTGGCCCTCTGCTAGCCTGGCTGTAGCTCAGAAACCGCCTGGGAGCTAATGGAGCTGGCCATCATTTGCAGTTCTCTTAATAATCTGTCCTCGCTTCATCCAGAGGAGGTCCTAATAAGCATCTTACTTTTCTGTCAGTGTTGTGGCAGAAACCTTTTGGCTGTTTCCTTGCATTCTGCTTCTGGTGGCTTGCGTAGGACCTGGGAGAATAATGCAGGGATTCAGAACCTCAGCAGGATTTCCTGGGTGGAGTTTCTGTAGTCTGAATGCTTACTTTGGGGTCACTGGGGATGTGGCTGACAGCACGACGGTTTTGTGCGTGGCATATCCCTGTTCTCTGGCAAACCAGGACTCTGCCCAGAGCTTTTGGAAGCCTCTCACTGCCAGCAAAATTCTTTGGTTATTAAGAAGAGAAAGTGAGACTGTAGGAGGTGGAAATACTCATAAGAAATTGCACAGAACTTGAACAGCTTGGGCGTTTAGAGACTTCACCCTTCACTGCATAGTGGACAGAGCAGAAAGAAATTGACCTGAGAAGCTGTGTGTCATTTAGCATGGCTACCTATGTCTGAGCTCCCTAGAGCAGACATCTGCCCTCATCAGTTTTGCTTCTGGGCCTCTCACTGAAGGAACGGACAGCCATCATTTCATGAATGTCTGTGCGTGAATATGTATGTGTCTCCTACACTCAGGAATTCACATTAACCCTCTTGTGAAAGTGTTTTTAATATCAACAACAGATGAGTGGCATGCAAACTTCTAGAATTTTTCAAGCAAACCTTGTGTAGTTATTTTCTCAAGAGAATGTTTATTTTTGTTGGTCTTTATGGAGACCGTGTGATTCAGGTTCTGCACAGATCCGTCTTGGTTGTGATCATAGTTCTGACCACACTGGTCTGTGATGAGATCAGGAAAGGGAACTGCTCTGAGTTTCAGTGATCTCACTAGCGCTGATCACAGCATTGAAGACTTGCGGGCCCATTGTGCGACTATATGAACTTCAGTGTTGAATCTTTATAGTGGTTATGCCACAGGGATTATACCCTGTGAAGATTACTGTTGTATCACTTTTAGCAACTATCAGTCAGTCATTCCTTTTGTTCATGTGGCAGACACGGTGCGCACAATCACTAACACTCTCTTAGGAATGTTTGTCTTAGTGATCAACTAAGTTCATATGCCTTGTTTCCAATGAAAATTAGGCTTTTGGTTCACCCTGAGGTTAGAGAGATGATTTAGAGTTTAAGCTTTTACCTTGCATGCAGAAGGTCCCCAGATCCCACACAGAAATGGGCAGATATGGCAGTGGCCTTCAGTTACAGCCCAGGAGGATGGAGCCTGGGAAACTCCAGAACAACACAGTGAGGAGGTAGAGCAGCTCAGAATAATTCTTGATGTCACCCTCTGGGTATCTGTGAGCACACACACTTGAGTGGCCACTCTTACACACACACACACACACACACACATGCATACGCACATATACACATACACAAACAAACAAAAAATATCAACTCTGTCCTTTGTGAGTAACATATAATTGTATCCAGATACTGATATGTTAAGATGATAACTCTAAGCCAAAAAAAAAAAAAAAAGAAAACAGTAAACTATGTTGTTTGTTTTTATATATAAAATTCTCTTTTGTTAAGAAGGCATTTTAGAACTGAGTAAATGTCTCGTCGGTAAATGCTTGCTGTGCAAGCAGGAGCATCTGAGCTTGGATCTCTGGAAGCCACAGAAGACCCCATACATAGTGCCCCACACCTGCAATCCCATCCTGAGAGGCAGAGATGGGAGGATTCCTGGAGCCCACCAATCAGCTAGTCTTTCTGAACTGGTGAGCTCCGGATAGACAGAGGAGAACACTAGACACCTCTGGGCTCCTCATGAATGTACATGAGCACACACATAACACACACACACATGCACCACAGACAGATACACGCATGCACACACACATACACGCATGCACTCACACACATACACACATGCACACACACACACACACACACACACTCGAAGGCATTTTACTTTACTAGCTCTGTAACAGAAGTGTTGCTATGCTGACTCTGGGCACAGAACTTGGTCCTGGAAAGAAGAGTGTCAAGCACACTTGTGGATCTCAATCCCAGAGTGCCATGCTGCGCAATAGGGAGCATTTTGCACACACATGATTTTCATTCCCCTAATGTTAACTCATCTACCCTATTCTCCATCCAAGATTTTTCACAGAGAACAAAGGTTTTCCGGCAAAACTTATTACTTAGAACTTTCTTTGTGAGTCCTGGCTTTCCTTCCCTGTCTCTGTTACCACCAGTGTTTCTGCAGATGTGTGTTTTTCAGTCCCTACAAGAATTGCTTCACAAGAGCAATTCAAGCTGCTCACACTATGTCTCAAATTGCAATGCTGAAGGTCTGGGAACATTAGTTTAAAGAGGAAGGCTCAGGACTTGCATTGTTTGGGGGAAAGGAACAAGTACAAAGGTGAATAAATTGGGCACAGTGCTTTTCTAAATAACAGAAGGTGTGGAAGTTGGAAGGAAAGTTACATTTAAACACATTGTCAAGGCTCACAGTTCTAGAATGAGGAACAGAGACATGAAAGGAAATGGAATCTACACACAGTGTGGAAATGTCAAATGTGAGATTTTTTCAGTAGAAGGGATTGGGAAACACAGAATTAAAAAAAAATAAACCCTGCCTATTTACTTCTTCACACATACAGTCTCAGAATGGTGTACACAGAAAATATTCATTATCATAAGAATAATACCTGATAAGAAATGATTAATAAAGTGGTTTCTTTATAGTTCATTTGGCAATATCGCCTTCAAGAGTTATGCTGTCTTGATTCAGTTTTCACAGATAGAGCAATGGATAATTTTTCGTCTGCCAATCATTTAAAATGCTGCATCAAAATCTGGGATGATTTGTCTTATTCTAAACAGTAGATATTTTGGTAAAACAATAGCATTCAAACATTCATATTTTATAGGCTTCCGGGGGCAATTGTGATGAAAGAGAATCTAAAGAACACGTCTATCCCTCCAAAATACACAAAAATATGCTTGTGCAGCACCATTCCAATTACAGGATCTAAGCCAACCCTGGCAGTTATATTTTATGTAGCAATTAAAGCAAGAGGTAAAAATGTAATGCTATGTCTGTGTATCTCCTGACTCAAAGGGTTGCATGCACAGAGATGGATGTCCATGTCAGTCATTTCTCGGGGAGATGATTTGTGATAACTTTTACCAATACTTGTTTTTGAAAATTGGGGATCTTGTCAGTTATTACTAGCTGTGGTAGCTATATAGATTCTAAATGGTAAGCTAGAGTATCCTTTCAATATTGATATCTGCCACATTCTTGAGTCCTGCAATATACCTCACATAAGGAGTCTCTGTGAAGTAAAACACAATATTTTACCCCCTTTTTTCATTAAAAATTTGGGTTGTGTTTCTCTCCTCTTTTATCCTGTGACCACTTATTAGCATTCATTATCATCACCTCAACAACCGACTTTCTTAAAACCTTAAAATCACTGGATCTGAGAGTCACATGAGAAAATATTATATTCTCATGTGCTAGTCTCTCAGAGTTTAACTAAAAATCAGAAACTTTTGAGCTCAGCATGGTCCGTTCTTTTAATCCCTTGGTCTTTGGAAACTAAAATTTTCCTATTTTTAATCTATAGATTTTCATTTATTTCAATTGTAAAATAAGATTTTATTAAGTTATGTTGCGTTTCTTTAGACTTAGAGATTTCAAAAGCTTTCCAACACTGTCAGATAGAATTCCTTTCCTTGTCCCCATAGTGTGTGTGTGTGTGTGTGTGTGTGTGTGTGTGCACACGTGCACACTCATGTGCATGTGGAGGCCAGAGGAGGACACAGTGTGTTGTGTCCAACCTCTCTCTGCCTTATTCCTTGAGACAGGTTCTTCTCATTGAACCTGAAACTCACTGTCTCTGCTAGGTTAACTAGCCAGCAGGTTCCAAAGATCTACTACCCAACTGCACTGGGGTTACTTACAGGTGCATGTGGCTATGCTCAACTTTTGCATGGATGTCTAGGATTCATATTTGGGTCCTCTGAGCCATTTCTCCAGCTCTTTGAAAACTTCTAATGAAAAAAATGTATAAATTATTTTGTTTTACTTCACAGAGAGTTCTTATGTGAGGTATATATTTGCTTGCTTTTGTTTCGTGTGAGACAAGGTCTCAAGCAACCAGGCTAACCTCTAACTCGCTATGTAGCCAAAGATGATAGTGAACTCCTCCAGCCTCCATTTCTCAAGTGCTGGCTACAGTTCTTCACCCCAAGATCAGCTCAAGCATGTGACTTGTACAATCAGGACCACCACTTCTTAAGCAAATGGGGAGTCACTTATTCCATGTTCAGCTGGGGGAAGTGCGTCCTCGGTTTGTCCAGACAAGTGATTTTTTTAGTTCCTACAATTGGCATGAGTTATGCTGGTCATTGCTCTGATAAAGTTATTTTAAAAACTATTTTTAAAAATCTAGCACAATGACATTAACGAAGAAGGCACCCATGACTGTTTTTTTTTTTTTGAGGATTAGAATGCTTTACACACACACACACACACACACACACACACACACACATTCACTCACATGGGCTCAAAGAGTTGATTCCAAGATAATTGCCAGACATAACGATTTGTTATATTGATATTTCATGGGGTTAAAGATAGCAACATTTTTAATAGACATTCATATTGCATAAATTGACTAGAAATCATTTTGTAGCTATACATATTCACTGAGTTTAGGAAATGATTTCTATAGAAAAAATTACTAATGTCAAAATAACTAAATGTGTTTATCTGGACCCGCGAGGCACAGTATTTGCAAAGTTAATTTGCATAGTCAATTTTCTTTTTGGTTGATGAAAAGGACAATGACCCATAACCAGGTTGACGTTAGGGGATTCAACAAATCAGTTTTCAGACTGTGTTATAAATTAAATAACTACACAGATTTATCCTAAGATTCATCTTCTGGTAGTAAAATTGAAAACTATGCTGGGCTCTCAAGTATGAACTGCAAATGCCCCAGGCAAATGAGGATCTCTAAAGATCCTGGCTATAGATTACAGAAAAATAAAAAAAATTGCACATCACAGATAATTCGGTATGGAAGTCACAATATGCATCTCAGTTATTCTTAATTTCTCAAACATGCACAAAGTACAAGCATGCTTTGTGATATGCATGTTCTTGGCATGGTTAGTATGTGTGAATGAGAGTCAAATACAAATTATGACATCAACAACCTTGTAATCAAACTGGAGATAGAAGATAGGTATATTCATCCTGGCTTGACTTCTTTAAGATGCTGCTTCTGGGCTGATTGAAATTCGGTTCGAGAAATGAGGAATTCCCTGATCATATTGGGAAAAGCTTCACTTCACATACTCAAACCTCCCCCTCCCACACACACACATTGTGTCTTCTGAGCTCTTGACTCCCTATCTTGTCTCTGGCAGATCCTGGCTGCTGCTTCTTGCTCATCTTGTTTCTGTTTCCTGCTTTGGCTTCTACCTTCTTCCCCCAACTTCATCTTGATTATTTTGTTTTCTTCTTTCCCCACCCCTCTGCCTCTCTTCTCCAAGCATTCTAGAACAATGACAGGGGACTATGTTCTTTATGTATCTCTTTTTAGCCTTTTACAGCATGAATTAATTTTATTTGCATATGTACACTGATTTGTTAGTGTGGGGGAGATTGTTTATTAGTCAATTTTCTCTTCAATGATATATTTAAGATTTTTCAAACCACAGCTGCAACTCATTTTGAGTTTTATTATGTGCTATAATTTTACTTTAAATTACACCATGCATGTAGTTTTCTCCTATTTTAACTTATTTTTATGCTGCCTCTCTCTGGCAGAAGTAATGATTTTTTTATTGCATTCTGTCCAATGGAGCAGAAAAACAATAATAAAACAAAACAATTATAAAGGAAATAAGTTATAAACTTCTCACTGATATGTAACATTCTACTTACTGAATATGCCTTGAATCCATTTCCATGGGACACCTATGTTGTTATATAATCAGAATTTATTTTTTAGTATAGAGCATTTGAAAGTCAATAATTATAATTAAAGGAAAGGAAGCTAATTGCAGGAGATCCAGTATAAAATCCAGTGCTGAATGAGTCTATACTGTTCCAAGGAAGACAGACATTTAGCCGTTATCTCTCCAGTCTGATCAATACACACAGTCAAACTCAATAATTTAGTCCTGTAATAAAGAGCTGGCAGAACATCCAAAGAGTCCGTTTATGCACCCGATTGAATTGTAAAGGGTCTGGAGTGTTAAAAGAGATAGATAGCAGTAATCATAGGAAAATATGAAACCTTCCATGTTGAATAACAGAATTCCTCCCTGTTGGTGCACCCGAAACACACACAGTGCTGGGGTTTTAACAGTAAATAAAATGGATTCCTTCTCTGTTTTTTTTTTTTAATTATTTTTTTTTTATTCAATTATGTGTGTGCATGTCTGTGTGTGTGTGTGTATGTAGAACCACGGTCGAATTCGGGAACCACCATGGACGCCTCCACCTCCTCCTAGTTTACTCTGCCCCGGGATTCACAGGCTCCGCCCTACCAGGACCAGAAACGCAGGCCGCCCCCGCTTCCGCCTGGCGTCTATACCTGGGGTCTAGGATCGGAACTCAGGATCTTCCGCCTGCAAGGCAGAGGCTTAACCCCTGAGCCATCTCTCCAGCCCCCCTTCTCTGTTTTTTAAAGCTTGTATGTGTGTGTGTATGTGTGTATAAGAAGGCACCGAGTGTGTGTGCCTGTGGAAGCTCAAGGATGACTTTGGAGATTATCCTGGATTACCCTTGCACCCTATTGCTTTGCTCTGAGGGTTCCTAGGCTCTGCCTTCCAGGGTCAGGTAAAGACTAATTACCCTGAGCCATTTCCCCAGCCCCCCTGAGACTTTCCAGCATGACGGGAAGGAAAGGGACGACCCGCACATTTGGGTGGGCGTGGTGACTCTCTGAGGACAGGTTTCTTTGCGCCGGGGCGCTGTAGAGATGCATGACCTGCAGGTGACTCCTTATGTAGAAAGTTTTACTCTTCCGAGAAGTCGCATGTGAGGGTATTTCAGCGGGCGGAGCCAGTGGGAACAGTGTGAAGCAGAGGGCAGAACAGGACATGGAAGGAAGGAGATTGAGCAGAGTCTTGGATTGAGTTCTATTTTGCCTGCCCTGAGAAGGGATGCAATAATGAAATCACTGAAGGGCTTCCCTTCTTTTGATAGTCCTTTGAGCAGAAAAATTACATCACAGCAGAGTCATATATAAAGTGGCAAATTAATCTGACCTTACTGTGCTCAGTGGATTGGAGCAGGAAAAGAGTTGGGAAAGTTTTCCCTTTATGCAGGGTATCGGGAATAGGGTAGAGCTGAGGTTGGGGTCTGTACTGATGAGGAGGGGCATCGAGAGGGACGTGGGAGGCCTGGAGAATAGCTGGAGGTCGACAGCAATTAAAAATAGAATTCTAGGGCTGGGAAGAAAGCTCAGTTGATGAAGTGATCAATCGCCTTACAGGCATGAAGACTTGATTTGGATCCCCAGAGCCTATGATAAAGAGAATGACAAGGGGGCAGGCTCTAAGGACCAGGGACCAGGCATGGTGGTGTGCATTTGCAATTCCAGCACTGAGTAGGTGGGGGAAGGTGGGTAACTGGGCTTGCTGGCTAGCCGGCCTCATCTACTTGGTGAATTTCAGGAAGGCGCTTCATGAATTTTGTTCCCACTCATGCAAAAAAAAGTATCTCCTAAATATCTAAACCAATTCACATTGAATGCACCTTTAATTCAGTCAATAAGTGCTATTTTTGAAATGTATCATTTGGTCACTAGACCAATTTTTTGTTGTTAGTGAAGCCAAATTGATGATATCCATTAAGCTAGCAGCAAAATGTTTGCTGGTTGGTGACTGAGATGTAGATGACTCAAGTTATTGTGGTAGCTAGTTTTAATGACAGTCCTTTCAGTGGAGTGACAGTAGATACATTGGTTTGTGCACGCCTGACCAGGACCTGGTATAAATTTATATTCATCATTCTAAGTACTATATATAAGACTTAATGCTACATATGTTGAGTATTTTCTGAGTATATTATATGAGAGTATAATGCCATGTCAACTCTTCCTATTGAGTTATTTCAGAGGAACTAGTTAGTTTAGAAACGTGTTGAAATTTTGGAGTTAAATTGGTAGTTTAATGTCTGGTTGGATATCTTTTTCTTATAAATGTCACTGAGCTGATATCATGTCTGTTTAATAGATGTGGAAACTGACATGCTGCCCAGTTAAGTGTCTCAAGTGTAGAGAAACAATGTAGACTAAGAATCCAAAACCCAAGATTTCTTTGCCAGGGTATTTATTTGCTGGGTGTCTCCTTTCTGTGAGTCAGAGATATTTCTGGAGAGCATTAAGTGAGGCACCAATGTCAGGTCATTCTTGCAAATCTTTTCTTTGTGTGTGTGTGGCCCAAGACATGAAAGCAGGAGGGAAACTGGCAGGGAAGGGCTGTATGGGAAAAGGAGGGGGGATGGAATTGGAAATTAAGGTACAAAAATGTTATAAATTCATTCTATTCATATATAAAATTCTAAAAGAACAAAAAAAAATCCTTTCACTTTTGGAACTGGGTGAGCTTTAGAATTTGCACTGTCAGCAGAATTTCTATGTTCTTGTAATCTGGTGACTTAGCAAATGGAACCACGGTGTCTGCTTGGGTGGTTAAGGTTCCCAGCACCTGGTCTGCTCAGAGATTTCAAGAGTGGCCTTCAGGTGTTTGCACCTAGCCCCTGGGTAACACTTTCTAACTCCATGGTGGTGGCAACTGTAAGGACAGTGACTGGCCTGGTTGTAAGCCACTTTATTCATCTGGGATCATTTCTTCTAATGCCTAGATAATCCTGCACTCACTGTGAATCTGAAATTCAACAGTTGGTTCAGTGGTTTCTTGTTGTAAGCATTAAACTAACACAGCTCTTGGGATCCTCTTTCTAAAGAGTTTCATTCCAAAGTTGTGACATGTGCATTTTCTACAGTCTCACTGTATCCTCCTGTGTCTCTTTTCTCTTTCAACATCCATGTCCTGGATGGCCAGATCACTGAACCTATGGGGGACCATGACAGGATATGAGCTGAGTAGGGACTTTTCAAGTATGCTTATATATGTTAAGTAAGGTGATTCTAATATACCCAATGCTTACCATACCCAAATGTCAGGCCTTTGAAACCAGATGAGGTGAGACACAATGTTCTACTTTTACCACTTGGTGATGATCGTCAGTGTCTAAAGTGGGTTCTTCCATTTGATAGCTATTTCCTATCTCTTCAACTGTGCAAATATTGTATTTCAGTAATACCATGTTATAATATACAAAACTTTTCTACACAACGCCTATTCGTCTCAGATAGGATTTTAACAACAGACCAGAGCAACAATTAACGCCAGAGTTTAACTTGGTGAATGTTGAAGTTCATTGGGGTTACTAACAGGAGTGTGGGTGACTCCAAAGAAGTCACACTGGTCTTCCTACTGTGATCTGTCTTGACCTCTGGCTTCTGCCGAATCCCTCCACTTGAGGGATGGTGATACCAACAGAGGACATTTTTATATCACACCTAATATTGTCAAGCACTGATGAATACTTTTTGTTCTTTATGTTACTTAATTCTCTGTTTGAATATTGAAAAACTGGAACTACAAGAGGTGAAGTCATTTATCTCATTTATCTCAATTCCTTGTATATAGTGGGGCATGGATGTATAGATAAGCCACATAAAATTTAGGTTTTCTCCATTTTTTATCATTTGCTGAAATTTCAACTTCTTGTCTGTTACCAACTAGAGGTCTTTACAGGCTCCTTAGAAATAATCTCTTTTCAGTATAGTCTTAGGGATTTCTAGCATGTGTCTCCTGTGCTAAGGATACTTTGTTTGATGGTGCTTTTACTGAATCAGGTATATTTGTGAAAAATAGAGAACTCTGTAAAAGAAAGGCCTAGCTGAGTTTTAAATATTCTTAATTCATGTCTTTTTTCTTCTCCCCTTTTTCATTCTTTCCTGTTTTGTCTCACACAGATACAGTATTCCTCCCTCCTTAAAGAAACACCGTAATTTAATTTAGCATGGTCCCTCTATTGAATCCCCTATAAAGACATAGGAACCAGACAAAAGGCAGCCAGGATCATGGAGTGAGTTATCTGAGGCTCAGGTAGTAGGCGGTGTCTGCCATGTGACTTATCATCATGTTAATTAGACTTTGAGTCCATCAGTCTGCCAAAGAAAGTTAGATGTCTCTGAGCAGAGGACACACTTGATCTTCGAATGAGAAGAGGACATGAGTCATTTCTGTTATAAATCGAGCTCGACAGGCGATGTCAGAAGCTCAGGACTAATAAGTCAGTGTCACTTCCTAAATCCTAACCTGGCCCCTGTGTAATTACTCTGGGGCCATTCCCCTTGAGTGCACTCCTGTCTTCTTACTTGACAAGGTATTAATTACCGGACCAGGGACTTCTGATACATCTGATCTCACTCAATCACTCAAATCCATGTCAGTCTCCATGCATGCTGCAATTAGTTATGGGGAGTCAGGCTGATAGAAAATAGACTAACTTGATCTCCACAATTCCTCCAGGCAAACCTGAAGAACATGTACACCCAGTGTCAGAATATGCCTTAGCAATTCATATCATTCTTTATTTTTATTACAATTGTCATGGCTATTATTGTCATCATTAGAACATCTACCACACAATAAAATGTAGGATTTTTTTCTGCCACATTTCTGGGCCATCTGCAATACAATTTGTGAGCTAGGCAAGCGATTGGGTTCATACAGATTTTTCCCAATTTATACAATATGCATTTTGGAAGGTCAAATGCAGAATAAATTTTATTTATCTGAGAGCTTGTCTTAAATTACTTAAGCCATCTTTGAGCCTCACCTTTGTCTGGGGCACAATTAGACCCTTGTCCTCTGTGTTCCCTTTACACCGCAGTCTGCATCTCATACGTCATAGATCGTCTTGCATTTTTTTTTCCTCATTTCAAGCAAGAAGTCAGAGCCTTTGGCCTACTTATCTGAGGAGTGGTTTATGTTTCTGGGCCCAAAGCCAAGGTTTTCTGCAAGACCCACACTTTCAAGGTTTTGAAAAACCTAAATTGAAAGTCATTGAATATCTCTACAAGATATATGGGAGGCCAGCGGCACAGGGAGGTTTGTTGTCTTTGAGAAAGTGCAAAAAACAGAGAGCGCGGAGGGTTCATGGAATCTAGAGTTTGAGGCGTGTCTCCTGGCAGAGCAGGGATTTGTTTTCAGCTACTAAGCAAGTGGCATTCAGAGGGCAGGGCAGTGGGCAAATGCTGTGTGGCATTTGCAGCCTTCCCAGATGGGGCCCATTCCCCACACAGGTAAAGATGCAAGAGAGAGAGCACAGAGATTCTACTTTGTGCTGAACAGTGTCAGCTGGGGCAGGCTGTGGACGGCAGGCTGAAGGGATCTCTCAGTCAATGTCTGGTCCATGGCAGATTCCAAGTCTTTGTCCACACTCTTGGGTTGCTGAGCAGGTAGAGAGCCACCTAACAGAAAATATTATTGGATGCTGCCTGCTGAAAAGGAAATCACATCCCCTGAGCAGTTAAAAGCATGAGCTCTCTAAGGAAAACCAAAGTGCAGAAATCTAGTGTCTAACTCACTGGTGCTTTCTGGAGACCCTGTTGGAATAAGACTGTAGCCTGAAACCTTAGAGATTCCTGTTTGACTGGAAATGTCTCATGTACTAAACCGTCTCTCCCTGGCCCATGCTGAATATCTGGAAAGATTTAATTCTCTGGTTCTCGGTCTGGAAATCTAAGAATACTCTAGAAACTAGAAAGTTACCTCTCTTTCCTACCAATCAGAAGTCCCATGCCTGGATTTGGATACAGATACCCAGCCCCATGATTATAAATAAAGTCTGGTGGGAATGGGAGGTGGGTTCTGACTGCACTTCCTCTGAGAAGCTGTGGGTTTTCTCACCTATTTTGGCTAACTTTTCTCGATATTTCTGTCTCTGTGAGTTCTTTCTTTCTGCCTTTCATATTTCCCAGTCCTAGGGAAGCTTCATGCACCACCATGTCTGATATGGTACTTTTAATGGCCAGGAGACAGACTCCTGGAAAGAGACCCCTATGTGCCTAGTTGGCTTAGGACATGCCTCTTTGTTTAACCATTTCTCCAGGCCTTCACACAAGTGACCGCTGTCTAATAGAGAATGTACCTTTTCTTTCCCACTAAGTAGTAAGCCAAGCTTAAGTCTGGCTGTAAAACTCTGCCAGCACATTTTTTTCTCCCTAACTTGCTTCGCAAAGGTATTCAAATGCAATACAACCTATGGTTTTCTGACGACCTTGGATGTTAAGTGGCGATTCTGAAGACTGCACTAACTTTCACTATTGTACCCAGACATTGCTGGTCTGAAATGAGTACTTTATATGAAACAAGACAGAAAAGCCTAGGTTTTGTTCATGGAGGAGGGCAGATGATCTTTGGAAGCCTGGAAGACAGGATTTCAAGTTCGAATCATCAGAACAGCTTAAATGTCATCCAGCAGAAACCCAAAAGGGGTAGGAGTAAGAGAAGTGAGCAAGAGTAGGGATGGGCTGTCTTCAGTGACACCTGTCTATTTCTGAGGAACTCTTCAGGTTGGCCTCTACCAGTGAAGGCCCAGGATACAACACAACACAACACAACACAACACAACACAACACAATATAACACAACACAACACGTGAGACAGTCACAATAAACTTTAATAAGCTCTATTTAGAAATCTTGGAAATTCCAATGCAAGTGGATAGTCCCATTGGAACCAGTTGACACTCAATGACATGTTTACTTTTGAAGTCATCAGCATAGTTGTGTGGCTCCCATTCAATTTCCTTTGTTCTGAAATTTGTTGCTACACTCCAGTTAAGCTGCCTTCTCTAAATCGTAAGTGCCAAGAGCTTAGACCTTGTGTCTGTCTAATTATTTTTGTAAATACCTAGGATAATTCTGTCCATAAGAACTGGCTGAATGTGATTGAATAATGAGCTGATGTTTGAAAAGTAGACAGGGGCTCGGCTCTGAGTCACTTCAAATAAAGATCCCTTCATAGCCTCCGTCTAGAATTTTTTTTTTTTAATAACAGGAAGCCTCTTAGAGACATGAGTGTCTTTGGGGCACATGGGGAAGAGAGTGTTTGTGACTGTGCATGTGAATGAATTCCCCAAATTCGCACTTGTGAATCTGCAGTAGACCAAGGCACCCGGGTAGATTTCTTGCTGAATTTCAATTCTAAATACTTCTTTCCCTGCTACCTTTGTCTGAGGAGGAGCAAGGCAGATGTCACCACAACGTTTACACTAGATAGGATCCTGGCCACAGAGCCTGGAATTTGTCGATGAAATGGCTTCTTTTTACTTCTGCTCAGGGCAAAACCAAACCAAACCAAAAACACCTCAAATTGAACATAAATCCAAAGCCTAAAGGTCTAGTTAGCTATAAGAAAGACTCTAAACTACCAAAGTTACTAGGAACAAGAATAATAAAGAAAATTCAAACTTCTCTTCTAATGATCAAATTGTGGACATATTCTCCTTGAAATGGAAAGGGTCATGTGGACGAAAGTAGTTGTAATACAAAACCTAAGACACAATTGGATCTTAGAGCACAGGGCTGTTGTTGACTGTGACAATGTCAGAGCTCACACAATTGTGAGCTTGGAGCTAATGAGGCCGCGGTGCAGGTGTTCAAAAGCAACCAGTATTTTAGAAAGAACCTTGGAATGTCCAGTGCTAATAGTGGTAGTGTCATTATCACAAGCCGTCATGTCCACGGGGCCTATTTTCATAACCATTTTAAATGTCCAGCTTGCTAGACGCCAAGGCCTGGAAGACTTTTCTTGGCAGGTATTGATTGAAGGCGACAGCTGGCTAAAGCACCAAACAGGCTTAGACTCGTCCACGAAGACTTTGGAGACAGGCCCAGAGTGGATAGCTGATTGGGCCAGGGAAGAGCAAATCTGTGGGAGTTTCTGTCTCATTTGATTAATTACCTTAGCTTTACATTGGCAGAGAAGGAGGACTTAAAAGGCAGTGCTTGTGGGGCTGGGTGTGTGGCGGCTTCTCTTTACCAACCTCCGGGTGCTGGGAGTGTGGCACCTGAGGCAGAGGTCATGGAGGGGTCAGCCCCAGCCTCTGCTCTGCCCTGTCTTACTGGTCCACCTATCAGCTCCAAGCAGATGGCTTTCAGCTCTGAATCTCTGATCTCAATCTCTCTTCTGAAGGTCTATCACATATTTTAAATTATTCACTGGATGTTTCTACTCAAAAACTGAAATTTATCCTGGATATATCTACCTCACTGCATTCCATCAAACAGTGCTTGTCCTGACATGTCCGATTTTGGCAGACACCACCCATTTTCTTCCTGTGTGGGATGAGGAATTTCTGAAGTCACTCCCCTAGAGTTCTCAGACTAGTTGCCCAGCGGAATTGACTAGTTATTTTGTTTTCCTCCAATGCCCTTTCTCTCAACATTCAAGACCCATTTTCTGTTCCAGCCTTGGCTTATCTCACATGGCTGCACCTAGTGCCTACTTATGGCTTTGACCTGAATGGTGATTTATATTGCTGGTTATTTTCACTCCTGCTGATTCACATGGCCTCCTAATACTTCATGTAAGGACAAGAAAACTGAAGTTCAATAAGTAAGTGATTCATCAAAGTCTCTGCTCTAACGTGGTGGACCACGTCTCCCGACTTCTGATTCCAGCTTTTTTTTTTAACCAGAGGCATTTCCTTCTTTAATTTAGGCACCTGGGATGAGTTCACCTGAACATCCCTGTCCTCTGGTCCGTTATAGCTGTGGACTAAAAGCTGAAGTTGTTACTATCCTTGAGTTTCAAGGCATTCTTTCAAGGTCTCTTAACTCTTTTTTTCTATTTCCTCTCTTAGACTTTTTTTGTGTGAATGGTTTTAGAAAACATGAGTGGAGGTGTTACATGATTTTTCCTTAGGGAAATCTCTTTTCTTTCGTATCTATAACTTATTTAAGCTATTCCCTGGAGAAATGTTTATTTACCTCAGAGCACCAAAGACACACCAAAGAAATGATTCCATCCAAGCCTAGTTGGGTGAACCAATGAGCTTCTTGAGGTTACTTTTACAGACACATGGGTTAGGGGTTACTTCTTAGAATATGAGTGATCCAAAGACACCACATCATTGAAAGACTCACCCATAGCATAGTGGCACCTTAAAACCTTGCTGCGTCCCTGAAACTCACAGCCCAACTTACAAGCACCTCTACCAGAGAGACTCCTCCGCAGAAATTGCTGCTTGTATAACTTCTGGGAGAGGCTGCATGAGTCTTAAAGAGTTTCTTTTATTTATTTGTTTGTTTGTTTATGTGTTTGTTTGTTTATGTGTTTGTTTGTTCCACTCATACAAACTTTTTTTTCTTTATTTATTTTCTTTTTAAATTTATTTTTTTCTACTCATACAAACTTGATGGTTCGTATGAGTGGAATAAACTCCCTCCTTCCACCCCTCCCTGGCTGCCCTTGTTCCCTCTCCCTTTTCCCCCTTCCTCTCCCCCTCTCTCCCTTTCTCCCAGTGCCCTCTACCCCCCCCCATTCCTGGAGTATCATTTAGTGTGCCACTCATACAAACTTAATAGGTACCCTGGTCCCCTCCATCCCTCCACCTCTTCCTGGATCCCCTTGCTCCTTCCCCCCTTTTCCTTTTCCCTGTCTCTCCCTTTCTCCCAGAACCCCCTCCTTCCCCCCATCCTCTGCGCTCTGATATTCTCTCTCCTGTCCTAACCTCTGACCAGATAGTTTTTCACTTTGTCCCTTTAGAATATCAAATACAGATGTTCCTTGGCTTGTGACAGGGTTGCAACTTGATAAATCCCTTGTAAGTTGATGGTAACTCCTAAACTGAAACTGGGCTTTGTCTGTCTAACCCATCGGGCAGCACAGATTAGCCTGCTTTGCCGTAATTGTGCTCAAAACACATCAGCCTACAGTCGGAAAATGCAAAAGAATATTGTGCTGGATTTCATCAGCTGGGCAGAGATAAAGATTCAGAGCCAAACTTCATGAATGCACATCTTTTTTGCACCATTATAAAGACAGAAAGTCATAAGTCAATGTCACTAGTTAGGACCATCTGAAGTTGGACTCACATGGCACGTGAGCCTTTTCAATTGGCTTTGTTCAAGTAGCAATATGTAGTGACGTTTCCTCCCTGCTTTTCCATAGCTTCATAGTTCATTTCTTTTTAGCATAGGATAAATGTTTCCTTATCTGGTACCATTATTTATCACCATTATTTATTCATCCAATTGTTGAAGAGACTCGATTGTTCCCACGTTTGGACATGTACAAGAAGGTTTCTATAAATCTCTGCATACATGTTTTTGGTGGAGATAAATTTTCAGTTTATTTGGGTAAACACTAAGGAATAAAATTGCAGGATGGCTGGTAAGAATGTGCTCCATTTGGTGAGAAGTTGCCAGATTTCTTTCAAAATAGCTGTTCTATTAAGTGTCCCAACAGCACTGAGTGAGTGTTTGCTCCTGTTCTTCCATATCTTTTCAACATTTAGCATTGTCTGTTCTTGGATTTTAGTCATTTTGATAGGCATGTGATGATAGTCAGTGTTTCAACTCACAGTTCTCTAATGACAAGGGAGGATGAGCATTGTTGCATGATTATTTTCCACTTGCTGTCATCTTTATGAGATATCTGCTCATATATTTTCTCTTTTAAAAAACCCAAATTTCTATTTTGCTATTTTGAGTTCTGAGAGATTTTTGTTCACATGGGAAATGGTGCTCTATTGATGTCATGTCCAGTCATTTTCCAAAGACAGTGGCTTGTCCTCCTTGACCATGTGCTTTGTGCATGGAAATTTTCAATTACGCTGAAGTCCAGATTCAATTCTTCTTCCAATGGATCACATCCTTGGCACACTACCTAAAAAGCTAGTATCATGTCCAAGAGCATCTACGTTTGTTTCTATGTTATCTTCTTTACTTTGTATTTCATAGTGTCTGTGATCCATTTTGAGTTAATTCAAAGGTCTGGACTCAGATTTTTTTTTTGCATGTGGACATCCAGTTATTTCAGGACAATCTATTGAAAAGATTATTCTTTCTCTATTGAATTGCCTTTGCTCCTTTGTCGTGGTTCAGCTGATTACATTAATGCGGTTCTGTTTCTGGGCTATTTTGTTCCATTGATCTATGTGTTTCTTCCCTTTGCCAATACCACATGCTGTGATTACCATATCATTATAGTAGGTTTTGAAGTTGGATAGTGCCAGTTTTTTACTTTTGTTCTCTTCAAATATTGTGTTGGCATTTCTGGGATTATTTTGCATGTTCATATATTTAGAATTTGTCAATGTCAGCTTCATATTACTATAAGGAAATATAGTAATAAGGAATATAATAAGGAAATATAAGGAAATACTGAAATAATTAAGCTATAGATGAAAAGATTTGCTTAGCACATGATTTTGAAGGTTCTTTTCCATGATCAGGTGTCCCATTGATTTGGGCCTCTAGGAAGAACACACATCACAGAGAGGCAGGAGCACATGGTAGACCCCCTTCTTATATCTAATACCTGGAGGCAAAGATGACTGGGCTCCCATAATGCCTTCAAGGATATGTCCCAATGATGTAAATAAAGCTCTACCTCTGAGACATCTGGCCATTCAAAATAATGGTAGCTATAGTGCTCTTGTAAACGTATTTGCCAAGTTGAGGAAATTCCCTGTATTCCTAGTTTGTTAAGTTTTATTGACTGAGCACTGGAATTTGCCATATGCTTTTTCTGCATCTGTATAATCAAATGATTCTTTTCATTTTTAACCAGTTAATTTGGTGTGTGCATGTGCGCATGTGTGTGTGTGTGTGTGTGTGTGTGTGTGTGTGTGTGTGACATGAATATGAGTATGCAGGTGTGTGGGCTGTGTATGCGCATGCTGAAGCCAAGGAAGGTGTCGGGTGTCTTCCTTTATTGCGTTCCTCCTTATTGCCTTGAGACGGGATCACTCACTGTACTTGATATTCGCCATTTGCTAGGCTGGTTGGCTAGTGAGTCTCTTGGGATCCGTGATCCACTTGATTATGTCCATAGTGCTGAGGTTATAGGCACAAGCATCCATGACCAACTTCTTACATAGGTGCTGGGGCTTTGAACTCAGATCCTCATACTTGTCGAGCAAGTGCTCTTACCTCTGAGCTATCTTCCTATACCTTCTTCAACCAGTTAATATAACTCATTCCTGATGATGGGTCAGCCATTCTATGTCAGAATAATCCTGTTCAATTATGTTGTGTAGTTCATTTGCATATGGCTGAATCTTATTTACTTTTTACTCATTTATAAGTTCATTGAGGATTTTTTCATGTATGTGTGCAGGAGATATTGTTATCTCTGATTTGGCTTTCAGGTTTGATTTACCATTAAGGTAATACTGGTCTCATGGAATGAATTAAGAGACCTTTCTGATTCTAGCTCTTTAAAGAAATTACAAAGAATTTGGTATTGTTTTCTCTTTAAATATTTGAAAGAATTCATTGGTGAGCATACCTTTGCCTGATGCTTTCTATTTTGGAAGATTTTAAATTATCTCTTTAATATTTCAAGCATATTTGTATGGTCTATTTTTTTCTTGTGTGAATTCTGGCAGGTAGCCTAATATAAATTTCAAAAGTCGTTTCATCTAGGTTATGAAAATTGAGGGCGTATTATTGGTCACACAATTTACTATTGTTTTCAGTGGGTTCTGTGGTCATATTGCCTTTTATTTATGATATTATTACTGTCAATACAGCTTCCCAGATCCTCTCTGTGTGGAAAGAGCAACTGTGTAAGCAACTATGTAAATAGCAGAATTTACTTTGCTCTGCATGTCAGCGCTTGGTGGTGTGCCAGGGCGATGTGCTCATGGTCTAACATTAACCTGAGTTAACTAAGTGCTGCTAGCACTTAGTGCCTGTTCAGTGAGCAGATGCAGGAGCACATTATGCCTAGTGTGGGCGAGAGATCTTATGTCCTAGTCTGTACATTTGAAAAACAAGATTTTAAAGAGAAACAATGAAAGGAAAGAAAGTAGTTTTTTGAACTCAGAATCTCTATGCACTAAAGAAAAAACATGTGTTCAGAGAGATGGTTCAACAGGTAAAGGCATTTTTCACTGAATCCAAAATCTTGTTTGATCTCCAGAATATACATGGTGAAAGAAGAGAACCCCAACTCACATCAGTTGTCTTCTGATCCCCCCATGCATATGCATGCACACATGACAAATAAATAAATAAAAAATGTTTTAAAAGGCAAAAATATGTATGAATGTGTTATACTGAAAGTAATATTGCATTTAGAGTTATGAAACCTGAACTTAAACTCTGTTTCCATTGTCTTGGACAAAAGTTACCTCTATAAGTTTCAAATAACACCACAGGGAGTGGTTATGAGCATATAATATGGTAAGGTGCTCTACACAGGTGATTATTTCCCACCAAATCTTCATTAGGAATGAGGGTGAGGGGGAATCAAATGTTTACTGTTTGTCACAAAAGCGAATGGCTCAGATATACTGTTCACTCCATCACTTTGTTTAGTGAAGAGGTGAATCTTAATATTGCTACTTTGCTCAATTTACATTAAAAAGTTCCACATTGTGCTCTAAGTTTGCAGAACTTGAGATTAATGCTCAGTGGATGTTTATAAAGATGTGTGTTTATTTCTGTGTCGCGGCTTCACGCTCGCGGGCTTACACTGTCTGGTATAAGCTCTCGTCAATTCCTAGCCTCTAATGTGTTTTTAATTAATGGACGTATAATGAAAGCATTGAGAATCTCCTCTTTCATCACAGAGAAGTGAGGCCTGAAATTGTATTTTGGGTTTTCATGTGCTTTTTGTGCGTGTGGTTATTTAAGGTTTATTGCCAAAAGGAGGTGTAATTCCCTGCGGTCCATCAGCAGAGCTAATGGAATTTCTGAATTATCACTTATGGAGGGCACACAGAGTTTTAAAAGTGTAACTGATTCCAAAGCAGTCCCCTTCCATGATATGAAATTCTGTTTAATTTTTATGGAAATCATTTTTTAAGCATGTTCAACCCAGGACTCTGCAAAGAGGACACTTCTGGGTGAGTAACTTACTCATCCTCCCTGCCCCGTCTCTCTTTCTTTCTTTCGCAGGAGCGATCCGTAATTAATGTCTTCTAACCCTTGGCTCCGTCTTTCCCAGTAGGTTCTCACCATGAACCAATACTTATTAGACACATCCATACCCAGTGATGTTGTGAGTTTGTCATTTTCCTGCAGAATTGCACCCTCGGTGGGTACCAGGTAACCAATATGTGGAAAAACTTTGGCCTCTTGGATGAAGAGTGACCAGTTTTGCATCATCCTGAACTCAGAAATACTTCAGAGGTTCTAGCCATGTCTGCTCCTTAGACCCTCCTCAAGCCATCAGCCAGACAACAGCTGCGATTGGACACTCACTGGCACAGACACTGCCTGGATTCTTTTTCCAGTGCTCTCCTTAGGGGGCTGGATCTCCTTACTTATCTTATTGGCTCATGTTTCATTCCTTGGTCATCTCATTCTTCAGCTACACCAAGCTTTGTTCAGCTCTTCTAAGGCATCCGTCTCTTCTTGGTTTCTGAGTATATTTATGCTGTAGGTTTCTTTCCCTGTCTTCTGAACATATACAACCCTACTGGAGGTCCTTCAGTTCATTCTAAGGCACCTGAGTTTGGGGTGGGTACTTTCCAGTGCAATGCCACCATATCTTGCTCTTGCCCTTCTCAGCATTGTATGCCATATTACATTTGCCTGTTGCTCGTCTGTTATCCCTACCTCAACTTCAGATGACAAGAGAGCATGTTTGTTTTACTCCTAGTTTTATTTCTATATCTAATAAAGGGCCTATCATACAGAAGAGCCCTTGATGAAAACTCATGGAAAGAAGAAGCATTGACCTCCTATCTTCAAACAAGTTTGTGTGTGGCCTGCTAGAGGTTGAACACCCAGCTGCCTTTGAAGAAACCAGCCCTGTAGTCGCTTTTATTTATCCCTGATCCCATCTTAGATAGGACCCGAATGTTCTGAAATGCTGAAACCTTTATAGGATCCTCGAGCTCTGCAGATTAGGAGTGGAGGAGGTATGTGGGAATGTGAACTTTAGTTTAGAGCATTGTTTTTGTAGGCTGAATCCTCTGAAACTTTTCTGCCCCCGATCCTGTTCAGGAGCTGTGCAGTATGTGTTTGTGTGTGTGTGTGTGTGTGTGTGTGTGTGTGTGTGTGTGCGTGTATGTGTTTTGCATGTATGTGGGCATGTGTACAAGAATACACTTGAGTTTTTGCCAGTAGCATATGACATGGGGAATCATGCTGGATTTCTCTACCTCCATATTGCTTTGCTCTAGAGTTTTCCAGATTCTGTCTTCCTGGGTCCAGAGGTATAGCCCGACACCATATCTGCCTGGAATTTTAAGTGGGATTTGGGGATTTGAACTCAGGTGTTTCTACTCATGAGGCAAAGCCTGGGCTATCTCCCCAGAACCATGCAGTCACAGCTTTATACAGAGTTGGCCTCTTCAAGCGCCCCCTCATTCCCTTGCTCCTCACCTGTGTCAGACACAGCAGCTTATACTGACAAAGGAGCTTAAGAAAGGAGACCCCTCTCCTCCCACACTCTCCATCACTACAACCTCCCCTCCCTTTAGGTAAGAAGGGGTCACAGCCACAAACTTGTGTCACAAACTCATAGATCTATGTTCCTAGGTCTATTCCAGAACAGTAGAAGTTACCCTTTCTATATATCTGTTGAAAGACATGAATGAATGAAACTATGAATCATAAATATAAAATGAACTGCAGTCAGATTTTGTAATTCAAGAGTAATCAGCTTTCTCACTCTTAGTTTAACTCCTTGCATGAAGAACCCAGCTGCTGGAGAGACATCAGGAGGGTCCAGAGGCTAAGCTTAATTCTCAGCTTGCTTCAGATTGCACATGAAGCTTGAAGGGTATTTTTTCATACTTACCATTTATTGTCAATTTTTCCAAATTATGCATTTGTTGGAAATGCACATCTACTCAAAAGATAAAATGAGGGTCTAACTTCAGGCATAGCAATGTTACCTCTTTAAAAGGGCATGCACTCTCTGCTCTACCGCCTTCCTCCTGTCTCCCTGTTGTTGCCAGCATGCCCAGTCCATGCATAAATTGCCTGTTGAGTTCCTGACTCTTAGGCCAGAGATCTAGTATTATCTAGGTCTGACTTCTAGAAACAAGTCTAGTGTTCTTGCTCTAAAGAGTGTATCTTCTCCTTTCATACACACATTTGGATAGACTGTGCTCTAAGAACCTTTGCTGGTTAAAAGAGACAGGGTTATCATGAAAAACATCACACCATGCTAAAAAATGTTTAGGCACAAACCTTTATACTGGTGGCATAAAAGATGCGATTAGAATGATGGTTTTTGAAGTTTTTTATGTAAAGGAAAATAATCATATATATGGATAAGTGGGAAATGGAGATGTCACTTTACTTGGTACAATCCTGGCTTTCCTCGCTTAGTTTGTTAAGTTTTTGAGTGTCTAGCCCAAGCAGACTTCAGACATGCTGGGTAGGTGAGAATGATCTTGAATTTCTGGTCCTCTTTCCTCCAGCTCCCATGCCAGGATTACAGATGTGCACCACCATGCCTAGTTTATACAGTTCTGGGGAGCCAATCCAAGGCTTTGTGAATGCTAGGCAAATACTTTACCCACTGAACCCAATCCATAACCCTTATTTAAACATTGAAAAAGTTTAAGAGAAAGGAAATGCATTGAACTATAAAAGTAGCAATCTGTGCACCAGTGGGGCTGCATGTAAGTTTTAAGTTACAAAAATGCATTATTTAATTTCCCCTGAATATTTATTATATTTGTAATTATGAGAAAAATAATTTTTGAATAAAAGGAATTGGGAGTATTCCTACATGGTAAGTGTAGAATTTCTATAAAATTTGTTATGATCCTAGGGAGAAGTTCAGCCTTTGGGTATCTGAGTTACCTAGTTAATATTTTTTCCCACATTGAAGGAACATAGTTTCCATGGAAGAGCCATAGGGAAAGCTTGGGGCAACTGAGCAAATAAGCACTAATTGCTCTTGCTGTTGGGGTATCTGCTCCAAACGACGCTTGTGCCCACACTTCTGGGACTGTGGAAAATTAACAATTGAGTAAGTCACATCAAGAAACCGAGGGCAACAGAAGTAGGTGATACCATTGAACAGAACCTCAAAGAGCAGAAATGAAGAGACCAACATGCAAAAGCAGAATGAATAAAAGCATAAAAATTGAAGGACATTTAAAAGTTTGAGACAAAATACATAAATGAAAAACAAAAAAAAAATGGAAAAATATCAGAAGCGTGGACATTCAAAGGGTTCAGTAAAGAAAGGAAAAATACTGAGTTTTGGGACTAAAACAAATGCAGCTGTGAGAAGAATAAAGCTAATCATAATGATGAAATTTACAAAATAAGGGAATGTCATGGTTTGACATGAAAGAAACCCCAAAAATTCAACATTTGAAGGAAGAGAGCATAAGATTATGATAACACGAAATGATAAGATAAAAGAAAAGCCCAACTTAGAAGATGAGCAACAAGAAAGACACAAGACAGTGATGTTATTCTGTTTTATGCTATTGTGAGTACCACAGGCAGGTAATTCAGGAAGAGCTGAAATTCTTTCCACGGTGCCGAGAGATCCAAGGATAAGATGTGGGTATTTGGAATGTGCTTATTGCTTCCTTGAGCAGCAAGGAGATGGGAAAAGGCAGAGAGAAGAACAAACTCAATGCTCACATGACAGATCAGAGAAGAGCAAGCCTTTTCTTCAGCTGTTAATTCATAGGGGGTGGACACCTTCCAACCCAGTTCCATAGGGGATTGGTTTCCAACACATAAAATCAGGGGAGACATATTCAGAATACAGCAAAAACTTAAAAAATATATTGGAATTAGAATAGGTACCCTCCAGTGGAGATTATGATAGTGGGGGCTTACATGGATTTATGAAGACTTTGGTTGCTAGTGGTCGCTGTCTGAACTGGTTGTGTCCAGGTTCTTGGTGTTATATTCAGAGATAGCAAAGTTGAAAGATTTTATTCAGAAGCAAAGCTGAAGTTCAGGTTAGATACACTGTAAAAGAGCAGTGGATTATTAGAATGTTCACTGAGCTTCTGAAGCCTGGGGCTTCTTTCTGTGTGTGCCTGGGAGGAATCCTTGGTTGCGAAGGGACAGATGTAGATGGTCTTTCAGTGTGGACTGATAGGTTTGACTTATATAAACCTTTGTTCACCCTACACATCCCTTCCTCTGATGCATCTGATTTTAATCATATGTACGCCCAGTCTTATATAAGATACCAAAGGGTTTTTTCACCAAAAGAACTCAAAGAACTCAGCCTGCCTTGCTCTACTGCTCCTCCAAACCTGTTCAGGCTACATCAGTCCATTTTCCTTAGTCTCAGGATACATTTCAAGATGTATTTAGCCACAAAAGAAAAGTCACTAAGAGTTGCTAGGGCTGTCAGTCAGACTGACTCAGTGCCTTGGAAAGAGACGTGCATGAGGTCTGATGTAGTGTGTGGACCCAGATACTAAGTGTTTTGTTAGGAAAGAGGTGTGTGCATAGCGCAAGCCAAGCAGAGTCTCAAAGTTGCTAAGCTAGCCCTGTGCTCTGTGCTTCTAGCACTGCGACGAAAGTGCTATTGCCTTCCTCTTCCTTTGAAGCAAAGTCAACCCTGCCTTTAAGGCTTGTCTTACAGTCACTGGTCGGGAAGGCCCGGCTCTGAGCTGCAGCATCACCTGTCTTCGGATCCAAGAGTCTTGTCCACACACACTGTAGCTGTGCATAGATGGAAATCTTAAAAGTTCTGCAGAGTACTTAAAAATCAAGGCACTTCTGATGAAGATGGAAAAGGAGGTAAAGGACAAAGACCAAGCTGACACCATTAATAAAAACTGCCTTGCCAAACTGAAATATCTCTGAACTTAAGCACAGATTCCGGGCTCAGAGAGTAAAGGTCCGGGGTGCAAACTGCGTCCTCCCTAAAGGAGGTCACAGGAAGCACTCATCTCCACAGTTCCTTGTGGTCCCTGCTCAGATGCTGCTGTAACAGCCGCACTTACTGCTCAGACATTGCGAGCAAGTTGACTTGAGAAAGAACCGTCCTTAGTTACTGAAGAAGATAGGACAGCTGGGTGGGATTAGGTAGAACATTACAGAAAGGTCCCTCATCTTTCCTTGTAAACGATTCCTTTCTTACAGAGGTTTGAAGTATTCAAGTCTTATGGCTGTGGAATTTTCTTTAAAAACTGATTAATACTGTTTGTACTTTCCTAAGCACCTTGATCAAAGAAATGATTTAAGCATAAATCACTCCCCTAGTGTGGTGCACTTTTGCTCCACTATCATTTTTGAGGTCGCTCGCTTATTATATAACAAGCAGGCTCTTGTGAAAAGAGAGGACATGATAAAAGTGATTTTGGGAAAGCATTTGGTTGGAACATCAAATCTTGTGTGCACTTTTCAATAAATTAGAAAAGCCAAATTCAACTGGCACCCAAGGTGCAAAATTTCGCACATGGTAGGTGTGAAGAATTTCCCACAAAAAATCTATTTTGGACAATGCTGACACTTAAATACGGGGAACTTCATGCCAGAGTTTAGGTGGATGCAAAGAAATCACAAGGTCAGCCTGAGCTGGCTTTTCACTGTTGTCCAGAAGTTCAGCACAGTCTTGTAAGAAGCCTGGATTGATTTTATTTTTGTTTCAGCTATTAGACTGTTCTTCCTGTACTAAAATATATGTAGGACATTACTGTTCTGATTGCTTTAGAGTTCAAAAAGGCACCACAAAATATCCCAGCAATCTACTTTGTCGTAAAATATCAAACTAATACAAGACGCTGGAGAGGGACAGAGGAGAGCTGAGGCTGCAGTTAACTCCTCATCCTTACTTTCCTTTGAAATTAAAGAATATTGTGCTTCTTAGTGGAGGATGTGAGATTAAAGCTCATCCTGGGCCTCAATGTAACAAGTACCTGCAAAACTGAGCTGTACCAAGTCCTGTCTTTTATAGAATCAAGAAATGCTACAAACTCCGAGCTGTGAAAAATGAGCTATGTTCAGTGTACAGAGAGAGATGGCTAATGACAAGAGAGAAACGATCTCCAGTTATCAAGCAGAGAGGACATGCAGGGACTGCTAGTCCAAGGGACCAGTTTGGGGGTATTTGGAAAACCACAGAGACACCCTTGATTCTATTGAACCTGAAGGAATGATACCCATCAAGTTTTACCCATTCCATTTGGTTATCACGCCTCTTTACATTCTTGCTGGCTGTGTCCATTTCTAAGGGGCTCCTTGTCTTGGATGTTTCACCATGTTGTGAAAAATGTCTTTTCCTTGGGTGATATTTTTATGTTGGGAGTGGGATTTGGTGAGGAAAGCCAAAGATGAAGTTCAAGTGTATTTGCAGGAAGTCAAGGGTGCGCACTTCCGACATGGCTCGTCACTGCTGGTGGTACCTTGAGCACCCGGCTAAGGTGATGGTTTTCCCATGTGTTCTTCCATCCTCTGTGTCTAGAAACTCTAAGGAGAGGGGAGCTATGCTGCTCTTCAAGAGGAAACTAACTAGATAGATCATTTGGAATTCTTCCACATTGCAGATTTGATTTGATCATTTTCTTATCTATTATTGATGTAATTATTTAATGACACCCTGGTTTCATGAATATTTATTTAATACTTTCTCTTACAACTCAATCCTACTTAACTTTGCTGCTCACAATGTTTCATCCTTGGGAGTCCATTAAGAAAGTTCATGCCTATGTACTTGTAGCATATCCCATCATTTTAGGTTCTTGTCTATTTACTTTTAGTACTTTTTTTTTCTATCTTCTGGCACTATGAGGTGCTTTGGGCTTATTGTGCATCTTTCTTGCCTTAGCCCTAAGATATAATTTTATACATTGTGACTGGGTTGTCACTGGTTTTAAGTTCTGTCATCTAATAAAACAAGGGAATGCCCATATATTAACTTACACACATACTGCAAGCATTTCAACTTATCTCAACCATGTATAATGAATACGTTAAAGTAGTCATGAGCTTAATTGAGGGCTTCAACTCTATTGCATTTCCTTCTGGATTCAGTCTAGCTTTTTCCAGTTGCCTTTCTATTATCTCCCACCCAATGGTGAGATACCTGGCTCCAACCGATCTGCTTTTATTCATTCAATATATGTGAATGGTGGTTTCAAAGTGGCTCATTAGCGATCCTATGGAAAGTGATCAAGTACGGCTGATATGTCATACATTTGCCTTTAGTCATGGTGGCATTCAATTCCAGAATTACTTTTGTAAAATTATTTCCTCTGTATTAGTCAGAGTTCTCCAGAGATCCAGAGGAACAAAACAAATAGAACAAGTATGTATTTGAACAAGGGGACTTATTAGATTTGGCTTACATGTAAGTTCTAGGTAGCCCAACCATGGCTACCAGTAGCTGCCTAGTCCATGAGGCCAAATGCTTCAGTCATCCTGTCTGGTATTGAAGACCTGAAGGATTCCTGGCAAGCCACTGGTCTTTAATCTGTGTTGGAGTGCCAAAGAAACTGGGTTCTGACGTCAGTGAAAAATGGCAGCAGCAATGGGAACTTGCCAGGGCCTTATGAAGGCAAGAAGGCCAACCACAAATTTTTTCTTTTTGGAACTTCCTTCATCTGGGCTGCCACTGGAAGGCACTGCCACACTGAGGCGGGTCTTCCCATTTTAAATAACTTGATCTAGAATCTCTTACATGTGTGCCAGATGGAAGATCTGTCAGTCGATTCCAGATTCTAGTCAAATTGACAATTGAGATTAACCACCACTTTCCTGCTCCTTTTACAGCAAACATTTGTAGCATCATTAGATTGTTTTTCAAACTATAGACTGTATTTTATCCTTTCCCATACTCTTCTAGTTCTTCTAATAGTATATACTAGTAATCACTCTTTGTACTCTGAATGTCTATGGGCTTTGGCAAATACATAATGACTCATGGCCATCATTTTAATATTATACACACTATTTCTACTGCTCTGGAAAGGAATCCCCTGAGTCACTTATTCAAAACCTCTGAACCTTTGGCAACCACTGATCTGTTTACCATTATTCTAGTTTCATGCGCATCAATAGAATAATGCAACATGTGTCCTTTTCATAGTAACCTCTTTTGCTGACAATGTGTCACTTAGATATCTATACATTTTTCACAGTTTGATAGCTCACATTTTAATGATTGAATAATATCCCATGTTTCATTACAGGATGGTTGCACGAAGTTTATCAATCCATTCATCTATTGCAGGATATATTGGTTGCTTCTGATTCAGAAGCACTTTTAATAACAGTACTAACATGTAGGTTTTTGTAAATACATAAGTTTTCCATTGGGGGTATAATTACTTAAGATAACTAGGAATGTAACTGCTGAATTGTTCTTTTTTATTTGTGCATATGCACAAGCATACATGTGAACATATATGTGTGATGTGCGTACTTGTGTATATGAATGTGTTATGCATACAAGAGGGCACTTAAGTGTTTGTGCCTGTGAAGGCACAGGGTGACATCAGGAATTACCCAGGATTACTCTACCTTCTTGTTGTTTCATTCTAGGGTTTCCCAGGAAGTGCAGGCTGGAAGTGCAGGCTGCCGCCATTTCTGCCCAGTATTTTTACTTGAAATCTGGGATCTGAACTCAGATCTTTCTGTTCGTGAAAAAAAAGCTTTAACTCCTAAGCCGTCTCTCTAGCCATTTATTGTTGGACTGTATGGTTAGATTATGTTTAGTTTTACAAAAAACTGCCAACTACCTTTCCAAAGTGGTTGTATACTTTTGAATTCCCATTAGCAGTGAATGAATGTTCCTCTTGTTCTGATACTTATCAGAATTCATATTGTATGGTTTTTAGTCACTCTGAGAGTTATGCAAGTCATTGTTTTAGTTTGTATTTCCCTAGTGGTATGCAATGTTCAATATCTTTCTATCTGTTTATTTACCATCTGCATAGCTTTGGATATTTTCCTCCTTTAAAAAATGAGCAACAATTCTGTTATTTCCTTTTTCTTGCCTTGGAGATTCTTTTATGGGCCGTCTTAGTTTCATATTCAATTGTTGCAAATGAATACATAACTCAAACAATTTAGGGGAGCAAGGGGACTTTTATTCCAACTTAGGATTTCAGGTTATAGTTCAACATGGCAGAAGTCATACCAGCAAGAGCTGTAGGACAGACCTTACCATGTCCACATCACCAGTGGAGGACACAGGACCTCTAGCTTGCCAGCTTGCCAGCTTGCCACCTAGCCTTCTCTCATATTTATCCACCTGCCCAGGAAATGATCCCGCCTACCATGGACTGGGTCTCCTCACATCGATCATGTAAATTTTTTTTTATTTATTCAATTGTGTGTGTGTGTGTCTGTGTGTAGAACCATGGGCGAATTCGGGAACCACCATGGACTGCCTCCACCTCCTCCTTGTTTACTCTGTCCTACCGGGACCAGAAATGCAAGCCGCCCCCCACTTGCACCCAGCATCTATACGTAGGATTTAGGATCCAAACTCAGGACCTTCTGCCTGCAAGGCAGTGGCTTAACCCCTGAGCCACCTCTCCAGCCCCCACATCAATCATGTAATCAAGAGTCTCCTACAAACGTGTGCAGAGATCTGTGCTAATGAAGGTGACAGCCGAAGCCAAGGGGCACATGGGCCTCAGTGTATTCTTTGTGTTTCCTTATCTTTGAAAATACCTTATCATTTGCATTGCAACAGTAGGGGCTACTCACTGTTCACCAGGGGTTCAGAGAACCCCCTTTGACTTTCACAGGGCACATGATGTGCACACCTGTTGGTTGTTTACCTACTGTGGGTCAGCTGGAACCTGTTTCTCTTTCTCCTGCCTATTCTATGAAATGTGATATTCTGTGATAATTCGAACCTGAGTTTTCCCTTGCTGGACTGCACACATGAAGAAATTCCTGAATCTACTATTCTTATGGTTTTCCCTTTCTTTCCTGTGCTAGACTGGCTTGGCAGTGAGGGGTGGGGCACTGCCTGTGTCCCTCCCACCCTTGCCCAATACTGGGCTTGCAGACCTGGGATGCCCAGAATTTACCTGGGGGTTGGGGGTCTGAGCTCTTTATTTTTTGTCCACTGAGTTATTTCTCTAACCCCCTTATTCATTTTTCTAAAGGGAGAGGCAATATCTAATCTTAACATTCCACACAATATTATTTGAAGTCAGATGTTCCGGGTCAGTGTCTTATCTACTCTCTGAACTATACCCAAGCAAATTCCTTAATCCAGTTGGACTTTGATGTCTCACTTTTTCACATAACCCTGATATAAACCAAGTGAGAAGAAAATAGCTTTTCATTTCCTTGTCTACAATTTCCAAACATCTGGCCATGGACTAGCTATCATTTTTCAAATAAGTTTTGTCTTTCTTTGTATATTTTATTGTGTCTCTATTACTAGAATGTGCTTCTTTATATGTTTTTATCTGTGCCAGTTTTTTCCTTATCCAATTTAGCTGCTCTCATATAAGAGCTCAGTCCTATCACGTCCCAAGTTTAGTACTAGGCTGACCAAACCAGTATATATATTGGTCTATACACACACATATATGCATATAATGTGTGTAGACTTGTGTACTTCTGGACTTGTGTACTCACTATTCTACAGATTATTTTTGATGTCTATTGCATTTCCCTCTTATTCAAAATTGTGAAATCCATGTAAGTTTATCACTAAGTTTATAGTTGAGGTACTTAGGACTGCACCTGACTCAAGATGCCTGTCTCCTTGCCTGGGATCTCAATGCTTGCTAATTTTAGATAACTCCTATCACAGGTGAATAGCAGCATCTCTGTTTGAGGTTTCAATCTGTAAGTAGGGATTTGTGATGAGCAGGGGTTAAGGGCAGAGTGAAGCTATGAGACATGGATCTGTCTCTTGACTCTATCTTTGACTCAATAGTTCCAAATCTGTCAAATAGAAGTATAAAACAATGGTGCAGACAATTCAAATTAGCCCAACTGACCAGATCAACAGCTGGATGCCATTTCACCTTGAAATGGGTACTGAGTGAGTCTCACGGTACTTCTGTCTGTACTGGGACTTTGTTTCTGTCCACCAGATGAGGTCACCTGTGCCTTTCTTATTGGAATGTTCCAGAATGAAAAGGCAAGATGTCTCTGGACATGATTCCGAGGAAGCAAATCTTAAAATTGTTTTCCTTGAGAGAATGAGGAAAGCAGGCCCTTTCTCCTTGAGCTGTTTCTTGGCTTGTATGTGGCTGATTGAGAGGCTGGGAGTCATGTTTGAGCCTCCGTATTGCTTCCAAATGAGAGTGAAGAGAACATAATTTCTTTGGGAAAAATTTCACTGTCAATTATATCTTACCTCCTGCAGAGATTAGCCAGACACATTCCACTGACGGTATATAAAAGTAGCATCTTAAGGCCATTGAATTGTCCCTCGAGTCACTCATAATATTCCTTAAGACTATAAAAACATCCCCCAAATTATTTTATCTTTTTTTTAATTGGAGGATTCTTTGACCTCTCTCTAATAGCTGCTCCCTAGGAAATTTCTTTTTAGTCAAAGCCATACTTTTTATCTTGGCCTTCCAAAGAAGCTGATCTCTGTGTGTGCAGACATCTTCATACATATTTGAAAATATAGAAAATGATAACAGAGGTTTTGTGGTTGTTGCTTGAGACATAAAGTGATTTCTCTGGATTGACTTTCAATGGAGTTAGAGATGAAAGAGAATGCCCTGAGGGGGGTCACCAACCAGTGTTCACACAGCTGTCTTAGCCCCTCAGGCAAATGGTGAACTTATGTTCTTATGTTCTCCTGCAAATTCTTGGTGCTCAACTTGCTGTATTTCAAAGTAAGCATGAAGTCAGTGTTCGAGGAACTTAAGCAGTTGACCACAAAGCATTATGTCTATGTCGATGACCATGTGATGACCATGTTAGGTATTTGGAATATTACTTTTGTGTGGCAGCCAGACTTTAATATCAGTGTGTGGAATAAGCCATTGTAATAACACCTAAAGCATTCTTCCAGGACCACTGTGTTTCAGACAACTGTATTTCATATGTCATGCTGAGCCAAAGTTGAGGCTTTGGAGGAATGGGAAATGCATGGGCAATATTACACCATATAACCACTTAGCTTTATTTCTCCACTAACTTTAAATGGTAGCTGTGGGGAAGACACAATCTGTCTTGGGCCCAGAGTGTCCCTGCATGTTCTTGCTGTTTCTTCCAACTGAGAACACAAGGCCCTGACCACTCTTTACCAGACAGTTTCTCCGAGTTGTGTGTACAGTGATCACACTTGAGGGACGAGGTAATATTTCCCTTCGGACCAAAGGCAGACTTGCTGCTGCTCACTATGGAGGTGCTGGGTCCCAAGCACTGTGTTCCTTCCCTGTCGATGCAGTCCACTTTATTTGTGGGCGTCTGTCATGTCGCCCCCATGAAATCTAAAAAGCCTGGGGAAATGCCCAAGCTTTGCGGTGAATGCCTCACATCTCTATCCCAAGGTCTGTGAAGTAATGACATACTCTTTTTTGTTTTTTGGAGGGAGGAGAGTCAAATCTCTTATCCCTTGTAGAGTTCCTGAATTTATATTTATAGACTAGGTCCTTTAAGCATTGTTCATGTTATTTCAAATGATCAGTATAAAGAATCTTGGCTTTTAGTTTTTTTCTGGCTGTACTGCTGTAGCACTTATTCTGCATTGTTACTGATAAATTTGTGACAAAACAACTGAAGGGAACAAGGTGTTTTCTTCTTTCTTCTGATAGTCTGGTTATAGGCTAGCCTGGCAGGAGAGCCCACACCAGCACCAGGAGCTGAGGGCACTGGCCACATGAAATCCACAGGACTGCTGAGTGAGGGACAATTCTCGCGTGTCTGTTGGGCATGTCTGGCCAAGTACAGAGGAGGATGACGACTTCATTAACCAGCTCCCGCTGTCTTAGTACCTGTGCAGGGACTAGTCCTGCCCACCCTAACTGGGTCTTCCTCATCAATCAGACAATCTCCCACAGGCTTGCTTAGGGCTTAACCCTGCTGCTAACCTCTCACAACTGCACCCAGAACGCAGAGCCTTCCGTTGCCAAGTTGACGCCCATGTCTACCTAGGACAACTGCTAAGTGATTGATCAGGAATGAAGATTTTCTCTGAGCTTCCACCTTCATCTACAAGATGTGGGGTCTCCACTGTAACCTGGGACACCCACAGCATGTGACCCTCAGGCTCTTTTTTTTTTTCTAGGGCAATGGTGCCACTGTGTTTCTGTTCTCAACAGGGTCCCAGATATGAGGGCCACTGCCCTGCTCAGGGCTCTTTCTGTCTCTTAGCGATCCCCCCATTCCAGTTTCCCTCATGCTTTCTGTCTCATTTCCTACTTTTCAGGAAGCGTACGTGAAGAGAAATCAGAACTTCCCCCCTCTATTTCTTGATCCACTGGCTACTTTCTAAGACTGTTTTCCTAATAAGACTGTGACATTCACAAGGCCGTGGAATGCACAAGGCCGTGGAATGCACAAGGCTGTGTGTGCACAGCTAAGGGGCAGAACCAGTCTTTACCAGAGCATCAACTGTTACGATTTGCCTGCTTCAAGGGTCTTCTCAGGACATGGGACTTTTATATTTTAAACCAGCTCAGACTTGAGGAAACTGTTATATTATATATTTTTTTCTAAATCTATACTTTCTTTTTTTCTATATGCACCTTTATTTTTTATTTTTTTATTAACTCTGTACTTTCATGTATTAGTTCTATATCATGAATTCTTCATTAGCTTTTCTGAACTTCAACATTCAAGACTTTTTTCTTTCTTTTTTCCCCAGTTTTATTTTTTCTATTTTTATAGACATATCGAGTATTCATCCCAGCTTCACTCTCTCCCCCTTTCTCCCATCCTTTCCTCTCTCTTCATTGTTCCTTCCCACTTCCTCCCACCCTTCTGCTTGTATGCTTCTATGGACCCCAGGACACGCTGGCTTGTCTCCTCCTGTTGGGGGGCTCGGGCCTCTATAGTGTATCAAGTGACCTCTCTTCAGGCCACCCCACTGATATGTGCATTTCCCTTCACTCATCTAGCTTTAGACACAAAGATTTTCACTGTAAGTTCCCATTCTGTGGGTATAACAACAGCTACTTACAGAGTAGTCTGATTTGTACTGTCTTCTTACCTATATGTTTCCTGGGTATTCAAAACATTTTTTCAAGTGGGTTTTTTGCTGAAACAACCATATCCCAAGGCAGTAGATACCCCTGAGCAAATGAGAATAGGAAAGAAATAAAAGAAATTGTTTAACATAAAAGATATTATCCCTCTGTAGGTATTTGCAGTGACTCATAGCTGAAAATGATCTCAGGATTATTCCTTTCTAATGAATTTCTAGGTATTGAGGAAAAATATTTCTCCATTCATGCAGATGTGCTTAAATCACAGGCATGACATAGAAAAAAATAAAAAAGACAGGAGGGAGAACAGGAGAAGCATGGGTCTGTTTAGGAAAAACAATTCTCAGGGATTAACTTAAATATGAATAAGGATAGTTTTCTCTTGGTATGAATTTTATTTTGGTATTTATACTCTGTTTCAGATTGTCTATAATATCTTCACTAATTTTATAACAGAAAGTATCATTAAATAAAAATTTATAATTATGAAGAAATAAAGAATATATCAAACTTTGAAGGATCATGTTAAGAAATACTAGAGAGAGTGAAAATTCTCTGGTGATTTTTTTGTTAACCAGGAAAATAACTTATATTTGATCGGATTTTTGAAAAAGGCTCCTGATGTTTTGCAAAGAACATCGCCTTGTCTGGAATAGCCAGTTTTTAACAGAGATCTCTTGCTTTGAAGTCTAAAAGTAGCAGAAACACAGGGTCTCTGTCAAGTATCTGGAGGCTCGTCTGAGGCACCAGGCCTGCTCGTATTTTGGCGTAGGTGAGCACTTTAAGGCTCTTAGTCTTGTAGCCTGCCCTTTTCTTTAGTCATAATCACCGAAAGGTCAGCTGCAAAGTTTGTTGAACTTCCTGTCAGATTCCATCGCCTCTGACTTTCTGGTGATTTGAGGGTTTCTTCTGAACTGAGGATCTTTCTTCTAAAGTCTGAGTCTGACTTCAGATGACGAGGTGCATCAATTTGATGTGGAATCCTGCTGTAGTTCAAGAAGGAATGAGCAGAGAAGCATAAAATGCTTTTATTTTTCACATATTATTTTGTGTGCATATTTTTGTGTGTGTGTGCTTATATGTGAAGGGCATGTATGCAAGGGGGCACATTGAGTATGTGTGCCTGTGGAGGCCCAAGGATGATTTGGAGGAATCATCTTCCTTGTTGCTTTGCTCAGGAGTTTTCCCAGGCTCTGCCTTCCAGGACCAGAATTGCAGACTGCTGCCATTTCTGCCCAGCATTTTTACATGGGATCGGGGAATCCAAAGTCAGGTCCTCTAGTTTGGAAGGCAAAGGTTTTAACCCCTGAGCCATTTCCACAGCTCTTCGTGTATTTTTTATTAATGATTTTTGATATCTGTATGAACTAGGACTTTTTATAATTATGTAATCTTGTATCAGAGAGAGAATTCGTGTTGAAAGAATAAATAAAGCTTTCATCAAGTGTGCTCGTAGGCATTTTGGTTACTGCGACTGTGACTTAACCCCCAAGATGAATGAATTGCAACACTTTCTTAATTCTCATCAGGGTCTTTTAGATACAAGACTTAGAGAATTCAAAGTATAGGCTAAGGCATGGTGCTTGTGGCTATGAAACTGTGGATCACCAAGTTTCCCTGGTGGAGCCATTGGGCTCCGCACCTGTGGGGTTCGAAGCACACGACAGCATCGCAGGGGTCCTCTTGTCTTCTGTGTTTGCAATAAACATGGTTCGAAAGGAATCACCCGCACACTGCCTGTCTGTCATCTTACTGAAACACAAAGTGATTTAAACTTCACAGCTGTTACTGTGTTCAACATAGCAGCTGCCCAGCACTTCCAGGGACAACGCCAGGTGCACATGGAACCAGTCTATGCAAATTACACTGGAAAGTAGAGCAATAATCTGGTAGATTTGATCATTACAGACAGCCAGTCTAAATAATTCAGATACAAGCTAGTATAAAGTTGGTTGATTGGCCTGAGAAAAGCAGCAAATTACTTGAGTTCCTTCATTTTATTTGTGTAATTTCAGACTTAGCCTGACTGATTGACTTACTAAATAAATTCACCAGAGACTGGAGTATGAACACAAAATGCCAGTTCACAACGAGAGCCGCAGTGGATACCAGCAGGTTGGCTCTCTTTTGGCAGGACGATCTGTATGGGAAACCAGGTGCTGTAATCAGATTCCCAGGGTAGTTAGTTCTCAACTCAACTATGGAATAAAACCACCTTGTGACAGATCCAGGATCTGGTCCCAGAAAACCACAAAGTCTATTCATTGCATCATGTCATTTGGAGCTTATGTTCTTTAATAGCCTTTGTTTTTTAGAATTCCATTTATGAATTTTAATTGATGTGAGCATTCCTAAATCTGCCTTCCAGTTCACTTATGCTTCTAACAGCCTGAACCCCATCTTTAGATGGCAATCCCATGCACCAGGACTGTTTTCCCCATATCTGAATCCTCAGTTGTTAAGGCTTTGTGGAAGTTCTAGAAACCCTTTTCTTTAGATGCAGATACCAACAATAGGTGATGTAAGGCTTTTACAGCCCAACCATTAAGTTGGCATTTCAGTAGAGAGAGAAGTCACTTTGGGCTGAGACATGGAAGTATGTGTGTGTGTGTGTGTGTGTGTGTGTGTGTGTGTGTGTGTGTGTGTATGTGTGTGTGGGGGATAGGAAGAAATTACTTGGTTCTTGAAAGCTGACATTCTGAAATGCAAAAAGCAAGTCCTAGATACCATGATTAAATCAAATCTCCCAGGTGGGAAATATATTGCAGACAAATTCAGATGCAGTTCAATTAGAGTAATGACATAATCAGCTTAGCTGATTGGGGGTAATAATGTGATGGGTCTAACTCTAGAAAAAAGTGATCCCAAGTCTTTGTAGCAAGACAGAATGGACTATAACAGAAGGAGCAGACAGGAGACTGTAGGTAACTGTAGGGGACTGTGGGGGACTGTAGGGGACTTAGAAGATTGTAGGGGACTGCAGGGGACTGCAGGGGACTGCAGGGGACTGTAGGAGACTTAGGAGAGTACAGAAGAGTGCAGGAGACTGGAATCCAGAGGAGGTTAGACTGAAGGCAGGTAACAAGGACCTATTTGTTCCCTATTGTAAATGAATGAATAAATTGTAGACTTAAAATACAGATTTATTCTCTTATGACTCTGGAAGTCAGAGTCCAAAATCACTGTGCTGGTAAGGCTGCTGTTCTAGAAGCTTTGAAGGAAAATAATCTTTTGCCTCTTGCAATTTCCAGATGCTTCCTGCCTGCCTTTCTTGACTCATCACTTCTTCTCTGTCCTTTCCTTCTATAGAGGAGCAGCAGCATCAATTCCCTTTGCTTTTGATGAGAGGACAAGACTGGTTGACAAATACCACCATAAGATGGGGGAGAAGCAATTTACTTTCTTTTTCTTTATCCTGCCCAGAGCCCAGCCCTTAGAGCAGAGAAAATGCCACGGATTTCAAGGAGATGAAGCAGAAGATTCTAGGTAACTGACTACATTTGTGGGCAAAGGACGAATCTCAGAAGCAGTGAGGTTCTGAGTTGGAGGAGACACACAGGCAGTAATTTTTTTTTTACAAGGGGGCAAAGTTACGAAAGAAGATGGAATTTTGTTGGCCAAAATGCTGCCCTACCAGGCTGAAAGGATTCGAGGAAGGCCTTGCTCACATTTGACAGAAGAAAAATCAATGGAGGAGAGGCGCAGGCGCAAACCAGGCAAGGGAACCAAGGCAGCACTGTGTGGAAGAAAAAATTACATTACATACACAAAGCTGACATTTCCAGTGGAGTAACTATTTACTTCACAGAATACCTGAAAGAACAACTTAAGGGAAGATAGATTTATTGGGCTGCAGGTCTCTGTCTCGGAGGGCCCCAGTCTGTCATGTTTGGGACAGCATCATGGAGCAGTTCAGTTCATGCAGAGGGAATGCTTGGCCGAGGCTCCTCACTTCCCACTGGCCAGGAAACAGAGGGCAAGACAGGACCCAGGGCCCAAATAAAACCTTCAAAAGGCACCTATCTACCAGGTAGGCCACCTCTCTAAAGTTCCACAGCCTTCTGAACTAGAGCCACTAGCCAGAGGGAAAAAAAATGCTAAAAATGTAGGCCTGTGGGAGCCACTTCAAGTTCAAATCAGAACAAATGTTTATTTTGAGAAAGCCATAAAAACATTGTTTTAAAAAGTTGTTGGCTTCCCAAAGTCAATATACAGTATCCACAGAAGTAGAAAAGAATTATATCAAGCATGAGTCAGAAAATAGATGATTCCAAACATATAAAATAGACTCTAAAACATATTGTGAGCGATTTTTTTTTAGGCAGCATATTTGCCTTTCAATGGCTGCTGAATTTATATGAAGAATACCTTTTAGTTCTTCATACAAAAATTGAGTAATAGAAGGGACTGAGATCCAGAATTTGAAAAGAAGTTATATATTTATAGTTGAGGGCTTATTATAAATATAAAAATGTTTCCCACTGTTCTAACCCTTTCTGGTTTTTTCTACCTTCACATTTTCCATTGAGGACATAAGATCACTCACTGAATATCAGGACTCAGATTTGGTTCTATTCTTGGTATTAATAGGATTATAATTTTTCTTAGACAGTAGAACAAAGTTTTCAGACTGGAAAGGTTCTCAAAGTTTTCTCCTGCCCTGCCAGGAATATACTAAAAGAACTGACCCCCATAGAAAAGATAAGGTCACCAGTTCCAGAAACATATCTGAGACCTCTGTTTACTGTTTACCACAAGTGGAGAGTCCCTTAATCTACAGCAACTTGTCCCACACAAAAAGAGAATTCCTTGATCTCTAGGAAAGCAGTTTAGCCACCAAGAGTTGACTCTCCCACAGAAAATGATCACAAGTCCCACTCAGATTCAAAGAAAATTAAAACTAACCAATAAGGAAAAGTCACCTTTTTTGAAGTCGTCTTAGGTACCTTCCCCACCTCCAACGGCTCCCTTGCCCCTTGTGAGCTCCCTGAATGCTCACAACTTCTCTTTTTCTCTATCAATAAATCTTGCTTCAGCCTTTCCATATATTCTGATTTCAGTCTTTGACTCTAGGACACAAGAACCTGGGAAGAAATCCGGTTCCATTTTGGTCAGCCAGCCAAGAGATCGCTGAGAGGTAGATTTCACTGATTTAGGTTAAAAAAAAAAAAGGCGCTAAGAAAATTCTTTAAAATTGGCTTTTGGCAAAGAGGATTGAAGAACTGTTTTTAACTGTGTGTGAGGGAATGAGAGTCTGGAACTCTTGTCCAGCTAAACCTCAGTGCCCCACAGCTGAGACCCCTGGCCACAGGGTTTGAGTGGGCTAGATCTGTGTTTCTGTGGTGATTGTATGAGATCTTATGGCATGTTGGACTAGAGTTCTAGCCATAAGTCACAAAACAGCTGAGTCCACTTTTGCTAAGTCACCTAAGGACTCTACCCAAGGCCCAGCCAGAGAACCTCTAAATGACCTTTTTCTCATGAGAGAGATACTCAACCTTGATTGTCTGTGTTGAAGGAGAAGATGATGAATTTTCCTTTTAGAGTTGACTTTATGTTTTGTTATTAAGGTTTCAAATCTTCTAATGGACTGGGTGGTGCAAAGGGAGGTTTGCTGAGACCCTCCATCCCTTAGTTTTCTCATCTAAAATTAAGCTGACCAGATAATCTTGCTTAATGATTCCCACTGGAGCTAAATCCCTTTGGATGGTTCTATTGTTTGGGGGTGTTAGCTAAATAACCAGTTTCATATTTCATATGTCTATTTTCTAAATTACTTGACTTGTGCAAATATTTCTTTAGAAACTAACTTACTTGAGAAAGATATAAGTAGTGAAATTCATTGACAAGAGCTATGGAACATGATAATTGTACAATTAGCAGTTACAGGAATATCTCTGCTTTTAAAAGAATCTTGGTATTTTCCATTTGTTTTGAGATGTCTCTTCCATAAAATTGAGGATGGCTCTTGCCAATTAGTTTTTGTTCTTTATATTCTAATTTAGTGTTTTTGTGTAAGAGACTGATATGAGAAGCTAATCAGGAAGAAATGTATGAAAATCCAGTAATCCTTCATGGATGATATGGAGTACCTTACCTAAGGAAGAGAGGCCTCGACAAAGAATTGAAGTTCACCTGGATTGGATCAGTAGAAATTGGACAGAGCCAAATCTTTTGAGAGCAAGTCTCCCTTTGCACCCCAAGGTCAGCCTCTTGTGAAAACAGAGCTCTCTACAATGAAAGCACTTTGTTCTTTCATGGACTAATCATTTCTTTACTCTTTCCTTCCCTTTTCAGCTTTGTCTTTCTTTCCCCCACTTTCTCTGTTTTCTTCTTCTCTTCCTCTCTCTGTCCTGTTATCTTAATGGGTCTTGGCTGCTCATGCTTAGATTGTTTATCCACACTTGGGAAGAATGAGACTTTGCATATAGCTAAGAATAGGTTTCCTTGTGGTGTTCAGTAAAAGTGAAACCGCTCACCCCTTCCTGGCCTGCCAGGTTGTGACCCAAAAATAAAAGATGCACTCATCTCTGAAAGAAAGTTTCTGAAATCTTTCATGGTCCAAACTGATGAAAGTCCTGCTAATTTGAGGAGGCGTGTGTGTGTGTATGTGTGTGTTTGTGTGTGTGTGGTGGTGGGGGTATGTGTATTTGTGGTGGATGTCTGGTTAGCGTATGTATGTCTGTGTGCAGTGTTTAGCATGTGTGGGTGTATATATGTGCCTTGTGGTGTGTGTATGGTATGTGTGTGGTATTTTTTGTATAGTATCTGTGTGTGTTATTGGTATGCACCGTGTGTGTGTGTGTGTGTGTGTGTGTGTGTGTGTGTGTGTGTGTGCGCATACTATAAGATTCAGATATTATCTAACAAAGAGGGATAGCAAGGTAAGGGAAGACAGAAAGGATCACACTGGCTTCTTTGAGGTAGGGCAAATAACTGAACTGAACTATTTCTGACAAGACAATCTTGATACTGACAAGTTCACAGTCTGAAATGAAAGAACAAAGCAAGCTGCTTCACCTCCTTGAATCTTTGCTCAAAGATAACATCTATATTTTATCACAGTTAATTTTGGAGAAGGTTTTCTTTGATTTGCTTGGTTTAAATTATTAACTGGCCATCAGCTGGCCTTGCTCAGAGCTGATGCTATATGTATAAACACTTAAGAGTAAGTATTATCATCTCACATGATCTCATGAGTTCACTTAAGAATCAGCAGATACCATGTGGGGACATCCAAGTAGATTGGACACACACAATAATGCTGGGGAAGGGTCTCAGAGCACCCAGATATTACCCTTAAATGAGAGACCTTGGGGAATTTGGGGTATTGAAGAATCACACAATCCTTCAAAGGTTGTGGGCAGCATCTCTTTGGTAACCGATATGAAAACATTTTTATCCAAACCAGAGTAGACTGAACATTCCAGCTTATTCAGATTGCTCTGTAATAGCTTAATGCAAACAAACAAAAGCATCCTGCGCCATCTCTTTTCCTCCAAAACAACAACCCCAAACCCATTGTAACATTGAAAACGAGTTTCTGAACAGACGTTCAAGTTACTGAACCTTATTCTTTGGATCAGTCAACAAACTGGAGGCAAACTTCTTAAATGAGAGCCAAAGATAGCCATAGAAAAAGGTGGTGGTGCTAATAATTACACATCCTACTCTTTACCCTTATGCTAGTTAAAAATCAATTTCCATAAGTAACAGTATAAAGCCTGGACCTATCAGCCACGTGACTTCTCTGGAATTTATTCAGTTAATTATATTGAGGACTTGAGCCTCAGGTCCTTGATTAGTTTCTGGGCATAAGGAGAAATATAGGTTATTTTGAAGAGCGATTTGCTTCAGATAAGACAGAATGATGGAATAGTACCTTACTACATCTGGGTATCCACAAGGTACTCCTAACATTGTCAGCTGCTCAGGCATCATGAGAGATGAATTTCCCAAGACACAGAAAGCTCCAAGATCTCTCTGGTGACCAGTTTCTTCCATACTTTCTATTTATTGGCCATGTGAGGCATCAGATACTACCAGGGACTCCAGGATAAGGAAAAGACTGATCCAATGTACATGAGAATTCTTGATGAAGCCACGTGGTGCTAATACATTCCTGCAAACATAAAGGAAAGAACGAAGTGGGAAAGTATCCAATTTTCTTCTTTGTGGGAACAGAATCATGAACATTTAAGTCCTAGGAGCTTAGATTTTCATGAAGTCAGTGAAAATCAGGGAGGCTGGGTAATAAGGAGATGGAGAGTTATATAGTGTCCTACACATTGCTTTAACAAAACTGTCTTGGAAGATGGTTTGAAGTTAACTTCCCAACACCAATACTACACCATAGACATGGTCTACTTTGAGGGTAAGACTGCTTGAAAATCTTCATTCAGTAATGGTGAAATGATAACTAGGTACAAAGCTTCCAAATGAAATACTGAGATAGTATAGACACAAGTTTAATATTTTTTATTAAAAATGTTTGGAATACTACTCATCTGTCAATAAAAATGGAACTATGAAATTCACTGGTAAAATGGATAGAGTTAGAAGACATAAAAAAGTGAAGTATCCCAGACACAGATGCTAACACTGAACCTTCAGAATGATATAATTAAAATGAAGCCTCTATAATAGCTGTAATCTAAACAATAACATAAGCTAGGGAAGGGAGTGATGGGGTGAACCCTAAAAAACAGAGTGGAGGACACAAGAGGACACAAAGGGCAAGAGAGTGCTTAAAAACGCATTTAAGGCACCCATTTGCTATTTGATATGTATATAGGACTGCTTCAAGTTAGGAAACACAAGCCAGGAATTGTAAACCAAACCAAATGCCTGAAAGAGGAGAGACCTTGGGAACAAACATCTTAGCAATAACTGTAACTGCTTGATTGTAAGCTGCTCTCTAAACATTTATCTTCATACCCTTAGATCAAAGAAGCACTCAACAGTCAACCAAGAACTATCTTTCCGCAGTGCAGAGAACCACAACAGGTCAGAGTACAAAGTGAAAGCTATTGTGGAAAGCACAGTCTGAACCAGGACATTTAAGTCACTCCCCATCCCATGGCTCAAGGAACCTTTCTGAAGAGGAGCATTAGGAAGTGCAGGGAGAAATGTCACTAGACAGAAGCCTCCATTCATATCAGGGCTGCCACACCCAAGCACTCAATGCAGCAATACTACCTGTCACAGTGATGCTTGTTGTGGGCCTTCCCACAACACCCAACTTATCAAAAACCTCACCACAGAGAAGTGATGCTCTCAAGAAATACAGTGCCATCCTGAGAGATGGCATGAAACTTGCACAAGTCATGAGAGGGGAAGATTGTTAACTCAACAATCAACCCATTGGTGGAACGATCATGCTCCAGAGGATACCCTGGCACATGCCAGTGTAGGTATCTTAGATGGGGCCCAATGGATTTCACAAGCAAAATGCTGGGGGAGGGGGAGAGAGATTGGGTGGAAAGGAGAATGAGTGGGATGGGAAGGGAGGGAAGAGGAGAGTAATAGGGACTAACACATGATTTCATTATACCTGTATGTAAAAACTTCAATAAAGTAAAATATAAATTAATTAAAACAAAACACTTAAAATGCTCATTAAATCTTGTAATGCAGGGAAATATATTATTATATATTTACCTGCAAGAAGAAAATACAGTCAAACAATGAATGGAGATAATTGCTACCACTAATTTGGAATATTTTCAACTGAAGTGGACCATGATCAACAATAACATTTACAAGTGAGAGGAGAGCTCTATGGTAGAACCCTGGCCTGTTGGGCGCTCAAGTCTTCTCTTTGCCCTCAGCAGAACAACAAATAAATAAAAGAGGTAAGATGCTTGATGCCCTGTTTTCCGATTTCTTATTCTGCCCAGAATTTCTGAAACATGGAACATTTGGGTCCATGCAAAAATTTTGAATATCAATGGCTAAAAAAGTCAAATCCAGTGAAATACACTTAACAGCCCAGTAATTCTTTTGTAACATGAGTAGCCCTAGACAGAACCAGGTCACCTGAGTCTCTCAAGAGCACCACTCCAGGACGCAGTTTAGCAAAAATTTTTCTTTCACCGTTCCCCAAACCAGCATGGAAATGCTGCAGAAAACCATCAAGATATATTGAGAATTATGTATTTATATATGTGCATCTGTTATCCTTTATGATTGATAAAAATGTCAATTCTATTTTAACCTTGCCTTGGTTGTGAACTTGTTGCCCAGCTTGAATCTGACTTAGGACATTATTTTCTGATTTTCTTTTCCGGTTTAAAAACCCAAAAGTTTCTTGAAAGAACTGAATGTAATATTCTAACTCCTAAGCTCCTACTTAATATAAATATTTTTGCTTAGAATTTGTTTCCCAATAATTTTTAACAAAGCGATTTTTCTTGTCATGCAGTGAAATATACAATTTAATGATTTTTTTGACCTATTTAAACACTCTGTAACTACTGCCTTCATCCAGATATGGGATGTTTAACATCTAAATACTTTGCTTGTGTACGTTGTGGGTATACTCTCATTCTCTTTCTTACCCTGAGGCAAAATATTTCAATTTTTATCAATACACATGAGCTTTCTGTTTTCTGTTATGTATCTGCTACATTGAAGGTGGCCACACCTGCTTGCCACATTTTCTATCAGGAGGTGATCGCTATGAACCCTGGAGTCAATAGAAATTGACTATAAGAATTTGACTGTACTGTATAGAAGTTATGCTGTGCTGCAAATAATCCCATGCTGTAGGAGTCAACCTCTGCTTACTGAGTCTTGGGGCCCTCACTGTTATAGTTCAGCTGGCATACTGCATGCAAGTCTATCTAGCCCATGGGAGGACTTGTGCACATAGGAACTGAGCCCCTTTGTGAACAGTCTTGCTTTACTTTCCAGCCAATGCCCAATACCAATTTGGAAGCCATATGAGTGAGGTATCTTGGAAGCAATTCCGTCAGTCCAGAAGAACCAGCTGACTACATGGAGCAGAGATGAGCCATCCCCAGTGGTATTGGTCAAATTGCAGATCTGAAAGCAAAGTACCTTATTATTTCATGGGCATTAGGGGTTAAACTGAGTTTTACCATCTTTTCCTGGCTGGGCTGGTACTCAGTATATATAGTTCAGCTGGCTTGGAACTCATGATGATCCTCCTGTCTCAGACCCTGAGTACTGAGTTTACAGGCCTGAGCTATTTTTGCTTCTTTGCTGGCTATTTTTGCTTCTTAAATTATTATATTTTGAGAAGATCCATTATATAATAATAGATAACTAAAGCATTTATATAAATATAAGCCTAATTTTATTTTTTTAAATCTGCTTTGTGCAATTTTATGTGTTAGGTAGATCATGAGGTTCTCAGAGTGAACATTGTATCTTGATTTGTCTGTGAGGCTATTTCAGATGAGCTGAACATCCAAATCTGTGGGTTCAGAAAAGGAGATTTCCCTCTCAAATGTGGGTGGACAGAATCTAATCCACTGAGGGTCTAAGTGGAATTAAAGATAGAGAAGGATATGCCTCAGTAAAGCCCATGGACAGGTGCTAAGCATTTTTACCTAGGTTTTGTTTGGGATAATTCAAGTTTTGCCTCTGGCAGGAAGAATCCTTCTGGAATTTAGGAGTGCCCTTTCTTAGGGTTTTTTGGAACTAGCTTCCTGCTCTCTGTTCTAGAGAAGAAGCCTGCTTTTTAAGTTTCAGTCAAATACTAAATAGAAATTTCATGTCTAGTCATTTACAATAAGTAGACTTGTTAATCAGAATGTGTGCACTGATTTTAAGGAAATTAGAGAATAACTTCTAGAGTCTTAAAACATAGGTGGGTAAAATTCCCACCTACGTACTAACTCAGAAATTCCAGAAGTACAAGACTATGCTCTCAGTCCACCAGAACCTTAAAAGAAACTGTGATACCCTCTTACCCTGGCTGAAGGCCAAGGAAGAGACCATCATGCCAGAAAGTCTAGATGCCAAGACTGCCCCTGGAGATGGTATTTGCAATCCAAACTGGGAGAATCCATGTCAGAAGCAAAGGGGGCCGTGTCTTTCCTACCCCAAACAGCGCTCTTATGAGAAATCACAGAGATGGACCATCTGAGTGCACTCCCACCAATGATCGCCTCCGCCCCGAAAGAGACACCCTCGAAAGAGACACCCTCGGCATATGGGGCCTGACTGGACCCCAGGTTTGGAGTATGCATGGTTCACAGATGGGTCATCTAAATGATGGCAATACACTTCTGGAATTCCTCAAAGGAAGACATAAGCAACCTTACTATTAAAGGAATAGAAGGATGCTATTATAGAAGTTATTCTTTTAATAATTATATTGCTTAAGTGTTTTCTTCAGTGCATACCTCAGTGTTCCATCGACAGAACCAGCTATGGCTTATGGGCCTTGAGTATCCAAGTCAAAGCCCCCCTTAGAGATGTGGTTTAAGCTTGGATAGTAGAGACTGCATGAGCTGCATACATCTTCCCAAGTTAGAACCTGCTGCCATGCCTGGTGCCTATGTCGACCTGCCTGACTGAGAGTATCAACCTGGAGAGGACAACAGCAAAAGCTCATGCTGGGACTTATGGGGTGTTGGGGACTCCTATAGTTAATTGTAAAATATGTTCCTTGCTAAAATCAAAAGGAGATCATTCTGCCTCTGTATTTTAAAAAAGCAGTTAAAATGTGGGCTCAGCCCCATAGCTATCCGGTGAAGCATTATAGATAAGTTTGGAAATACTGAGAGAATGTTTCTGTTAAGTACCTTTGCCCTGAAGCAATGGGTTAGGTTCTTGAAAAAATGTCCACCCTGAAGGTGATTTTTGCTGACTAAAAAATTATATGTCTGTTGTAGGTGCAACATTCTTTACCCCAAAATTTTCTGTATAAAAGTTGTCATGAAATTTCAATAAACGGGTTCAGGATACACTCGGACGAGAGGGAGCCGCGTGTGTTCTGTTCTCCACCCGGTCCTGGGGAGCCCTGGTCTCGAGGCCGCGACTCTGGTCTGTGGCAGATATTCATGTCCTTTTTTCTGCCCAACTGTTTGAGCTGGTACATCTCACATTCTCTTGCACTTGGACGGCCATTTATACCATTTGGCTTTCCTTGTTCTTGGATTTTAAGATAAAGTTTGAATTATATCATGGATTTTTATAGATTAATGGATTTTTCAGCTTATCTAACACATCAGGCAGTTCCTCATGGCAAATATATCTCTCTTAGGTAGATGACAGAAGATAGATAGATAGATAGATAGATAGATAGATAATAGATAGACTGACACATATCTTATTGGTTCTGTGTTCTGATTGTATGTAAAGCCCTGATTCTGACTTCCCTACTACAACTTTTTAAGGTATCAGTGTAATTGCATTCTTTGACATATTTATCTTTTTTATTGTTTTGAGTAGCAGTTGAAAATTAATTGTATATATGCATGTATCTTTCTAGGCTTATTTCATTGATTTACTTCTCTCAACTAATACCAGTGCTATGTTGTCTTAATTAGTGTAATGCAATAGGTGAATTTTTATTATTCTTTCCAGATTATCTATCATTACAATCTTTTATTATTACATATTACATATACAAAGTTTAAAATCAACTTGTTAGTTTCTTGGAATTTGTTATTGCAATTGATTAAGAATAACTTAAAAAATGTGGAGCTTTGGCACTGGTGCATAAGTCTGGCAACCTTAGTTGGAATCTGGAGTCTACATGGTGGAGAAAAAGTTGTCCTCTGACCTCCACATGAGCTCTCTCCCTCCCTCCCTTTCTCTTTCTCTAATAAATATAAAAAATTAAAAATAAAGGATAGAATTCATTTTGTAATGTAGTTTTGTGACCAATGGACATAATCTATCTCCTTTTCTTCTGATACTTATTTTATCTCATAAAAGTAGTTTTCAATATTGAACATCTTTCATTGCAGTTTTAGTTCTCATGACTCAAAATTATTCAGACCTGTGTATCACACACTGTTTCACATATGTTAGATCAGAGATCTTCCTTACACATTTGTAACAGCAAATTTTAAAAGAGAAAAAATGAAAAGATAAGCAAATATGAGACATCACATTTTAGAAAAGCCTATGAAAGAAGCAATGTTCTGAAGGAACAAAGTGAATGGCACTTCCAGGATGAGATGGTGTGCCAGTTAGATACAGGTTCCACTTTCACAATTGAGACTTAATCTCACACCTATGATGAATTGTTTACTTAAGGGAGCAAGCCTGTGCAGGATTATCTAACTGGTGTGGAAAGACCCAATTCAGAGTAGGGGAGCATCCCCTGGATAGGTAGATTAGATTGACCGAAAATCCACTGGTTTCGGCAGAATGGCAAGCTAGGAACTATGCCCTTCTCCCAGCTCTTCTAGGTGGTACAGTGTGGCCAGTCCTGTCGGTTCCTGATACTGGTGTCACCTGCCTGTCCTGATGATGAACTGTAACCAGGAAATGTGAGCCACTTAAAAGAACAAAAGCAACAACAAAAATCACCTCTTGTTCCCTTACGATGTTTGGGTCTTCCGTTATTTCAGCAGTGGGTAAATAGAGCTGACACAGGTAGTCAGAACACATTACTCAACATTTGAGCACAAACTTGGCCTTAAGGGGCAAGTCACAATGAAATCTAAGCGAAGAAATTTGTAGGCAGAAAGTTCGGGGCAGAAATAAATTCAGTGTGTTTTAACAACAGCAAATGAAGATGGTGGTGGATCCTCATTGGGGGTTTGGAGCTCTTTTTGTATTATTGCTTATCATTTTTTATGACGCAAAAATCGAAATAATCATTTGAATCAGAGTGAGATAGATGTTGGAGTTAGAAGAAAGTATAAAATAGTTCTTTGGAGAAATGAGAGAAATCTTGCCAGAGAAGTGGGGCAGTGTATTTTGAGTATTTGAGAGTTGTCTAGGCAAACTGGATCTTGAATAGAAAAATATTAATGACTATATGTTTTATATCAGCCCAGGTAAGCCACTGAAGCACATGTGAAAAGCTGCTGTGGGTTAGGTTTAGCTACCACTAATATTTTTTCCCTTTCCTGACAAACGTGACAGAGAAAGATATGAGCAGGACTTGAAAGTATAAGCAAGCGTGGTTCCAGGAACATTTGGGAACTCCAAATTGGGAGAATTGAGAACACAAGAGGAATGTGAAAAAATTCGATGAAGGCTCCAAAATCCTTGGAGTTGTTCTAATAAACAACTGAACTGAATTGGAAAGATAGGACTTCATAGAGAGTAGGGTGTTTGAAAAATTTGAGGAGTGATACAGTGAGTACTTGGGATTAAAGAGCTCTAAGATCCTTTGCTCAAGTCAGTAGAGGAAAATTAATGGTTGAAGTCAAGGAAAGAGAAAGTGGAGTCTTAAATGCATATTGATGTGTATGCTGATTTTTGTTAAGAATGATGGCAAATTTTATTGGAAATAATAGCAATGATTAAAGACGGATAGGACAGTAATATAACCATAGCATAGTACACCATGATGGAAGGTTCTTTAAAGGTCTGGGGTCTTCCAGATGGAGGGAAAACAGAGATATTTTCTGAATTAACAGTGGGAATCAAGGGGTTGCCTTCAGGCCTCTGATGACTACAGAAGACACATCATGATAAGAGAATAGCTGCGTTTCGTTGGATTGAGAAACTGAATATCTAAATGACTAGATGATCAAGAGAGGTACTAGACGAATGAATTTGGAAGAACATAGTGTAAAAGGTTGAGAATTCAGATTTTAAACTAAAGCAAGGCCAACTATATTAAGGGTGATTAAGGACTGAAAAGTTTGGACAAGTGGCGATGTTGGAGATCAACAAAGATGAGACAGACGTGATGTGCTGCCTTCAGATGATCTCTTAGAAGTGTGCGGTTGGTTCTAATGAGGCGTTCCTTGTCAGTATTAATACTGTCTTTCATGTACAGTATAGAATAAAGAAAGATTCAGATTGAGAGAGGCAGTTTGGTGAGAAGCACTTGGATTCTGCAGGCCTCTCTTGCCTACACAATGAAATTCATGATGATGTGGACCTTACACATGTGAACAACTGAAAAAAGAGCACCATAAGCCATCAGTTTGTGTCCACAGAGATGTTGTGTTACTTCTAGAAGAAAGAGTGGCTTGGGCAAGCATGGCGATGAAATAATCTGAGAGAGTTTACTCTTCAATTGCTGGGACATGTTTGTCTTTTTTCTTATTCCAAATAACCAAATACCATTTAAAATGGCATAATATCTCAGAGCAATGGTTATACAAAAATGAGTATACATTAAAGTATTCTTGGGGGAAGTTTAATGCTTTTAATATAATTTTGCATAGTTATAAAATAATACTCACCTCTAAAACTTCCGAAGTCATCTCCTACATGCTTGTTTGTTCAAATATTTGTAATTTGTTTCTCTAAATGTTTGAAAAAATTTGGACAGTATATGTGAGTATGTGTGTGTATACATGCGTGTGCAGGTGTATATGCATGTGTGTGCATGTGTAAATACAAACTTATGTCAGGAATCTTCCTCATCACTCTCCACTTTATTTATTAAGGTAGCGTCTCTTAACTGAAGGCAGAACTTGCCAGCCAGCAAGCTTGCGTAGGGATGCTCCAAATCTGACTCCAAAGCTGTTCACAGTTCTCATACTTGTGAGACAAGTGCCTTGTCTCCTGAGCTCTGGAAATACTTTTAATCTAATACTTCTTTTTTCTCTGATTGAAGCAGTGTTTAGTTGTAATCAGTGATGTTGCAACAGAAATAAATTTTGATGAAACATTTTGTAAATGATTTAGCACTGAAGTAATTTAAATAATTAAAATTGTGTAGAGCAAACACTTCAATGTTTCTAAGAATTATTTGTTCATAGATGAATAATACACTGCTATTCTCATTTCTCTCAAATGATCCACTATTCTACTTAGATGTGGTTGTTGTAATATACATTTGATCGTTTAGATTTTCTTTTTTTAAATTTGTTTTATCCTTTTAGGTATTGTTTTCACTTATGATACAAACCCCATTCCCATTTTTTTCCACTACAAACTTTATTCATCCCTACTTGTCTCCCCTGTGCATTTGTGTACAGAGCTTACTAAGTCTCATCTGGATTGCTGTTAATAACATGCCAACGCTTTTCTTATTCAGATATTCTTTTTGGGTCTCCCTTGCAAACTTGAGGGAAACAATAATAAAGAAGTGGTAAGATGCATGTGATAATATAGATAGGAGAAATCTGTCCTTATTTTTGGTGTTGTGCTCTAGACTGCAAAGCTGAAGGACCTCCGTATTCTCTTCTCTTCCTTCCTTACTAGGGGAACTGTTTTGTTCTGAAGCTTAGACTGTCCCCTGTCTGCAGAGACCTTGCCAGTTCTATGATCTGTGGAAATCTCTGCCCAGCAGCCCCACTCCACCTGACACTTAGATGTATCAACTGAGATGCATTGTTCTTTTTGCAAGCTAAACATGGAAAAAACAAAATTAGAAAAGCCCATGAATTGACGTAAGAAAAACATGTCGGTGTGAGAGAATGAATTTATGTTGTAAGGGTGAGCACAGGGCCAATGCTCGGCAAGCTAGCCCAGGACTGAAAGAGCTGGAATGAAATCACCCAATGTGGATCACACAAATATTATGAACTGCTTATTTGACTTAGACATTAATTATTAATGAATAATGTTAGTAATAGACTTGAACTAGACTCAGCTGCTTCATTTGGTGATATGATGTTCATAAGCTCCATGCTCTGATAAAGAGGGGGGAAAGAAAGCAATAAAACAACTCGCCACAGGGCCCACTTCATACTTGATATGAGCACAGTCTTAATTTGTTTTCTGTGGCTTAACTTATTTTCTCATTTACTGCAACGTTTTCTACTTTGGGAAATAAACAAGGGTACAGGCACAATGGTAATTAAGTTTGTCTTTAGTTCGGTCATCTAAGAGTTTGACCTTGGAGGTAAAATAAATGCTTGGGGATATAGATGCAGGAGTCTTCTTAAATATTAAAAAGATTATAATTATCTGCTCTGGAAAATCTGAAATGAGAGACGTATAGGATTGCCACAGCATACTGCACAGGTGAGTGAGTACAAATGGAAAACTCATTTCCTCTACGATCTGTCCATCATTTATCTATTGTCCTTCCACTTGTCAGGTTGTCAAGGCTGATCTTGAACTCCTAACCTCCTGGTTCTACTTCCCAAGTGGTAGGTACGGGCATGTGCCACCACACCCAGCTTAAATTTTGAGACATTGATGTGTTATTTGTTCCCTGTCTTCTTTTCGGTTCCTAGAAAGAGGCACAGCCTTGGAGTTGCCTCAGGGAGATGCTGTTGTAGGGTAAGAAAAACACTCATAAAGAAAGAAGTCGTGGAGAAGGAAAAACCACAGGGCACTTGGTTGGGGCAGGAGTCGGGGGAGGAATGGTTGCCAGTCTGCAAGCGTCTTCCGCGAGCTCTGTGTTGTGTGAATTACTCTTCCCGGGGAGACGCTGCACAGCCTTCACCACCCCAGGACGGAGTTTCACATCAGACCAAAGCAAGGATTGCGTCAAGTTCCAACTTGGTGGACCAATGAGTTTTTTGGGGTTCCTGACAGAAGAGAGACAGTTCAAAGGCAGTTAAGTTACTGGAAAGCCCCCCTCCCCCGCAAGCGTGACTGAGATTCACAGAAGCTGCGCCCCTGGGGCTCTCCTGCAGGACTTGCTAGGAGATTCTCCTCCAGGTTCTGGGCTGCGTTAGGGTTTCTCTGACTGCTGGACTTTCGACAGTCTCTATCACTCTCTGGTATCTCGGTCTCTCGGTCTCCCCCTCATCCCCAGCGGCTGGCTGGCTTGCTCAGCAGGCTCTGCCACACAGCTGTGCAGTGTCTTCTAACTGCTCCGGGCCTCCTTCCATGCCCTGCATGACTGGCTCTTCCAGACTGCTTGGGTGTCAGCAGTCTCTTGAAGGTTCCTTCAGTGCTGGGGGAAAGATACGCGGGGTGGGGGGGGGGGGTTGTCTCCTTCAGACTGCTCTGCTTCCTTGGCTGCAGGAGTCTCTTCCCCCTCCTCTGCTGTTCTTCACTCTTTTTCTCACATCCCTTGGGAAAAGGCCTAGAGGAACAAGTGCCATGCCACTCTCAAGGGACCTAACAGTATATCCAGTGGGGAATCTCCAAGGACCTGGTAAGACATTCCTTATCATCTTATCAGAACTTGCCATTTGGGCTCATAAATTATTGGTGCAATAATTATTTTCATCATTTATTTACATTTTCACGGAACTAAGGATTTAATTCAGGTCCTCCCATGTGCAAGGCAAACGATCCACTACTAAGTCCTTATTTATTTATTTATTCATTCATTCATTTATTTATTTATTCATCATCCATTTTTGATCTTATGGTACCAACAGGACTACTTAGGTTTTGGTTTAGCACATACTGCCTCTTTGCTTATTCATGAACTTCATTTATTTTAGTTATTTAATTTAATGACTATGTCAAAACTATAATGAAATTATATTATATGAAGACTGCTTTTTGTATCAAGAGTAAAATCTTACTAATAACTTACATGCATGTATGTGCTCTTCTATATTCTACTTTTGTCCTTTGTGTGATTATTATTTTGAATTTTATTTCTAGCTTTATCTTACTTTTAAAAGTTGTTTCAGGGCTAGCATAAGATAATTTGCTGTGTAAGCCCGAGACCTCAGTTTGAAACTCAGGACTCACATAAAGATTTGGCATAGCTGTGTGTGCTTTTAACCTAGCATTTGGGGGATTGGAGTCAGTCTAGCCAAAATGGTAAGCTTTAAGTTCATTCAGATGTCCTGTCTTAGGAGAGTATAATGGAAAGTGATAGAGCAAATAACTTGTGCTAGTTAGTTGAATAGTTGTCAACTTAACAGTTGAAGGAGACATCTATGGGGACATCTATGAAGAATTAGTGGTTGAAGTATAGGCCCTGAACAAGCCTACAGTACAGTATCTAATTGATGTGAGAAAACCCAGCCCAAGGTAAGTGGATAAGATGAGAGGGAACAGTAGTTCAGCAAGTTGTTGGAAGTTTGCCTATGTCTCAGCAATTCTGTGGGATCTGGTATGGCCTCAGTTTCTGATGTTGGTGTAAGTTCTCCTGCCAAGATGAACTAAGAAATGTGACTGAAACCCCATGGTGTACTAAGCTCCTTGGTCATGAATTTATGGCAACATGTAAGCAATCTACAACATAACTCAGTTCCTTTCTGACCTCTACATGTGTGTACACATGAGATAGTATCTGTATATATATACATGTGCACTCACACACATGCAACACACACTCACACACATGCAAGAATTGTTACAAATGCATGTATAGGTAGTTCTAAAACATTTTATTTAGTCTTTCTGAATTTTATCTAAAACGTCTGGATCTTCTTGGATTTATTTCTTATGCTCACCATTTTCATACAACTCATTGCACATTACATGGAGCTTGGTTCATTAATTTTTATTGATATTTAATACTACTGTGATTCCTGCCAATGGACATCTGATTGCTTTCTAATTCATGCTGTCATGAACAGACCACTAGAAATTTTCTAGTCAGGCTTACAAAATTTCTCTTGGGTAAATACTTAGAAGTGGAAATGTTGGTTCACTGGGTATGCAAATATTCAAATGTACAAGATAACCCAAATTGTTTTCCAAAGTGACTATTTCAATTTACATCCAGGAACAGCATGTGAGTTGTTTCTCTGTATTGAGCTGCAGTCTGCAGTGCTTGGCCCAGTCAGTTTTTCTGGTTCTGCCTGGATGATGAATGCACTCTTCTTTCACACCTCTCGGAGTAGTTAGAAATCATTTCTATAAAGTGATTCTTTGGGTTTTGCCCAACTTTCATTCCTAATTATTGACTTGTAAGACTTCATCTCACACACACACACAAATGTGATATCACAATTTTGATCTTTCTTTCTCATGAAGTATTTTTGGGATAGCACAAGAAATGATTTGTTGCCACAGTATCAGATAAATATTCATCTGGGTTGAGGTTCAGTGATACAGTGTTTGCTTAGCACTTATGATGTCCTGGGTTCATCCTCAACAGTGCAAACAATAAGCATTTTTGTCTTAGAATTTCAAACATTTCATTTTGATTGTCACATTTACTTCTATTTAAACATATGTGTTCTGTAAACAAAGGAATTAAACATAACTTTATAAAAGTAATGGTTAAAAGTTACAGGGGAAAGAAAAGACAGAAAAAAAACTATAATTTTCAAATGATATGATTATTTATTTGAAATTCTTCCAAGTATAATAAATTAATAATAATAGGGAAGTTGAAGTGACTGAAGAAGACTGATGCATAAAATTTGATTATATGCCTATAAATCAGAAACAAATAGAATAACTGCAAAAAGCCATGTATCATTTAAAACTTATTTAAAGCTTATTATTATATTTAAAAATAAATCTTAATGACTGCATAAGACTTACATGGAAGAAATTTTAAAGCATTTGCAAAGGATATTCAGAAAGACTAATAAATACAAATAAAGCCTCTTTTATCTGTGGAGTCATAAAAATCTTATTTCTTCTTGAACAGATCTTTAGTTTTAGTCAAACTCCTAAATGTACACTTTGCATAACTCAGTAAGTAAAATAGCCAAATGTGTTTTCAGTAAATGAAAACATGAATTGAAGGGCTGCTCTTTCCAATACAAAGATACACAGACCCATATTAGCACCTGCTACACAAAAACTTTGGAGTAAGAAATTAATGCTTGAGGTGGAAGCTTAGCAAAAGATCCATGCATACCTCAGTATGCAATAGTGGTAGGTGGTGTGGAATACGGTTTGGAAAAAGAGTTATTCAAAAATTATACTAAAAAACTGGTTATTTACATGAAAGTAGCAAGAAGATTAACTTCTACCTTACATCATATAGGGAACAACTTTTCATGGATTAAAATTTTAAATGCAAAGGCAAAAACAAGTAGAATAATTTATTTCATCAGAATTTCTCAAAAATGTTCACTTTTTAAGCATAGAACCTAATCAACTAATGGGCATGGTCTGCAGAATCCCTGCGATGAAAAATCCATGTTTTTCCCCCATGTTGTATTAGTGTTTTCTTCTTTACTATCTTTCTGATTATCAGGGAATAAAGGCCTAAATATTCAAGTTTATATGATAAGTATGTTTTTAACCTTTATCATCAAATGATAATGACAGTTCTTCACAGGTCACTATCTAAATAAATAGTAAATAAGCATTAATTCTTATGACTTCCTGGGACCATAGTTCTAGAAATATCACATTATATATTATAAATACTATATTGGAGTAATAAAAATAAAGGGGATTATATATTCTTTGGGAGGGATTAAAAATTAGAATAATTTATCCCCAAAACTATGAAATGCAACAAAAATTGCACTCAAAAGAAAAACAAAAATTGGGATTCTTTGCACTTTCAAGAAGAAAATAAAAAATAAAGGAACTAAGAATTGGGTGCCTGCCCCTTATGGCATTTCACGTGTGGAGTCTGTGAGTTCGTTTCTAGGTGCCTGCCCTTCACGGATTTTATGCCTGGTGTCCATGAGCTCTTTGGGGCACCCTAACCCCTCATGATACTCCATGTCTGGATTCCATCCTTTCTCTCTTCTAATAAACTCTACCTTAATCCTCTACATGCATTTTGGTTTCAATATTCGACCAGACACAAAAACCCTGCAACATTTGGTGACTATAAAGGGACCCAGACAGGTGAGGTGGATTCTACCAGCTAAGATTAATATCCATCCAGCTTCAAGTGTGGGGACCATTGGACCATCCCAACATCTTATAGATGAAGACAACACTTCCTTCACCCCAACTCAGCAAGAAGTAACTAAGAAGGGCTGGTCCCCCCTCCTCCCCTGAGCAGTCTGGATCCTCAAAGGTTAAGGGGGGAATAAGGCAGGTTTAGAGTAGCCATGTTGGGAAGGTCTTTGGAAATCCTGGAGCCATCTCCCCACTGCTGAGCTCACCCTGAAGGACACCCCTGCTGAGGAAGTGACTGCAATCCTCCACAGAGATCGGATGGCCAACATCCCTATGAAAGGATATGGAGAGAAGGTCACCATATCTAACAAGCTAAGCCCATCAAAGAAACAACTCAAGGTGGACATAAGACCAGCTGGGTTGGGCCCCAATGTAAGCTAACTAATGAGGAAAAGCCATTTTTCCAAGGCTTGTCTAACCAAAGGGGGAAAACCATTTTTCCCAGACTAAGTATGCCTGATCTTGGCAGCTATCTTTAGTGCCTGCCCTTCACCAGCACTCCACATGTGCAGTCCTGTGAGTTCATTTCTAGCTACCTGCCCCTCGTGGAGTCTATGCCTGGAGTCCGTGAGTCTCCAGGGCACCCTAACCCCTCATGGCACTCCAAGTCTGGAGCCCATGCTTTCTCCCCTCTAATAAACTCTACTTTAATCCTAAAAAAGGAACTAATAATTATTATTGAAAATGAAGACAAGGGAAACTATGCAATGATAGAAAGATGAAATTTAAATTTATAATACAGAACTGGTGAAATAAAAAAACAGTAAAAAATGTAAAAGTTTTTAAAAATAAAACTGATAAGGCCAGCTATAAAACAATAAGCGATAAAATTATATGTAAGATCAAGAATGGGAAAGTCAGCATAAACCTAGATACAGGAGACATTACAAAAATTATAGAGACTGAGTATATTTTGGCAACAATTCTAGACACTTAGAGGAGATGGATAACTTTTCAGCAAGAAGTAAAATACCAAACTTGACCAAAGAAGATGTAAAATCCTTGAAAAGACCAATTATCAAAGACAAGATTGAAAAGGTGAATAAAGATGTACCATTCAAACAGACACCCGAGCCAGATGGATTCCCAGCCAAGTTTTATATAACCTTTAAAGAAAAGTTTATCCCAGGTTATTTAAGCATTTCAAGCCTTCAAAGGACTTAGAAATCTTCCCATTCTTTTAGAAATCTCACACACTTAACAGCAAAACTTTATCAAATGTAAATATAGTGCCAAAAAAGCAAAATTAATGTAGTAATATGCAAATATTCTAAATACAATTTTGGAAAGCAGAATAGATTATTACTAAGAAGAAACTCAGTAATTCAGAGTCAATACAATACCAATATGATCCATTATAACATTAATAAAATTAAGTAAAGAAGATAAACTAGTCTTATAAACAAGTTTATAAAAGCTCAATAAAACTAGAAGAATTCCCTAAAATAAGTTCACATGTTTTACTTTGTGTCTACAGCAGACACCATTCTAAATAGCCAAAGACTTCTATACTGTGAAACCTTTTTTATTAATCAAGAAGAAAAACTGTAATAGCCTTTTTTATACATATTGTCATGTATGCTAGAATTATATATATAATTTATACTTATTAATTTTCATAAACTACATGTGATAGATAATGCCTATAACAGAAAATTTAAAACTAGGGGAGTACAGATAAATTAACGCCAAGAACACCCAAACAGCAAGAGGTGAATTTGTGACTACAGTGTTGAACCCCACTGATAACCTAATAGGTTCTGTAACTAATCATAGATTACTGTTATCATTGTTGATATATGACATTCTTGAAGGTACTAGTAAATGTAGCAAAGTAAGAAAGACTTCATTTTTCAAAGTAGAGATAAGATGTTTTGTTGATTGTATTACATAAATTTATTAAAGTGGCTGATTTGATGGCAAAAGAATTTTTTCTTCCATCCTTGCAATAAAAAGCTAGAAATGGAAATGATGACTCTTACACACACAGACATGTATATGAAAAATTTAAATTGGTAAAAATTTGACAAGAGCATTATATATATATATATTATTTATGTAATCAGAAGGTTATATACAAATATTTGAAGAAGGAAGGAAGGAAGGAAGGAAGGAAGGAAGGAAGGAAGGAAGGAAGGAAGGAAGAAAGGAAGGAAGGAAAGAAGAGAGAGAGAAAGAAAGAAGGAAGAAAGAAAGAAAGAAAGAAAGAAGAGAAAAAAGAAAGAAAAAGAAAAAACAAAAAGACTAGAACTTTTTTTGCATGCTAAAATTACAAGCTTTGGACATCAGAGGGAACAGGCTTTTGAATCCATCCCGACTCACTGACTGGCGACAAACAGTCGGGAAGGTTTGTCACCCCCAGGGGGCCCTTGCGAATGGATATTGGAAGAGCTGCTATAAGAATGTGGATTAACTTCGATCTGGGGTGCCAGTGAGTTGGAAAGGAAGGTGCTGGTAACATCAGAGCATCAGGCCAAGTGTCTTCAGTGCAAGCTGCAGATTCAGTGACCTTAACAAGGTCTGAAACGGGAAAAGCTGAATTCAGCAGTTCTCCAGCTCCTGTTAGCTCCTTCCCGTGGTCGTTGAAAGCCATTCTGCTGACATATTGCATCTTTTACTACCCTGATGCCTTTCGCTTAAAGCTTCAAGTCTGTGATTTTTTTTTTCTCCTGGGATACTGTATTCTTTCTGTTGGGTCTGGCAGAGAGCAGGAAGATGATTTGAAGAGCAATTTACAGTCCTGGTTAACACTTCACTGTGTGGAAGTTTCCCTCTGGCATTTGTAGTATAGGGAAATACAAGCATAGAGCACCTTAGCGTGCTTTCAGATGTGAAGCAAGAGTAACAGGACAGTCAGCTGACCCAAGTTCACAGAGAGGCCACACGGTGCTTTGTGCTGTGACTCCGTCCCTAACTCCATTCATGAAACCTAAGGGCTTTTTCCTTCCCTAGGTCTAAGTAGGATGGTAATCTGGTTACCTGTAGCGAAGACAAATTCGAAGATCTGTAATCTGAAATTCTCTAGTGCATTCACGTAAGTAAGTGCATATGGCCTTTTAGCCTTTGATTTGCCCTTGGAGATAGGGAGAGCTTGTGCACAATCATTCTACTTTAAAGCATCACGGAGCATAGAAGGATCAGCAGTTCTGTGACATGAAGTTTTTGCACGTGTGTGTGTGTGTGTGTGTGTGTGTGTGTGTGTGTACCAAAGGGCACTTGAGTGTGTGTGCACCTGTGGAGGCCCCAGGTGACATCAAGAATTACCCTAAATTGCTCTAACTTGCCAAATGCTAGCTAGCTCTTTATCTTTCTCCACTCGTCCAGTGAATGATCCCGCTCACTAAGCACTGGGTCATGTGAGGAAGACAGTTTCTTACATGCTGCTCAGCTTGCTAACTAAATAATTCCTCATAAGCATACTAAAAGTTGGAAGCTGAAGTTAACTATACAAGATTCTTTGACTTTACAGCCATAGCCACTGTTGGATAGAACTGCTGGATTCATTGAACCCCTTTTCTGTTTATGCTTAACTCACAAACAAAAAAGTCATCTAAGCTGGGTCAATTGCTGCCTCCTCATATGATAATATCTCTTATATTTTTGTCAAGCTTGGACATAACTGCCAGTACAGACTTTATGTATTGTTTCTTACTCTCTATCATTTGTCAGATTGCACACAAACCGAGGGATTACAGACCTGTGTCTGTTAGAAAGAACAGAGGAGAGAGTGGCTGGCTCATTTGTTGAAAGGAGCTGACACGAAATTATCTTTCAGACCATCTTTTTCAGGAGACGGCCTCAGCACCACGTGGGTTGATAGGCACACATCCAGCTGGAGGTAGAGAGTATTAGAAGAGACGGCATCAGGCCAGAGACACCACGACAGTCCTGCAAGGGAGGGAACAAGCCTGAGAACAAGTGGTTGCAAGCTTCATACCCCGTGACCCAGCTTGACGTGGCCCAGGTACCAGAAATTAGGCAGGTACTGATAAAAGTAATTCATGGGTGTCCTTGGACTGGGCTTGCTCATGGCTTCAAGTGAGACCAAGAGAACTCACAGCACCAGAGACAAGAGATTGCTCCAGGGTGGCATGGCCTCATCTTTGGGGGAGGAAGAAAGGAAGCCAGAGGGTCTGTGATCCAACAAGACTCCGTGAACTCCGCTCTCAGGGGATTTTCCCCAAGGAGGTGGAAGACTTCTCAAGAAAGAAAGATCTCCTGAAGCAACAGAGACTTGTTTCTGATTAGTGAATGCATCTAAAGGTTGGCTGCTGCTTGGCAGAAAGCTGGGGGCTTGGAAGCTTCAGGTGTAGCCACACTTGTTAGTGAGCATGACGCACCCCAGACTCCCAGATGATTAGCCAGAGACTAACCATTAGCGTGATTTCTTTTGTCAACTTGCCTCTTTCATATTTTGAACAGATGGGCACTTCTGTAACAGTCTTCTGAATGAGGTGGCACCTTCTTTACACCCAGAGTGAATCCTCCTAGTTGTTATAATGTGGAGGTCATAAAAATGAGGGTTTGGTTGGTAAGTGAATCCACTCTGGTGCGGGAGGGCTACCAAGCACTGTTGGGACCACTGCTTTGGATCAATTCTCCTGTAATTAGGTCTGCAACACTTCCTTATTTGTTCTTAAGCAAAGAACCATTTATCAACCATATCTAGTTGGTCAACATATTCACTCTCCAATATTATAAACTTCTTCAAAATGATTTATCAATTTAAAAATTAAATTAAATCCAATTAATTCCTCAATTCAGCCAAAATATTTCTTCTTTCTTTCCCGTAATGCTATATCTCTGCCAGCATGACGTCTTTCTACAAAACTAGACAAGAGCTATGGCAACTCCAAGGTTTCTAGTTTATTTTCAATGTAGTATGTTAGCCTCTCAAAGTCTATGGACGGTAGTAGAAGACATAAATCTCCTGAGACAGAGGTTAGGCATGTTGTTATTATCTACTACAACAGGATTAGCAGTTGTGCCACTTTATTTTGCTACTACAATGAAATACATGTATTTTAAAGAAAATGGATTTATTTAGTGCACAGTTTTGGGGTTTCAAAGGCATGATGCCATGTTCAACTTTGTTGATAGATGGCAACACAATGCTAAAACATGTATGAGAAGAAACATCACATCACCAGACAAGACGCCAGGGAGTGGAGAGTGGCTAACGACATCTCCCCCAGGCCTCAATCTTAGCTGTCCTACCATCTTGCTCTATCCCTGCCCTGGGGACCAGGCTTCCAATGCATGGGTCTTTGGGGGATAAATCACACCCAATCCATTGCATGAGAACATCAATACTATGCGTTGTTTACAGAAGACAGACTCTGCTCTTGGAGAGCTTGCAACTTACAATGGACAGGAAATGTGTCTGAACCTTGCTTCACAGCAAGACACTGTCTTTTCATTCTCTAAGACCAAGTCCACTTGTCTTTTGCTTGTGTAGGGTCATTATTCTCTGTCATTCAGCGAGCGCATGTGTGAGCGTTTGTGTGAGTGTGGCTTCACATGTGCCACTGGGTGCTTGCAGAGGTCAGGAGACAACTTCAGGTGTGAGTTCTGGCTTTTCACCTGTCTGAGACAGGGTCTTGCTTGCTGTTTGCCCCTGTACTGGAAGCTTCTTGGATTCCTTTGGCTCCACCTCCCATCTCCTAGGAGTGTTGGGATTTCAGACGTGCTGCTGCTCCAGGCTTTAAATGGGCTCTGGGGATTTAACGCAGTGTCTCAGGATTGCATGGCAAGACCCGCCGGGTCAGCTCACGAACCCCCAAGACTATTTTCTGGACAGATCTCCTGGAAATGCAGTCTAAAATGAAGGGCAGAGTGTTGTAATTCTGGAAACACCCAACAATGTGAAAGACCCATGGAGAAGCATTTCCTAGCAGTTTACACACTATCATGATAGGACAAAAATAAGGAGGATGAGAATTTTGCAAAATTTCAATGAGGAGAAACGTTTAAAAGAGAGTAAATTTACCAAATGTATATGATGAAAACTTGATGATTTTCAAAGTGTGCTGGAAATACTCACAATTTTAATACTTAAATCTTTGGAAAATGTCTCATTTCCAAGAAGATTCAAGCAATTTCAGGAAAATTTAAATTAGCTTTTTTTTTTGAAAAATACCAACAATAGAATATTTTGAACAAACGTGGCTAAAAAACTGATTGATGATTCTGCTTTCATTATTTCAAATGTGCAGATAATAAGACTAGAAGTTTTCAACATTTGCTTACATATACATAGATACTCATATTCATTTACAGAAAGAATTTTTATGTTGAAGATGATTTCTAAATGGAATCATTTATAGACCAATATTATGAGAACAATTTATATCCAATAAAGACATATTTTCCAAAATAATGTATAATTTCATTGTTATTTTTAGGGTCTCAAATCAGTATCAAAGTCATTCTGAGTTGGACGGAAAATATTTCTGCATGTTTAGATGTGAGTGGAAGCTACCTGGCAAGAGGAAGGGACTACAGCAGCCCCAGGAGGCGTACGGGTGACCCCGGACTGTGAACGTAGTATAGGCCGTTCAATCCATCTTCCTGCCCATCATTCAGAAAATCATTGAATTTTTGACTTGGAAGGGAACCTACATTTCATTTCCTTTAATGTTCAATTCAATGTAATAACTTTTTAAACACCCCTTACAGAATCAATCTTTATTTTAAAAGCATTAGATATATTTTAAAGTAAGTTAAGGATAGGGCAAAAAATTAATGTGCACATTATAGTTGACCTAAAGCATATACTGGGTATTGCTTCTATCTAGAATTAGCTCTAGTCCCTTATGGCTTGGCTTTTTTTCCTTTGAGCTGCATGTAGTTTTATGTGACTCTTTTTATTTAAAAGAAATTCCTTTTTAATTTAGAATATTTTTTGCACCTGTAACAATATCGGTTTCTTGTCTTCTTTTCCCTACATGCTCTGAATTTTAACATTATCTTTGGTTGCCGAAAAACTTTGTCATGATGTGGCAGTAATAGAGCTGCAGACTGAAGTCTCCAACTTTGTAAGAACCCAAGTGAGTTTTAATTCTACTTCTCAAAAACTTCTCAAAGGGCTTCTGTGCACACTAGAGTAGCAGTAATAAATCTCTTCTCCTCTGGGTTGAACCTTCCTCCCAAAAAGCTTGAATTGGAAACTCATTCTCTCATGCAAAGGCATTGAGAGATGGGGGCTTCTGAAGAGCGATTAAGTTCTCAGGACCCATGCCTAAAAAAGGGGAGGAGTGTGGAAATAGTACTGCCCTGCACTTCTATCCCCAGAAGGCAGAATCTGGGAAACCCCAGAGCAAAGCACTAGGAAGTAGAGTAATCCAGGATGATTCCTGATGTTACCCTTGGGCCTCCACAGACCCACACACACACACTCAAATACTCACACACAATGTCTTCTAATAACCCCAGCTTTATTTTAAAAATAAAAGGACTAGAAGATGCGAGCTCAGTCTCTTGACCTCTCTCATGCCCTCATTGGCCATCTTAACATGATATAGCAAGAGGGTCCTTGGCAGGTGCTGCCACCTTGACATTGGAGCCCCAGCCTTCTGAACTACAGGAAATGAATTTCTAGATTACCCATTCTGTGGTACCTTGCGATAGGAGCACAAAACAATAGCAGCAAAAAAACCCTAAGGCTCTTCTTCAGTGAATTCCAGTTAGGATTAGATGGAATAGCAACCTTGATGCAGTGGCTGGCAAACATGGCCAGGGGAGGACTGTGATAAAGAAGTCCACGTAACAAAACCAAGGGACTGGAAAACCCTGCATACTCTTAATAGAAACAAGCTGTTAATGTCATACCTGAACTTAAACTCTGCGCTTCCACCTATTAGTTTATGTATTGCCTCATCCCTGTGGGACTACTTCAGGCAGGGTACTTGATGCCAGCTACCCTCCCATCTCTTTACCTGCGAAGATTAGCACCTCCACAGAGAGAATAAGTGATTTGAATGGGAACAAATGGTGTTTAGATGGCAGAACAGAATAAATACTTGTTTTGCCTAGGTGTGATTTCTGTAGCCTGATGATTCAGGGAAGCTGGGATAACTAATCTGATGCAGAGTCCTATTAGTAAAGTCAATATTTTCCTCCCTGTTTTACAGAGAGAGGAACTGAGCCAAGACATGGCAAATGTCTTTGTCAAGGTTATATAGAAAATCAGGGTAAAGCTACACATTTATTTTTGAGTATTGATTCCAAAGCCTTGCGTCAGATAGTTCTGGCAATGTATAAAATAAATGAAATTACCATTTATGTGATAAATGCTTTTAAAATAGAATAATGCAAATATAGTTCTCAAAAATCTCCAAGTCAATGTCACACCTGTGTGATAACTTACTTCTAACTTTATTATGCTGGTGGTAGCTGAAGCATGAAAGAAAAGAAATTACTGATTGTATTGATAAAGCAGCCTTTTTAAAAAAAAGGTCAAGGGAGCGGTTTTGCAGAGGAGCGTGCTGATTGGATGCACTGAAAACATTAGTACCTGATGCGTCTTAATACCCGGGGGAAATTAATGAAGAAAAACTAGTGGTCACAGTGTCTCCTCTCTGGGTTTCTGTGAGTCCACTCCAGGAGGACGGCTGCAGCCAGAGTGAATCCATCACAGGACACAGTAGCTCTTGTCCAGCAGATGAAAGCTATTTATATTCTCTGTATTGTGGATAGACACTTTAATTAGAAGTGGTTCTAAATTCAGAGAATAAGTACATTTCTCCTTCTCTCTTTTAATTTTCCCTTTTCAAGCAGTTACTGGAACCTGCGAACATTGGAAATTGGCATAGATGACTCTCCTTTGACTAAATTTAGCAAACAGTCAAAATTTTAGTCGTCGTCTCACCCACTCTAATTTCCCACTCTGCGTCTGTGCCTGCTAACTGGCTGTTGTTTGTGCTGAAATACATGGTTTTGCTTTCCAAGGGAAAAGAGTTGGGAGTGGAGTACAGTTGGCCCCACAACAGTTCCTATTCCAGGATTCGATGTTATTTTCATCTTTCAGGGGAGATATTCTAGGCATGTACAGACAAGTCTTCTACCAAAGCCCTCTTGAACATATCCTCTCGCAGTATTGCTGTCTCACATAAGCTGCACATCACCAAATGCTTTACACAAAAGTTTTCCAGTTGCTAACTGTGGTATAAAAAAGGGATATTCTGTTTGGATGATGACATCGGATAGCAAAGATAGTTTTATGTGGTAGTTAACTTTTAAAATAACTGTCATGCTTTGAGACTAACTTCAAATTCCGTTTTTGCTTTAAGCAATGGCCACGGCAACAAGCCAGGTTCTATCAGCATTCACAATGGGAAGTAGAAATTTACTTGGTTGGGAAATTTATTACGGTCAACAATTGTCATGTGGGAGTTCCAACAGAACCCCTCTTTCCCAAAATAACAAGATAATGAAATGAAAAGGAAACCACCCCCGTAGCAGCTCTATTGCAAATCCTACGGGTAGCCTGTTCCCATATCTTACTCAGGGATTATCTTTTAAAGCTCTGTATGCTTCCCAGAGGAAGCTTCTAGAACCAGTCATATCCATCTGCATAAAGTCTAGATGGGAACTTTTCCTCTTTTCCTTTTCAAAGTTCTTTTGATTGGGTTTTTGGGTGGCACTGTGACAGCTCCTCTTCCCTCCCTGGTTTCCTTTTATTCAAATACATCAATATATTTTCATGTAAGAATTCAGGACATCTGTGCTGGAGATGGGTGACTAAATAAGAATATTAGGGGCTAGAGAAATAGCTCAACAGTTAAAACCTTTGTCACAGAAGCAAGAGTGCCAGACTTTGATCCCCAACCTACAGAAATTCTGGATGGGTGTGGTAGCAGGCCTGTAATTCCAGCTTTGGAAGGCAAAGATAGGCGATCCACGGAGCCAGCTAGATAGCAAGACTAGCATTATTGTGAGTTGTTGTTATTACTATTATTACTACTACTACTATTTGTGTGTGTGTGTGTGTGTGTGTGTGTGTGTGTGTGTGTGTAGGCATGTGTTCCAAAGAGTACTTGAATATTTGCTTGTGGAGGCCCAAGGGAATCATCCTGAATTACTCTACCTATTTACTGCTTTGCTCTCGGGTTTCTAGGGCTATTTGTCTAGCAGTTTTACATGGGTTCTAAGATTAAAGCAGGAAAATAACTAAAAATGATTCAGACATCAGCCTCCACACAAATATACATACCTGTGCCCACACACATGCAAATACATAGACACATGTGCACAATACAGATGTACAAATTAAAATGGAAAAATAAAAGAGTATTAGAATAATTTTATCTATTTTTACCCCTAGACTACAAAACAAAGTTTAAAATATTTTTCTGCTTTGTGTAAAAGCAGAAAATACTGTTCCTGCAGCTCCAGCCCAGCGTTGAGCTATACAGAAGACATAGAGTATTTCCCAAGTGAATGACTGAATAAATGAATATTAGAACTTCCTCCAGCTTTAATGTCAATAAATGCAAAAGAGGCGCTTGTGTCTCTTAGTAGCCTCACAAACTAATGGAAAACAGAAGAGGCTAAAACCCAGAAGACCAAATCCTCCAAGCTGGTGATTTTGCTCTAGGGCTGGACAAGTTTACATCATTAGTGTCAGATTTATATCAGTAATATATTGTGAAAACCTTGATCTATGAAAGAACTTTTTCCACAGGAAATTCTGTGGTAATGGAAGAGATTTTTCACCAGCAAGTCTTGATAAACTTAACTACACTCTAGACTTAAAGCCGGGGAGAGCGCCCCAAGGGACAGATGACACATATGGAGACAGTTTCAGTAGCAACAGTGGCGGGTACAGATGCAGACTCAGTGACACCACGGGAGACATGGGCATGTCTGCGTTGGAGCCAGGTAGGACTCCACGTTGCTCCATTCTGCACCTCGGGTATCATGCTAGGTGCAGTTATAAGCAGACATCTTGGCGGGGCAGCTCAGAGAGGCCGCATGCAGAGGAAAGGTTGGTTGGGATGCGACAGGAAGAATGTCTTGCTGGTAAATACGTGTAGAATTTCGTGTTTTCAAGGTGAGATCTCAGGAGCGCTGGCGTCGTTGTCCTTTGTGTATTTGACAAAAATTCTGATTGGCTCAACTCCAAGCCAATCAGATTGCTGCGTTGGTTGGAGGCATGGGAGTTATGCTAAAGAATTATGTTTTTCTAGGGCTTGCAAAACAAAATACTGTAAGCTGGAGAACCAGAGTGACAGAAAATTTCCCTGAAAGATTTGGAGACCAGAAATCCAGGGTTGAAAGGGCCGCATGTTGGAGTCTCTGGAGCCTTCTATCTTCGACTCGCATGTGGCTGCCTTATTATCCCTTGGCATAGCGCGACTGCACATGCGCACCTCTGGAGTCTTCCTACGTGTCCACATTCTCTCTTATAACAACTTATTCTCGAGAACTCTAGTCAAATTGATTTAGGCATTGCTGCAATGGCATCATTAAAACCTTTCACTCTTCGATGGCCTGTCTCCAAATGCATCACACTCTGTAATACTGGAGATTAGCACTTCAAAGTATGAATTTTGAGGGCACATAATTCAGATCATATTAGGAATGTTAACTACTAAACACTTCAGATGATTCTAATAGTTCTGAAAAGTAGTGGTTATCCTTTGCCCCTTCCCTTGAAGAACATTATTGCCTTTTGTCAATACCTGGCAACCCCACAAGCTTCCTGGCACTTGCTTTGCTGGGCTCACTGGCTACATCTGCACGAGGTGTAACCATCCAGGGACGGGAACGCCATGTTCTTTTTAGCCTATTGTGATGCCTGTTTCCTGTCACATGTAACTGTCTCACTAGGAACTAGAGGGACATTTAAACAATTTAACCCTGGAGCTTGGGCGTGTTTATAATTATGCATTCTATTTGGTCTGGTGCAACAAATACCACTGTAGGAACCAGAACTTTAGAATGCAGGCACCCACCTCCCACCCTGCACTAACTAGTGTCTGTTAAGCTTTCTTGTATAAAGAACCAAACCTGTCATCAGACCAGCCCACTTACCAGCTTGCTGAACAGCTGTAGCACGTAGCACTCGATGTGTACGGAAGTCTGAATGAGTCTTCCCAACATTCATATTCTTAATTGCCAAAGTATAGTATTAAAAGCTGGTAGTCTGCAGTAATCTGCATCTCCCCATCTGAAGGCTCAGGGAATCTTGCAGAAGAGGCGACATGAGGACTGTAAGAACTTAAAGGTGGAGAGGTCCACGTTGGACAAGACATTCCACTCAAGGCAAAGCTGCTGCATCCAGGAATTCACTGCAGTAAGATTTGTTCTTACCAGACCTGCACAATGACTGACAATTCAGCATGCCCCCATAGACTAACCACGATCTCAGGAGAAATAATTTCAAGGAGTGGAAACTTTAAGGGCTAGGGCTTGAAGGTGAATGGGAGTGCCCCTTCCAGTGGGTCTGCCCAAGGAAGGACCACTTAGTCCTTCCTTAGTCTGCCACAGAGGCCTGAACTCCCCACTAGAGCAGATGATCCAGAGGGAACCCTGGGGATCATAGAAACAGACAGACAGGCGGATGGTAGCGAGTGGGATAGATTGACGAAGGGAGGGAAGGGGAGAGTAAGGGTAAGGAAGAAGAAGGAGGAGGAGGGCAGTGATTATTACTCACTGTGCTTGTAGAGCTAGGAAAATAATAAAGTGGAAAAAACAGCTGGATAGTTAAAAGGGGGTTGGATTATGATAGCTCCACCTTCCTGATGGGAACCAATGCCTTACATAGGAGGCTTCTCCTAGCATCTGTCCTGTCCTCCTCTGACATTCCACCTTCTCTCATAAGAAGATGGAGTGGAAGGAACCCTCCTGGAGGCAGAGAGCAGCCTTTGCCAGACAGAACCTCATGACCTTGGCCCTCCCAGTCTCCAGAACTATAAGAAGTAAATTTCTGTTATTCATAAATTACCAGTCTGTCACACTTTGCTGTGGCAGCAGAAAAATTATATTCTATAGTAGTAAATGTTTGCATATGCTTTTTTGTCAGAGAGAAGGGCCAAGTACTAAATTCTAATGTTTCACTTCTCTAAAATATCATCTGACATAAACATTTTTGCATGCATAAATAATGAAAATTTTCAGAGAAATGTCTAGATTTGAGATTTGTCAGAAGTGTGTCCTTACATTTATCTTCACCATTTATTTATTACCCTGACTTGGTTATTCATGTTTGCTCATAAAAGTGAAAGAAAATCTCTGTCTGCAAAAATTCAAGGACTATTAACTGTGAACAACTGCATGCATGAAGTTCAAATATCAAAAAATAAAGTTCAGATACTGAAGGAATGGTGTTATAGAATAAGCAGATGAGGTAGTGGCTGTGATATAGAACATCTATGAAAAGAACATCATAATGTAAATTCTCATCATGATACCCTTAAAAAGAATTAATGCTGAAAATAATTCGCATTCTTCTGTAGATGTCTTAGAACTACAAGCATGTAAGTTAAAGAAGGATAAATAAAATTGTATATCTCTTTTGATTGTCATTTCCAAGATGTTCAATATCACAAGCTGACATATACCTGTCAAATGTGGTTCATGGTCTTTTTACCCTTTTCACTTTTTTCCTTATTGGTGATGAGAATGCTATTTGCTTAGTAAAATAGTGTATCATATGTGCCTCAAGACATGGTGGACATTGACCAGAGCAGAGGGCTCTGTCTTTTAAATTGGCCATTAATGCACACTGTTCTAGAACGGATGCAGTATTAGCTTTCCATGGTTTAACAAGAACAAATAATAGATGGGAAGTGAAGCAATTCTAGGGAAAACTGAGGTGGGAAGAGACTAGACATTGTTTCGGATCTAGGAGATCCTATACCGAATCATAATAGACCAGCCTAATGGAACTAGTTGTGGTAGGTGCTTCAAATTCAACTGAACTCAGAAGTGTGCCAGTCCCTGAAACCCAGGAGCTATCACAAGGGCCAGGCCCAGTCTGCTGTTAACCTGTCCACTTTTCTTCCTACTCTTCTTTCTACTCACACTACTCGGCAAAAGCTGGGAGTCTCACATTTGGCAGAGTATCTCTCTGTATTGTAGACAGGATGCTACTTATGTTTGCTCATAAAAGTTACTTATGAAGTCAATTATATCTTTAAATTTAGATCATTGAAATTTTGTTCTTTGATAGTTCTTATCCCTAGACAGGACAGCCTAACATGGAAGAAAGGGACCAGTAGAAGGATGATGTTGTAGTTACTTTGTATGTTGCTGATAAATTCAGGACCAAAAGACTTATAGGGGAACAAGGAGAGTTTATCCTGGTTTACAATTGTCTGACTATTCCAACTTGGCAGAGAGCCCGTGCCAATACCAGTGACCAAAGAAACTGGTCACCCATATCCTTAAGACTGCTGAGAGAAGAACAATCCTCATTTGCCAGATGAGATTACCAAAGGTCACCAACCATTTCCCTCCATCTTATTACCTGCTCAGAGATTAGCCCCCCACACCATGGACTAGACCTTCCCTACTGACTAGACTAACTCTTGCAGGCTTACTCCAGGGCCTAACTCAACCTCTGATTCCTCGCAAATGTACCCAGAGAGTGAATTCTCAACCAGCAAGTTGACACCTGTATCTCACTATGACAGAAGCCATGCCTGTCTCTTACATTTGGAAGATTTCTATCAGAACATGTATTTGACTGTTCTTTCTGACCACAGATGTACTGGAAGGCTCATCGAAGCAAGCGTATTGCTTTGACAGAATTAAGCTTGCCTTGCTTCCACAGTGTCCTTTACTACACAGTTCTTTTTAAATACTCAATAATAAAAATGTTTTTCTGTAACAGTATTTAGGTGAGGCTTTTAATGGCTTTTTACCTCCCTTTAGATAGCTCTGCCTGCCTGTGACCATATATTGTCCTCTCTCTCTGTCTCTCTTCTTGACATCTTTCTCTGACCCTGCTGTTTGAGTGGGGTCAGGTTCTTCACAGGACTAGGACCCTGTTACATCCTCCTTATACCGTCCAAAGAGTTGAGTATGAAACAGGCACATAAAAGTGCTCAGTAAAGATGAGTTGCTTGCTCAGAAGTTTTTTTTTTTTTAAATCTGATAGCATAAATCACAAACATATTTTTTGAATTTTAACTCGGTGGTTTAGCTTGTCATAAATTTCTTCTTGAAAGTATTAAGAAAAACTTGCCAATTTCTTTAAAAAATTAGACTCTATGTTTTTTTTTTCCAGAAGCAAGAATGTCATAGGCATGAACTCATGGAACTCTTCCCTCCATCACTAAGTGGACTCTTGTTCATGACCTGATCATGGGTTGAGCTCTATGGCTGCTCAGCTTATAGAGCAAGTGATAGGTCTTCTGTCAGATGTGGCTGTTTCACAGCCTTTCTTCCAGCTTGTCTTCTTGCTGAACATCAGTCAGCACCGCTACAGCCCCCCAACAGTCGCCATACACCCTGCGTCTGTACTGTGCTTGCTGTTCTGACTCTCGTCCCTACAGTGGTAGGAAAAAAGGCTCTTGTTTTAGAGAGCCTTTCTTTTCCCTCTGCTTGAGCTCCCAAAAGTGTGGTCTGCCACTGCTCATCAGCTTTGCTAACGGGAAACCACAGCGGTACCTTTCATCATCAGCCTTGGGTCCTGATGATGGCATGTGAATATGTACACCAGAGAGGGAATATAATGGGCCCGTTTAAAAATAACCACACTTTCCTCATGCTCTTAGTTCATTCTCAGTGAATGCTCTGTATCGGAAAATGTGATTTTTGCTTTTGTGAATGATTATGTGAAGAAAAATTTGGCAGATGTTGCATATTGATTATTACTAGGAAAAAATGAATTTTTTCAATCTAATTACTGGATAGATAATAAATTTAATAAATGTTATTAGTACAGTCTTTACTGAGGAACTAGATCCTTCCAAAGCCATTATCCTTAGGTTTTTTGTTTGAGACTAATTTCTTATTATCTTTATGGAATAGAATCATAGAATCTTAGAAACAGACATGACTTTTGAAAAAAAATCTTTTTATACAGCCCCTTCAGTTTTAGCTTGACAAAGAATCAATGAAAGAATATGTACCCTTGACAGTATCATACTTCCTTAAAGATTAAAATATTAAATAGACTTTTCACTTTAGGTTAAATTTGCAAAACGTTACAAACATCTATAGAAAATACCTGTGTCCAAATATTATTTCTTGTATTATTAATGTCTTGAATTATTACAATACATTTGCCATAATTAATAAACTAAGAAAACACAACTCTGTTAGTATTTACTAAAGTCAATGCTTCATTTGGGATTCCCATTTTTCTCTGATGCTCTTTTCTTGCTCCAGAATTTCATGTTCATCATTGAAACCATATAGGGTCCTCTGGGCTGTGTGGATTTCTCAGACTTTCCTTTTTCATTCATGCTCTTGGAAGAATCAACATGTATTGCTCTAGTATTTTGAAAAATGTCCTCAAATAATAATTTAAGAATGTTTCTCTCACAACTGGGTTTGGATTGAGAATTTGAGGGAAGGCATAGAAATAAATGAATGTTTTTCTCACACACTCTCAAAATGAGAGTCAATGTTGGCCCTGATCCCCTAACTAGACCAGATTTGTTGAGTTTCTCCACCATAGCTATTGTTACATGCATTTCTATATTGTATTCAAGGAAATGTGCCATTATGTGTAACCTTCTATAGACATTCTTTCCTTTTCATTACTGTTCTGATGGGCAATTTCTCTCATAATTTGTTTATTTATTATGTCAGTGTGGATGCATGGATAGTTATATATTTTGACATATGCTTCAAATACTATTTCACAGAATTTGTTGACTAAATCTTTCTAGCTTTTCTGTACATGGTTCTGAGTTCTTTTTTTAGAGAAATGGTATGAGAAACTAGTATATGGATACCATTACATAGAATTCTAGACTTTCCTCTTTCTTGTCTGTGGTCTTCCATTCTGCCAGTGAGAAATAGCTTCCACCAACTGCTAGCCATGTATACCTACATGGATTTTATCATTATTAACCTTTTGAGAAACAACTTTATCTCTGGAAAACAATGGTCACATGCAGCTAGTTCTGCTATTAGTCTTGCAGGCTCCACTATTTTCCAAAGCTACACAAGTACACATTTATCCTATTAATGAGGTTGCTTCATACATTAACAATACAGTTAGATTTGTTTTTGTCACAGTCTGTATTCCATCCTGGGATAATCCAAGCTCTTAAATTGTTTAACTTGTATGTAAGAAAGTTATCATAAAGCTCTATGAGATTTTATAAGTACACTATTCTGTTTATATAATCACCACTATAATATTATTCACTGACCTAAAATATCCAATAACTTCTCATATTCAATACTGCCAATCTCTACATCCTTATACTTTTGCCTTCTTCAGAATGTGACATAAATAGAATGACTGAGAATGCTTTTTTCATACTGACTTCTCATCAGTGATTGAGATTTAAGACATGTTGCATAGTCATCCATGGTGTGATAGTTCATTCTTTTTATTGCTGGGTAATATCTAGTATCTATGCTACAGACTGATTCCAGTCCTAGAGTAGTGTAAGATACCACAAACATTTTTAGCTGAGCTGTGTGAGCTCAGCATTGGCTAGAGGGAGTGGAATTTTTTTTTTACAATCATCCGAGGGTCTACCATCTTCAGTGCAGTCCTTGAGTTTTTGCTGGTTGTTTACAATCTAAGTAGCAACAGAGTAAGAGAGAGAAAGTAGGAAACGATCATGGATTTTATGTGTAAGGTCTGGGTTTGGTGCCTATATCCGTCTTGTTCACATTCTTTGAAGAAGATTCAGTTGAATTACCCTATTAACTATAAGGTATGTTGGATGTTTTCCCAGAAAGAAAGAATATGAGTTTGGTGAGTACATAACTTTATCTCTGTCATAATACCCCATTTGATAGCAAAACATTTGTCTTCTTTGCATGCACAGAATACATTTATTTCCTCCTCAAGCAACAGAATCTCAAGTGCAATCTAGACTCTGCATCCAGCTCAAAGTCTAGGATCCCAGGCTGGATGTTAAGATATAGTACTTCTTGGAGTAGTAGATTTTGAACTAAAGATATTCCATAATGATGGAGCAGAGAGAAACAGGAATAAAAATTGCTCCCCCCACCCTACAAGAAACAAAGAATGGGACAGCTATCTTTGGTCCAAAGTAGAAAGGGAATGCCAGAGATGGGTTCAGTGTGTGAAGTGTCTTTGCTCTTAGAGTGGGAGAGATATTTACTTAGTCTTCCTTCTGCTGTCTGGTAGGAACTGCATAGACCTTGGGTTCCTTCCCTAGGAGTTTCCTCCTCCTCTTTTTTTTCTTCATAGGATAAATTTGAAATGGGCATTTGGAAAGTTATTTTTCATATCTACAACTCCCTATAATTGGAAGACAAAAATTGAAGGATCAAGAGGCTAGAAAGAGGGTTCAGCAGTTAAAGCATTAACCACCCAAGCAAGAGGACAGGAATTCAGGTCCCTAGAACCCATGTAAAATGCTGGGTATGTGTGGGTGGGACACTGACTACCAATACTAGAGCTGTGGGTGAATCCTTGGTTTGATTACAAATACAGCCTCAAAAAGAATAAGGGTTAAGGGTAATCCAGGATGATTCCCAATATCAACCTCAGGCTTCCACACGTAAGTGTGTGCACACTCACACATGCATGCACTCGTACATGCGAACATACATACACGCATGCAACCCCCCCACATACACATGAAAATGGAAAAAAAAGAAAGGTGGTTGAGAGATAAGAGTCAAAGGTTTCCTAAGTCTATGCTCCTGGTTGCTTTCAGAGTAGATGATACAGTTTCTTTCCTAATAGAATCAGCTTCTGATCATTTTCTTCATCATTCCACATGCCGACACCCTCTCCACAAACCCGAGAGAGTTCTCAGTGTTACTTTGTTCTGTTATTTTGTTTCAATCCTTCTCCTATCCTATTTATCTCCCAACCAAATCGTAGCTTTTGCAAGGCTATTAATCTTGAAGGGGAAAGCTACATTCTTAACTTGCTTTGCTGCAAGGTTGGACTTTAAAGATTTCTTTAGCTCAAGGTCTATCTCAATCTTAAATCTTTACATCTGAAATTGGGACATAAAAGCAGTGCCTTTTCAACCCGAACCAAATCTCTAGAAACTAGATAATTGTTTGCACAATCCATCGTTTTTTTTTCTTGTACTTCCATCAAGCTTAGCTGAGGTCACCAACTCACATTAATCCATTATTTTCCTCCCAGTAGTTTCTCCAGCATGACCCTTCTGTAGACACAGGAACTGTTTTCCATGTGACTTCAGTTCCCCCAATGTATTGACACAGTAATGTATTGATTGATGTTCTTCTGGCGCCGAATACTAATTTCCTTGTTATTTCCTTCCTAGTGCCCACATGTTAAGTTTGTATGGCAGTAGCATCCTGCATCAATGGAATTGATTTCTGTATTAAGCAAGATAATTATTAATGGTGTTGATTCTCAGTGAGAATTTTAAGATAGAAATTTCAGTGATTTAACCCTTCAAATATAATTCTTGCGAAAGGAAGGGGAAAAGGGGGATTGGGGAAGGGTGGAGGGAGGTAGAGGACCGGGGTACCTGTTGAGCTTGTATGATTGGAGAAACAATAAATTAAAATAAAAAATATAACTGTTGCTATCATCATAATCTACATGATTCTACAAGGCAAATTGTTCTATGGAGCTATTTAGATTGACAGACACATTTCCATCTCAAAACTGTGACTGACAAGGTCATCTTGGGCAACAATATCCAACAAACAGATTGGAAGTGAGATCCCACTGATTCTACTAACAGTTTACTGGCCCAAATTTAGTCATAAGATTTCACTAAGTTGTAAGATGTAAGAAGTGTCCAGCTCTATGGAAGGAATATATTTGGTTAAAGAGACCAATGATTTTGCCATAATCTTCTTGAGTTCTTGTCATCTCACCAATAAAATGAAGTTATTATCAATCTACCTTATAGGAAGCTGTGTGTGAATGCTACAACTTAGAGAAGTAAAACTTGCATTCCTGGCATATTTTCTCATATTTGATTTGTAAGAATAATATTGCCTATGGCTTTTTTCATCACTTCCTTCTCTCCTACTCCTGTTCTTTAAAAGTAAGTTCAGCTAATCTTTTCACATTAGTAAAATTAGAACTCAATGTTTTTTATTGTGTGTCATATGGTCAGTGGTATTACAAGACAGCTGATTATAACTCAGTATTCACATTTACTTTCTGTCGCTCTCAGTCTTTCACTTAACTATACTTGTTCTGAAACATCTTGCTAATTTTCAGCAAACTGAGTTCCACACATGCATATGTGTAGTATATGGACAGTAAAGATGAAGAACATCTTCATGGTCTTATGCTTAGATCTATAGATTGCATCCTCATCAAAAATCTTGAGTATCCTGGAGCACAAACTGACTGTAATTGGACTCACCTAGATATTTTACTAATTTATAAGGCAAACGCTGAGAATAATGATCATACTCCTGTCATCCAGATATGTCAGGCATCTCCTGGTGATAAGTTTCAAAAAATGACTCTTCTCCCAAGATAGGTATCAACATGTCAAGCCCTTTAGACTAATGCATCCTGATAATCAGTACTTTTAAAGATGCTGAACACTGCATAATGAAGACACAGAAAGGCTGGAAAGGCTCAGCAATACTTCACCCTAATTGTCACAAGACTGAAAGCCTGGAATCCCCCAACAGCAGGAAGCTGCTGCTATGGAAACCTTAATGTTCCATCATCTGAGAGATTAAAAATTGAGACTATTAATGGAGCCGGCAGTAGTTTGCATGTTTCATTAGTAAGAAATGCCATTATTCTAGGACTTGGGGGAATTGAATTTTTGAGTGATGGTTTTTATTCTCCATTAAAGTGGCCCAAGTATAATTTAGATGGTATAACAAAGGAGAGAAAACAACCAAGGATGAATGAATGAGGATGCTACTGCTTCTTCTCCCTGACCTTCTCCTGTGGATGGGTTGTCTAAGTGAGCACAGGAAGGGTTGTAGCAAGGTCATGGAGAAGATGATTTCAGATTCCATCCTCCTTTGTTAGGCTCATCATGAATCCTGCCCTCCCTGCAGTATGAAGAAGATCAGAAACAAGCAGTGCACAGTGCAGCAGGGTTAGGAAGTTGAGGGGCACAACCTTGATTACACTGGAGCATGAAGTGACTGCAGTGGGTCTCAGCCACAGGATGGGACAGCATAAGAAAACACAGAGCCACATTCCACAGTGGAAGACAAGGTGTTACTTTCTGACAGTCCCTCTACTGGCTCACGATGCAAACCATGGTTTGCCCGCATGAAAGGCGTAACCGAAAATGTTTGAAAACCATGACTACAGTGTGTGATGCTACACTGTCTGGATTTTACTCATAATCTTGCTCCCTGTTAATCTTATGAAACCACTAACCATCTCCATCCATCCATTCTCACATCCGTAACACAGGAAAGGTGATAAGCAGAATCATTAGACTGCTGTAAGGAGGAAATAATTAAACCACATACAGCAATTGGAATATGTCTGGCAAACAGAAAGTGCTCACATGAGAGTCAGCTACTGAAAATAAATCACCAGCGACTTGGAAGAATTGCATTTCTTCAGTTATGGAATGGGGCTACCTTCTTGTTACCTTTGTGAAATAGGGCTAATTCTGCCTAATTTAGGAAAGGATTGTTATAAATTGTCCCATCAGAAAACTCAGTGCATTGCATCTTCCAAATATGTCTAAAAACCTTTATGCAGGTTTTATTTCTATCTTTTGATTCCAGAACCATGATGGGAATTTTTTAGAGAAATTTTATAGAGACACATACAAATACCACGCTAATCATTATTGTCCTCAGAAATATTTTTGTTGCTACTGTTTGTTTCCAATTTCTCCAGAAGGACTGCATCCTTTCCAAATGGACCACTAGGGTTCCATTTAGTGTGTCAAAACATTAATTCACTAAATGGTGTCTGAAGGGCAACACAGCCAGTGGGAATGGCAGATGTGGTCCCAAAGGGCTGTCCTGGGAGAAGCGGGTTCTCTGAGGCCGACATAGCATATTGCTGTGAAGGACTCTATCAGCAGAGCACAGCAGAAACTTGAGTTGCCCCTGGCTCTTCTGGTAAATGGTGCCTTGGGGATCTGAGTGCAAGAGCTGCCTTGCTTGCTAAGAGGAAAAGATGCCTATATGATCCCCAAATCCTTTTTCAACACACAGAATCCATGTGGGAACAAGGGTGTCCTGGACACTGAAATGTGATTTCATTTTGTCTGTCTGAATCTTTTACCTTTGCTGAAGCACTGGACAGGGAGAATGGGCTCAAAAGCGCGGTCCCATTCTACACATTGAGCAAGTTAGAGATGGAAATGGCCCAATGGTTCAGTCTTCTTCTTAGCCAAGAGAGTCAAGCCTAGGAAGATTGGAGAAGTCAAAGAGTTGTGACAATGACTTCTTGCATCTCCCAAACACCACAGTGTTCCTGGGCAGACCCCTCCAGTGAGCTTGCCATGCACGGAACTTGTGGCATTTCTATCAGGGATTTCTAATGGAGGCGTGGGAACTCCCATTTTCCAGATGAAATAGGTAATCCAAAGGTAATCCAGCTGACAATCTTTCCAGCATGTTGACCCCAATGACTGACCATAGGGAGTTTCGTGGACCCATCACTTTTGACTGTCCCCTGCTATCTTCTTATATCACTCTCTTAGAAGGGCTCCACCTCTTCCCTTGTTCCTGCACTGTGTTCACTAAACCCACCTATCCTAATGTTCTGTATCTCATTTAAGCAGCTCCCACCACCATCTTGACCTTTTTCTTCTCTTCCCTGGCTTTCTCTAGCATCAAAACCAAGCCACTGTCATTGCTTGCCCAAGCGACCCCAGTAGTTTTTAAGCAGTCCACCCCTTCCTGGCCTGTGCTGTTCTCCCAACAAGCAGCCAGCACACTCTTCTTAGCAGTTCTTCAGAGCATGGTCTTCATGTGCTGATGAAATAAACTCATGACCCACCATAATCAAGTCCCCAGCTGCCGTTTGCCTCAACTCCAGATATTCTCTGTGGTCTTCCTTGGCCCCATGGCAGCCTGGCTGAACTTGCTCTTGGCAATGTCTATTTCCTCTACTTCACTCTTTAGTTGACAGCTCACACTTGATTCCATCTTGTCACTCAAGCCTCAACTCAGCTCTCACATCTTTTGAGAATCCTCCCTCCAATCCCCAAGTCTAAAGGATTTCTTCATGGCAGAGGGACTGAAGGCAGCTACTGCTTTGATGGAGCTAGAAATGCAGGCTTATTTTTATTGTTATGTTTCTCTTTCCTTTTTCATCCCACCTTCTGAAGCTATAGGTACAAACATTTCTCAAGCCCAGGAACATGATCCAAATCTTTCAGATTTTCACCTTGATTGGGGGATTCTAAGATTCCAGTGGCACTAAGGGGAGAGGTTTTCGCTGTGACCTGGTGTCATCCTCTCAGCTGCAGGCTGTTCCTGGAGCCAGGACAGGCCTGCTTCCTGCCGGGTTCCCACTGCACTGACAGTTGAGGGCAGCTGTACAAACATATAAATATCTGCCTGGTGCACTGCAGAGGAGAAGCTTCACGCCCCACTGGCAAATCTGCATTTTTCATGTTCACAAAGTCAACCCTTTCGTCATAATGACCAATTGTGCACTCACTGTTTATGTATATAGACCCAAAACGTAAGTGCCGGCTGTTATTGAAGGTCTACTCTGTCCTGAGTGACTTCACCGTCATTATCCCTAGGGTTCAGAGACATAAAGCAAACATTTGTGTTCCCACCCAAACAGTGCTGCTGCCTGCATTTGCCTGTGTCCTTTCTAGAAAAATGTGTTGCCTGGTATCTGAAGAGCTGCCCTTCCAGGATACTGTGTGGTTAAGACTCCCCATCTCTCTCGTCCTCCTGTCTTCCATCTAAGTGTCCCTGTCATACTTCTTCTCATTTCTGAGCTAGTCGATATATGAGTCTGGAAGACAGATCTGTTAGAACACGGTCTACGCTAAAGTAGCTAAGGTTCTGTTGCATTAGAGAAATGTGACTTAGTCATGCTGCAAAAGGGACAGAAGTGTGGGGGAGATATCACTGGTCCTCCACACGAAATCCCTCAAATCACATTGCATAAGCATCACTTCTGCTTAGACATTACCTCCTTTCCTGCAGTCAGCCCACACCCCGCCTGAATCCTGTGGCGTGCACCTCCAGCAGACCCTGCCTGCACAGTAACAGCTTGTGTGAGGATTTGCTTAGCCAAGCCAACCCCTTAGATTTAGAGAGAGAGAGAAAGAGAGAGAGAGAGAGAGAGAGAGAGAGAGAGAGAGAGAGAGAGAGAACTTAAGTAATGCTCCAAAGATTTCTTGGCTTTTCTGTGTGCAAAACATCCTCGAAGAACCAGGGAGAAGTGGGGACCTCTTTCCTCTCCTGAGTGTGATGAGGTGGTCCAGCCTGACCTCTGGTCATGGTTATGAAATATTGTATTCTGTCACCTGGACAATAATCATCAGTCATGATCATTTTCTTGGCATGGATTTCATCTGTTGAGGATTCTGTTCATGAGTTCCCACACCCTGCTGAGTGAACCCACAGTAAGAAAGTGTCAGAAGCTGCTGTGTAGCCCTCGCCAGCAAGGTGACCAGGAAACACTGGTGATCACGAAAGGTCGGGGGCAGGGTCTTCAGACTTATCCAAACATTTGAATCCTTTCATTTTTTTAAAACACACACACACACACACACACACACACACACACACACACACACACACACACACAGAGTATAAAAACATCTAGAAAACTCAAGAGTAGAATTTGTGCCAGGATAAATATGCAACAGGACTGAAACAAGTCCACTATCAAAACAATAAGCAGTGGACAGGGAAGAGCATTTATATCTAATCTTCCAATTTTCAGATGAATTAGATATTCTTGGTGACCCTTTGGTGGCCCTTTGGCCTGTGATGTTCTACTTGTTGTGCTGTTTATGTACTGTCTTTCAGTTCCGTATTTGCCCATTCTGATCTGGTCTGTTCTATGGAGACTGTATTTTCCAGGTTCCTTTGTCAGATGCAAACCCACAGGTTCTGCTAAGAGACTGACAAGAAGGAGACAGAAGGATGGCAGTGCGGCCTTCCTCTAGGGCAGGGACTGGCTGCTGAAGGTAGCTGCTGGGGGTGGCGGGAATAATGGGCCTTTCCAGCAGCTCTCCTGCACGGGTTTGTAAACAAGCAGGCACGGTGAAGACTGGAGCCTTCTAGGTTAGGTTTATCCATACTGTGGTTGAAAGCATAGGTACTATTGACATTTGGAGATGACTACACTAACATTGCCTTAAATGACAGATATGAATGGTATAGAAATAAGACACTCTAAATGTAACACTTTTAAGTTAAAATTAAATAAGTTACATACATGTATATATATATATATGTGCATACAAACATATATTTGGAGACACACACAAACATATATTATATTCATAACAGAGTATATGTACTCTGTTATGAGGACAATACCAGCCATACTCCAATAAGGAACATTTATATAGCACGCATCTACAAACAAAGTAGCTAAGTCCATATGGTATGATCAGAAGTGGAAAAGAGGCTTAAGATTGCTATAAAAAATGAGTGACTTCATGAAGACTGCAGTTTGGCCTCACAGACTTGGAAAAGGAAGATATCAGAGAGGGGTAGTGGGCTCTGTCTATCTCACACTCAGCCTGTGACGGATGCAGTCTTTAGAGATGGTAAAGGTAATAATAAAAATGTTTAAAAGTTGGTTTGCTTTATATTCCCTAGAGTGCCGTGCAAGAGAACACCTGCAATGGGAAAATGCTCCCTACATGGAAAAAGAAACTATTTGAAGCATACAGACATAATTAAAACTTATCAGTAACTACTCTATTTGTTTACATCTTAAGCCAACAAAATCTTATCTTCCAGGTAGGGAAGTCACATGCCTGAGTCAGACTGCTAGGGGCCAGAGTCAGGTTGTCAATTATCTCAATTTTCACGTATTTTTGCTATGTTCATTGAAGAATATGCTTTTTGAAAAGAAACTATTTGAAGCATACAGACATAATTAAAACTTAAAAGTAGCTATTCTATTTGTTTATATTTTAAGCCCCTAGCACATCTGGCTCAGGCACGTGATTTTGTTTCTAGAGTCAGTTTGCTCTACTTCCAAATCACTGGAGCATCCTTCAGCTGGAGTTTGTGCTTTCATGTGTTGCTGTGCCTCAAGTGTAGATTTGAGAATAACAACTGCAAATATGGTTAGAGAAAACTTTGATTACTTTAATTCTGTCATTTCATGTTACCATTTGTAAAATTTGCCAGAATTAGGCTTAAAATAGAATTGTCATCAACTATTCGTTATTACAACAAGCTAACATACTGCTTTTTATTCCTTTTCTTTAAAAATGGATTTTCAAGGCTGGGGAGGTGGTTCAGGGGTAAAAGCATTTATCTTGCAAGCAAATAGGCCTGAGTTCAGATTGCCAGAAATCCATGCAAAAATGCCAGGCAAAAATGGAGGCAGTGGCCTCTACTTCTGGCCCTGGAAGATGGAGTCTGGGAAACCTCAGAACAAAATGGCAAGGAGCTAGAGCAATCCAGGATGATTCCCGATGTCACCCTCGGGCCGCCACAGCACACATTTAAATATTCTCTTGTACACATGAACACAAACCACCCAAATGTATCACACACACACACACACTCACTCACTCACACACACACACACACACACCAAACAAACAAACAAACAAATAAAATGTATGTTGAATAAATGAAGAACACTGGGAACACAATCAATTTTTCTTTTTAGTCAAGTAATTTCTCTATATTTCTGTCACAATTATTTGTGTAAAATTCAATGAAGAGGCATTTTCATTTAACTTTTTTAGACCATTATTTTAGTCTTGTTTTCTTGCTGAACATCCTTTCATAAGGTGGAGGCGGGGCTGCTGAAAAATGGTTTTTTTCTCTGGGTTCCAAACACAATCCGTACATGTCTGGGTGGAGGGGGAGGTGGATGGCTATGAATGGTGAGAAGATTTCTCCAAGATTTTATTGCAAGTGAAGCCCAAGAGACTTTGAGTGAGGGAAATACTATCAGTTAAGATTGTTGCCAGTTCTTGTTACTTGTCCCTTAATAGAGTCTGAGGGGGCAGAGGCATGGCCTGCTCCCCGCTTCAGGAAAACATTAATATTCACTTCATGCAAGACATCTTGGTGACTCCCCATGCATTTTACATGTGATTTATAGCATTTCATTTAGGGCGACCTTGTGTAAATGGGCACGATATTTGCCAGGGCCCTACTCGTTGTCATTCCTCATGAATTAATGACGCTGTGAGAGATGCACCAGCAATGAATATTCTAAAATCAATGCTTCTGAGGAGTTAGTGTTACACTTGCAATTATGTCCACATCCCAATACTAAGATGAAAAAAATAATAAGGAAAAGCGTTGTCCTTTACTCCAAAAACTCAATGTAGCAAACAGACATGGTGTTTCCATTTCCTTCAGAACTTAAAAAATGTCAAGTAAATTTTCTCACATTTGCTTGTGGAATAGCACAGTGTAATAAAAGTTGTGATACAAAGTACGATTGAGAGAGTGTCCAGAAATCACCTTAAAATTCATTCATTGGCAACCCAAAGATGACAGAAAGGAAATGTAATATTGTTGACGAGCTTGATGAGTTAATTTAATCTACTAGGACAAAAGGTTTGATTATAAACGCAAAATAGTTGATTTTTCCCATGATGCTCCAGAAAACCTTCCAGCTGCTGGCACAGTCTGATGTTGCAATGGGAGAGCTCTGGGGATGGAGGAAGCGGTGCCACAAGGTGTGACCCCACAGCCATCTTTCTCAGGAACGATGCCTTTCTCTAGCTTCCCAGCCTCGCACCACTACTCTCACTGGTAAGCCCTGACCTAGGACCACTCGATAAAGGACTTCTGCGATGCAGACTCTCCCATGTCACTAATGAGGAGAGAGTAATGTCACATTGCAGGTAAGCCGGTGGTTTCCGAAGAAGGTCCAATACTTGTCTCCATGAGCAAATCAGACACTGGCTTTCCCATGCTAAGCTCACAGGAGGACTCTATCAGAAGTCTGCTGACCAAAGATGTGACCAGCCTCATTCAATTCCCTGTGACACAAGCTGGATGGAAGAACAAGGTTTTTAGACAGACAGTCATACAGTTGAGATGCCAAACTGCATAAATAAGAATGAAAATGCACTGGAGAGCTATGTTTCAGGAAGAAACTAGTACTGTTGAAAAATGGATTTTAGACATTCTGGACCCTCTAGGGATTATTTAAACTCATGAATGCACAAAGAAGTGTTGTGGTTATAGGAAAAGGTAAGACTTCTATCAGTTATTCTAGGAGGTGATTGCATTGCTCTTGATGGGGATCTCTCTCTGTCCAGAGTCTAGCTCTGTTCTCTTGACTCCAAAATCGATCTTTGAAGGAAGAGGACAAATCTACGTGCTAAAACAAATAGCAATGGATTAACTTTCTAGGAGAAATAGAAGTACCATAGACCAGAAACTTTTATCAGTATGGATGAAATATTTGCTTCTAGTGAGCAGGTAATGTGAACAGTGGAGACTTTGGGAAATGATTCAGACATATGGTGACAGCAGGACCTCAGATTTCTGAGGCCTTTTCCAGTGTGCTAAGAATAGCTTTGTCCATGTCATCCTCTCTGGAGGACAGCTGCCCGATATCACTCTGCAAGCCTCACTCATCGAACTCTCTGGGATGGACCACACACCTACCACGTGGAGCCATCTTTCTGGAACATGTACTCTCCTCTCACAAGGCCATTCTGAAGAATCTGGAACTCTGTTACCACCAATAAAACTGTCTAACGTTGGTCATCTTGTATTGCTCTTACAATTTCATTCCAAGGGCAATTGTACACTGCTTTTTTTTCTAGTCATTTATTATTTACAGCCTATAGGGTATGAAGTTGAAGGTCCTGTCTATTTCTTTCCTGTGCCTGAGTGTATTCTGAACTTTCAAAAAGCAAGAATTGGAAAGGACCCAAAGGGAAACCATGAAGATGATTTATGGATCTGAGAATGACTTGTATGGCAAGGTCAAAATCACTGGGAGAAAGAGGTGAAGAGACACTTAATAATCGTATTCAAAAATACCAGACTCTTATTAAATATAAAAGACAAACACTTCTGAAGTTTGAGGGAGTTAGAAATGACTCTGCCTCACAGAGTTTGAAAAGTGAAGGTATTTTCATATAGTTCATTGTGAAGGTAAGCAAATCAACCACATAGCATTTCATTTACTTTTTTTCCTCTCTCAGATCTGAGATTTAGGGAGAACTTTCCCAGGAATCTGGCAATGAATCTTTCCATAGGTAAATGAGCTGAGAACTGAGAACTGGAGGTGATGATGTGGGGAGAAATCCTGCCTGTACCCTGGTTTCACTTCTCTTTCACAGAAAGGTTCTTTGAAAAACAGGTAGAGCCACCGACATGCACGCAACTTCATTTTGCTACCATTTCAAGGGGTTCGTGTGCACCTTAAGAGTTACACACTTCAACCAGCCCCTTTAGTGGCCAGGGGAATCAGATCGCAAAATAAAACAAAAACTTTCCCTTAAATAAATTTATTTTTCACTGTAGAAAATGATCAATCCTACTTTTGTTTTCATAGAAAAACTGCTCTGGAGTCTTCTTGTCCCCTGGGCATTATCAGCACACGTGCACACACAGGCCCTTTTTTTTTTCCTTCTCAGTCTCTTTCTTTCTGTACTCTCACATCTGTCTGTAGTCTTTTTTGGTTCCTCATGACCTTATCATGTTTATCATGACCTTATCAGACATACACAAGCTAGGAATTCAAAAAGATGACCTATGCCAAGCTTGGAATCTGATTAAAACTAATATACATATGCCCACTTAAGTTCTCAAAAGCCTCTGTGGCAGTTGGTTTCACCTGTCAACTTGCCACTTGAGGTGGCCTCCTAGACACTCTTATGAAATATTTTTGGTTAAAATCTGTAAAATCTGTAAAAGATCATCTTAATTGTATGATTGATATAGGAAGACCAGCACATAGTAGGTGGAAGTTTTCCTTGGGCAGGTGGATAAGATAGAGAGCTGGTGGGCATTTGGCAAAGCTGGCAGCCAACTGCTATGCATTGGCCCTTGCCCTACCTTCTCGTTGTGAGTACAGTGTGACTAGTTCCCTCGGCCCTAATGGAGTTATTGTGACTCTCTTATCACAATCATGAGCATGAATAAATCCCTTGTTCCTCTAAATTGTTTTGATCTGGTATTTATTACAGCAACAAAGATACAAAATTCAGACAGTCTCTTCTTTTGCTTGAGATTAAAGGCCCTTGAAGAAACAAACAGACAAAAAGTTCCCATACTTTTCTGTGATCAGCATCAATTTCCTGGTGAAGTCGAAAAGAGTTGAGGGTGCTTCTTGCTTCACCCCACCTTCTTCCCCATGGGGTGGATGGATTCTGCAAGGAATCGACAAGCCTGTTTGAGTTCCTTTGGAAAGTTTCTGCTTTGGGATAGTGCGTCCTGTTTTGATGAATTCTCTTGGAGGAGTTGACGTGGGAACCATTCCCAGGAATTATGCAGAGCACACTCACTTGCTCCTCATTTAAAAGTCTGTTCCTGGAATCCACTGCTCTCAGTTTTGTAGCATTCTAGTACTTTCCAGACTAAAGATGCCTTCACTGGGATTTGTGAATAAAGAATAACCTTGCCATAAAGCAAACGCTCTAGAAATCTGTATATTTGCATGTGAGATTTGTTGGGAGGAATAAGATTGTGAAACATATTTCAAAAAATTTTCTCTTGCTTCAAATTTAAAGACAATTCCTCCCTCAAGTCAATGGTCCAAATTTTTAAATTTTTCTATTTTATTTTTATTTCTTTTATTTATTTATTTTTTAGTTTTATACGCATATTGAGTGTTAATCCCTGCTTCCCTCCATCTCCCCTCCCTCCTATTCCCCTCCCTTTCCCTATTGATCCATTCCACTCCTATCTGGCCTATGAACTCCAGGGTTCCCTCTGGTTTGTCTATTCTTGTGGGGTTTCAGGCCTCTGTGGCATATCATGTTGCCCCTCCTCAGGACATCCCACTGGGGACATCCCACTGGTAGGGGCATTTCCCTTCACTTGTCCACCTCTGGTCCCTAAGGTTTCCACTATGTGTTCTTATCTATCTTGAGTTCCTCATAGTCTATGTAGGGTATGTTAGTATGTCAGTCATTAGACAGGTCTGGTAAAGACAAGTCTCACTGCAGTGAGTTCCTGGATGCACCATTCTTGCCTTGAATGGAATGTCTTTTAATGGTCCAAACTTTAATTTGAAATCTTCATCAAGTTTCTACTTTAGACCATAGCAAACAAACAAACAAACAAAAAACTGTATAATTTTCTTTTAAGAAAAATTGATTTACAGATCTTACAGCCAGTTTTCATGCTAAGGTGCTATGTTGCATTTGTAAGATGAGCATCAGGTTGCTCAGAACTGCATTACAATTGCGAAGTATTTTCATCTTACGTCTGGTTCCTGACAACTTCCCATAGCTGACTATATCCATTCCTTGCTAACTTACCTATGGCTCCAGCTCTTACTATGTGGCAGCTCTTGCTTCTCTACAGTCTGCATTTCTGCAGCTAACTCTCCTGGACTTTTCTTCTCCCCTTTTTAAATTTGTTTTTTATTCTTTTAGTGCTTTATACACGAATGTAACGAGTTTATGGTATTTCCACACCTTAATCTCCAATCCCAGGCTCTCTCCTCTTCCCATTACAGCCCTTCTTCCCTGCCAGAGTCCCTCCTGTTTTCTTATGTATGAGTGTACGAGTGGCTGCTGAATTTCATCTGTGTTGCCTTTGATGACATGAGCCTCAGCACTTACTAGACTATGAATGCTGTAACAGCTGATGGATGAGTCTTTCCCCCTTTTAACTCTGCTCTGACTTCTTTACTTCTCTGAGGTTGGTAGGGGAGAGACATCATTGTGTTACATGCAATTCCAGGACTACCTCAAATCAGGTTTGCCTTCATGCTGTGGATAATTTATGATCAAAGAGGTGAGGGGAATAAGGGGGTTTTATTCTTTCTCAGTTACAGTGCTTAGTCCAGCTTGGCAGGAGAGCTTATACCAATCCCGAGATCTGAGGGAACTGGTCATGCCATATCCCCAGGGATTGCTGAGAGAAGGGCAAACCTCACTCACCAGACAGCGGAACTCCCAAAGCACGCTGAAGAATGCCAATTTGCTGAAGCAGCTCCCCCCATCTTATTCCCCACCCAGGAAAGGTCCCCTGCACCACAGGTTGGCTTGTCCCACGTCGATCAGACAGTCTTCTGCAGGCTTGTTCAAGGCATTGCTTCAGCTGCTAATTCTTCACAGATGTGCCCAAAGCTCAGTCTTCAACTGTCAGGTTGATGCCCATATAACTAACTGTTTGTAATGATGAAGTAAGTTTCTAATGGTATAAATATTGAAGCTTGAAATTTCAAAGTAGATCAAAGGCTGGGGAAAAATAGACATGGTGCTAGAAAGACCCATTCATTGAAGAGTTCATGTGCTCTGATTCAAAGCTCACTGGAACAAGTAAATATTTTTTGTAACTCCCCATAACTAAATCTGCAACAATGACTGCATCTTGCATTCAAGAAAGTATGTTTTTGAAGTCCAATATGCCATGTCTACAAGTATGCATAGGACAATACTGTATATGGATATCTTTACAGAACTAGTTAAAAATTTCCTGGTCTTCTGCTGGGACTTTTGGTCTGAATGGTCTGAGTAACATGGAAACCATGCACTACATCTTAATTTCTCCTCTGAGAACACACAGTAGGCGTGATAGCAAGGGCTGGCACAGGGGCGAGAGTTTGTGGCTCTGGAGTAAATGATCTTACTTGTTTTACAAGAAAACTAGGGAGGAGAGGAGACTGGTTTGTTGAGTGAGGTCTCCAGATGGTCCACCGAGTTCTGCAGAGTGTTTGTCTTTGACGTCTCACTAGGCTGCTGCTAGATTTTTCTTGATCCTGAACATTTTTCAATGGTGATTTTCTTCTCTACAATGTGTAAATTAAGAATAGATGGATATCAGAACTTCTCTCTGACAAATTTCATGGTATCTCAGAGTGACAGAGAAAAGAAGACTGAAGAGGAGATGAGCTTACCTAAATGGCTCATGTAAGTGAGATTCGAAGCATCTGAAGTTGCTGGCCCCTGGGATGATGAGAACATGTACTTTTTGTGGATTCCACAAGTCAGCGATTCCTTAGATTTCGCTTATTGGAAATTCTAAGTTTAGAGAGGACTAGGGTTGATGGTATCAAACTTTAAAAGATACACTCTTTTCCAGTTCCTAAAGTCTTTGGGTGAAATCTTAGAAATACTCTCCCATTACGCTCTGCTTTTTCCTTTAAAGAGCACATTAAGCAAACTAATTCTGGAATGTACGTGGTACCAAGCACAGTCACGAAGAGAAATAATTCGAGGCTCCACAGATAGGGAAAATGGATAGCTATACCCTAGGCTTTTCCTGACAACACGTGGAGTCAGGGTTGCCGAGGATCGCAAAGGCACGGAGTTCTGGGATATTGCAGGGAGGCGGGAAGTAAGGAGCCCTTGGATGCACGTGGAGGGGTCCTTCCGTGCCTGTGTGTGGGGATGCTGATGTTTGAAGTTTTGTGGATGAGCATTCAACGATGTCTGCCTCTGTTTCCTTGTTCTGCAACAGCGTGGTAATGTTGTCTGATACTGCAGGGGAAACATGATGAAATGGGGGGCAAGTTAAGTACCCAATGAAAATAACAATTATTGCTATTTAGAATTTTTAAATCATGCTTCTAGCAGTTCTCTTTAATAAAGAATTGAGGTGGATTGGAGAGATGGCTCAGGGGTTAATAACATCCTCAGTTCAGATCCCAGTGCCATTTAAAAACCCCAGGCTGAAACAGCAGCGGCCTGCACTTTTGGCCCAGAGTGAAGTAGGAAGGAGGTACAAATAATCCAGGATGATTCCCAAAGTTACCCTTGGTCTTCCACAGGAACATACAGTTTCCTCTGATACACACACAAACACACACACACACACACACACACACTAAATAGATAGATAAATAAATATTTTTAAAAAAGAATTGAGTTCTTTCGAGAAGATCCCTTCTTGTTTTTATCCTGACTTGTTTTCCTTTTCTTATTTTTTCTTTTTGAGAATTTTCTTACCTTTTGGCAACTAGGCATTCCACACTCATCTTGTAAGATCACTGCTCCAACTTCAGAATCAGAAGCTTTTCCAGGATCCTTGGTTAATTTTGGTGGAGAATATATAGGAGAAAGATATCAGTACTCTTATCTTGAACTCTCCTACGGGGGAGATCACATTTGTATGAGAAAAAAAATATATCTATACATAAGTTTATGTTTATGTCTGCCTGTTATTAAGAACACTATTACACTATCTCTGATTTTTATTCAAGAATGGAGGTCCTTCCTCATTCTTATTTGTAATTATTATCTCTGTGAGAAACCTAGATTTCAATGTCCAAATATATTTTTTCTTTGTTTAATCCTTGAATGCACAAATGTGGCCTTGTAATTACTAAAACTACTCTCAAGAGAATGTGGTATATATATTTTTTCTTTAGTTTTACATACATAGTAAGCTAGTATTTCTTCCTTGCTTAGTTAGCTTCTTCACTAACTGCCTAGGGTGAAAGTTATTTATCAGTAATAGAGTTAGGCTTTCTCTGAATTGGATTTTTGGTTACTCCATTTCCTGGTGGATTTTATTATTTACTTCCAGTTATATGAAACATGACTATTGCAATTTAATCAGAAACACAAAAAATAGCAACAGGACTACTGAGATGACTCTGGATAAAGCACTTGCTGTGCAGAGATGACAACTAGAATTTGGACCATCAGACCCCTATATGTCAGGAGGGTTAGCAGCCTGCCTTTAATTCCATTGCTCAGAAGGCAGAGGATCTGTTATGCAAGGTAGCTATTCAAACTAGTTACTGTCAGCAAGCGCCAGGTTACTAAGAGACTCTACCTCAATCAATAAGATGGAGAACAATAGAAAAAAATACACACATAACCACACATCTGCATGAATACACATATACATACACTTAAACATACAATAATACAAATGCCAAAAAAATCTAGCACCAGTTATTAAAATCTCATTCCAAACTACTCACTGTATATAAGACCCCATTATTTTTGGTTTATTACTTCTGTATTTCTTTTTATAGGCTGTTTCATTTTCTCTTATATGATAAATTATCACACTGTATAATTTGTTTATTTTTTCTACTTAGCAATATATTTGCCTCAGTTCATGGTAATCTTCCTTATGCTCTCTCATAGAGTTGCATATGTAGATGTTCCATGATTTAATAAAGCAGAAATAGCTTTATGAAATGTGTCAAATCCCCCCCTTCAGAAGGTTTGTTCCTATTTGCTTTCCTAGCTATGTAAAGAAAATAAATTTCTTTCCAGCCTGGCCAATACAGAGGATGGATGAGAAATCGTGATTCAGTGTTGCTTTGCTTTGCATTTCTTTATGAATGATTTCAGACACTTTCACACATATTTGAGGCCTATCGGTATGTTTTGGAAAATATCTATTTATTCATATCTATTTACCACCCTTTTCTTGGGTTTTGGTTCTTTGCCCCTCAGTTTCTAAGAATTTGTACAGAGCAGTCTTCAGCCTGAAGATCTGGGAATGTGCATTTACAAATACTTATTTTCAGTTTGTCTCTTAATTTTATGATGTTTTCCTGAAATTTCTGTGTGGTCATATTTATTAATATTTCCCTTTCTTGCTTCCAAATTTTTCTAATATTTACATGGCTTCATTTTCTACATTGATTCTTATTCTTTCAATTTTTTAGAATTTTATTTTACTTTTGCATGTATGCCTGTGTGTAGTGTGTGTGTGCGCATGTGTGTGTGTGTATGCATGCATGCACATGCACGTGCACGTGTGTACATCAGAAGACACAGCATGTGCCTGTGGAGGCCTAAGGGTGACTTTGGGAATCACCCTGGATTGTGCTACCTCTTCTTTGCTTTACTTTGGAGTCCCAAGCTCTGCCTTCCAGGGACAAAAGTATAGGCCACCACCATTTCTGCCTGATGTTTTTACATGTGATACGGGATTTGAACTCAAGACTTCTTGCTTGTGAGGCAGAAGCTTAATTCCCAAGCCATCTTTCCAGCCCAAGGTTCTTATTCTACAGAAAACTTATTCCTATATCCATAGCAAACTATTGATTAATTTTTACTTTTGCCAAATGACTATCAGCTTTTTTAAGAAAGCAGGTTCCAGTAATTTAAAATTCACTTTTGACACGTATTAAGTTTACATGAGTATTTGGATCAATTTCTGTGTTTTCCTTTGGTCTCTATTCCACCCATGTGCAATACAGCAACATTTAATTAGGCCTACTTTACTCTCAAAATTTCCCAGTGTTTTTCTGGGTGTTCTTGCATATTTACTCCCCATATGAATTTTATTGTCAAATTGTCTAACTTCATGAACGAACAATGCTGGTATTTTATTGCCTTGCTTATGTCTTTATTTAGAACTGATGTCTTTATAATCTCCTACACAAGCACAGGTGAAGGTTTTCCCCTTAGCTCAAGTATATTTTGTGGCTTTCAGGAGAGTTTCGTTTAAGTTCAAAGAAGAGACAAATAATGACACGCTCTGACCTCAAGAGTCATTAAGTGCCACTTTCAAACACAGACTAGTGGTTGCATCCTCCTTGTTATCTATTAACTTAATATTTACCGAGAATATGTTTACCTACCAGCTTGTAGATACTGCAGCAAGCCCAGAGGACATAGACATGAAACACTTACTCTTTCCCAGAGACACTCACAAATAGTCTCCGTAATAACAACCATCCTTTCATGTAAAGAACAGTCTAGTCTGTCACCAAGGAGGTGAACTATATTCTGTATCTGTGAGACATTGAGAGAGAGATTGGCATTATTTGATTGAAACCTATCAGGAAAGGTATGTATCAATGTTATTTATGCATGTGGAAGCACTTTGCCCATGACTGAGTCTCAGAAAAGACAGTTCGAAACTGAACTATAAACTGTGGAAAACTTCCATGTTCATGTGCGTGTGTCTGATGAGATTTCAATAAGAATGTTGTAAGTCTCTGACTTTGGAAGCAGCTGTTTCTCAGCCTGTTTCTCTTTTCAAATCACCTTTCTTTCCTGTAGTCATTAATAGCCCCACTGGAGAGGAAGCAAATCTTTTAAGACCTGTATCCTCTTCCATTTTTTTAAACAGTTCTTACAATTTTACATGTAGCTAAATGGTGTGTGTGTGTGTGTGTGTGTGTGTGTGTGTGTGTGTGTGTGTGTGTGTGCGCGTATGTGATGGTAAGGTTGGTATCATGTTTCTTGTACCTTTTACAGAATATAGTTGTGATAGTTAATCCTGAGTGTCAATTTGACCACACCTGGCATTAAGATCAGCTGTCAGATTATCTGAAGAGAGACTCTCTTCTTTGATTCTCCAGAAATCCTCCAGTCTTAACCCACTGGCCTACTGGACTGAGCAGCTCTGAGTCTCTAGGATGTTTGCAGTGATTTAACCTGCCTCCAGCTTCAACTATGTTGCCTTGGCAGCCATATTACCTCTGCCATGAAAAACTGTTTCTCCCCTTTGGAACCATAAGCTGAATAAATCTCCCTTTCTCCCTTAAGTTGCTTGACACAGCAACTTAAGTTGCTCTCTCACAGCAACAGATAAGAGTAACCAGTACAGAAATTGGTATCAGGAGTGGGGTATTGCTGTGATGTTAAGAGCATCTGGTGCCACAATGTGAAGCTGTTTGTGAAGCTGAGAGAAGTTGGTACCCTGAGAGAAGTATGGCTGGTGTGCATGGTTGCCAATAAATGACCATCAAGCGACTTAAGGGAACAAGGGCTTATTCTCTCTTATGATTCCTGGTTACATTTCTCAGTCCAGCTTGATAGGAAAGCATATACCAACATCAGGGTCAAGGGAACTGGCCACGTCATCAGCACATAACAGCTGAGAAAGGGACAATCCTTACTTGCCAGACCAGCATGTCCGGCCAAGTGAACAGAGGGATGCCTACTTTCTCAATCAGCTCTCCGTGACTTATTTCAAGGCCTGATCCCACCCACCATAGGCTGGGCCTTTGCCATCAGCTAGACAATCTCCTGCAGGTTTGCTCTGGGCCTAACTCAATCACTAATTCTCTACAAATGTGCTCAGAACTCAAACCCTCAATAGTCAAGTTGACACCTGTGCCTAATCATGACATCCTGAAAGCTTGCCTAAAATTAACTGGAGTGCTTGTTGGAGGAAATTTCAAAGTAATGTAGTCTTGACAATGTGATTGGCTATTTTTTAGTTATCTTCAGAATTATGAAAAAGGGCAAAGAATCTGGCAAAAAGCAAAAACTGTGAGATCCGATGATGAAAAATGCAGTGGCAAACTTAAATAGTTAAACAGGAAGAACCAGAAGACAAATGTTGGCTGATAAAAAGATTAGCTCCATTAGTAAATCAAAGCCTGCTCTCAATTTGGATAATAGGAGAGGCCCTAGCTTGAGGGCAAGATTCTCAGAGAAGGTTCCCACCCATAAGAATGCAAATCCTTTTGGAAGGAATGAGCTAAAGGGTGGAGTTCCAAAGCAAGGGTCTGTTTTTCCTCCTAAAGTAACTGTTCCAGAAAAAAAGAATTTTCTTATAGTAACCAAAGAGAAGCTGGAATCCGTGTGATTCAAAGGGATCAATCTCTAACTCAAGGCAACAGAAGAACTTGGCAATGTCGTCCACTGACATTGGTCCCACATGCAAGAGGGGGAAGTTATGAATTCTTCCTCCAAGGTTCCAGAAAATGGCAGAATCCAGGCAGCATGTGGCAGAAAGTCTGCAGTTTAGACTAAAAGAGTGATGTATTCTATGGGCACTGGAGGGGTGGAACTAAAGCCCTTTGTAACTGAGATGATTTCAATGAGAGGCTCACCTGTTGGACTTGGAGCTGTAATATTTGGAGTTTGTCCTGCTGATTTTCAGTCTCGTTATAAACATTTTTCCTGGATATGCCCCCATTCCTTCCTTTTGGAATAGGAATGTTTATTTTGTGCCATTGTGTGTTGGAAGTATATAACTTGTCTTTTGATTTTATAGGAGGTTTTGGACTTTGGACTTTGGGACTGTGTGGGGACTACTGATGTAGTCTCTACTGAGACTGTGCTGGGTGTTATTCAAATACATGCTGATGTAACCTGTGAACAACTTGCTCAAGCATCACTCCTAGAATTTTACAGGTAAGGCTTTCTGTTAATGACAGCTGTCATCACAGTGAACAGTCAATCAGATCTTTTCATTGCCTCTCTCTAGACTCTTTCTTGATCCTCTTGGTCCCTCTTTGCACTTTTATCTCTGAATCACAAGATGGTACCAATGGGCACATACATATGAGACCTGCTGGCATTGTGGCCTGTCACTGTCTATGAAAGTCTTCATATGTGTTCCTTGTCATTCTTATTCTCATTTCTCCAAGAGCAATCACATCCACAGATACTAAAATTGCCTATTAAGTCAATTGATGTCACCAGTTTTCCTTCATCAAACTAACCCACCCTATAATTGTTATGGGATGAAATACAACTTATGAGGGACAGTGATATAGCTCAGTGGGTATATCAATATAAGAATGTACACAAATAGAAACCTGGTGTTTCCTGAGTTCAATCCCCAGAAGTGCATGGTGGAAGGAGAGAAGTGATTTTTTTCCTAAAATTGTCTTCTGACCTCCACTCCTGCTCCATAATATATATTCACATGCCTCTCTTTCTATCTCCTCTGTTATCTTTTTTCTTCTCAAAATAAAGAAATAAATAAAGCATATTTAAAAATCAAGTAAGTGTGAAATGTCTTGGAACTTTTTTCATTTTCTCAGAGTATGTGACAAATTGCCAGTAAGAAATGAAGACTTGCTACAGTAGCATCCAGTAATGTTTGCTGTCATATTACTCATGCCACCCTAACCTATGACCCTTAACCCATGACCCATGACCCATTCAAACTTTCAGTAGGAAGAAAAGGAGTTTCTTGCCCATCTTGGCCTCTTGGCTGGCCTTATGATAGTATTTCAGCCTCATTTTATATGACCAAATTCAATCCTATTCCTTGACTATCTCTTTGTACCTAGTTACTTCTATTCCATCATATATATGGTTTTAATAGAATTAATGATTAATTAGAACATGCCCAAACTTCCTTGCTGTCACATTGTTCCTTTTCCTTATGAAGTTTAAGTTTTCATATTTTTAAATGCATGTACAGGAAAGGGATTATAAATTGATTAAATGCCTGTATCAAGTCTAATCCAGGGAGAAACAGAACACAGCCCGGTTAGAAGGCAGGATGAAGGAGACACTATAGTGAAAAGAACATTTCTTTGCTTTGAAAATAAAAACTATTCAAAAATTTTTTCTAAGCCACTCTCAGTCCTAGCTTTCTGGCCCTCCAGTTAAATTTGACTGTCAGACATTCCCTCTGTAATGGATGTTCCATTGATTATACTTTTTCTTTTCATTTCTGTTAGATAATTTTAGTTGATTTGTCATTAAATTTGCTCATCCTTTCTCTTCCTGCAATGCCCAATCTGTACTAAGTCCATTCTATAAATTTTGGTTTCTGATACTGAAAACTTTAGTATTTCAAAATTTCTATTTGTGTACTTTTTTATAGGAAAGCCCATTTCTTCACCCACACTATGCACTTTCCAATAAAGTTCTGACAAAGTTTAGTTAATTATTCCTAAATTCCTATATAGTAATTTCAATAACTAAATTATCTTTGGGGCTTTATTACTTATAAATTTCTGCTTGATAGTTACATTTTCCTTCTTCCTTTCATTTCACATACATATGCCAAAAGATGAAATATAACATGTATGTTCATGATAAAGAGTTTATGTAATATTGCAGTCCTTGTGGATAAATAAATACTTGAGTCTTTTTATCTCATTGATGTTTATGCTGGGAGTAATTGATCGCAGTCTCAGAATCCATGGACTGTGACAACGCCCAGCACAGAGTGATTTCCTTCTGCTCACTAACCACTCCACAGCTACTTCTCAGTCCAGGAAAGGCTGTGTGAATTGACTCACTACAGTGCGCTCTTCCAGACTTCCCTTCAGTCCACCAGTCCTGTCCTTAGAGAAAATCTGGCTATTTCTCCTTTTTTTTTTTTTTATTTATTTATTCAATTGCGTGCGTGTGTGTGTGTGTGTGTGTGTGTGTGTGTGTGTGTGTGTGTGTGTGTAGAACCACGGGCGAATTTGGGAACCACCATGGACGCTTCCTCCTTGTTTACTCTGCCCCGGGATTCACAGTCTCGCCCTACCAGGACCAGAAACGCAGGCTGCCCCCGCTTCCACCTGGCATCTATACGTGGGATCTGGGATCTGAACTCAGGACCTTCTGCCTGCAAGGCAGAGGCTTAACCCCTGAGCCACCTCTCCAGCCCCTGGTTATTTCTCCTTACCTCACGCACTCTACCTCTAGTAGTTTACCTGGGCCCTGGGTCAGATACAGACGCTACTACCATCCTCTGCTCACCATGAAGAACTCATCTCTCTGGGGAATATAATTTACCATGACCTCCTTGCTGTCATCATTCATCATCATCCCCCTAGAAATAAAAATTTTAATTTTGTCTTTTATATTTTCTACATTACAACTCAAAGCAGAAGTTTAACCTCACTTAGTGAATCTATATATGTTCTGGCAAAGGAAGCAAGACACTGACAAATATTCATGGAATCCCCAGAGATTCCATGGTATCAGTCTTTTCTGTTATGAAATAGATTTTTTAAAAAAGTGGACAAATGCACTTTCCTGGGTGTCAACTTGACATTTGAGGATTTGAGCTCTGGGCACATTTGTATAGAATTAAAAGTTCAATTGAGCCTAGAGCAAACTTGCAGGAGATTGTCTAGCTGATGGGGAAGGCCCAGCCTATAGTGGGTAGGACTAGGCCCTGCAGATGAATAAAATATTGAAAGCTGGTTGAGGAAGTTGGCATCCTTTTGTACACTTGGCCAGACATGCTGCTCTGGTAAGTAAGAGTTGTCCCTCTCTCAGCCATTACATAGAGATGATGTGGCCAGTTCCCTTGACCCTGGTGTTGGTGCATGCTCTCCCATCAAACTGTACTACAGACTGTAACTGGACTATCAGTAAGAATATAAGCTCCTTAAGCCATTTGATGGTCATTTATCAGCAACCATGCAGGCAAACTGCAACACTGGAAGAATATCCTTTATAACTGCATTTTGCAAATGAATGAAGAAATAAAGAGAAAGACTGTGACCAGGCAGAGAATCATTGAGGAGGCATTATCACAAGAGCAGGTTGTAGAGAAGCCAAATCATGACCCTAATGGCATTTTAGAGTCAGTCCTAAGAAATCTAAGGTACAAGTCCCTTATTTTATATATGTCAGTATTTATTTAAGGTTCACTTGATAACAGAATGATTCTTTTGTCCTTTCCAATGCTACATCTCCATGTACCCTACAACGAAGGACTGTTCTTCCTTTTGATTTCTTATAACTCTGAATCCTAAGGAATATGATCTGAGTTCTAAATTTGAATAAAGTCTTTAAAAAGAATTCTACATAGGACTGACAAGATAGACCAGTGGGTAAGGGGTCCTGTTTTCAAGCTTGGTGACCTAATTTAGTCTCCAGAAGCCCACATGGTGAAAGGACAGATCTTCTTTCACCTCCACCCATGCACCATCGCATACATATACTCACTTTCTCTTTCTCTTCCTGCTCCTCTTCCTCCTTCTTCTTCCTCTGTCCCTCACTATCTCTCCCCTCTCCAGCTTAGTCTCTTCAAATAAAATAAATAATATTTATATGTTTTTTAAATTAGATCTTTTAACTGATGAGAAAAAAATGACACCATTTCTACATAATGAAAAGTAAGTTTTGTCAAGTGGAGTTGTCAGCTTTTTGTCAAAAGGATTACAACCTAATCTACTTTGTCTGAGACTAGTAAAGGACCAAGACCTGTTAGAATGCATATAAATCCTTCTAAGTCTACAGGGTGTCATTGAAGAATAATACATTAGGGAGGAATACACTCAAACCCTTCAATACTGACTGGTAGTATCAGGAAAATGCATGCTTTGGATACATGGAACCTAAAGTCAAATCTTATATAACAAAGCTACACTTCCATAGTCTAAGAAAGAGTCTCCAATGATTCTTGTTAGGAGGTGAGCCATGGATTATTTGGTATCTAGTTTGGGGTGGGACTTGTGGCCTTGCTTTCTTTTACATCTTCTCAAAAGTTCTAGTGCAATGCTCTGTGTACTGTATGTTCTTTGAAATCTTCTCAAAAGTTCTAGTACAATGCTCTGATACTATACTCTAACTGGGAGGTCAATAGCTGTTTCTGCATGGAATTTCACAGTGCCAAAGAGCTCAAATAATTCAACTAAAAGTGAAAGAGAGAAAACCAGAGTTACAATGACATATGCCCTGCTGAGTAAGCTCAGAATACAGGTGAAAACAGAGCAGTTGGGAGACATGTGCATTTTCGAAGAGAGAAAGAATTGAAGGATGTGTTTGACATGAGAGTATGGTCTGTAACTGGTTACATTAACTGTGAGAGAGGAAATCCTCTGTTCTTTCCATAATTTGTTTATTTAATATAGCCAGTGCCTTCTTTAGGAAACACAATACACCAAACCTATTCTGACATCCTTGTCACAAGAAATGCTTGTTGACTATTAGAAGACCTTTTTTTTAATAACATTTTTATTATTATTTCTGCTCATACAAACTTAGTAGGTACACCGGTTCCCTCCCTCCTTCCTCCTCCCCCCGACCTCCCTGCTCTCCCTCCCCTCATCCCTCCCTCCCCATCCCCCAGTGCCCCCCCAAATCCCCAGAGAATCCTTTAATGTGCATGCCAGACTCTCCTCTGGGCCCTCCTCTCCAAACAGAGACTAACTTCTGCTAGAGCTCAATGAGATGCTTTGGAGCGGTGATTTGAAAATAATGATGATGTGCTGCTTGAAGACATTCATGGTTTGTTAACAGAATGTACTAAATTGGAAGACTGCCTTGATTGCATTTTGGCTTCTTTTATTTAATTATTGTCTCTTTTGCTCTTTCTTTTGAGTCATATTAAATGGCTAGAAAGGCTATCTGGCATGTCCACCTCTGTGTAAAGGTCAGCCCATAATAATGCAGGTTCCATTTATGGCTCTGGTCAGGTTCTATTTCTCCATGAACACTGCAGCTTTTCCTGACCACCTATTGACCTTCTCTCTAAATGCCTCACCTGAGAGTCATATGTGGCCAAGGCTATTGGCTTACATTGCTGTCTTGTATAATTTTAAAACTCTAGAATTGCATTTTAGTAAACTGAGTATCCTCACATTTTCTTCTCTTAGAAGGCTTTATGTTCTTGAATTCTGTATGTCACTTTTTTTCCCCGCCTTTTGTACAAGATCTGCCCTGGAGTTGGCCTCATTACTTGGAAAGCAAAATATCAGACTGTAACAATTCCTTGAATTTTGAACTAGAGTTCTCTTTCTCATCAGAAATTCTGGGCTTCAAGAATTGTGGCATCTTTAAATCTGGAAAAGTAGATCTCTCTCTCTCTCTCATCTCTCTCTCTCTCTCTCTCTCTCTCTCTCTCTCTCTCTCTCTCATCTCTCTCTTTCTCTTTTATCTTTTAGCAAACAATTAAAGATGGCTGAGTAGATGACTCAGTGAGTAAGAGTGCTTGCTGTGCCAGCATGAAAATCTGACATAGAATCCCCAGCATCCAAGTAAAAGTCATGCATGATCACATGTGCCTGTAACCTTAGCATTGGGAGCTGGAGACAGGTGGATTTTGGAAACTTGCTAGCAAGTCAGCCTAGCTGAAATGATGAGCTTCAGGTTCAATAAGAGATTCTCCGAATCTCAGAAATAAGGCAGAAAGTGATAGAGAAAGACACCAAATGTCTTCCTTTGGTCTCTGCATTCATGCACACATACAGTTGTGCAAACACACAGACACACACCTCCTACCTGCCCTACACAAATCAGTAAAACACTCCACAGTAGTAAATCTCTTGATATGAAAGGTATATATCACAGCATGGTTTTCCTGAAAAAAATAATAAAACTGCCCTCACCTCCAGAAACAGCTGGGAAGATTCATAGTTGATACCCAGCCCACTTTGCCCATATCAGCACCCTTTAAAGGAGCTCTTTGGAAGACCATGCATTGGGTCCAGAAAGCAATGACTTCAGAGCAGCGTGGTTCCTCCTGGAAGAATCCATCAAACACCTATAACTTGTCTTGTATGGCATCTTAAGAACACTTTCATACCTACTGCAGTTTGATTTTTAGTTTAGTTCAGTTCAATTTCATTTAGTTTAATTAGAGTAGTCAAGATTCTCTGAAGAAGCAGAAGCAGTAAGGTAGGTAGCATGCATGTGTATACAAAAAGATTTATTTTAAGAACTTGACTTGTGTGTTTGTGGAGGGTGTAAGTTCCAAAAATCTGATGTGTGGACCTACAGGTTGTAGACTCAGGAAGAATCAGTCTTGTAGGTGATGCATGTAGCTCAGGAATAGTTAGGTTTTTGTTCCATTTAGATCTTCAGTTCGTTGAATGAGACCCATCTGTATTCTGGAGGACTTTTTACTAAAGTCTTCTAATTTGCATACAAATCTCATCTCAAATCACTGTTTTATTTGGAATAACATTTGACCAAATATTTGGACAATGTCAAATAATCAAGTTGACACACAAAATTCACCATTGCATATGTGACATGAAAGTAGAAATTAACTGTCTAGGGAACAAATGGAGTTAATGAGTGGAAGGAGGAAAAGGGAGAAGAGAAATATGCTCAAAGCGCATTATGTACTTGTAAGAAAATGGCTCATGTAACACCCTATAGTATCATGTGCAATGAGTAAGCATAATGTAAAAAACTTAATGAAGAAATGGAATACAAGAGACCAGTCAGTAAAGTATTTGCCATGCAAGCATGAAGGTCTGAGTTTGACCTCCAGAACCCACATTTTAAAAAACCATATTTAAAATTAAAGGCAAATATAATGGCATGTGCTTGTGTCACAATATGAATGTGAGTTGCCCTCAACAGACTGTTGCATTTTTAGCTGATGTTAATAGTTGGGAAAGTTGTGGCACATTTGGGGGGTCACAGGGGATGGGCCTTGAGGTTTGGGGGACTAGCCCTGCTTCTTCAGTTTCAATTTCTTGCTTGCTTCACCTTCATGTCTATGGTGATCTGAACTTGCCTCCTGTTTCTGCCTCCAACTATGACATTTGAGTATGATTGTCACCATAATGGACCGTGTCTCCCCTTAGAATTGAAAAACCAAATAAATCTCCCTTCTCCCTTAAGTTGCTTGAATCTGAATATTGTCTCACAGAAAAAGAAAAGTAACTGCAGCAGCTTGTAATCTTAATACTGAGGAAGTAGAAGCAGATTGGGCCCCTAGAGATTGCTGTCCAGACAGCTGAGGCTACTTGGGCCAATGAAAGACCTTGTCAAAAGAAATAAGAAAGAAAGAAAGAAGAAAGAAGAAAGAAAGAAAGAAAGAAAGAAAGAAAAGAAGAAAGAAAGAAAAGAAGAAAGAAAGAAAGAAAGAAAGAAAGAAGGAAGGAAGGAAGGAAGGAAGGAAGGAAGGAAGGAAGGAAGGAAGGAAGGAAGGAAGGAAGGAAGGAAGGAAGGAAGGAAAGGAAGATACCTTAATCTCTACTACAAATCCATTTAAAAAAGACAGCATGATATTGGCTCCAAAATGATACATAAGTTAATGGATAAAAATTGAAGACCCAGACATAAGCTCATACACCTATAGTCAATTGATTTTGACATAGGTGTCCAGAAATAACATTGGAAAAGGATAAATGGTGTTGGCAACACTGGATATCTACATGAAAATGGACCTTTATTTGTTACCCTGCATAAAAATCAACTCCAAATGGATCAAGAACCTTAATATTAGAGCAGAGACTATAAAAACCTTAGAAAAAAGAAGAGGGAATTCCCTTAAATTGATTGGCCTAAGTCAACATTTTCTAACCAGGATCCCAAATGCACAGGAAATAGGACCAACATTCAACAAGTAAGATTTCATGAAATTAAAGAACTTCTGCTCAACAAAAATATTGTTAACTAAGCAAAAAGATAACTCACAGAATGGGAGAAATTTTTCCCTAACCACACATCTGACAGAGGACTAATATCCAAAGAATACAAAGAACTAAAAAAAAAAAAAAATTAAACACCAAGGAGGTAAACAGCCCAATTAGAAATTGGGCCTTGAGGACTGGAGAGATGGCTTAGGGGTTAAAACTCTGCCTCACAAGCAGAAGGTCCTGAATTTGGATCCCAGGTCCCAGGTAAAAATGCCAGGCAGACACAGCAGTTACCTGCACTTTGGGCTTTAGTGGGTGGAATCTGAGAAATTCCAGAGCAAAGCAAAAAGGCGGTAGAAGCAATTCAGGTTGATTCCTGAAGTCACCCTTGGTCATCCACAGGGACACAAGTGCCCTCTGACACACACACATACACACACACACACACACACACACACACACACACACACACAATAAATAAATAAAATTTTAAAAAGAAAAAAAATTGTGCTTTGGAACTTAAATTTTTTCCCAGGATGAAATTAAAATGTCTAACAAAATCTTAAAAAACATACTACCTCCTTAGCTATTAGGGAAATACAAATCAAAACTTCCCTGAGATATCATCTCACTCCAGTCAGAATGATTAAAATCTAAATCACATACAACAACAAATGCTGGAAATGCGAGGAGAAGGGAACACTTGTACATTGCTGGTGGAATGCAAATTTGCGCAATTACTCTGGAGATCAGTATGGTCCTAAAATGCTAAAAATTAAAATGCCGTGTGCCTGCCCCTCACAGGACTCCATATGTGGGGTCCATGAGTTCATTTCTAGCTCCTTGCCCCTCATAGATTCCATGCCTGGAGTCCCTGAGTTCTCTGGGGTGCTTATCCCTCATGGCACTTCACATCTGAAGTCCATGAGTTCCATTCTTTGTCTCTTTTAATAACTTCTACCTTAAAACTAAAAAAAAAAAAAAAGAAATGCTATATAACCCAGCTACACCACTCTTTGAAATATTCCCAAAGAATGCTTCATCGTACTGTTGAGACACAGTTACATCCATGTTCATTGCGGCTCTATTCACAATAGTAAAGTCATAGAATCAACCTATATGCCCAACGTATAGACAAATGGATGATGAAAATGCGGTATCTATACACAATGGACTAGTACACAGCCATCCAAAAAAGAATTAATTTGCCAGGAAATGGATGGAATTAAAAGAAGTTATACTGAGTGAAGAAGTATCGCAGTCATAGAAAGACACATGTTCTCTCTCATAAGTGTAACTTAGTACTAAGCCCACAAAATGATATACTCAAGGGGAAATTTCTATAATAGCCACTTTAACTGCAAACAAACATAACTTGTGAGGTAAGGGAAGGAAGACCCCAAGAAAACTGAGACAAAGGAACACGGGTAAGAAAAACTCTTGAAGCTCGATCAAGTTGCACCCTATAACAATGGAAGAGTACTGAGGCAGAAAACCACATCAGGCCAGAGTATGGAATATTTGTGCAGCTGGAATAGTCAATTCTCATCAGCTCATCACAAACTATTCCACACCAAGGCTTGGAGATCTTGGGGAAGAGGGAGTGGTAAGATTGTAAGAGCCAAAGGTGGGATGAGATACTCTGACAGCACACTCCAGCCAACACAGGGCTTACTGTGATGAGAACCTCTATCACCAACGCTACACAAGAGCCAACGTATCAACGTCTCCCCAAGGACTAACTAGGACCTTAGAAGATACAGTGGCTCTCAGAGAGTATCTTAGGGACAGGTTTGGGACAAGGGAAGAAGACTCTTTTTACCTGACTTTACTCACTGAAGAGCCATATAAAGTTCAACAGAAATCTGCCTCCCTTATCAACACAGGTACCCAAAGGGAGTCTGGAGACAATCGCAGGCAAAAGGACAGGAGAGGAGGGGGTGGAACAGCATGGGATGGATGACAAGAGGGGAGGGTGGGAGAAAGGTATGCGAATGGGGAGGGTGGGAGGGTAGAGAAGTGTGGAAGGAAGGGGAACAGGGGAAAGACATAAACCCAGTGTGACTGTAAATAAATAGATGGTAGATGACACTTGGCGAGCAATCCCTGAAGTTGTTGCTTGACCTAGGCACACACACTTACTTACATTCACAGAATGGATAGGTGTGTACTTAACTCACACATATGTGTTTATCTACGTGAATGCATGCATGCATATACATATAATTTATAAGAGAATGTTTAGAAGTGTTTAAAAACTACTGTTTTCTACATTTACAAAATCAGCTTCATTAATCTTCTTTTGCCTTCTTAGGATGAGATTTTTTCATGGAGATAATTCTCATAGCATGCAATTCCCCCATATAAATGTCCAGTTTGATGGCTTTTACAATTTTAAAGCTTGTGTAACCATCCCCACTGTCTAATTGTAGAACATTTCCTCATCCCCAAAGAAAACAGTACACCCTTTCCATTCTCCCTTGTGGCCCACCCCCCCAAGCCTTGACACCCACTAATTAGTGTTTAACCACAATGAGCCATTTTAAGTTTCACAAACAGCAAGAAGATAATGATTGCATCCTAAGAAAAAGTAGACTGACAAAGTTTATGAGTTTTGACAACTTAGAATCTTATGCCCAGATGATTAAAAGATCAAGAAAATAGTAAATCTCCAGTTAGTTACTACCAAATTAGACTATAAATATGGTTTGGGAGAAAATTACTTTGCTTATGTTGACTACGAAGAAATAATAGAGATCTTTAAACATAAATTTTAGTAACATTTACAAAATTAAACAGCAATGCTGGCTGCTATTACAGCAGTGACTGTTAGTTATTTATAACATGCAGTGATCTTTGACTATAAACAAGACCCAATAAATGGGATTTTGTTTGCTTAAAAAGTAACTATCATATTTTTCTTGTGATTTATTTTAACCATAATCACTCACTATGCCCTCTTTATTCAATGTGAACTTCCTGTGTATAAAAGCAAGAACTCTCTAGAACTCGTTCTTCACTAGATCTACAGCACTGGCTCTGTAAACTGATACACAGATGTGTAAAGATTCTTTGTAAATTCCCTTTTCTTGTCTTCTTCCACTGGCATTTCAGGTAACATTGGATGTGACAGCAGTCCTCAGTGCTTCTTTGTGCATTTCCCACCGAATACACATAAGCACTGACCAGGCAGCCCATAAACCAACTGATTTCTCCTCAGGAGGCTGGCCAAAGGCTGTTACTCTACATTGTCATAGGAGGTGGGGACTGTGGTTCCTAGGCAACCGAACCTTTTGACATCTTGCTTCCTCTGGTTTTCTTTCCTTGCTTTTCTCCCTAGTTCCTCATCTTTTGAACACAACTTTTCTTTTTTTTGCAATTTTTTCTCCCTTTAAATATTTTCCCAAGTGAAGAACGAGAGCTACCTTGATCCTACGATTCCAGAGGATTTCTGATATCTTCTTGGTTTCAGTGAGGACTCTTTAGTTCTATTGGCCTCCTACCTTCTCCACAACATTGTTTCTTCCCTGCTCATCAAGCTTCAGCATCACGTCGGGCTTGCTGCAGTGATGTCACTTACACAGATGTTAGCATGTCCATGGTTGCATTTTTATGTGTACATATCGGTATGTATATATGTATTTGTAAGCATATACGTGTGTCTTCACATAACAACAGAATTTGAAGCTTTTCTGGAGGCTTTATAGATATGCTCCTAGATGCATTGTATACCACATGTAGTATTGTGTGATACAACCTGTTTCATAAATTATTACATATGTATTCAAAAATATGCATACATATAGATGTATACTAGATTGACTTGTATGTCCTAGGATTCATACTTTGAAGTCTTAGCCCAGAATGGAGCCATGTTCAGAGATGAAGTCTTTTTTTTTAAATTTTTTATTATTATTTATTCAATTGTGTGTGTATGCGTGTGTGTGTGTGTATGTGTGTAGGACCACGGACCAATTCGGGAACCACCATGGATGCCTCCACCTCCTCCTTGTTTACTCCGCCCCGGGATTCACAGGCTCTGCCCTACCAGGACCAGAAACGCAGGCTGCCCCCGCTTCCGCCTGGCGGCTATACGTGGGGTCTAGGATCCGAACTCACGACCTTCTGCCTGCAAGGTGGAGGCTTAACCCCTGAGCTATCTCTCCAGCCCCCGGAGATGAAGTCTTTAAGGTGGAAATCAAGTTAAAATAAGCTCTTTGTAGTTGACCCTAACTTAACAAGGCTGTTGTCCTTATTAAAAGAAATTTGACCACACATCCAGGAAAAGACAATTTCAAAACACAGAGAGAAGATATCCATATATAAAGCAAGAGACATGAAGGAATCAGCCCTATGGATAGTTCGACCTTGGGCATCCAGCTCCCAAACCTATGGAAAATGCATGTTTATTGCTGAAGTTACCGGTTTGCTACAGTGGCCCTAACTAAATAATACATGCATAGTATATGGTACCCAGTCTGAGAAAAGCACTAAAAGTAACCAAATTGATCAGTTAGGCAGAAAAATACCAAAATTGAAACTGACCTGTCAACATGTTGCTCATCAAAGTGAAAATTATGACTTTGAAAAAGGATTATTTTGACAATATGTGAACCAACTAACATGTATTTCTATGTAGACTTATTCAAAATACCATATTGAAGGACTTGTAAAAACTGAATTCAGTTCATAACTTAATACCATTCTTACACACTTTGTGGTATGCATATCATAAACTATGTGTATTTTGCCTTGATCAATGTCAGCAGGCAGGCGGTATATGCTGGAGGACACTGCTGTTGCCTCAGTTGGTAGGAACCGGAAATCAAATGGTTTGGCCACTGGATAGTTGGCTTTACTGAGTTATTTCACTGAACCCCTCCCTCCGTGCCCCTGTGTCTTTCCCTCTTTGGTACTCTCCCTCCAGCACTCAGAAGAAGCTGTGACAAGCTACCTTTCCCCCAGACTTTGCTGTCAAAGGTAGTAAAAGAAATAAAGACAGCCTAGTTTGATCCTGACATTTCTGTGAATTTCAGTAGTCATTTCTGTCACTTGGGGAAGAGTGAAAACATGGAGCCACTCCGGGATGGCAGTCACTGCCCTCCGCCTTCCCTGCAGGCGTCAGAACCACCGCACAAGCCAACCACAGGGCAAGCCCTCTGCACAGATGACAGTGGCGTGGGACGAGATGATTGCAGTGTTGGTGGCTGTTTCTGTGGCCTCGTTTTGAAATGAGATCAAATTTCAAGATTTTTCATTGTTGTTGAGATCTTCACTTTGAGATGAGAAGCTTAAATGTTAGGTAGTGATTCTCCAACTTCTGCTGCACTGTAAAAGTACTTGAGAAGGTTTTGTAATGGGTTCCTATCTGCTTCCCAACATAGGGCAAATGAATCTAGGTCTCTGAGGATGGGTCTCAGGCATTGCAAATCAGTCAGCATGCAGCCAGGGTGCTCACCCATAAGGCTTGTTGCAGTCAGCCTGCATGGTTGCTGATAAATGACCATCAAGCAGCTTTATTTTCTCCTTTGATTCCTGGTTACAGTTCTTACTCCAGCTTGACAGGAGAGCACACACCAACACCAGGGCCAAGGGACTGGCCACACCATCAGCACATAATGCCCAAGAGAGGGACGATCCTTACTTACCAAACCAGCATGTCTGGCCAAGTGTACAGAAGGATGCCAACTGTATTTTATTTCAGGACCTAATTCCACCTGCCATAGGCTGGGTTTCCCCATCAGCAAGATAATCTCCTGCAGGTTTGCTCTGGGCCCAACCCAACAACCAATTCTCCACAAATGTTCTCAGAGCTCAACCCTCAAACGTCAGACTGACACCTGTGCCTATGACCAGGCTAGAATCCTTACTAATGGGGTCTTCTATCATAAATAGAGTCAATGTGTTTAGAATGACTGTCAGCTCTTCCTGGGAACAGATGTCGGGAAACTCTTACTTATTTGTAATGGAATTTTGTTTATCTGTCAGGACTGATGTTGAAAAAGAGGTGTATAGGGATGAGATTGTTTCTTTTCAGAATAAACCCTGATTTCCTATCATGAATGATCTAATAGTGAAATGAATCTCTTTAGACACTGTTATATATATTTTTAATTAAAATTATGTAAAAATTCCATTTCCCTAATATTTATTCAGTTATTTGAAAGACAAAGAAAAAAGGAGAGGAGGAGAGAAAACATGCATCTTATAGCAAAAGGGTGGAGGGGTGAAGAAATCAAACGTCTCTCTCCTCTACCATGTGGGTTTCTGATGATTGAACTCCAGTCATCAGACCAGATTTATGAACATGCCCCTTGCCAGCTGAGCTATCTCATCAGCCCACCTCAACCATATTCTATTAACAACCAAAAACAGATCATAGTGTTTTTTAAAAACTTGCTTTCAATAACCAAAGACAGATCAGAATATTTTTAAAAAAAAAACTTGTACTCTTCATCCCTTGGAGAAAATAGAACAAGTATTGAGAATAATATTCTTCTGAAACTTTAACTCCCAAAGCATCTGAAATGTGGGTATTGAGTACATCATTTCTCCCCTAAGTGATTAATCTAGGAGAATAGGAAGAAAGGTTCCGAAAAGAAGACCTGGGTGATGAGTGCGAGCATGCTGCATCTGCCATCAGGCCAAGCTGTCTCTATCTGACCTCTTCATCCAGATGACATTGCATATCTACATCTCTTTAGTAGCTGGTAAACGCTGCTTTTCATGTTAATTAGTGTTTGCTAATTCTTACCTTAACCCTAATTTTTTTCCCTCTGATCTGCTGTTAAAGTCACAGATGGCTTCCTTGTCTCCAAACATAGTGACCATGTCTTCAGTGTACATCTTGCTGATCTCACCAGCAGAATATGACCACGTGGTCACTTCTTGCATTAGCATCTGGGATACCTCCTGGCATTGATCCCCATTCAACCTTCCTGGCTGCTCCTCTGGGTCTTTTTCCTGGTTCTGTGTTGGATTCCTCCAAGACTCCACTTTCCTTCTCATTCCTTCTCTCTAGATCCCAAATCTAAAGTCTACATTTCATATACCCTGAAGTTCTACATGTATGTAAATGATTTCCCATTTATAGTTCATCTTCCACTTCTTTATTGAAGTACAGACTCAATCTCTAAAGGTAACACTGTTACCTTCTCTTGGATGTTAAGCATCCCTAGTTTCATACACCAACTAAGCTCTCATTTTTTTCTCCTCCTATTCCCATCCTTCCCATCTTATTAAATGGCAACTCCATTCTAATAAATGCTTAGGTCAATGATTGCTTCCTCATCCTCAATTGCTTTCTCCTATGCTCCACGTCCATTGCTTTGTACTCAGTCTAGTCTGACAACTGTGTGTTTAACATACTACTAACACCCCCTTGTTCCTATAAGACCTGTTCATTGTCCTTTCTATTCTTGCCCTTGAAACCTAATACTCCCTCAGTCCCACTTTACATACAGCAGCACACAGCTATACACACATATCAGGCCATTTCTTCTCAGCTCAAAATGCTTGAAAGCCTCCTTGTGGTTCAAGATAAATGCCAAATCCTAACAGTGACCCCTAGTATCCTCTTCCTATAGGGAGGGCTTAGTCTGTCTTCTTGGCCTCATTTCCTGACCTCTTGGGACGCTTGCTTTCCTACTGCACGCTGGACTTCGTTCTCTTCTCAAACAGTTCCAGAATGGTCCTTTTCTGGAATTTTCTACATCTAAGAGACCCAAAAAATCACACTCCTTCTCTAGGTAAACATCTTTTCTTCAGAAATCTTATGGACCATTTTATATAAAATAATTTCAAACTGGGTGTGGTGGTACATACCTATAGCAGTGGAACTTGAGGGACTGAGGTGGGGTGTCTTTGAGTTGTTGGACAACCCAAGCTAATAGCACATTCCACTCAAAAACAATTAATAAAAGCAAATTATAACATCTCCTTTGTTTTTCACTCCTTGGAACTTATTCTCAACTGGCTTACCGTTCATTCAGCCAGGCTCTGTTTCTCTCGCCATGATGAGAGCAACTCAAGAGTTACTGTGCTTCCCATCACATCCACATTGACGGCAGTGCACTGAGCACAGGAAATGCTTAAGACATAGGTGCTCTTTGACCTCTAGCTGTGGTTTCTTAGGCTTTAGGAATGGTTTCCCCCAAGTTCTGAGTTTTTATTATTTTATCCTTGATTCTTTTTTATTTTTAAATGTTATTTATAATGAAGATGATGGAGGTAGTGGTCGTGGTGGTGATGGTGATAGTGTGTGTATGAGTGTGTGTGTGTGTGTGTGTATGTGTGTGTGTAGGTACCTATGTGAATGGTGCTTGTGTGGATGTCAGAAGATACTCTCTGGAGTTGCTTCCCTCCATCCACCTTTATGTGGATCATGGAATTCAAGTCAGGCTTTCAAGACCGCAGAACAAGTGCCTTTATAGACTGAGCCATTTTTCCAGTGTCATTTTTTACGTTTAAGTAAAATACATGAACAGATTCTACCATACACTGTATGAATCACTCAATAGGTGAAATACCACGTTTCATGGGCTATGAAACTATCAATTACATAATACATGTTTACTTTACATGCTACCAAAAATTCTGCCAATTAAAGGATAACACTATTTGTTGAGGAAGCATCTTCAAAAAGATTAGCAAAATACGACATTTATTTGTAACTCAAATTTAAAAAAATAGGTTGTTAAGCATCTTCTAGATGGCAGATCTTGTCTCATCTTCTCTCTGTTAGAGAGCAGAGGCAGGTGTGAGGAGAAATAGGGGTGTGCATGAGACAGAGAGAGAGAGAGAAAGAGAGAGAGAGACTTAATGTGACTCATGGGACTGGGAGAAGCAGGAAAGAGGAAGCACAGACATGAAAGCTCATTGCCAGAGGGTGGGATGAAAGTTGATTTTACCTAAATGAGTCTTTCTCATTTTACGTCCTCTTTTTAAAAGCTCATTTTGTAGCCGCTGAAGATGTTCGCTTCTTAGAGGATAAACATAGGTGATAAAAATAACACATATTACAGAAAAAAAGACCAAGACAAATAACTTTGAGATTAATGCAACCAATCTCTTTCTAAACAAATAAAGTCTGGTTTTATCTTTTGCAAAAGAACCAATTTAGGTTGCTTTCATTTCAAAAAGCATTTGTAGTATTCCACAAAGGATATTTCTGGTGAACAAAAGGAAATCCAACACAAAATCCTACCAGGTCAGTCATCAGAATTGATTTATTGCTGAGAGGCAGTTGACTTTACTGTGCACGGCTGCGAGTCACTATCTCAGCTCCGGCTCTTTCCCAAGGACGACACCTTACGTGCTGAATCACTTTCCTTGGTGGCTGGTTGTGTAGATGATCCAGAGCTTAAAGTCCATGCAACATTAGATTATTGTGTTAAATAGTAGTGCTTTACAAGGACATCATCCTGGAAACAAAGACGCTGAAAGACAAAGAAAAGTTCCATCCCAAACCACAAATTAGGTTCCTGTCTAGTAGTAAGTGTGTCTACTATCTATGAAGAAAATGAAATCTCTTCCCTCATAGCACAAATCACAGGTTAGAATGACTCACAAGATAGCACCACCATTCCTGAAAACCTGATATTCTATACAATGAAAACCTTGGGAGAAGGCAAAGAAGAAATGTACAGTGATCTATGCCCTACCTCCTGCCATATTGGGACTATTACTTATTAGGTTCAGGCCCTTTATTGATCTGATCAATAGACTAAGCTACATGGAAACAAAAGATGTTTAAAACAAGCAAGAACACTGTCAGTTTCTGTGGTAAGAATGGGATTAGGTGACTAAGATCAAAGAAAGAAGGTACAAAGAAACAGATCAACTTGACAGCTGGAGCCACAGGGCCCAGTGAAACTTGGGGGATGTGCTGTATGTGCCACAGGATGCATCATGCTTCTTCCGCTTTAAAGAAAAGTCCTGTCTATCTTCCAGGCTTTCCAGTGTCTGAGGGAGTAAGGCCTGACCCCTCTATAGAAAGGATCCTGGTATAGTGAAATGGGCTTTCGGGTAACTTGAAGGTAACCTCAATATGCTGCTTAAGGTGGAACTGGTCTAATTTCCTCCTACTCAGTCATTTTTCATAGTACCAGAAAGCACTGTGCAAGCTGCTGAGAAAGAAAACCTACCAATAATCTCTACTTGTGGAAGCTTCAAGCTACAGCAAGTACCCAGGCAAGAGGTGACCAGCAGTGCGTTGGTGGTATCAGTAATAGTGGCATCACTGTGAAGGGGACATTGACTGCTGATTGGATTTAAGGCCCTTCTACAAACAGAATCACATCCCTGATACTGAAAATCAGGCCAAGAATTTCTGGAAAGACATGACATAAACCCTAGTGTGGGATGCAAATTATTGAGATTTAGCTATAAGAACTCCATACCAAACTGCCTTCCAAACATCTATCATTAGACCCACAAATCAGAGGCATGCTTAGCACGCAGCCTAGAAGCTTTGCAATGGGAAGATGTTTACTACGGAAAGTCAACAACTGACCAAAATTCAGAAAATGAAAGACTATGGATTGCTCTGCCTCAAATAAGATGTCTAAACCATCCCCCACCCAAAGAGTCAGGGAGCGTCATAGAAGGGGCGGCAGCTAGAATGTAAAGGACTGAAGGTGGGGAGGGACACAACCAGATGGCATCTTCTGACATGATCCGGCCTCTGCAGCCGTGATCTCGCTGCAATTGGGTTTATTTCCACGAGACCACATTCAGCTGCGCTGCATTACATCGTGAAAGGGGAAAGAGCTCAAGAGTCACGACGCCTCCCTCAGAGACTAACAAGGGTTCAGACTTGATGGGAGAGAAAAGGAGCAGCTCTCCTGTGTGATACGCCCACTGGTATATTGTCCTCACTCCACTGAGGACCGATACATGTCATTAACAAGAGTCTAAATGGGAGTGAGAAAGCCGACCACGCATAGAAAGATGGACGAGAGCAGAAGAGAGATAGATGGGGAGAAAGAAGAAGGCTTGAAATAGGAACAAAATGGGGATTGAGATAATGTTTAATAAAGGGTGAACATGATACAAAAAGCACTTGAAAAGGCTTGAAAGATTACATATGTGCATATAAAGTCCTTCTTATTTGACTTACGAATACTTAACATTCTCTGCGACCAAGAGGACAGCAGGCCCATCTTGGCAGAAATGGAAAATACACTCGGTGTTTGATTTGATTTCCACTTAAGTACCCTGGGCCCTGAGTTCCCACCTCGAACTGAAGCGCATTATCACATCCTCCTTTTTGTTGATGGGAAGTAGCAGTTCCTGAGTTGTTTTTCTGCTAGAAACTCTGTAAGCAGTCAGTGGAGGGATGGGTGATGGATGGGAGAAGGTGGTGGCAGAAACTCGCAAGCTGGAATGGAAAAGGTTCAGGTGTATTCCCGTCCCTTCCACTTCCAGGATATTGGACAAGCTGCCAAGCCTCGGTAAGCCATTAGGTTTTGTTTTGTAGGTAAAAAGGTTGAATATCTGTCTGTCCGTGTAAGTGTAAAGATTTGGTGTTTGTGTCTATATAGTAACCCACATCCCCTATCATCCCTTTGTTTCTATCCTCTGGTGACAGATTCTGTCACTGATCTAAGGAGCTCCTGGCAACAGAGCTTTCATCCAAGCTGACTGGTCAGAACCTGTCTCCAGGCCTTTCTTCAGAAGAGACAGGCCAGGCTCTGTGCTCCTGTCCTGCCCCCAGCCACTGGCTTGGAGCCACAGGATTCCAGCTCACCCACAGAAAAACAAAAGGTGTTCTGGGATGTGCTTAAGATCTTAAGGTTATAAGATCACCAAAAATAGGAATGAACAGATGGAAACTGAAACTCAGAAACTGCTTAAACCCATTATAGGACTGTTTTCATTACATCAGATGTTCAGGGAACAAAAACTCAATCCCAGGGTCATTAAGGAGAGGCGCTGAAAAGGAGACCACTCCCCTTCAAGCCAAGGCCCTCACAGCCGCACCCTGAGGAAACCCTTCCCATCGAAGAGATGGCCAAGAAAGTGCTTTCGGCTCCATGGGGACAGGAATGGGGGGGAGCAGGGGAGCCCCTGGGAACTCACAAGGAAAGCTAGCTTTTCTGACTACTATGGACCTACATTGGGAATTCATATCACATAAGCAGTTCAAAACACCCCAAGATCAAATTTAGTTCAAAGTGGTCTTGGCCTGATTAAGACATGCGACAAAGCAAAAGAAAATCTTGACAAGAGAAATTCCTTATTCTAGGTCCTACGGCGTTTTCACAAATGATTTTCCAGAAAGAAAAAAGAAGTGAAGCCCACAATAAAAAATAAACAACACAGCACACCAGGAAAGGAAACAGCGTGAGCGAGTCTGCACAGCACTGGACAGGAGAGAGAACCCTGAGGTCACAGATGGTGCAGATGTTCGCGTCAGCAGACAGGATTGAGGCTCGACCTGTGCACTGCAGTAAAACAAATGCAAGTCTGCTTTGTGAATGTCAAGATGCAAATCTCGAAAGATTTTCTTACAAACTGATGGTTTATAAACAATGTACCCACAAACGGAGTTTGTTCTCTGACCGTACCGCAGTTAAGCTTCTTGTGAAAATTAAAAAGACAACATCCTCATGTGTCAGTGCTAAGAAGCATGTTTAAAAATCGAATAGAAAAAATGAAATTAGAAGGTACTTTTAACTGAATGACGTTGAAAATTGTGCTTAAGACTAGTAGAACACAGCTAAGATTAGTCTTGGAGAGAAGTTTATAGTTTTGAAATCTATGGAATTACATTGCTATGAAAAAGCATAAGGTTGAGGAGGCAGGCATTCGTTGGAGAGGTTGGAAAAAGAGCAGCGTGACAACATTAAAGAAAGTCTGAGAAAACTGAGAACAGAAATAAAATGCAAACAAACATGCAAAAGGAGGATTTTGCAAAGGCAGAAGATGGCCATGTACAAAGACCAGGGTAAATGACAAACCTCGGGTGCATTTTGTGACAAAAGTGTTCCTGCATCCAAGACTCAGAGAGCGTGCAACACAGCCGGGGCATGGAATCTAGGGTTTTTAAAGAGGGTCCATAGCACAGTACGATGATGTTTGGAAACTACTAACCTAAGAGATACTTTCTCTCTTGATGGGAAGTCACCATGTACTATAACAAGCTTCCGGTGTTTACAGGGCCCTTGTACTCACATGATGTGCCATCTATAGTTACACAGTATCATGGGCTACTATGACCCCCCATAACTCAAGACTATGGACTTTGGTAGCAGTTTGTTTCATGTGTCAACCTGACAATTGAAAATCGAACCTTACGCACACTTACGAAGAATTATTTAGTTAAAGCTAGCCCTAGTCAAACCTGTAGACGATTATCTAATTGATGTGGGAAAACCCAGCTTTGTAGTGAGTGGGACAATTCTCTGGGCACACGGGTAAGATGAGAGACTTGGTTAGTAGACTGGTAAGGTAGAAAGCATGCTTGGCCCTTGCTCCTCTCTCATGAATATGATGTGCCCAGTGTGCCCTGCTAATAATTCTTTTGCCATAATGGACTATAAACTAAATTGTGCCCCTTATTCCCCTAAATTGTTTAAAGATTTGAGACTAAACAGTTTCATACACCAACCCATTATGAGTTCTTCTTTCCAACTAACATTAACTTTTTTTTCCCATCAAGCTTATTCAAGTTAAATGTCCTTTAGTGCAGTTGAATTTACAACCACTGACTGCTGAGCAAAAGAGATTTGAAAGAAGAGAAAAAGGAGTTTTTGATCAGGACCAGTCATGACATACTCTTTTAGTTTCTTGGATGCCTCAGACTGCTTGCTCTTGGCACAGATATGTTCTGAAAGCAGAAAGCACAGAGGTGAGGAACAAGCCACAAACTCAAGCATTGCGATTTCATATGAACCTCAAGGAATGTACTTTCAAGTGTGGATCTAGTGTAAAATCGCTCTTCTAACTCAAGGATCTTTCTTAGGTGTCCCTTGTAATACTGGAAACTAAATATTTAGAAGTTAAGCATCTACCATGTTATAAACTGCAAGCCAAATGAGGAGGAGAAGCACCAAGACACATGGTTGTTGTGGTCTTACAAGGATAGTCTACAATGCTCTGTACCTAAAGGTCTGCACAATATTTGAATAACATAACACAAGAACACAGAATAATGGTTTATGGTTTAGAATTCTCTCAGAATTGTGACCCACAAGCGTCAAGATGAGAGCTACAATACAGAAAGGTCAGGGCTATTACCCTGAAGGGTTACAATTAGGGTTATAACACAGAACTGGTAGAAGGATTATTATGTTATATCCTAGCCACGCAAGATCGTGCAAAGACTACAAATGTCTAAAGAGCAAGCTTTTTAATAAACTAATTTACCAAAATTTCACAACCAGGCTTGTAAGCTTTGTGCCATGATGTATTTTGCAATCAAGCCCCAACTGGGGGGAAGGGTCACGTCAGTAATGTATAGCCTGAGAACAAAGGGCCATAAAAGAGGAAGATGGGCACACTCACATAAATGTGTTTCCATGGTCACAGGTGATGCTTTTGAGTCAAATGGCATGTAGTTTTTTAAAGCAGGAATTTGGTAATAACTTATCCTTCTAGTTAGCTGAAAATATGTTAAATTTTGGACTGGAGGAACATCACAATTATAGCATGGAAAGTCAAGATTAGGTTCATAATATAGTATAGAATAAAGATGAGGGTTGACACTTTGGAACACATCAATGTTTTATGAAGGGAGGGAAAGACATGGAACAGTCACCAGTATGAAGTCACTCAGAAATCAGCATTAGCTTATCACCTAAAAGACATCTAGATCATAAAGTCTCCATGAGTTGAGTGACTGAAAAGAAAACTCCACTTTCTTTACGCCACCTCATAAAATATGTTTGCATTCCAAGGAAGTACAGAAACCTGCTGTACATTCTGGTCATGATATATACCTGGTTTCAGAAGGGGACTATGGCCTGAGGACAAATGAATAAGTGTCTTTGGTAGCCATTCTTCACCTTAGTGCCTTCATCCTGGACCCTCCACCTGGGCCTGTTTGAAGTGTCTCTGGGGTGTACCCAATCTATGCAGTTCTTTAACAACTTGTGGAATCCTCCAACTGTTTTGTTAGTGTTCTAGCTCCAAAATGATCCTCTCCTCTGATGACCTGTTGAGCTAGTTTCTTTAAGTGTCAATTACCCAAGTGCTTCAGATAATTTCCTCCTGCAGTTGTTCGCCTCTATGGTTGCTGATAAAATCATGACAAAACAGCTTAAGGGAACAAGGAGTTTATTTTCTCTTACGATTAGCCAGTTACAGTTCTTAGACTAGCTTGGCAGGAGAACACATACCAACACCAAGAACTGAGGGAACTGGCCACACTATGTCTACATAACAGCTGAAAGAGGGACAGTCCTTACTTGCCAAACCTATATTTTTGACCAAGTATACAGAAGGATGCCAACTTCCTTAACCATAGCTCTGTTTGTTCACCTTCTGACAGCCTAGTCCTACCCACCATGAGTTGGGGCTTCCCCATTAGCAAGACAATCTCCTACAGCCTTGCTCTGGGCTTAACTATTTATTCCCTATAAATATGCTCCAAATTCGAACCTTCAGCCATCAAGTTGACACCTGTATCTAACTATGACAGCTCTTGAGGCCAGTCACTTAGCTTCTGGAGGAAGGGGGTTGGCCTACCCATGTTACAAACTTTATTTGGATTTTGAACAGAATAATGTAAAGTGAAATTTTTCATAGCTTAGATACTTATGAGTTTTGGATGTATTCTAACAATCAAAGCTAGAAATGATCTATTTGGTCTAATCAGGCGTTACTTTAAAAAATTAACAAAATTTAAAGAGGCAATCTCACTTTTTTGCAAGTGTGTGTGTGTGTGTGTGTGTGTGTGTGTGTGTGTGTGTGTGTATGTGTGTGGTGTGTGGATGTGTGCGCAAGAGGGCAATTCAGAGAGTATTTAGAGAGTATGCCTGTGGAGTCTCAAGGTAACATCAGGAATTATCCTGGATTATTCTACCTCCTTATTACTTTGCTCTGGGGTTTCCCAGACTCCACCTTTCAAAGCCAAAATTACAAGTCACTGCCATTTCCACCAAGATTTTTTTTACGTGAAATCTGGGTTTTTGAATTCAGATCTTTTTGCTTATGAGACAACAGCTTTAACCCCTGAGTCCTTTCCCTAGTCCCTCACAGCAGCAATATGTGAGAACTTTCTTTTCTTGTTTAAAATAGGTGTGGATTATATCTCTACAAGTTAAAATAAGGTTAGCTTTGTAATGCTGCCTGGGATGGTCTACAGCTCATGATCCTCCTGCTTCAGGCTTCCCAGTTCTAGGAGTCTAGTTCTGGGAGAATAAATGCCACCCTATCCTGTCCACAATGGGAAAGTAACTGAAGTAAATGAGCTAAAGCCACAAGAACCGCTCAGTCTCAAAAGCAAAATGTGAAAAAGACATAGAAATTCCTGGTGCTGTGATGCTGTCAGGAACGTCCCTTGGATTATGTCTATCCAGTCTGTTTCAAAGCAAAATAAGACATTCGCAAGATAATCTGTATCTCTAAAGCTTTTGCCCTGATGGGTCTGAGGATATTCTTTTACAGTGAAATAAATCACAGTAGGTGCTTATTAGAGTTCTCATTCTGTCACTTATCAGTCAACTCTCATGAATTCTATGAGCGGAATTCCCGAGAGGATGTGATATGGATGATTGTGGCAGTTAGCTACACATGCCACCGAAGGCTGAGCTGTTGGGCTAATATGTGACGAATAAATAGCTAAGGCAAGCCCTGAGCAGGCCTGTGGGAAACGGTCCAACTGATCTGGGAGAACCTAACCCATGCTGGATGGGCAGGGGAATAAAATGGAGAAAGCTGGTTTTGTGGTCTGGCATACCTTGGCAGACTGGCAAATGAGAAAGTTCACTGTCTCTTAGAAAGTCTCCTGGGTTCTTGATGTTGTCATGAACTTTGTGTCAAGCTAAACTATAAATTATTACCAGAATTGTAAGCGAAAACAAACTCCTATTCACTCAAGTTGCTTGACTGTGTATTTATTTATCAACTACATGAAGTGAAACTGGAACAATTATAGACTTTTGTGTGTTTAAGAAAAAAATAAATTATAAATCCTTTATTGAAAGCATATTTTCAAGTTACATTTTTAAATGTTTAAATTAATGGTTAATAAACAATACCCGTAAGTAATCCAAAGTAGAGAGTATAAAAAGACTCACAGACACAGTTGTCCCTGACACTTTTTTCTACCTCCTTAGTTGTCACCCCTTCAAGAGATGAATATTGTTATTAATATTATTTTTATGTGGTAATAGATTTTTGTACCAGTTGGCAGCTATGTGGCTGTATTAATTTATTAATTAGGAAATTTAAGCATATTTATGCATAAGTTGGAACATACAAAACAATCTGCATTTCAAGATAAGTAAGACCCGTTTATTTTTATGGCTAAGCCTGTCATCTAGTAAGGAAAGTTAGCAAACATATCCATAATAATAGCTCTAATAGGAGCTGGAGAGATGACTCAGAAGTTAAAATACTTGCTTCACAAGCAAAAGGACCAGAATTCAGATTCCCAAATCCCGTATAAATCCCAGTGGACATGGTAGCCCACCTGTAATTCCAGCATCAAGAAACAGGGACCAGAAGGTCCCTAGAGAAAGTAGGCTAGTGAGACTCACCCAATTTGTAGGCTCTGAGTTTGCAGATCCATCCTCAAAAGACTAACAACAGTGATTGAGGAGGATTCCCTGTCTTAATCCCAACCCTCTACAGATATACACGTGTATGCAAACACACACACACATACAAATGCACATAGGCACACACACATGAGAATGGAAGAAAGGGGAAAAAAATGTCTAACATCATTAACTTTTGGCTCATTCCATTGTGAGAATCAACAAGTCACAGATCCAGTTCTGAAAGCAATCACCACAAAATGAGGAGTTGCTGTCAATCAAAAGTGATAATTGTGGGGGCTGGAGAGGTGGCTCAGAGGTTAAGCCTCTGCATTGCAGGCGGAAGGTTCTGAGTTTGAATCCTAGACCCCACGCAGCCTGCGTTTCTGGTCCTGGTAGGGTGGAGCCTGTGAATCCCGGGGCAGAGTAAACAAGGAGGAGGTGGAGGCATCAATGGTGGTTCCCGAATTCGTCCGTGGTTCTACATACACACACATACATGCACACACACACACATACACGCACAATTGAATAAATAATAATAAAAAAACTTTTAAAAAAGTGATAATTGTGATGGTCCAAGACAGGTGTGCACAGTTTCTATTGAAAAGAAAAGCATGAATTAAAAAATACATTGTTAAACACTCACCTTTAAGTATTGTAGGTAACATGTTTGAGTTGAACGGTACTATGTAGCAAATTTTATTTATATTTTGGGGAATAATGAGAGACAAACCAGGAATGCTAAATTTGGAAACATAAACTGGATATACTGGAGTACGTCGTTTGTGTTGAATACAGCTTGGAAAAACTATGGAAGGTGTTTTCACAGGCTTGTAGGCCTGACTCCACTGGGTTCTAGAAAGATTCACCCAATGCCAGTGTAGACAGAATTGGAAAAAATAAAAACTGATCTCAAAAACAGAAGAGTTGAGGTAGATGAGCATGTGGTTTCATTTTTTTGGCCTTCAGTTTATATCTGTTTTTCTTATATAATTGTAAAAATGCATTATTTTACTCCCACAAACATCCTGGTTTGGACAATAAATTAATGCACTGTCCTTAGGGATTCCATTTACCTAAATATTAGAACAGGGACTTGGCCTTTTCAAGCATACGTGATGGTAATAAGATGTGTGACTGATACCTCGTGATTTCTGAGCCTATAAAATGAGAGAGAAATGGGCGGTAACCTAAAATGAAATAGGGAAGTTTTAAGAAAAGGAGCAAAGCCAGCAATAGTGCAGAAAACATTGTTGGTGGCCCAGCCCATGATTCCCATCACTTGTGCTTCTTTCTTTGTGGGAGGGATCTCAAGTCATTTAGTTGTCCTCTTCTTGCTGTGAAACTCTGCCCTTAAATTCTTCAACTTATATTCCAGATAGTTTAAGATTATCATGGAAATTCTAATCATTGCCAATGATTGGCTTAAGAAAGACCTTGTAGGACTGGTGAGATGGTTCAGTGCGTAAAGAAACATTTGCTGTGTGAGCATGAGGGCCAGAATCTGATCCCCAGAATTCAGGCAACAGCAAAAGTGTTTGTAATCCCGACTTTCCCATGGGGAAATGGCAGGCAGAGACAAGAGAAGTTCTGGAAGCTCCTGGGTGCACATGGCAGAAATACAAGAGCATTTCTGCCAAGAACAAGGTGGAAGGCCTCAGGTCTTCTCTTGGACTCCACATGCATGTCAGCACTCACACACATCAATGTTCCCTTGCATGTTTACAGTTGGGCAGCACGCACACATGCATACACACACACACACACACACACACACACACACACACACACACACAAGTGCTGCACATATATAAGAATAAAATAGATCCATGTAATCTTGTTCTTGCCAATGTGATGAGAGGGGAGGTGTAATGGGAGAAAGGTGTCTGGGAAAGACTTACAGTCATGCCCGTGTGCCAGTATTTTGATCAAGACAGATTCTGTTTGCAGAAATGATCCCATAAGATTATGATGTCTACTGGTGTAGCTGCTTTAGTGTAAATCTATGGTATGATGCTCCCACCACAGTAGTCACTCATTCACACACTTCTCTGGATGTGTTTCTGCCCTAGCCACAGATACCTGTACTGGGTTTTGTAAAGAAGCATGAGAGATAGCACCAGTTTCTCTTCCTATCTCAGACATAGCAGCTGACATTCCTGGGACTGTCTGGAGACCCTGGAAATTCACCAAAGGTTGTTCTGAGGAAGGCAGATAACAGAAAGGAATGCCGATGTTACTGGACATGAACAAATTACTTCTTGGAGCCTCATTAGCCCACAGCTTATTCTGCAAAGTAAGAGCTCCCTTACTGTAGAGGTGTGCCCAAGCTTTTGTCATTACTACAGGACAAGACCATCTACAAATGTGTGGACTATGTTTATAGTTTTCTTGGGATGGGTATAGCCTAGGGTGGTAACAGGCTAAACCGTCTGGAACTTCAAAACACTTTGAATTTGTTAAAATAAACAAGAAAGAAAACAATGTGGAGGTTAGCTCATAAAGAAAGCTAACACAAAGTGATTCTTTATGTAAGCCTTCTTAGAACAGAGGGCTTCATGGCTACAGGGGCCAATACCATGCCTTAAAGAAGGAGAAAGGGGAGAGAGCTGCCATGAACGGCCTGGCTGAGATAGATCGGAAGCCTTCAGAGAGATTTCTCCAAAATCTGAGACTCCTCAAAGCTCACAGGACACAGAGAGCTTCTGACTTACATAACTTTTCCATTGCATGGTAGGAAATTCTACCTTAAGTGACAGTTTAGCTTGTCTCACATACCAGGAATCCAGGAATCAGGAAAGCACTGATAAAGACTATAACTTACAGTTGTGTCAGTCTTGACCAGTGTGGAGGGAGGCCAAGCTTGCTTGCAGCTGAAAATGGGAGATAAGGAAAGACCAGGGACAGGGAACGAGGCTTCAGGTGGCCGACAGGGCCTGACTTCCTGGAGAGGCATCCAGAGGTCTGTCATGTAAAGGAGCTGGGTCTTTACTCTCCAAACTTCCATAGTCTTGAATCTGTTCTGTATGGCCACTTCTTTTCCATTTCTAACCAAGAGTAAAGCTACCATCCAGAACGGCACCCATGAGATGGCAATTCCTTCTCAGCGAGAATTCCATTTCACAATCATACTGTATTTTTGCAACATAAAAACCACTAGGTATGTAGCAGAAGTCCTGAATTATTCCTGTGATTAATGAATACATTGGACAAAAGAAAGGGCGGTACTCAGTCTTAGGAATAGACATGTAATCTAGGCAGTATTGGTGGAACATGCAGGCTGTTAGTCAGAGGTGTGCAAGAAAAGACTGCCTCTGATGTTTTACAGCACAAACTATATGGATACTTTGGGGATTGAAATGAATGTTTACTTTGGGGTAATGATTAGAATGTATACAAGGGTTTGAAGTAATTACTCATGCTTCTTGAGGAAACACAAGGATTATGAGGTGTAATTCCAGTAGAAGTACACTGAGCCTTTCAATATTCTTATTCACTGTGACAAAAACAAATAATGTATGTGAAATTGCTTTGGGTTCCTTGGAAATCACTGTGTATATCAAATCCATTTTAAACACTGATGAGGCAAATTTGCGGTCCATCAAATTTGGGGCAGTGTTATACAGATGCTGAAGTTTCAAAAATATAATCCACTTTATCTCATAAATTTAAAAAATCAAGAACACATAGAATGACAATTGTAGTTATTACATTTCATAACAGTCCATATCAGTTTGACCTGGAAGGTAATTTCGTGTTTTTTAATACTTGAAACTACCTGATGCAAATAAGAATAGACAATCCTTATGCAAAGGAATACAGGAAGAAGAAAACAGGGTAAAGCAAAAAATCCTTTGGGAGTGTCCACCTAGAGCCTAGTGCCAATTAAAGCAATGCTGGAAGTAATGGGTATGTGATACTTCTTGATAAGTTGTTGGTCAGAGGTGTCTCAAAGCCCCCTCTCTCCCAGAGATGGTAGACTTTTGCCATTGCTTTTGGTTGTCCTCCAAAAACTGCAGTAAGACCCTATTACTGAAGATTCAACATATATGAATCACAGGACATGGGCAAAAAAACATTGGCTACAACTGGTCTAGAAGCTTCTTTCTTGCTGGATAGCTTACACAGTACCAGAGACTACTATGGAAGCTACTGAGGAAGAAAAGCAATTAAAAATCTCATCAATCTGTGAAATCTTCAAGTTGTAATAGCAATCACCATAGCAACAGGTGAACATTAATGTAGTAGCAGCATGAATATCAAGGAGACAGCCAACAACTTTCTGCTCTAAGATTTACTTGTCAGAATAGAACACATTCCTGTTACTACAAATTACAACAAGAACCTATAAAAGGGAAGGGAATAGGTCCCAGAGGAAGAGCAGACTATGAATGTTTAGCTAGGAAGACAGTACACCAAACTGCTTTGTAGACACACCTATTATTATACCCATAAATTGGAAGAGCACTCAGCACTCAACCTAGAAGTCTTCTACAACAGAATGTGTTTACTACTGAAAAGCACAATTTGCCAAAATTCAGAGAATAAGTGTCTGCAGACTCTCTGTCCATAAACAGGACATGTATGCCTCACCCACCCCTAGTCAAGGCTCAGAGAACATTGTGGAAGAGGGGGCAGCAGACTGTAAGAGTCTGAAGTCGGACAGCAGTGGAACAGACATTATTTTCTGGACAGACAGGCCGTGATATACAAGATTTCATGGTAGATGTGCATACTTAAACACAAGAGTCGCACAGGCACATCTCAACATGAAAGCAGAAGGATCTCAAAAAGCTCCACACTCTCTTAAGCCTGATAAGAATCTATGCTGATGGGGAAGAAAAGAAGGATCCTTTCCTCAATGGTGTGCCCACTGATCTGGGATATTGCTGGAACATAAATCATGCCAGACAAATGTCATCAAAGACAAACTAGATGAAACACAGTCTGGTAGGGAGAAGTATTATTGCAAAGGGAAAAGGAGGGAAAAGAGGTTTAGGATTAATGGGTGTAAATATTGTAAATTCACTCTACTCACGTATGCAACATAACAAAATTAAAAGAGAATAAAAAAGAAATTACATAATGTAGAAGTATGGGTTTGTCAGATTGTCAATGAAATGCAGGAGCTCCAGAGGAACGGTGAAGAGGGAGGGGGAGGGAACACCAGAGGAAGTAAGGAGAAGGGAAGAAGAAAGAGAGAAGGGAGGATGTCTAGCAGAAGCAGCTCATTAGCAACTTGCTGAGCAAGGATTGGTTTTTAGAGTTTTGAGATGACCAAGACCAATGTGAAAGGAACTACAGATAAAACAACTAATTTCTAATCTAAATAAGATTTTTTTTACATTACAAGGATCCATACAAATTATTAAAACAGTCTTATAGGCAATATTCATTTATTGGCTAGAAACTAGCATTGTTATATAGGCCGAGCTATAAAATACTTTCGCTTTGAATGTTTCTGAAATGAATATACATCTATGAAATATGTTTAATACATGCTGTCATAGTTTGGCACAGTTGTCAACCTGACAGCTGAGGGTTTGAGCTCTGGGTACATTTGTGGAGAATTAGTGGTTGAGTTAAGCCTAGAGTAAACCTGCAGGAGATTGTCTAGGTGCTGGAGAAGGCCCAGCCCACAGTGGGTGGGATTAGGCCCTGGAATAAAATACAGAGAGCTAGTTGAGAGAGTTGGCATCTGTCTGTACACTTGGCCAGACACACTGGCTTGGCAAATAAGGATCGTCCCTCTCTCAGCCATGACATAGTGATAGTGTGGCCAGTTCCCTCAGCCTTGGTGTTGGTACATGCTCTCCCATCAAGCTGGACTGAGAACTGTACCTAGTAATCATAAGAGAAAATAAATCCCTTGTTTCCTTAAGCCGTTTGATGGTGATTTATTAACATCTATGCAGGCTGACTGCAACACATGTAATAATAACATTTAATATGTACACCGAATTTATCATTTAAATTAATGTAACAGTTTTAATTTTACTAAATTTTATTTGCCATGCTAAAAAACATAACATATGTACACCAAATTTATCATTTAAATTAATGTAACAGTTTTAATTTTACTAAATTTTGTTTGCCATGCTAAAAAACATAACTTTTTTATTATTTATTCAGTGCGTGTGTGTGTGTGTGTGTGTGTTTGTGTGTGTGTATGTGTAGAACCACGGGTGAATTTGGGAATCACCATGAACCACCTCCACCTCCTCCTTGTTTACTCTACCCGGGATTCACGGGCTCCACCCTACCAAGACCAGAAACACAGGCTGTCCCCCCACCCCCCGGCATCTATACGTGGGGTCTAGGATCCAAACTCAGGACTTTCTGCCTGCAAGGCAGAGGTTTAACATCTGAGCCACCTCTGCAGCCCCCTAAAAAAACTTATAAATTTGAGTATATATCCATCAACATTATAAATATGAGTATATATTTCATCAACAAATGTTAAAATTGAACATTTTAAAATTTCTTGACACCAATTATAAGAACATTAAAAATACAAAATAATGTAACAATTAAAATACATGTATGCATACTTTTAAAAAGTGCATGATTTTAGTAACATCAAAAGACCTAAATACATACTGACTTAAACACTCTAATATAATTTAAAATTTAAAGCTAATGCTAATAAATTATTAGTTTTATTTCATGAAAAATGATCTCACTTGGCTTTAATTTTAGTGAAACTGCAAGTTAAGACATGATTGTGTTCTTGCCAAGGTCATGAAGACCCCTCCAGATTTCTGCCTTATTGCCAGAACTCCAAGGTCCTCCTGCCAGTTTTCTAGTGTCACTTTTGTACATCCTTTAAAGAGTTTCCACATGTTCCCAAAGTAGCAAAACCACTATAGATATTAATTAGTTAAACTTGCTCATTCCTCTGATTTCTTTTATGGAATCATGTCTGAGAAGATCTAGCAACCAAGAAAATACAATTGTCTTCTGAGGAATTCCTGAAGAATTTTGAGGAATTTCCTTATTCTCCTTGTGGTAAAATATGGACTCCTTTTCTGGGATGAGATTATCAATTTCTTTGCTCCAATCTGATACCCTAGCTACATGTCCTCCATGTGTTCAGCCTTTCTGCTGAAACCTAATTAAGGTGAAATGGTTTGTGAATGTTTCTACTGCCATGTGATAAGCTTATCATCCTAATTTTAGACACTATTTTATATAATGTGCCTATTGAGTATTAAAGAAAACTTAAAAGATTCTCCTGTAAACATGTACTGCTTATACATTTGATATTTTATAGTATCTTGAGATCTACTTAGATATATGCCCTTTAAGCCAGACAAAGCAAAGTTAAAAGAACTTTTACTAACTTGTGGTTAGTAAAATAGCCCATTCGTACATTTGGTTCTAAAAGATATTTATAGTACAGTATAATATATATATGTAAAATGATAAATAATTTTTGTTTATGATAAATTCTTTCAAAATGGGGAGGTAAAAGACTTAATCCTATCAATTGACATTCAAATCTTAACCAATTCAAAATGTTCACTTTAAAACTCTGCAGAGGCAAAAACAGCTTGGCTTGCTTCACCTTACCAATGTCATAAGTCAGAAGTTTTCTATTGTATTTATATCAAAAATCATGTATTTTAAAGATGTCATGGTTTGAAATGTGTCTCCCACAGTCTCATGTGTTTAGGAAGGTCATAGTACCTTTGAGAGGTGAAGCCTTGCTAGAGGAAGGTGGTCATAAGGGTAGGCCTGGAGGTGGATTAGTCCCACCCTACCTCCAGGAGGAGTCTGCCTTTGCAGCAAGTAGTCTGGCAGCTCTCAGCCTCCAAGATGGTTGCAGTGAAATAGCCTCCTCCAGCTTGGCCAGCCAGCCATGCAGCCTTTGTCATGAAAGACTGTATCTCCCCTCTGGAACCATAAGCTAAATAAATCCCCCCATCTTCTTTAAGTTGCTTGACTTTGGGTACTCTCTCACAGCAACAGTTAAGAGTAACTGCTACAGAAATTGGTATCAGGAGTGGGGTATTGCTGTGAGATTAAGAGCATCTGGTACCACAATGTATAACTGTTTGTGAAGCTGAGAGAAATTGGTACCCAGCAGTATGACCAATGCTGTAAGGTGGCTAGTGTGCATTTGGAACTGTTTGTTGGAAGAAATATGGAGAATTTTGGGACTTTGTGCTGGAAAGTCTTGCCTCTTGGCAATGGGACCAAATGGGTCTTTATTGTGAGAGCTCTGAAGACAGCAATGCTGTGAGAGACACAGGCAGTGGAAGCCCAGCTTGTAATGGTTCAGAGGAGAACAGAGAATGTGTTTACAACTGGACAAATGGAGCCATGTGTTGGCGGAGAGTTTAGGGGGAGTTTTGTCCTTGTCCTGAAAGCTTGCCAAAAGTTAAACTAGAGTGCTTGGCAGAGGAAATTTCAAGACAGTGTAGTCTTGATAATGTTATCTGGCTACTTCTTAATTGTCTTCAGAGTTATGAAAAAGAACAAGGAATCAGGCGGGAAGAAGCAGTAACTTTAAGATCTGATGATGAAAAATACAATGGCAAACTTACGGAGTTGAGCCAGGAAGAAGCAGAGAACAAAATGGCTGTTAAAGAGATTAGCTCTATTAGTAAATCAAAGCCTGTTCTCTATTTGGATAATAGGAGAGGTCCTAGCTTGAGGACATCCATAGGAATGCAAATCCTTTCAGAAGAAATGAGCTAAAGGGTGGAGTTCCAAAGTAAAGGTCTGTTTCTCCTGCAAAGCAACTGCCCAGGAGTGGAGAGAGAGTCAGCACAAAGAAGCAGAATCGGCTATGATTCAAGAGATCCAAGAAGAGCAGTTAGTGCTGTGGAGTTAAAGTCTGGTTTACCATTTTGAGAAGTAAAGATGTTAGAGATGCCAGAGTCAATGTGGAACATCTGCCAAGGAGAGTTGTATACTCTGGAAGGAGTCAGCCTAAGAGAGTGATGTGTTCTATGGACAGCTGCATTGGAGTGGTAGAACATAAGCCCTTTGGAACTGAGATGATTTCAATGAGAGGCTCACTTATTGGACTTGGAGCTGCAGGATTTGGAGTTTGTCCTGATGGTTTTCAGTCTTGTTATGGACCAATCTTTCCTGGATATGCCCTCATTCCTTCCTTTTGGAATGGGAATGTTTATTCTGTGCCACTGGTGGAAATAAATAATTTGTCTTTTGATTTTATAAGAGGCTTTGGACTTTGGACTTTTGGACTGTGTTGGTATATTGATGTAGTCTATGAAGACTGAGTATGGTTTGCATAATGAGATGGTATATTAGTCAGATTCTCTAGAGATGTAGAATCGACACAATGAATATATATACAGGAATGTATTGAATTGGCTTACAGTATGGCCGAGGTAGTCCAACAATTGCTGCCGGTAGCTGAGGTAGTCCAATGATGGCTGCCAGTAGCTGCTCAGTTCTGTACTCAAGTGGGTGATGACTGAAGGCTGGAGAATTCCTAGAGTCTTTAGTCTAGCCAACTATAACTTGGAGGTTTGGAAGGCTAGAGGATTGAAGAAACTGGACCACCGGAAGGAAGAGTGATTCCTAGCACAGCTGCAATAAGCATCTCTTTCTCTTTGGTGCCTCCTTTTTATATGATGCGGTACTGGGAGTATCCTATGAAACCTTTGGAGGTTCTATAGAATCTAGGGTGGGATAATGCTTTCAAGTGGTCTCAGTTGGTCCTTCCTAATGTGGTTTCAGCCCATCTTAGTTAATACCGGGTGTGTCAAGTTGAAACCCAGGCTCAACTATTACAGATGGTAATGAGAGGTAGAGTGTCATGGTTTGAAATGTGTCCCCCATAGTCTCATGTGTTTGGGAAGGTCATGGCAGGAGGAAGGTGGTCACAAGGGGTGGGACTTGAGATGGATTAGTTCCACCCTATCTCCAGGAGGAGTCTGCCTTTGCAGCAAGCAGTCTGGTAGCTCTCAGCCTCCAAGATGTCTGCAGTGACATAGCCTCCTCCAGCTTTGGCCAGCCAGCCATGCTGCCTCCGCTTTGAAAGACTGTATCTCCTCTCTGAAACTGTAAGCTGAATAAATCTCCCTTTCTCCCTCAAGTTGCTTGACTTTGGGTGCTCTCTCATAGCAATAGTTAAGAGTAACGGCTACAAAAGCTTTCACAAGAGCTACAAAATCTTTGATTTTAAGTGTACATTTATAAATACAGATATGTACTATCTACATGTGATTGGGTGTTTATATGATTTGCATGATACCAAATTAATTCACAATTGCTAAATTAGGCCCAATTCTTTATTTCTTTTAGAGATGAGGCCTACTATTACTGTTTCCTTTTAAAGGGCATGTTTTTCAAGTATCTAATATGACAAAACAGAAAAGAACCATCAAGTAGAGGGAAGGAAATATGAAGGTAATGGCTTTGGATGAGAAGATTAATGTATGCTATAGTATGGTTAAAAGTTATACTTAGAAGTTTAAAGTATGTTGTAGCAGATTTATGAAGGTTAGGACTTAGAAGGCTTAAGTATGTTGTGACTTAGAAAATTAAAGTAAGCTGTGATGTGTTGGCTAAAGGACTGTATGTTACAGAAAAAAACCATTGAGCCTCAGAAACATACCCGCTAAGAACTAAGCTTTATGTATTGAACTGTTTTTTAATTGTCTCTATAAATTTTCTCTTCATTAATTCCAGTAATAGAGGTAATAAGTTGGCATGTTGTTTTGTACATTAAGAACTATATATCTTGATTAGACAGAGATTTGGTTATGACTACATGCTATGGTTTTAACTAATGTCAAGCTGGCCTGAAGGTAAAGGCTACAAATATAATGTTTGCTCTCTTTCTCATTGCCTTCACCTCACTGGGCCAGATAATGCAATTGACTAATTTTATATATAATATCTCTAATCACAGATAGAAAAACTATATATATATATATATATATATATATATATATATATATATATATATATCAGATCCAGATCATTATGGTTAGTAAATTCAATATGATCCAGAAGTTTCTTTATTAATGACTCTGTCAACTAGCTATCTCTATCTCTCCTGAAAATTTCTCCCCCCTGCCCCCCCATGCTGCTCAGCTTCATCTACGTGAGACACTACTAATGAGCCTTCCTAGTCATGTGGGACAAATATATAGTCTCTACATACACAAAACTATGATGATTTTGCCAACAGGGAAATGAATATAAGTTTCCTGAAAGAGACTTGTGTCTTGTAAGGCTGAATGACTTGATTGGAGCCTCCAAGGAAGTAAAAAGACATGGAATGTTGCAAATCCAGATCCAGATTATCTTAGAAACATTTAAGCCTTTAATAACCATTTATTGCCATCCTCTGTAAATGACCTAACATGACTATTACATGTTGGTAGATAAGATGAACCAGGTATCTGACCAGTTCAGTGTAGCCCCTTCCTTATTCTCCTGGGTGAAATAGTTCATCCCCCTTAATCAAGTTCTTGAATGCCTTTTTAACTTTTTTGTCAGTCTTGTCTCTTTGTGGCTAAAGACACATCGAACTCTGAAATTCTCCAAGCTCCTTTTCACCATGGAGCACCAGACATGATTCTATCACTCCAGTCTGTAATCTTTCCTACCTAGACCCTGTTCAGCAGGAAGTGGTGAAGAATGAATGTGTGTTGCCCCCTATGATCAATAAAGGCTGCAATGATAGATTCCCTTTCCTCCAACCCCCTCATTCAGAGCAAAAGCTCTGCTTGCTGGCCACCATCCTGCATTCTCCCCCAAATGGCCGGCAAGCACTTACAAAGCCTATGCTTGGTCATGTCCTTCATTGCACCAGGGGAAAACTCCCTCCCCCTGTCCTTCACCCCACCCACAAGTCCAGGTCCCACATCAGCTCTGCCCATCTTCATATCCTGCCTTTCTCCCTTCTAAGGATTAGTCATGTGACCATGTAATCAATAAACTTTTTGCATTCCTTGTCCGTGGTATGGCAAGTTCAGCTTTTTTTTTTTTTTTTTACAAAGAATAATTGTATAATTTCCAAATCATGTTACCTGTGCTCTGAGTTCTCTTGTTTACATTTTTTTGTTGCAACATATGCTTGCATATTTCTTATTTATAGATATTTTGGCAACTCTTCCATCACAAGGATCCAATACTCATCCCCTTCTTGGTCTTATTTTTAAGGACACTTTTTTGAGATGCCTCACCTATGTTGTACTTGTGTCTTACTTTCTTCTGAGTACCTCTTTCTTCTTCAACCTCATGCTTAGTCTTAGGCAGTTTTAGAACAGGGCCATGCTGGGAAGGTCTTTGCAAGTCTTTGAAAGTCATCCTGCACTATAGGATTATCCTGAAGGAATACACTCTATTGTTCTGGAGGAACTGGTTTCAATGTGAAAGGATATGGAAATGATCTCTTCACTGCAGATAATTAATTCCTCAAGTGAAGCAGCTACATCATGAGGTCTACCACAACTGGGCTGGGCCCCTGATGTGAAGAGACCAATGAGATATAGGGGACCAAAAGTTCCTATCAGATTTTCAGAAACTGGAGCTAACCAATGAGGAAAAGCCTTTTTCTAGGCATGCCTAATCCTGTGACTATCCCTTATCTTGCATCAGTTGGCTCTCTTGCCCATCACGGAATCCATGCTCATGAGTTCCATTCTTTCTCTTTCCTAATAAAATCTGCCTTAATCCTCTATGAGTGTTCTAATTTCAATCTTTGGTTTCTGAACACAAGAAACAACATAAAAATTTCCCCCACAGCAAGCCCATATTAAATGCATTATGAAGTTCCAACTCTACTTCATAAAAAGGAATGTTCATTCTTGCCTATAATTACTAAAAACTGAAATTTTATTCACTCAGTTGCTGATTGAATAGTTTCTTATGTTAAATCATCATGTCTGAGCACAGTATTTCTGAAGTAGTACTGATTTTTTAGGTTAATACTACATGTACTTTGTATCTTCCATTCTAAATAATTGATGATGTCACTGTGACCCTTACAATGAGTAGTTCAGATTAATAAGTATCTTATACAAATTACACATTCATCATAGTCATAAATGTGTAAATTCTTAAAAGGTTGTTGCTCATTCAAGAACTACAAAATAGAAAAAATTTACATTACATAAAATATTGTAAAAAAAATTAATGTTTCCAGTTCTGGTTTCATCTAGTAACATATAAAATGCACAGGAAATATCAGAGTTCACACTGAACACATGGGTAGATTGAAAAATGACCTGCTCTTATTGACTGAACCTTTATGTAATTAACACCTCCAAGTCATAGATCTGTTGCTGCATACAAAAATCTGACCTCCACATGCACATCATGGCATACATGTCCAAACACACAATATGATACATACATACATACATTATAATGAATAAATACATAAATATAATTTTAGAAAAAGGAAAAATGTTAACAAAACCCTAAAGAAATTCTTAGTCCTAACTTTCCCAATATATTTTATGCCCAACAACAACAAAAATATTATTTCTCAAAAGGATGTATTGACCAGTAATGTTTTCACTGCCTCCCTATGGAAGATGAACCTGGGATTGTTTTGTGTCTCTTAAGCTTCCATACAGACCATGTACAACAAACAGTACAGCAAATGGCCAATAGAGTGGGTAACACCAAATACATCTCCCTCCATCATGAGAGAACAAAAGGATGTGAAGTCATCTATCTTAGTTACTTATTTCCATTGCTGTAATAAATGCATGACCCAAACAATTTAGGGGAACAAGGACTTTTTATTCCAGCTAATGAGAACAGATTACAACCTGTTATAGCAGGAGATTTAATAGCAAAGGCTGAGGGAACTGGGTACATCACATCCACGAACTTCTGAGAAAGGAGAAAACATCAAAAGCATCTAAGTTGCCAGTTTGCCAAATTCCAATCAGTTCTTTCTCTATCTTATCTACTTATCCAGGTAATAGTACCACCCACTATGGGCTGGGCCTTCTCATATCAATTAAATAATCTTCTACAGAGTCTTTCTTGCCTTAGCTAAATATTTCTTTTTAGGTGTGCTAAAAGGCTTGGCTCTTGATGGTCAAGTTGAATCTAAAACACACTGCTGCAACCTGTCTTACTGCTTCCTCTTTATAATGCGAAGGCCACCCTGCCCTGAAGAACTTCAGATCAGAGGTTACATGAGCAGGATGGAGACAAGCCAGTTGGCAGTCAGAACACATGCATGAGACTGTCTTGCACCTCTCACCTAGCCAAGTAAATATAGCACATGAGTAAGTCTAGATGTGATTAGTGGAAGAACTATCCACAAAATGGTGAGAAATAACTTATCTGAGAATCAAGTCAAGGGTGATTATTAAAATGCAGCAACAGATAACTAATGCAGAGGTGTTAATTACATTTCATCTGCCAAGCAAGCCACGATATTACTGCTCTGATTCATCCAAATGTTCAGTATAAACTCTGGCACTACAAAGAGTACTGAAAGTGTATTTTAAATTTTATGTATTTATTGTGTGTGTGTGTGTGTGTGTGTGTGTGTGTGTGTGTGTGCGTGTGCATGTATCAGAGGGCACTGTGTGTCCCTGTGAAAGACCAAGGATGACTTTAGGAATCATCTTGGATTGCTTCTACCTCCTTCTTGCTTTACTCTGGGATTTCCCAGGCTCCACCTACCAAGGCCAGAAGTGCAGGTGGATACCAACTGGTGTTTTTATGTGGCCTGGGATCTGAACTTAGGACCTTCTGCTTGAGAGGCAGAGTCTTTTTTTTTTTTTTTAAGTTTTTCTTTTTTTTTTTTTTACTTCTTTTTTTTTATTAAAAATTTAATTATACATTTTAAAATTTTTTACCAGTTCCCTCCCTCCCCCCTCCTCCCCCCCGAACCCCCTCCTCCCCCCCATCTCCCAGTACCTCCCCCCCAATTCCCAGAGAGTCCTTTATTGTGTACTCCTAACTCTCCACTGGGTCCTCCTCTCCAATGACATATAAGGACCAGTGGCATTTCCATAAGCCCTTTCTCTTGTTCCCCTTAAGCATAAGATCACTACTATGGCTGTCAATCCCTTGCCTCCAGGGGTCTCGGTGCCCTTAACAGATGCTAGACTTTATGAGGGCAACAGTGCGCTGGACATTGCGCAGGGCATGCAAAGTCCCATTATGATTGCTTTGGCCCCAACTATTGTTGAGAATCTTGCAAATCGTTGCTCCTCCCATCCTTTTGCTCTTACAATCTTACCGCCCCCTCTTCCGCAAATGTCCCTGAGCTCCAGGATGGGGAGAGATTAGGCTGGGAGAGGCAGAGTCTTAACCCTTAATCCATCTCTCCAGCCCTGAAAGTGTATTTTATTTTGTATTTTACATGTTGCTAGATGAGACCATTAGAAGCTAGAACTATATAAGGAAGGTTCATCAAAAACCCTTCTGATTTATTTCACTGTATCTATTTATAACACATCATTAGATTTTAAAAAGCTATTTTAAACCATACTAAGTCAATAGAATGCCGAGACACCGAAGAAAAACCATGACTGTGCCAGGAAAATGAAACAATGGGACACATTAGTCAAAATGCATTTCTTTTTTTTTTAATTTTTTTATTATTATTATTTATTCAACTGTGCGCATGTGCGTGTGTGTCTGTGTGTGTGTGTGTCTGTGTATGTGTAGAACCACGGACGATTCGCGAACCACCATGGACGCCTCCACCTCCTTCTGCCCTGGGATTCACAGGCTCCGCCCTACCAGGACCAGAAGCGCAGGCCACCCCCGCTTCTGCCTGGCGTCTATACGTGGGATCTGGGATCCGAACTCAGGACCTTCTGCCTACAAGGCAGAGGCTTAACCCCTGAGCCACCTCTCCAGCCCCAAAATGCATTTCTGATCATCAGGAATTGGGGCTCTAAGCCAGGTGTGTTGGTTCAAGTCTAAAGTCCCAACACTTGTCAGGATAAGGTAGGAAAATCTTGACTTCACTGTCAGCTGCATAATCAGAGCCTAGCTGTAAAGCAACCTAAAAATCCGGAACCAGGGGTTTGTATGAGAATATTATAATGAAATCCACTGTTTTCTACAATAATTATATGCTAATTAAAAAAGACCAGAGAGTTCTACCAATTCTATCTATATCAGTTCTCCTAATAATGAGCATATTTAGATTTTGTTCTTTATGAAGTTGATGCTTTTTAAAAGTTCATAATGCTGTCCTGAGAGCAAAGACCATTTGTGAGCCCAAAGTCCTAGGTCATTTTGATAAGATCTGGCATTTAGCTGACTCTGTTGTGCAGCTCCTGAAGTCTTCCTTACCTTCTCTAGTGCATTCTGGCCTTGTCCTACTGCAGTAATAATGGAAAGTTAAAGGCCCCAGTAGATTTTCAAAGAACTAAGGGAAAGAATAACATCCCGAGGATGTTTATTACCCCATTTCCTTTAAGTATAAGATCTTGTATCTGTGCAGAATCTGACATTATTATAGAATAAGTTTTGAGATTGCTCCTCTCTAAAGACCACTATTAAGGAACATTTTTCTATGCTGGATTGGCTGACTGCACAAATACATAGAACCATTTACACAATCATTCACTCTTCATATGAGCTTATCTATTTATTTATTTAACTAGTTGGCTAATTTGTGTGTCGTTGATTAGACTTTGTGCTTTTTGAGGCTAGGTCTTCCTTGCTAAGGAGACTGGTCTTTAACTCTTGATCCTCCAGCCTCAGCCTCCTGTGTTCTGGGATTACCCATTAGCACTTTCGTCGTTAGATATAGGTGTCAACTTGACTGCTGAGAGTTCCTCTGGGCATGTTGGAAAAGAATTAGTAATTAAGCCCAGAGCGAACTTGCAGGAGATTGTCTAATTGATGGGAAAGGTCCAGCCCATGCTATGTGGGACTAGTCCCTGGGCAGGTGAATAAGATGCCCAGGTTGAGGAAGTTGGCATCCTTCTGTACACTTGGCCAGACATGCTGATCTGGCAAGTAAGGATTGCCCTCTCTCAGCTGTTATGTGGTGTGGGCTTTGCTGTCATGGTGCACAAGGAACTGTAAATAGATTACCATAAACCAAGAATAAAACCTCTTGTTCCCCTCTAAGCCGTTTAGTTTTGAATTTATCAGCCGAAAGAAATATTATACAAGCCTAGTTCACATGAATATAGATCGAGTAGTTGGTACAATCTTTGTCATTTGGGACCCACCACCAGCCTTTGGAACTCTAATTGTGCACACAACACATGCCTGAAATATAGTATTTCTGGCAAATGTAAATAGTAAGAAAAAACAAGTGCAGCACCCTGTGGTAGGAGGAAGAGCCAGACACTGGCCACCCTGCCCTTGATTGCAGGAACAAAGACAGCAGATGTCCTCATCCACCCAAAGGAATTCAGAAAGCTGTGGCAAGCTTCTCCGTTTTATTCAAACCACTATTTTTCAAACTTTCACTTTCCTGATACTTTTTTAGGAAATAAAGGATATGAAAGATTTTTGGGGGGACGGGAGGAGTTTCTGGTATTTGCAATTGTTTTTGTTTAGTTTTAGTACTGAGGGTTGAACCTTGGGTTGTGTACATGCTAGACAAGGGATGCACCACTGAGATATAGTACCAGCCGAGATATTTGCAATTTGAACTTTTCTTATACTGCTGTAAATCTATGTATCCTTTGAACACACATGCCCATAAACACACACATACACGCATGCATGCAAGCATGCAAAAGAGCAAGGGAGAGATGTATAGACTTATAACTACACAGGGGAAGTTTGGAAGATGTAACTCTTACTGTTTAAGAGAAAACAACTTTTGATTACTGCATGTGTACTTTGTGCTTCTTTTTGCTTTCTAGCTGAATTCTTTTAAAGTGAGGAGTTGTGATCCCCTTGGTTTTCTCTTGGTTGTTGCTCTGAGTTACGTATATTCTGCTTTTCTTTCCCCCTAGAAGAAAAGGTTTTGGTTTTATATAATTGCCAACATTGAAAGCTGTTGATGTCATTATCAGAATTCAAAATTTTTGATGTTTTAAAAACCTTGATGTGATTTCTTTAAATTGTTGTACAGATTATTAGCTTTAATAATCTTTGATAATAATTAATTTTACTTTAATTAATTTGTTTTAAATAATAACTTTAATAATAACTTTAAAATCCCAAACTAAATGTAGCAGTCAAATAGAAAGATCACTGATTAGAAAATAATCTTAAAAAAAAAAGAAAAGAAAAGAATCTTCAAGAGAAGAGGAGGAGAGAAAAAGAATGAGAAGGGGGGAGAATGCATTATTCATGCCCAGAAGAGAGCAGAGCAGTAACTCATAGAACTGACAGCACCCTGCTTGGAAGAGCGTTACAGAATTCTTTTTTCCCCCATAGGAAACGTGCTTTCTTCAATGTGACAGAGATATCAGAGCCAAACTTACTAAGCAGCTTGCCCCTGGTGTCTGTGAGACCTCAGAGCATGGGAACTGAGTTGTGTGTGTCCTTTGTAGCAGCACTCACACTGAGCATGCGCCCCTTAGAGCATCTCCACCGCCAAGTGCTGCCTAGGTTTAGAGAGGGCACTATTGGAGATCTTAGATGAGGATTCCTGTATGTTCTTTCGGTTGCTATGGAACCGCATGGCTTTATGTCTTATTTGTTGAGAATGATGCTTCGTTTATTCCCCTAACTCTCCTCTGAAATGTTACTACCCCATTGCATATGCACAGACAGCAGAATCAAATTGGACAAGTCTTTCCTATTGATGATGTCAATGACCGCCTACCTACTTCTGCAGCCTCCCGAAGCAAACGGCCCTGTCCTCTGTCCCTGAGGCTGTGGTGGCCATGCCCTGGAGACCCAGCCTCTGTTGCCATCCCTGTCCCCCATGCTTGGTTTGAAGTTAACTGACCAAATGAACTTCAAAGATCAAGCCTGCAGGCTGCCAGTACCATTGCTGAATTTAATGATTTCTTAGCCAGATTCTCTTAGGAATCAACCTTGGGAGGCACCAGAAGAGCCCGTGGGAGGAGAAGCAGAAGGCAGAGAGCCTCAACCAGGGTCAGCTTTGTGGCACATGACATCACTCGGCTGCAGGCCTGGCAAAGCCTCGCTGTTGGCCGAAAGCTCTGCTCTGCCTTCATTATAAAGAAGAGATAGAAAGTCCTGACTGGTTTGTTTTCTATTAATTTTTTAAAAAAATTTTTATTATTTATTCAATTGTGCATGTATGTGCGTGCGCATGTGTGTGTAGACCGACGGACGAATTCCGGAACCACCATGGACCGCCTCCACCTCCTCCTTGTTTTCTCTGCCCTGGGATTCACAGGCTCCGCCCTACCAGGACCAGGAACGCAGGCCGCCCCCGCTTCCGCCCGGCGTCTATATGTGGGGTCTAGGATCCGAACTCAGGACCTTCTGCCTGCAAGGCAGAGGCTTAACCCCTGAGCCACCTCTCCAGCCCGTTTTCTACTAATTTTGAGGGATGAGTTTATAGTCTCCAGGAGGAAATACAATGAGATGCTCTCATTTATGAGAAGTTCCTATGGGTCAGAGCTGAGCACAGTGGAAGAGACTGGCTGTCTGGGATGCACCCTCAGAAAGCTGCCTGTGGGGAGTGACCCAGGAAGAGAAGCAAACAATGTGACCCCTGAATTTAGACCCAGTCTCAAGCTTTAACCAGCACACATCAGCCCTTGGATCTGAGCTTAGCGCTTCTATATTCTCTGTGCTGCTGATTTACAGAGACAAGGTGCCTCTGGCCCTCCTTTCTCCTCATGCACACAATTAGCTGGGGATCATTATCTGTGAAAATCAAGTCGTTTTTTGATAGCGCCTAATTGCTGTAATTATAATGTTAATATCTGCGCTCTTTCTTTCTACCTAGAGATCCTTTCAACACTGCACACTCTGAGGCCCCTCCCCGGCTTTAACAGAAAAGGCATTTCTGCATCGATTCCAGAAGCCTTTTGTTGATGCTCCAAGGATCCACTTGCAGCTTCCCTTGCTGCTGCCTTTGACATCACTGAATGACAGCCCCAGAACCAGAGGCAGCTTTTCTCCTGCCTGCACAGAAGCTCATCCCAAGCTAAAGAGAAGAAACCATCAGGGCTTTTGTCCATTTGTCCATTTCAGATAATTTGTTAATGAGCTCATTGAGAATGGCTCAGAGAAAAGATTCCCTTTGTTTTATTTTGTTTTCATTTCAAAACACGTGGGATATTTTATGTTTGATTTAGATGCCAAGACTTGGAGGCACAGAATACCAGTCACATAATGATTCATTTGAAAGCAGCAGGAAACGGAAGCATAAATACCCGACCAGCAATATCCAGTTATTATTATTTCGATTCTAAACATTCTCTTTCACTACTCTGTACTGCAAATATGTATTTTTTTCAATTGAAGAGATTTAAAATGTTATTTTGCAGAACTTTCCAGAGTTGCATGACATCTCTTGAAATAGCTAAAGACCCCTGGGGTGCTGTAAAATTCAAATAATGAGAACATTAAAAATAGCAAGGAAAAGTCACCTGAAGCAACTAGGATAAAACTTTCCTTTTTGTGGAATATACACACATACACACACCACACATAAACACCACACCACACATACACACACACACACACACACACACCACTCAATATACCACACAACACCCACACAACACACTATACATACCACACACATCCCACACCACACCATACATTACACGCATACCACAACACACCAAGCACACATGCACACATACACCACACACACCAAACATGCATACACACACCACACATCACACATATATACCACATACACATGCCACACACACTACACACATACCACATCACACCGAGCACACATGCACATACCCATGCCACACATACACTACACATACACCACACACTACACATATACACACTACATCCAGCATAAATACACATACACACACCACACCACACACACATCATACCACACACCACACCACACTAAGAACAGATGCACATGTATACCACCCCCGACACACACATATACCACACCATAGTACACACCAAAAGCATACCACACCACACACCATACCACACCAAGCATGCACACGAACACACACACCACCCCACATGCATACCACACAACATACGAACCACACACTATGCCACACACACCATACACACATGTACATGTATATACTGCACCACACATATACTCTACCACACACACAAACACACACCACACACCACACCACACATACCGTGTATACACACATACAACATCACACATACCATCTTCTCATCTTCAAACACCCACTTTCATACTCACCCTCAGCATGTTTATCTTTCTAAGGTTTAAAAACACTTAAACAACTAATTACATAGCACTGGCCATGATTTACTTTACAGCATCACATAATTTCTCCCAGTGTAATTTCCTGCATCTTCACATCCTGGGAGACAGTGATACATGTGTGAAGTGTCACGGGGAGGAGGCAAAGACAGAGAACTTTGCTTTCTTTCTGTTTGGTCACAATGGCATTTTAAAAAGAGAGGGAAAAGGTAGGGAGCAGAGTCTCATGTGGTCAATATATCTCAATGACATGTTTTTGCTTTAGAAAATATTTTCTTGTTTGAAGTTCTATCCAGGATGGTTGGATATTTACTGGAATTTAATATTTAACATTACAATGAAAGTTGAATTTTTTTATTTTATGTGTGTGTGTGCCTCTGTGTGTGTGTGTGTGTGTGTGTGTGTGTGTGTGTGTATCAGAGGGCACTGTATGTCCCTGTGGAGGACCAAGGGTGACTTTGAGAATCATCCTGGATCCTTCTACCTCCTTCTTACTTTGCTTTGGGATTTCTAGGTTCTGTTCACCAGGGGTGGAAGTATGGACTGCTGCCATTTCTGCCCAGTGTTTTCACACGGGATCTGAACTTGGAACCTTCTGCCTGCCAGACAGAGTCTTAACCCCTGAGTCATCTTTTCAGCCCAATTTTTTTTTTTAACTTTCAAATAATCTTTCAGAGCAGTGGTCCCTGACCAGCAGCATGTGTAGGTATAACTGGAGACTTTGCTAAAAATGCAAATGCTGGGACTAAAGAGATAGATGGCTCAATAGGGTAAAGTGCTTGCCACACAACTATAAGGACCCACATAGATGCAGTGAGCATGTTGACCTGCCTGTAATGCCAGATCCCTGAGCAAGACTACCCAATTGGAGAGACTTTTGGTTTCAACTGACGCAATGTTTAAGGTGCAAGACGGCCATTGAGAAAGAAACCGATGTCAACCTGTTGCTTCCACATGTGCATACACACCCATACACTGTGCCCATGCACTGTGAACACCCATGCACACATGTGCAGCATATGCACATAATCATGAAAAAATGCAAAATCATGAGATACCCTCAGAAGCAAATTAATCGGGGGCTGTGGGAGTGGGGCAGATCATTCTGTTTCAACACATTGCTTTCGTAGGAAGGTTTCAGCACCGGGAGAGCAAGCCCCACCTTCCGGCTCCTGAAGTGCCCCCACAGCAAGTTCTGATCGAAGCTCAGAGCAGCGTGAGGTCCCCCTGTCAGAATCTGGAGTTGCTCAAATCACAGACTGCAGTAACAATTGAAACAAACAAAAATGTAATAAAATCGCCTTCATGCTCATCACACAGCCACGGCTTGATTAAATATCCACTGTCAGTTTGCTAGCTATCAGCACCCTTGATTTTAGGGCACATCTGATTGTTAGGAAGTTCCTTCCTATACACTTATAAATTTGTCTCTCCATAATCATTACTTTTTGGATCTAACATTAGCCTCTGGCTTTGGCGGTGCCTTTTCAAGTGCTCAGTAGAAGGAACATGTATCTGGAGAGAGGGATCATAGAGACTTAGCTCAATTCTGACCCCTTCATTTGCTACAAAAAACAAATCCCAGGACCTGAAGAGTTGAGCAGCTCAAAAGTCAGGTGAGATGCTCATCATAGTCTTCTCCAGATCAAAATTCCAAGTTCCCCCAGCCTGCACCAGCTCGACCTGACATCCAGGTGTGCTCTTCTGAGCATGCTCCTATTTGTCAATACTCTTGACGTGTGACATCTACAGTCTCACATGAAACCAAAAGGGATACTGGGAACATGTTTTTTTCACAACTAAAAGTTTTCATTTTAACGCTATTCAAAGATTGTTTTTAGAAGGTGACCAGTTCTTTGTCTAACTCAGAGAAGTCACCCATGTTCTCAAAGTCTCATCTTCTAAATTGTCAAACTCTTTCACAGTATAACCAGGAGTTTTCTTTCCATCACAGACAGTTTACTACGAATGTCTCAGTCTACCAGCTCTCCAAAATAGAATTAGCTTTGTTTGTCTTTTCCTGATATACACAGGAATCATCAATGTATATACATATAGTTTTTAAATGAACCTATCTTAACTGTAATTTTTCTATTTCTTAATATCTCACAGACCTGTAAGTTTTTGAGAGGTTGATGCAAAGCCTACTAATTGCAATTTTTGAAATATTTTTAGCTTTTTGAAGAGTGGAGGTATTTCTTTATTTCTTACCCTCTGGGCACCCTTTTCCACACAGTGATGTTTCAACTCTGACAGGTGGTGTCCCTTCCTTGGCTACCTGAACTGTTAATCAAGACATAGCAATGTTTTCTGTATTTTTAGACTTGATTGTGCTTGAACAATTTATAGGGCTTTTGATTTCTTCCCTGATCTGATTTCCTCCTTTGACTGATAATTTTCTCTTAATCATATTTTGCCATCTCTAATTTAGTGAAAAACATTCAGTTTTCTTATAAGGTCTATGACAAAATAACCTACACTTTTCTCTGTCACTTGGAAGCCTTATTGTATCATTTGCAAGACAACAGCGTGGGGCTTAGGGGGCAGAAGCCAGGCTGAAGGACATCTAACGTAGGTCTCTGCTTGCCGTCTTTAGGAAACCTGTGTTCAAATGCAAGAGAGAGAGAGACGGAAGCAAAAAAGGTAAGACTGGTAGGAAATGAGCACATTGTCTTGTGCCTGAAAGAACTGCTTTGGAGAATTTGACGCTGCTGGAAGCTAATGAGTTGAAGCTGTACCCCAGAATCCGACAGACCTTCCCAGACACACGCAGCTCTGGTCTGTGGCAGAGCGTCCCTTACAGAGCAAGGTCTTGGCTGTAATTGATCTGAGGTCGTCAACTTGCAGAAGCAGCTCTCTGCTGAGAGCCAGAGGAAGGGGAGGCTAGCACAGATTCTTCCAGATTTACCAAACAAGTATTCGCTCCCCATGACCACAAGGGAGAAGTGACAAAGACAGAGAGGCCCGTACTGAAGGACAGTCTTCCACACGGAAGCGGGCATGAATAGAGATATATAACTTTAACTGATGGAAACTCCACTCTAACTCTGCCCTGCACTGTCTCTCTCCCTCGGCTTGCTGCTGTCTCTCTCCCTTCTAGTCCTCCTTCTATATTCGAGTCCCTCCATTTGGTTTCATGTACACTGGATTCAGCCAAGGTCCCTTGGGATTCTGGGCTTTGGTTCTTCTCTTGGAGCCCTTGTCAAACCTGTGGGCCGTCCACTCTTCACCAGTACTCTGAAGGGCCTCATGGGTTGCTCTTCAGTTCACAGCTGACCCTTGGCCACGTGGGCCCCATGTAAACTTAGTATCCATCTCTACTATGGGTTCATGGTTGCCATGACTACATTCTTTTGGAGCATAGCATTCACTGTATGTACAACCCTTCTCTGTCTTCTAGCTCTGACATTCCACCTCTGTTTCCATAGAGGTCCTTGAGCCTCTGGGGTAGATCATATGTCAGCCGACTACTGAATTTTAATATATTATTATCATTTGTTAGGCAATAGCTATTTCTATTCTATTTCTTAACTCAGAGAATTTTAAACGGCTTATACTATCCTTAACGATGCGCTGTCTTCAAGTCGCTGCTTGCGTCGGCCTTTGATTTTCCTGGCATTTACCCCACCAGCTCCTGCTGCTTGTAATATGCCTTTGTTTCGCCCTCCCTCCCCCACTTTCTTTGACTTTGGTTCTTTAAAAGCCTGGGCTTGTCCAGAGCTCTACGGCGTGGTGGTTTCCACTGATGTCCATGCCTCATGTCAGCCCCTCTCTTAGAATTGCTGCAAGGTGCAACCAGAGCTTCGTCGCTCAAGATCTTTGGTCTTCGAGAATCGTTTCCCTCTGCATCTGTGACCGTTGGCATGTAACTGTTCTCCCAGAAGTTTTTGAAGTCCGCATGGAATGTGTGCCTCGAAATGTCCAGCACCTGCAATGTGTGCCTCGAAATGTCCAGCACCTACAATGTGTGCCTTGAAATGTCCAGCACCTGCAATGTGTACCTCGAAATGTCCAGCACCTGGAATGTGTGCCTTGAAATGTCCAGCACCTGCAATGTGTGCCTCGAAATGTCCAGCGTTTTGTTTGCCTGCTTTTGTCACACACACACACACACACACATGACTCCAAGATGTCATGACCACTTGTTTCTGTCATTCCCATGTTATCACCACGTCCTTTTTTCTTGTGGATCAAATTGAGTCCAGAGAGGCACTTCACATCATCTCTCACTTTATGACATTTTGCTGGAGGGCCTAGAATATAAATTAACAATTCTGGATGGAAGTACTTTAAATGGCCTTGAGCCCTGTCAATGTCAAATATCCTCTCATTATTTAGATTTCTATCATGCTTCTTTTCTTTATCCTTCCTGCTACTGTATTCCTTAAAAAACACTCTATAGGCAACTCATAATTCATCTCAACACTCATCTGTCACTTTAATGGCCTATTTTTCAAATAAATAAGCACTTGATATATAACAAGATCTGAATTTTCTGGCAATAGGCTTAGAATTTCCCAATGGTTTGATGATTAATTGGAACTTTCAGAAAGTCAAAATCTCTTTTGGTTCATATTTATGAAGTCATATGCTTGGAAAGTGAATCTCCTTAGAAGGTGGCACCAATAAGAAAATAAAACTATTTGCTGTTAAAAATTTGAATACAAATTTATTCCACAAAAAAAATGATAGTGCTCAAGGATACTGGTAATATTTTTATATCTCTCTATTTTCTTTGCCTGCAACAGTCAATAGTGATGCCAAAGCACATTTGCGTTAGGCAATGTCCAAGGCTACATAATGGAAGAGCTATCTCTTTAGTACACATATAATATGTAATACAAACTAAAAATAATGCCACACTATTCCCTCATCATTGTGAACACTTTAAAAGGAAATAATTCATTAAAAATAATAAAAATAGGGGCTGGAGAGATGGCTCAGGGGTTAAGACTCTGCCTTACAAGAAGGTTCTTCCTGAGTTCAGATACCAGATCCCACGTAAAAGTACCAGGCAGAAAATGGCAGCAGCCTGGAAAAAACCAAAGCAAAGCAAAAAAGAGGTAGAAGCAATTCAGGATGATTCCCAAAGTCACCTGTGGTCCTCCACAGGGACACATAGTGCCCTCTCTCACACACACACACACACACACACACACACAGACACACACACACACACACACATGTGCACGCATACAAAATAAACAAACAAGATTTTAAAAAGATAAAGTTTTCAAAGTTTTAAAAAATAATAAAAATATACTCTATCTATAAATGGCATATATGGAGCAGTGCATAAGCTTTTCACAAAATTCCAGCTCCCTCAAAATCCATCTGAGGGTTTACTATGTGGCATATATATATATATATATATATATATATATATATATATATATATGTTGGTTTTACATTATTTGAGAAATTGGACTGTTATTCAAGCCATACAAAAAGCACTAGTTGACCTTCCTCAATGGTATGCCCTCTGAGGTATTCATCCACGACCCAGCAAGTGGCCGAGCACATGCCATTGCAGGTAACCAGCATACACTTAATGGGCCACACACACAAAAGACATGAAAGTAAGAGGACCCTGGTCAGGAAGAATAAGGTTTGCAGTAGGAAAAGGAAAGAGGGATGGTATTGGGTAATGGGAGGTAAAGATGACATAAATTCTTTGTATTTATGACTAAAATGCTATAAACACAAAAAACAAACCCAGAAAGAATCAACTGTGTTTATACCTTAAATATGAGCAATTATTTCATATCTATCATACACAGTTAACAGTACACACAAGAATTATGAAATATCTAAATTTAAGGCTCAAGAAATGGCTAAACAGTTAAAGAGCTTACTATGCAAATGTGAGGAGCAGAATTCAGATCCCCCACAGCCCACTTAAATGCAGGGTGAGCGTGACAGTTGACCTGCCTGTAATTCCAGCCTCAGAAGGTAGAGACTAGACAAAGCAAGCTGTCTAGGAAGACCACCCCTGCCAGGTGCGCCTGACAGGAAGAGGGACTGAAGGTGATTTCCGATTCAACCTTGGGCCTCCATATGCATATGTATAGATTTATGCACACCTGCATATATCTATGTGCCCACACACATGTGAGTGTACATACATACACCCACGCACACTGTACATGTACATGTGAAAAAGGGAAACAAAGGTCTAAATAATTTAAATTCTCGGTTTTGCTGTTGATTTTCTTTATTCTTTTTTTTTTTTTTTTGCCAAACCACAAATGTTATGATGCTATGTACCTGTATGATGAAAGGATCTCAGGTGTTCTCATAACTAGATTATCTTAGTAATAGAGGCCTAATCAGATTGAAACAGCCAAGGTCCGTGGCCGGCGTGCCTGGTCCAGCTGATCCAGCAGGCGTTGTATCACACACGCTCTGTAAACTCCCAGCCTCCCTCCCTTCCTCCACCGTCCCTTCTTCCTTCCCTTTCTCTTCCCTCCTTTACTTTATCTACAAAACAGCCCTGGGGAGCTGCTCACTTTTTGAGCCAGAAGTCCATTCTGTGATATCTGTGTGTGGAAGTTTGTGTTCTTCTCATCCCTCAGCATCTGTTGAGAGTGAGGAACTTGATCTCCAGAGATGCGAAGGTTAAAATAAATCAGTTAACGCTGAGCTTTGACAGGGCTTTGCTAGCTGAGTACGTTTTGGGCGAAAAAGGAAGGTGCTGTTCTAGCATGGAAGGAAGAGTACTCCCTGCCTCTTTGTGAGGAACAGGAACCTGTGAGGCCCTGCAGACTGGAGGTGAAGAGGGGGAAGCTCAGGTTTGTAGCATCTGGCAAAGCCTCCTCATTAGATACACCGAGGGCAGATATCAGCAGGGAGCGATCATTTCCTCTGACATCAGCTACCGACTCTATAATTAGAGCCTCTGCTCTGCACACTGCTTGGGAGTTGCCTGTTTTTAGAAGGGTAATATTTAACCTTGGAAGCGCCCCTTGTCTGGGACAGACTGCAAAACATTTTTACAGGTGATGTTTGTAGAATCCCTAGTGAACTGCAAACTTTAGAAGCTACTATTTCCATATTAGTTGTTCTTTCTGTCTTGGAGGACAGGAAGGTCCTTCAGGTTCCTCTCCTTTCTGTCCATGAAAGTCAAGTTTTTTCACCGATGTGAGGCACATCAACAGCTTGCACGGTTTATAGTTTCTCCTTTGGGTATTTCTTGGTCTGTGAGCCAGTAAGGAATCAAGAAACATTCCAGGAGATGATAAAATAGTTCAGTGGGTAAAGGGACTTCTCACAAATCTGGCCCAGAAGGTGAAAACTGACTTCTAAAGTTGTCTTCTGATCTCTCCACTCCCAGTAGTCATGGCATGTATTGTGGCTTTCCTTTTTATTTTCCTTCCTTCCTTCCTTCCTTCCTTCCTTCCTTCCTTCCTTCCTTCCTTCCTTCCTTCCTTCCTTCCTTCCTTCCTTCCTTCCTTCCTTCTCTCTTTCTTTCTTTCTTTCTTTCTCTTTCTTTCTCTCTTTCTTTTTTCTTTCTTTCTCTCTATCTCTCTCATAAATACATTAATAAAATATTTTAAAAAAGAAACAGTTGGAAGATACCAGCTCCAACTGGTATCTGGACAGCCTGGCTGAGATTATGACTCTTTACCTCTTGGGAATCAAGACAACAAGATCCTGTCTACTGCTCTGGACCACCCTTGCCTGAGTCTTGCTGCAGCAGAACATACGAAGGGGCACTCCAGGGGGAGAAGAGTCTGGCACACTTGAACAAGGCAGAACTGGGCAGCTGGACACCACAGGACACTGTCATCAGTTCTCAACTGTGTCAGACTGGCACAAATGAAGAAGACCGTGTCAGCACATCTTGTTGGTACGGTTGCTGATTAATGGGTGCCATCGTGCGTGGCAAGTGGTTATCACCATTCAGATGGAAACTTGACTTCTTTAACAAAACTCAAGCCATGTGCCTTCAGAGCAAGCTGGCTCAATTCTGTCTCACCTGAACTGTTACCTCCAGCAACAGAGACCTATATTCTCTGGGGGAAGCCCTGTGGGGAGAGGGGGCACAGGTGTCACGTGACCACTGGATGCATGGCTGCAGCAAGGCATGGAGACCTGAGTAAGTCACCCGCGGAAAGAGGCCCGCTGCAGAGTCAGAAGCCTCAGACTCCCACCTTAAACACGGCAGCAGAAATCCAGCACGATCGCACGTCCCCGATTTCTTTTCATCTATGTTCAGAAGCATGACCAGCATATTTTGGTTTGTTTAACAAGTCAGGCCTTATCCATCTGCAGCAGAGTTTTAGATAATGTAGAAAATCTGGTAGCAAGTTAATCCAAAGACCAATTTTAGTATTAAAAAGAAGATGAATAAGAGGAGCCAGTATCTCTGTAGGTTGGACGTTGTGGGACTGGCAGAGGGGTTGACAAACAGATCAGATTTGAATAGAAAGTAAAGCCATTGACTCAAGAGCATATGGAAACTTAGTATTTGTAGAAGGTTGTATTTCTAGTGGCTTTTTTTTAACTAGAGCAACATGCTTACCTTTTGGAAAAAGAATAAAATACGTTAAGTTGTGTGTGTATGTGTGTGTCTGTTTGTGTGAACTTTAAGTCTATATAAACTTTGAAGAAGTCACAGGACTAAATATAAAAAAGGAAACCATACAAACACGATAAAAAAGTGGATATAACCCTTTACAACATACAGAAAGAGACAAAGATCTTATATGTTAAAATCAAATAATAATATAAATAAAAGAAAAATTCTGAATTTGAGACTATTTTTTAAGTTATTTAAAGTTTATAAGCAAAGTCAAAAGATCTGAAAAACCAAGAGAGCATTGCAAAGCATGCAATGAAAGTCAAGTAGCTGATCTCTCTAATACAGAAATAATTGTTCAAAATTGAAGTAGAAAAAGAATGGAAGAAATACACATCTGATTCACACACTATATGTATGGCTCTGAAAATAAAAAAAATCCTTTGTGTATAGTGTGGAAGAAAAGCAAATTAAAAAGTCATACAGGGACATCATCTACAACCTGTTAGGTGAAGAGCATATTCTATCAGTGTGACTGTAATAAAAAGGTATATTCATAACTTTTGGTGGAACTACAAATGAGGACACTCAGGACAGAATTGCAGAGGTATATAGTGACTCTGCATACAAGCTTATATTTATATCTCAGCATTCCCATTTATAGAAAATTATCCTCTGGGTATATTTTGTATAATGTAGAAGTACATTATGTCATTTATAATTTCAAAATACTTGAAGTGAATAAAATACTCTTACACTGGAGGATGACTTGAGACAAAGCTCTTAGAGAGATGCACTATAGATCCAGACCACCTCAGGCAATCTATGGAGAATTCATGTTACTGTAAGGGCTAGCACAGCTTTTAGCTATTGTAGAAGGAAACATCTTATGTGTGCCCATTTATATATTCAAAGAAATGAGATGGAACTCTTTTTCTCCATAGGTTTGTTGGCTAATTATATGGTTATCATTTTAACATGGTTTTTAATAGTATTTCTGCTAGGTTATCTAAAATATTAATTAATCTGTAACATAAACCAGACATCATTTTATGTACCGAACAAATAAATAGTCAACAAAGCAGACAAAAACTCCTGCCCTAAGGAACCTTGAGCTTTATTTTCCATGAGTGATTCTTATGGAAGAAATGCGGAGGAATACTTACTTACAAAGTCAGTATTCATTTCTTTCTTTATAGGCACAAAAAATTTAACTGTTGAAATTAGCTGAACTTTATTTTACTATGTAGCATAAAGTCAGACTCAGTACCTATCACTTATTGATTGGTCTTCTTTCTTATCAGTAATTACTGTTGCAAATGTAATTTTGTGGGCAGGTGAGAAGTTTGATGGGTGAATCCCTGAGTACCCGCGGAAAGTTGGCTGGGCATGCGCGCAGCGCTTGGACGTGTCCTGTTTGCTGTCACTTTGCATTGCAGTGGCGCAGAACAGGGACGGCCGGGTGGACCAGCAGCCTCATTAAGAAGGGAAAATTCCTTGGGTTAGAGGAATTGAAAGGCATTTGGCAGTTGGACACAGAGGGATGCAACTTACAAGTTAGAGAGACAGATGACGTGTAAATGCTAAGGCCGTGTGGTGGTGAAGGACCAAAGGCTGTGAACATGAAGAATGAGGCCTGCAACCCATCCCAACGACTGGGAAGAAATCCTCAGCGCCCATCGGAGCATGCGCACAGCAAGGAGGAGCGCGCTGTCAACAGGAGCCGCAGCCCTAATCTGTGCAGTAGTGTTGCCCGCTGCCTGCATAACACAGGCCCAGGGTGGTGACAAACATACATGCAGCTCCTCTGCACGGTCCACACGGTGTATTACACATGGGCAGAGGCTTCGCCCATTTGGAAGATTCTTGCACTAATAGGAATTCCCAGTAAATAAAGACTTCGAAGCGAAGGACCAGTAGCAGCCGGGCACAGGCTACCACAGACTCATTAGACCTCTGCGTGAGATGTTTCTCAACATGCTGTGATGAGTTTTTGTGAGGTGAATCTATTAGAGGAGAACAGACAGGGGTAGTGCAGACACAGAGGCCAGTGGGAGTAAGGGAGAGACTTACTTAAGAACTGGGCTCGGTTTGTACATGTTTGGCAAGTCCTAACGCTGCGGGCATGCCTACCGTCTAGAGTCCCCAGCAAGAGACATACTTCAAAGTTTAGCTGCTCTAGAGGGGCTCAGTCTTTTCCAGCCTTCTACTGACTTCTACTGATGAGGTGAGGCCCACTCACATTACAGAGGGGAGTCTGCTTGCTAAAAGTCTACTGATTTCAACATTCGCCTCCTCTACATATCTGAAAATTGTTGGGCCAAATATCTGAGTAATCTTGTTTCCAACACAAAGCAATAGCCACCCAGATAATGAAAAAGACCTTCCGAGTTGGCAGCTCCACAACAGCCCAGGTAGCTGATGGCATAGGCCAAGGCTCCTGGGACAGACAAGGTGTGGCCCACACATGGCCTATGACCAAATTCAGGACCAAAGCTCTGTCGGCAGCAGAACACAGAGGACTTCTCTCTCTTCCTCTAGCTCCAGTTACCTCCAAGCTCCCGAGACTTTAAGAACTCAGACCAAAATACTACGGAGGCTGTGCTCAGGGACATCCTGTGGGCTGAACGGCTGCTTGGTGAACCCACCACAAGCCCAGCTATGACGTGGTTTCCAGAAACAGAGCAAGTTCCAAGTTCCACACACCTGAAAGATCATGAGGGGTTTAGGCCTCCAGCTGCGAGCACTGTATGTCCTTGTGGTCAGCAAGATGCTTAGAAGAGCCCAGGTTTGGGTCAGAAAAGATACAGCTCTGGGTCGTGGAAAACCCCTTAAACTTGTTTTATATATTTTTTTTCTTTTTCTTTCTTTGCAACTATAATTTTAAATTCATATTCATTAGAGTGAGAGAAGGAGAGAGGGGGTGCTCTCATGCATGCCATGACACGTGGGTAGAGGTCAGAAGACAACTTCTGGAAGTCCCTTCTCCTCTTCCATCATGTGCACGGCTGAGGATCCAACTCAAGTGGCTGCATTTGCAGCAGAAGCCTCACCCACCTTTCCAAAAAGATGAAGCAAAGCCTGCTGGGATTCTGAAGCTCCCTGATCCTCCACAGTCAGCAGGGTCCTCGCCTCTTTCCTCTCCCTGGCTCCAATCCTGCCTCAAAGTGAGACTTTAAGTACCATCCTGACCTTCTGTAATTCATATTTATCCCAGCCAGACTAATTGCTGCTTTGTGAGACTGAGCAGTTTTATCACCCGGAGGCTTTTGCCATAGCGTTTATTTGAGGTGAAGTGACCACCTCCTGACCCGCCTGGAACAGTCTACTTTGTGCTGAATTGTGCCAGCCCAGGTGCTAATCACATTCTCTGCATTTCTACCTGCTCAGAGGCTCTGCAACACTAGGAGCAAATTCCTGAATCTGAGTTGATCCCCCAAGGAGTCAGTTTTAATATCTGGAGAGGTCTGGTTTCTCTTTCCCTGGGTGCTGTCTGATTTCTATTTTTCCTCCCTTGAAATAATGATTTAACTGTGATTATCAAACTATCAAACTGGGGTTCAGTGACACAGCTCAAGCAGTAAGGAGCCTACTTGCAAACTGGTGACCTAGTTGGATCCCCAGAAGCCCCCCATCCATGTGCTCTCTCTCTCTCTCTCTCTCATAAACAAAAAGTATATATACTGATAGTATATATAAAAATAATTATCTTCTGAAGTTTGCATAATCTACCAATTGTAACATCAAATCATAATAGCATATGTGTTTTTTGGAAGAAATTCTGTATAAGTATAAAATAAAATTAAGTATAGTTACATATATCAATGAAGCAAAACAATGGAAATAACCATCAGAATTTTAATTTTTTTCAACATAATACAATGGCATTTACAGTTGTTATTTACAAAATAAAAGGGAAAGCTACTTGTAGAGGGAAAACTGCTTCTCAATGGTCTGAGCATTGAGAATTTTTAAAGGAAGGACAGATGACATGGGATGAGTTATATCAAAAAGGCTTGAATATCTTCTACAAAGGATTGAGCTTCAGTCTGCAAGCTTTTTAAGTATTTGCTGGTTTTGCTTTTAATTGCAGCTGCATTAGAACTTTGATGTTCATGTATCCTTTTTTCTAATGGGTGGTAACACCTGGGTTTACTGTAGGTAGTAAGATTGCTGCATCATGCAAAACCTTTGTGAACAGCCTTTGCTCACATTTGTGGGTGTGGCTGTGTTGGCATAGACATGTGTCTGTGTATTGGATCCAGGTGGTGAGTTATACAGGGGCAATGCACTTAATAATTTTGGTGTCTTGTTTACTAGATGTTTTAATCATAACTGCATTGCCAGACACGAGAAGCATTGAGAGTACACAAAGGAAAAGAGCCAAATTCTGACCCTTCTAATGGGGGTCTATTCTGTCATAACATTGAATCATATCACATTCAAATTATAAGCACTATGGCTAAACAGACTGCAGATGTGAAAACAATTTTGTTTGTTGAAATGTGTTATCATTTAACTTTTTCATATTGAACTTCAATTGTTAAGTGCTCTGAAAAAAAAGTTGAAGAAGAAAACATAGTAGCTCACCAGTTATTTTTTCTGTGGATATTCAGGAATGTTAACCTGCTCAAAGGCAACAAAAGTTGAACACTTTTAGCAAGTAATTTAAATAAGCAAGTAACATAGGGAGATGTGGTAGTTTTAGCAAAGAATGACTTCAGCATCTGTAACTGCTGATGCCCAAACGAGCATCCCAATGTGCTCCAGTGACCTGCGTGTGTCCTAAGTTGGATTTCGAATCCCAGATTGTCCATTTCTGGGCACATATGAGAAGTTCCCCAACCTGGAGATGAACAGAGATTCATTTCCGTCTACAAGACTAGCTAAGCACAGGAAGGAAGGCAAGGCAGGGTTCTGGCTTCCCATTATCATAGTTACTATTTCTTCTGCAATTTTTCCTTGTAAGTAATCTGAAATTTGGTGAATCCAGGAAAATTACTTTCTTTAAGAAGCATTTCTGTTAAGGTTGCATATGAAAAAATGAATTATTTGAATTATTTGATTGAGAAACTCGTGAGAACTAATAGGGAAGAAAAGGAGGATGCTACCCTCCATGGTACACCCACGGATCTATATGAATCATATCAGGAATATGACATCAAAGACAAACTAGATGAAGCACAGTGAAAAGACTTAAAAATAGGAGGGAGTACCACAGGGGAGATAAAGGGTTGTGGGGGAAAAGGAGGGGAGATGGATGGGAATTAAGGGGAGTGAAGAAAAGAAAAATAAAACTATAAATAAATACATAAATAAATAATCCCCAAAAGACAAATGAATTACTTGAATGCTCTGGCCACTCTTATTTGAAATCATCACCTCAAAAACACTTGCTCAACTGTAGTTTCCCACAGTTCAAACCATAATAGATGGGTTAGTAAAAAGAAATATTAAGGCAAGAGCACTCCTACAGGACAGGCAGCTTAGCTTACCTGCTTTCAAAATAGAGAGAGGAAAGATTTACTTTTCCTGTTAAGGCAACACTAGAGAGGTCAAAATCCCTTACTATACAAAAGAAAAGGGACAAGGACTGCAGAGTTGTGGCATATGCCTGTAATCTCAGTACTCAGGAGGCTGAGGCAGGAGGATTGTCATGAGTTCAAGGCCAGCCTGGGCCACAAAGAAAGGCTGAGTCTCAAAAAAAAAAAAAAACTCAAAGAAGAAAAGAAAAGGAAAATAATCAGACGGGCAAAAGAAAAAAGAGAAAAGCAAAAAGAGACAAGGGAGCGAGGGAAAGGGAGGGGAGGAAGGAGAGGAGAGAGGTAGAAAGGAAAGAGAGCGCAAAAACTATATACAATATTAAATACCAGCAATTTTGAGAGATTCTGAACAGCAGACATGCTTGCCAGCTTCTGTTTCTTTTGGACTGTGGAGATGGAATCTCGCTGTAGCCGAGTCTGGCTAGGAGCTCTGTGTAGCCCAGGCTGGTCTCAAATGAGGATCCTTCCGTGTTGCTTCCCCAAATAGCAATTTTTATTTAAATTTTCTTTCTTAGGACTAGGACTGCAGATAAATGAGAGGAGGAGTTTGATTCAATATTGCTTAGGAATTCACTGCTCCTCACCAAAAAAGGTCTGAATGGTCATACAAAAATCCTCTGTTGCCAGTGTACTTTTCAGTGATAATTATAACAGAAAATTGGTTTTCAGGGTTTTGCTGTTGAGGATAAAAAGTGAGAGACTTTGGAATCCTGTGTTAGTCATGATGTTAAATACATATGTGAAAGAGAAAGTATTATGTACATTAGCTATATGAATTCAAGTATATTGATATTGGATTTGCTGATTAATATGTCTTTTCCATGCCAGTTATTCTGTCCATTTTGCAATTTTGTAAGCCAGCTCAGATATATACACATTTTAGAAAAAGAAACTCAAATATTCACTTGTCACCTAAAAAAACACAGCTGTAATGTACATGCAATTACTGATGCTATACAGTTTACTCAAGTCTAAGGTTTTTAAAACTTGTCAACATAATAACAATTTAATTTTGATATTTTCACTTGTAATATTCTTTTTTTACCTTCTCACATAATATATTTGATGTGAGACTGGGAAGATGGCTCAGCATTTAGTAGCTGTTGCTGGACAAGTGAAAGTCTGGAACTCAGAACCTGAGGTCCCATGTAAAAGGCAGGTATGTAATTTTAGTCCTGGAAGACAGAGTCTGGGACTCTCCAAGGCAAGCTGGCTGGCTAAGCCAGATGAGCAATAATGCTGTGCTCTGGGTTAGTTAGAGACTCAGGCTCATAAAAATAAGGTTGAAGAACAATAAAAGATGATTTATCGATATCACCCTCTAGCCTCCATACATGTACACACTCACAAGAGTACACATATGTGCATATGTACCTACATATGCATGTGCACCCAACCAAATACAAACATGTATGTATACATGCACACACCCCATCCACTCACACAAAAAACTTAAAAACAATAGTTGACATATATTTGTTTTCCAATATTATATTCAAACAAATGTTCTAGCTGACAAAATGTCTTTCTCTATATTAATTTGTTAAAAAAGTTTACAAGTAAAATATACATATGAGTTTATTATAATTTAAATTGCATAATCATAGAGGAAAGCATTAAGGAAGCAACAGCAAATCATCCTTTTTACACAACAGTTAGGCATAGACCAACATCACTCAATATCAGAACTGATTCTTTTTAGATCACCTCATGTTGGTAGAAGGTATAATGTTCTAGAATCTAGGTCTCCAGGAGAGAAAGAATTGCCTGACACAAAGTCAATCAAGGTATTTGATTGGCTGCAATTAGAAGGCAAAGCCGCTTCATAAAATAGATTCTGGACCAGCAAAGCTGCTGCAGGTTATTAACTGGTGGGCTGGCAAAACCGGCCTGCCCCAAAGCTTCAGCAAGGGAGCTGTGGCCTGACAGAGCCGACCTGTTCCAAAGCTGCAACAGGAGAGGTGTGCCTGGCAAAGCCAGCTTGCCCTAAAGGAGCTGCAGGGGAGTAGGAACTTGGCAAGGTCGGTCTGCTCTCAGCTGGAGTGAGATATGACCTGTTCAGAGCACTGTCCTGCCTCATCTCTTCCAGATAAGATTGTTTATGCTTGGATTTGAGTGCATCATACGCTACCTAGAAATCCACAGCCTCCCTACTTCCCACACTCCTGGCACCTGCTGATGCTGTGCTCACTTGGTTTATCTGTAAATAATGAATGCTTGGGAAAGCAGCTGCTGCTAGGCTTTATCAGGGTCTGTTCAGACCACCTGATCCTGTCTTTTTCCTGTATTTTGTGTCTTTTTTCTTATTATTGCATTGCCCCAGTGGAGCAATGTCCTGTGGGTCGTGACATCTAATCACAAAAATCTTTGATAAGAATGCAAAGCTAGTTGGTTGAAACAAGTAAATGGTAAAATAATGATGAAACTTGATCTGACTCAACTGGTGTATACCACTAATATAAAGCATGATGTTGAATATTGCTCATAATAACACTTGTTCCACCTCTTAAGGGTCTAAGGGAATAGACAAGATTATTATCAATTTATTATAGCATGTCTCTTTCCTTAAATTTCTTGATAATTGTGGTACAAAACACTATTGTGGTACTTATATATTTATTGTCTACATTTTCCTAGATCTATGAAACTGCAAATGTCATTCCTTAACACATTCGACTTTTTCATTCATTCATGTGTACATGCATCATCCATGCATTCATTTACTCTTGTGTTCATTCATTTAGCATTTATAGAACCCTGCAGGCTAAGTAACAGGAGGAAGCATGAGTAGTGAGACATATACTACTTAAGGTGCTTCAGTTGTATTAAGGGACAAAATGCTCATAAGTGACTTTTCTAGGAGTTAACAGAAAGGCAGGAAAGGAAAGGTAGTGTCGCTGTTCACCTGCATGTTGCTGATAAAAATCACCATCAAACGGTTTAAGGAAACAAAGGACTTATTTTCCGTTGTGATTCCTGGTCACAGTTGTTTGTGCAGCTTTGTGTTAGCAGGAGAGTGCACACCAACACCAGGGCTGAGGGAACTAGCCACAACATCTCCATATCTCCCTCAGAGAGGGACACTTTACTTGACAGACCAGCATGTTCGACAAACTATTCAGAAGGCTGCCCACTTCCTCACCAGTTCCCTGTATTTTATTCACCTGTCCAGAGCCTAGTTCCACTCACCGTGGGCTGGGCCTTCCCCATCAACTAGGCAATCTCTGCAGGTTCACTTGGGTTTAATGCAACTGCTAGTTCTCCACAAACCCATGAACTTGCCCAGAACTCGAACCTTCACCCATGAACTTGACACCTGTATCTAACTATGATAGGTAGTTTTCCTTTGAGGTGTCTGAGAAGACTGTATAGAAAGGCAACGACTGAAATAGAGCATCCCAGCCATGAAGGGTTTGGTCTTGGTGACACACTACAGTTGCAGGAGAGAAAAGAAAGGGCGAAGGAACTGAGAAATGCAGTTGTTTTATTAAGTAGCTCCATTAAGCAGCTGAAACAAAGCTGAGAAAATGAGGGGAGAACGTGAAAGGGAGATTTGAGTCATTACTCTCTGTTGTTAAGATGATAAATTGTTATTTGCAAAAGAAATCACAGAAAGGTGTCTGAGCTCTGCGATTCTGCAGTGAAATGAGAGTTGCTAACATCAGGAGGCTCCAAGGAGCGCTGACTTGGGACCTGTCAGCAGCGTGTGTGTCTTGGGCATAGCACTCAAAGCTTTAGAGTTTCAGCTTTTCAATCTGTAAAGTGATTACAAATTTATATTTCGGAGTCATGGTGAACATCATGATAAGACATGTGTGTAATATTTTCAGTTACTGCTAGTGTAATTCTCTATTAACTGGGACTTTCTTGCTTGCAAGAGACCAGCTCACCCTGACTTTGGCCAATGCGACCTCTAGACTTATGTTGGCATTGAACTGCCATGTTGGTTTCTATAGCAGAACTAAAGTAGAATGTGTCTAGTTGAATACCTTCCATGAAAACAGAGTAAAATCTGGCCTAATTAATTTCTTGATAATTGTGGTACTCATGCACTTATTGTCTATATTTTCCTAGATTTATGGAACTGTAAATGTCATGCCTTAACCCATTCATTCTTTCATTCATTCATGTGTACGTGCATCATTCATCTTGTATCCACTAAGCTGCATCTGCTTACTGTTCTGTTTCTGCGATAAATACTTAATTGAGCAACTTAGACAGGATTTAATATTTGGCTTATAGTTCTAGAGGGGATATAATTCATCATGGTGTGCAGTGCATGATGGCAAGCATGGTGCACAGTGGAAGCAAAAAGCTGGCTATTACCATACAGCCACACTCAGAAAGCAGCAAGAGAAACATGAGAAGTACAGCTGGGTAGCAAACTTCAAGGTCCACCTCTTCTCTAAGGGTCCATTTGCTAAAGGTTTCATAACCATCCCAAACAGTAATTCTGTGTTAACTGGGACCAGTTGGAGACCAAGTGCTCAAACACACGAGCCCATGGAAGACAATCCATATTCAAACCATGACACTAATAAACACGTTCTCAAGTAGAGGAGGCTTCAAAATTGTTTGTTTTGTTGGTTTAAAGTGTCCCTAAGGGTCTAAGTCATTCCAGATGACTTCTCTGCCATCTTGGTGAGACGTGCTTTCTCAAATGGCCAAGTGGCTGCAGCGGTTCATGTCTCAGATCAAACCCAACATGTCCAGAAGCAGAAAAGAGAACGTCTCTTCCTGTGGCTTTTTTGTTACCAACAATGACTTTGTCATTTAGAAGATCCATCTGTGGACAACTCAAGCAAATTTCTCTTGCATCTCTGTGGCCAGGATTGGTTTGCACATCCATTCCTAAACCAATCTTTCCCCTGGGTTAAGATTATCATCAAAAATGGAATGCAGACTGGGGAGGGGAAGGAAGAGGGAGAGGGCAGGGGTACCTATTGAGTGTGTGTGATTAAGAAAAAATAAAATGTGGGAGGAAAAAATAAATAAATAAATAAATAAATAAATATTATTAAAAAATGGAATGACAGGTGGAAAAGCAAAGCAAAGTTTACCATACTTTCATGTGTAGTATGTGAGCTAGAGATGAACAAGTTTCAGAAGCTTGGCTAAGCAAGCATAACACCTACAATGGAAGAGCAATTCTCAGACTCTGCTTGTCATCTTGTTCTTCAAGCTAGAGCTCTTCTGTGTGCACACATATACAAATTATTCAATAATGTGAATCCCAGATCTCTTTTCATAATGTGTTTTAATGTAGGTGTTGACACTGATCAGCATTTGCTCCATAGTTACACGTCCTAAATTCTCGAGATGTTGATATTTTTACACAAGAACATTATAGGTTTAGTACATATGGAAATCATCTATCTATCTATCTATCTATCTATCTATCTATCTATCTATCTATCTACTTTTCAAGTACCATAGTGACACACATTGCAGAATATGTAATTATGTCATTTACTGTGTTGATTAGACTGCTTAGCAGCCCCTGAGCCCAGTAGACGATTTCTGCCACTTATCCAAAGAACACTCTAACATCAACTCGTCATTATTCTCGGTGCAGAGAGCTAATATTCCTACATAATGCAGAGGATCTGCTATTTCTCTATTTGGAAAAGTTAAAAACAGGCCACAAATTTATAACACGTATCTACAAAAACCATAGCAACAACTAATGCATGCTGAGAGGGCAGCCACTTAGAACCTGCCCCCCCCCATTTTCTCCAGAGAGCCTGACCTCATGTGCCACGGGATTGAAGAGGAGGCGCGCGACTCCATTTATTGTGGCTGAAAGTTAGGATTAGTGGACTTCCCTGACGGCGGCTTCTAATTTCCCCCATGAATCCACCTGCCTCGAATGGTTTATATGCTATTTATCTTCATCTACATTCATACCAAGTTTCTGAATTCATGAATTACAACTACTCTATTTGACTTTGAAGGGATTTTACAGAATGTTAAATTCATAAAACCAATCCAGTACTTTTTCCCTCCTCATGATCATATGTGTGTGTGTGTATGTATATATATTATATGTATGTGTGTGTATATATAATGTATATATATACTCAAAAAACTTTTTTTCCTAATTTTAGTCAAAGCTTGAGGAAGAGGAGGGTGCAAATAGAAGTTGATCTACAACTATTCAATAACCTGACTCCCAGATTTCTTCCCATAGCATCCTTTAATATAAGTGCTGAAATTGAACAACATGTATTTCAGCTGCTCCACACTTAACATGCCTTAAAATCTTGAGACCGCGATATTTTTGCACAAGAACATTGCAGATTTAGAACACATGGAAACATCTTCATCTCACTTTAATAAGCATTTGTGGAACTTCCTGCCACTGGCCAGGAAGGCACTGGAGACATGACAGTAAGAAAAGCCACAACCCCTGGCATTTGCATGATCCAGAGAGAGAGAGAAACGTGCACACTGCTAGAACGGCAGCACATCTACATGGTGGTAAGATGGCAACTGTGGCGATGGGGAGCTGTGCAGTGGTGAGAGAAACAAAGACACCACGTGACACCTGAATGTCACCTGGAAGAAATACCGTAGTGACCCCTGAGCATAGCGGTCACCTCATTTCCTTTGATGACAAGGCACCACTTAACACAACGCTTATCTCTCGGTTGTAAGGTTAGAGATCTAAAGCCTGGATGTTGGTAGGGTCGTTCTCCAAGCATGGTTCTGGGGAGAAGGACCTCCTGCCGCTTCCTCCCTGCTGGTGGCCAATGGTGATCCTTGACCTGCCCCTGCATCGCTGTTATCTCTGCTTCCATGTCACATTGACTTCTCTGTCTGTTTCTGTTTCCAGACCTCCCTGTCCTTGCAAAGACTCCAGCCATTGGATTTAGGGCCCTCTTTAATACAGTAGGACTTCATTTTGACTTAACCACATTTGGAAATCTCTTAGTCTCAGATAAAGTAACATGTAAGGGTACCGAGGGTGAGGGCCTCCACATATCTTCTTGGGGTGGGGGAGTTACTAGTCAACTCCAATGGCATTATGGAGAGAACTTGGAGTCAGCAAGAAGACATGGTCTAAGGTGTCATGAACACAGGATGAGGGAAAGTTTGGGCCCATGACGGGTTCACAGTGGGGCAGACACCTGGGTAACCAGAAGCTCCATCTGCCACATCCAACTCTGTCACTTTTTCTCCTTCTCCTCACGGGGGATTACATTTTGTCTCTAACAGTGTCCATTCATGGACTTTGAGGGATCCTGGTTATTTATTGGCTAAGCGAGAATTCATTTATGGACTGGTTTGTTTTTAATGATAGGATTTAGAAACTTGTCAATGTGTGATTGTAATTAACAAAAAGCAAACAAAAAAAACCTGAAGAATTACTGGTGCATTTTTTACACAATGTCCCCTGCCAATCATTCCCTATACCCTAACACTCCTCAGAGAATCTGCTGCCCAAACCTAAGGGGTCATCCCAGTGGGTGCCATAATCAAGCTGCATCAGTGGGGCTCTAGCTAAAGAATGTGGACCTGGGGCTTGGCTCCAGGGGGTAGGTGGCAGCTGTAGGATTAGGAAAGATGCGTTGGCTGAGGCTGGTGCCATGGCCAGCCCATGCATTTGCACACATGGAGAGCCAAGCTAGGGAGATGAACAAAGACAAAAGGCCATCTGGTGAGGACAGATAAATGGCCTTTCTCAGATGGTCCCATTCTTTCATGAGACCAAGAATGCGCTGCTTGCCTTTCAAGCTTTCATTCCTCCTGCTCGGTTTATCTTGACTTCGCCAGAGCAAACGTCTTCCTTTCGTATTCTGCTGTTGTGATAAACACCCGACTCAAACAATTTAGGAGAAGAAGGCTAAGTTTATTCATGCTCACAATTCCAGGTTACAGTCGACCACAGCCGGAGAAATGTACCAGCATCAGGAGCCCAGAGGACTGGCCACACTCTATCCACAGCCAGAGCGGAGGACAAGGAATAGAGTTACTTTCCAGCCACCCACCGGATCTGTCAGAAATGCTAGCCGACTCTCTCCAGCTCATCCACCTGCCCAGAGACTGGGCCACTCACTATTTACAGGGCCAATCATGCAATTGAGGCAATCTCCCACGGGCTTGCACAGAGGTCTTCATTAACCAAGTCACACCTCACAGATGTGCCCAAAGCCCCTATCTGCAGTGTCGACTTGACAGCTGAAACTGCCACAGCAAGTTTCTACCTCTGACCAGATTCTTCTGCCACCCTCCTCCATCGCCAGATCATTTGTCCCTAGAATGAGCTCTGGCTGGTCCAAAGTTCAGACATTTTTCACTCATTGCCTAGTGTGACTCCACCCCCTTCAGTCCCTGCCCATTGCCACACCACTTTCCATCATGAAAATGTTAATTCGCTCAGGAGAGTTTCCTGTGTGGGAATTTTCAAAAGTGGGAATTTTTCAAGTAGACAAAGTTCTCCATTAGAGTACTGACTATATCAGCATCACAAGCAACCTTTTGAAAGTATCTATTTATTTGAGGGAGAGAACAAATTATGTAGAGGTCAGAGGACAACTTTATACATTATTTCTCCCTTTCTACCATGTTAGACTTCTGGGGATTGAATTTAAGTTGCCTGGTTTCACCAGATTTATGCATAGGTGCTTTTCCCCACCAAGTCACCTCACTGGTCCAAAAGCATCATTTATATACTTTCATTTCTTTTCAAAAATCAATCTTCCTACTTATTGTTAAAGTGAAAAATAACTTCAAGGACCAAAAGCCATGATATTAAATTATCAGCCTAGCTCTTAACCTTCTTTAAATGAAGCTTACAAGATTAATTGCTGCCTTGGACTGAACCATATTCACTTAGTTTTGGCCTTCTAGAAAAACACATGAGTCATGTCCTGCAAACTTATCAAAAGCATGAATATGAGGAATTGACAAATACACAGACAGCATCGTAGAAAGAAGTAATTTATAAGGAAACTTGTGTATGGTCATTGGACCTTCTCACCTAAGACACTATGACAGTGTGAAGGACAAATCGAGTTTGAGCTGGGATAGTTGCCTGTCTTCTGTGACAAAACTGAAGTATAGAGACTAAAATAAATTACCGCTAAGCTCTCTCTGACAGAACAGGAGCTTACGCTGAGAGGTTGGCATGATTAAACTGTCATTCTTGGGAGGGCAGTTCAAGTCCAAATCATCTCTTAATCTGCAGTGTATTGTCCGCTTTCAGATTCCCTTTTCTCAGTTTAAATGTCCTCCTTCAGTTTTAGAAATCTGGAGGCCCATTTTCGCTCTTTATAGAATGACTCCTTGAGGGAAGAGAGACATGGGTTAGATTGCATCCAGTTTGACTCCTCTTCCATGTCTCCTGTCTCTTTGCTTCCTTAGATCAACCCACTGGGAAATGTTCCCCGTCGCTGTGGACTGACGTAAGAAGCAAGAGAGGACATGTTGGTTGACCCTGTGGTGATTCTTTCTCCCACTTGATGTGGCCAGTAAAGAGATTCATTTAGATAGTTTCAGATTTCCGCAACTGCTTTAGGAAGTATATGAGCTAATTCCGATCGAATTTGAACCAGGCCCAAGCCATAAATAAAATGAAGAACCTTTCTGACTAATGACACATCAGGAAGTGTCACACACACACCTGTTACTTGTATCATTGTCTAGTTAAATCTGGGTTCCAGTTGGAGAACCATCTTCCTCTCTCTGTGTTATATAGGGAATGTCTGTTCTTGTTATTTTTTAACATACAAAAATGTTTTTAATATGTTAACAATATAGGAGGTTTCTATCCAGTGGTATCTTACAATCTCAGTGTTTTTGTTACTCCCTCAGACCTTTCTAGGCTTTTGCCATTGTTCTTGGTTGTCAACCATAAACTGACAGTAAGATCTTATTACTGGAGATGCAGCATGCACGGATCACAGGACAGGGACAAAAGTGCCAGTTGGAACTGGTCTGGACACTTGCTCCTTGATGGACAGCTTTCATAATATCAGAAAGTGCTGCATAAGCTACTGGGGGAGAAGAGCAATCAACAGTCTAGTCAATCTGTGAAAACCACAAACCGTAAATAACCATCACCCTGGCATTACTACGTGGTCACATGCAATAGTGACATGAACGTTAATGGGACAACTAACAGCTTTCTGATTAGATTTAAGCCCCAGGAATCACATTTCTGGAACCATAAACTAAAATAAGAACCAGTGAAAGGAGAGGGTGTAAACCAGGGAGAATACAAGCTAGGAGAGCTTAGCTATAAAGGCACTATATCAAACTGCCTTTTAAACTATATTATACTCAAAGATTGAAGGAACACTCAGAACTCAATCTAGAAACTTCCTTCTGTAATGGAATGTGTGCTTATCCCAGAAAAATCACAACAAGAAAATAATGCAGAAAATAAGTAGCTATGGACTGCTCGGCCCTAAACAGAACATCTAAACCACCCCCACTCCAACCCTAAGGCTCGGAGAACATTGTGGAAGAAAGTGGTAAGATTATAAGAGCCTGAAGTTGGCAAGAGTGTGGGAGGACACTATCTTCTGGACATGGCAGTGCTGTTGTATTCATGAACTCACAAGGAATAGGAATAGTCCTGTCAACATTTTGTTGTGGATGAGGAAAGATCTCAAGAGGATCCACATCTCCCTGAGAAACTAACGAGGACTAAAGCTGATGGGAAATAAATAGAAAGTGCTTTCCTTGGTGGTACACCCACTGACATAAGATTCATGGTCACGCTCCACCAGCTACTCAGGTGCACGACATCAAAGACAGACTAGAAGAAACCCAATGGACTGTGAAAAAATTGAAAACAGGGGCAAGTCTCACAGAGGAAAAGTTGTAATGGGAAGAGGAGGAGATGGGAAGAAAAAAGAAAACTCAATACATAATATGTCTGATGATGTTAATTTTCTTCTTTTTCATAAGAATCTGCACATAGGAGATTCTCAGTCATGTTTTTAAATAGCTAATGTCACTTTTATGACTGTACTTGCTCTTTACTTTTCTGATCCCTCTCTCCTTCCTTCTCTCTATTTATTTGCTCTCTTTCTGTTTTCACCCTTCCTTCTTGTTTTCTTTCTTCCCTGTTTTCTCTCTCTCTCTCTTTCTCTCTCTTTCTTTCTTTCTCTTTTTCTTTCTTCCCTTCTTTCTTTCTCTTTTCCCTCCCTTTTTTCCTTTTTCCTTCTCTCCTTCCTTCGCTCCTTTTTTAAAACATTCTGTCTTTATCCCAGACTGGCCTTGAATTCACTCTGTAATCTAAGGCTGGCCTCAAACTGATGCTCCTCCTGCCTCAGCATTCTGAAAGCAGGTCTTACAGGAGTTTGTCACCATGCCTGTTTGTGTCTGCCCATCCTTGAAGATTCTGCTCCTATGATTCTGAACTTGATCAGCTTTGCTGGGCTTCTAGCTCTGTACAATCCATAGTCCTGACTTCTCTTTCAATTGTAGTTGTGTCTTCAGTTTGATTTTTTTCTGAGTTGCACAATTCCTACAACTCGTTTCTTAAAAATAGTTAAATTATAATGGGCTTAGTTCAGCAATAATTGGTGACTGTGGTTCAAGATAATATTAGAGCAGCCTTTGGAATCAGGGATAGAGAACTAGGCATACGGTTCTTCTGGTCTAGGCATCTCTGTGCTGTTCTTCCATTGTGCATTAATTAGATTATGTAGTAACTAAGCACAGAAACCAGCCATCTAATGGGAAAATATGGAAATGAAGTTTATCTTTCTAAGTCCTTCTTCTGAGAAGTATGCATGTGGGCGACATTATAACAGTAATGTGCATTGGGGGCTTACTATATTAAGGCTCCATGCTAACTACTCTACTACAATATTCTTGCCCATAAGCACATGGGCAAGTTATATGCTAGCATCGTTCTCCAGTTTTGCAACTGTGGAAGACCAAGATTAAAGGTTCAGTGAATTACCCACAGCTTGGGAAATCGTTTTGAAATTCAGCATCAGAAGATAAGTGGCTCTGTATTCATGCTAAGTGGATGACATGCTATAATCCAGGAGACACCATTTACAGGGATTCTGAAGCAATGTGCTCTTGAGGTTAAACAAGGCTGCTGTTCTACTCATAGCAGCAAGGAGGAGAATTGGAGTTGAGTCTGAGTTGCATGACTTCAAATCTCAGGCTCATCCCCACTAAGCTGAACTGAGATAAACATTTTGGTTTTAGAAACGTGATTTGTCCTTTCATCAAGCTATTAGAAGGATAAATAGGAATATATTATATTACTATTGCAGGTGTTGGGCAATTTTTTGTGCTTGGTACACTTAACACAAAGGATCTCAGGCCTGTAAGAGAAGGGCTATTTCAGGCTTCATGATGCTAAGTGGGTAGAAAATGTCCCTGTTATAGAATAGGAACCAGTGTTTGCACCCCTCCCAAAAAATCATAAATAAGTGATCTAAGCTTATATTTATACAGGATTTATAGGATTGATAATTTTTCCCTCTGGGATAGAGAGTGACAACATATATTTTAACAACCTATGTTTATTATGGAAATAGGGACTTTAAATGCAAAAACAGGAAACACTTTAAGTTGCTATGACACAGCTAACTAATGGAACTGTGTATTATCACCATGTAAAATATAAGCATATGAAAAAAGACTGGAAACGAATGCACACACACATACACACACCACACATACACACACAGTCACACACAATGGTTGCTATATTAGATTATGTGATCTATTTTGTTTTTACCCTTAGTTCTGTTGTGTTACTATAGTGCTTATAATTTTTTAAAATAAAGTGGATAACAAGTGAATTTTGTTTATTTAGTAGTCCAATTTTCCTTGACAAACAGGAACCCAAAATCCAATCAGAATCACTCATTTAGAAGTATACACCACACTGTGGTTCTCAACCATCTAGTAACATGACCTGTTTTTCTAAAGATCATCACTTTCATAAGCACACTGCAAGTCAAATATTGTAATTTGTGAAATGCAGTAGAAGAATAAGATTGCATTTGCCTTCCTAAACAGCTATCAGGGAAAATATTGGTAATTAGTTTGCACTCCATTAGTAATTTGATTTTTTTAAACTGGTGCTTCACCCAACATTTGTTTTTGTTATGTTTTATTAAACTACCACGTTGCAAATGCTTTATTCTGTAGTCCCAGCCCATCCTGTTCTAAAACAAACTGAATTGCCAAAATATAAATATATATCTTGATAAATATATTTATCTTGGCAATTGGCAATATATATTATATTTCAGTCCATTTGGACTGCCATAAAAAGTGTCATACAACAGATAGAATATAAATACCAGAAATGCAGTTTTCATCCTTTTGGAAGTTGAGAAGTTCAGGATCAGCATACCAGCAGATTCCTGTTTCACAAATAGAGTATCTCTCTGAGTCTCCACATAACGGTAGAGTCAAGCAGCTCTCGGGCCCTTCTGTAAGGGCACCAATCCTATTCATAATAGCATCCTCATGACCCACCTTCACCCACCCACCTCTTAATACCACGGGAAATGACTGGTATGTGTGAGGATTTCACCATGCGAATTTGGAGAGATTTGAACATTCCGAGTATAGTAACTCATAATAAAGTTGAGCATTTTTTTAGACTCTCATCCAAAGATAAAAGAACATTTTGTCTCTTGGGATGTCTGGATTTGGTGTTGAACACTTTGGGGTGTTTTCTTTTATTAAGGATTTGTTTTTTTAACCTGAGTCATAAAAAATATTGAGCTCAGGAAAGAATGAATTAGTTTCAGACCTACATATCATCTGAAGGCTCTCCTTTCTGCTCCATTTTGACTTCTTTTCATGCAAAGAAGAGTTACTGAGAAATAAAAGAGCCTTCAAAGGTAAAGTGTTTATCTTCTATTGACATCAAAGACACAGGCTTTGGTGGGAGAGAGCAAAACAATAAATAAAGCCATTAAACATTGAAATATTAGTCACTAAGTTCAGGTGCCTGAGTTAGAGACCAGGCCCCCTGCTATTTACATCTGGGACACATGATATGTTGCTTCATTCCTCATCCCTACAGCAGAGTTTTAAATGGAAGTGGAAAAGTATTTTATAACACCAACTGCCTCTTCGTTACCTGAAAATCACCTGACTCACGGTGATCTGTCTCTGATCCATTGCCCCCCTTTCAAACACTTTTCCTAGACTTTCCATCTTGTACTCATTTTCGAGATATCAGCTTCTTGCTCTGGTTCCACTTGGCTCTGCCATGTGGTCACATCTCATGCTTGTGGTTCACGGCATTCATTTCCCACATGTCCAGTGGCTGTGCACATGCCCTGACTTAAGTGTCTCTTTACAGTCCTGGCTTGGCCCTGATCCCATGGGGACCTTCCGTCCTGCTTTCTGTCATGCCAGTCCCACCATGGGAGGAATATGCCAACTGCACTAACGTGGTTTGGATGTGAAGGGTCCCCCATAGGCTTACACACTTGAACACTTGGCCTCCAGTTGCCGATGCTGTTTTGAAAGGTTGCAGAACCAGTTGGAGATAAAGCCCTGCTGGAAGAAGTGGATCACTGAAGGCTGAGGTTTTATGACCCATCCTACTTCCTGTTCAGTGTCTGCTTCCTGAGGGCTGAGGCGATGGGATTGGATGGTTCCTGTTGCTATGCCTTTCCCACCATGATGGTCTCCTTTCATCTGGAACTGTAAGCCAAAGCAAACTTTTCTTTCCTTAAATTGCTTCTTGTCAGGTATTTGGTCACAACAATAAGAAAATGAGATAATGCAAGTACCGAAGCAGGGGTAAGTCAAGAATAACAGGTTTAAAGAAACGCAAGACTGAAAAATGTCTAAATATGGGTAGGCCATGATGTGTAGGAGGTTTCTGCTGACATGTTTAGGAGGCTGTTATAGGATTGAGAACAAACTAATGAGGTATGAAACCAAGGATGTGGTTAAGAATACAGAGGAGAGCAATGAGAAGAAGAGGAAGACAGGAAGGGAAAAGCCAAAACATTAAAGACCAGGATGTACTCACTGGGCTAATACTTCCGGGTAAAAAGTCACACTTGGAAGAGCAATGCCTAAGGAGGATGGGAAGGTGTTTGACCAGGCTGCAGCAGGAAAAATAAACTGAGGGAGGGGTATGTTGTCATTATGGGCTGTCAGCTATGTTTCAGGTGCTAATCAGTTACATTGATGGGCAGGGAGATTGTATCATAATCTTTGGAGAAAATAGAAAAACCTTTTCTTTGGGAAACATACAGTGTGAAATTCCTAGTTTTTGCACAGTTTGCCCAAACTTATCTGTTAAGCAATTTATGATCATTCATTAATACAAGGGGCAAAGCAAGGTTTCCAAACAAAACTGCATAGTGAAAGCATCATTATTTGACATCCTAGCTCAAGACAGTTGATGCGGCTCTGCCCAGATTCTTTTCTTGCTGCAGAGTGGATATGCTGAGACGTGTAAAGGAAGCTGTCTCCTCAGTCAGGGAGGTCCCTGGAGACATCCATCTCTCTGTCCATCATCACTCAAGGTGGTGCTCAGCCTCCCGTCCCCTCTTCCCCCTCGTTTGAAACAGGCATTCAAACACTAATTGTTCCCAGGTATATTCTATATGGCTTTGGGATACATGAGGTTTCCTAGGGGCACTGGACCTGCATATCTTTTGAGGTCCTTTCCTCTCTGGTCATTACAGCTGTCCACTTCTCTCCTTCCTGACCTCAGTCTGAAGGAATATTTCTTCCTGACCTCAGCTGCAGGGAGAACACTCCTTTCCTGTATGCTTTTATGAGAATATTTTTCTATAGATATGAATCCTTTTTCATTTAAATCCTTACTTTAAAAAAATCCTCTTTTTTTAACCATCAAACCATTGCTTTAATCGATCAAAAGCTAGTTCTGTGTTTCATGAAGGGCAAAGACAGCTTAAACTTTCAACCCTGGAAGAACAGTTGGGGAAGACAGGGGAAAAAAAGCAGCTCATTACCATACTAAAGCAGCTCATTAATGTCCTCACAGAACCGGGAAATTTAATTTAAGGTATCCCCTTCCCACTGCCTGAGGTTAAGCTTATAGAAGATTAAAAACAATGCAATGTTTGGGAGAAATAGACTTCGCTGAAAGAAGACACCTAAGATGCTTTGTCAAGACAAATGCATTTCCCTTAGCAAACCCAGAGGCGTTCTTGTTTTTGTGGATTTGAGTTAAGGGCCTTTATTGGACCTACCCCTGTGGAGTTTTACACTAAGATGTTAAGCTACCATATTTGGGGGCACTAAGCATTGATGTACCTTTTTTATTCATTAAGGAACATGAGGATTTTCTTTTTGTAAGGATGGATCAAATACTACTTGCACAAAACAATGAAATGTAAGCGCTTGATGAAGACCTCATCCTCGAGCCTCCCCTGCCTTACCATTGACTCAAGGCTACAGTCATCTTTGTTTTCACAAGGGCAGCGTGGGATTTGGACATTGGAACGGTCTGGAGCTCAGTGGGCACTGAAGTGTACTCGGCCCATGTGGGCATGCTCTCCTTCCCGGGCCAACCCATGTGTTCTGTCTTGGCAGGCATCCAAAAAGAAAGAAATAGCACAATTAATGCCAAGAATTCTTAGCAAAAACATTTTGTCATTGTTGAGAACAGGATAAGATTTCTTTCAAAACTCAAGCGAATCACATATTCCTCCTGAAGTTTAGTATTATCTTGTCTTCTCTGCTTTTCTACGTCCCATGAGAATACTTCCAAGTATATCCATGTTGAACTCAACCTTATTGGTTGGCATTTTCTTGACTATTCCCAGGGATAAGGCAAGGGAGTTTTTGAACTAGCGCTGGCAGGGAAAGCTGGGCAAACTGATTTGGGTGTGGCAGAAGAGCAAAGAAGAGAAATCAAGACATGCAAATGTTTGAATAGGTGAATGAATGAAAAGTCTCAGGCTCCATTTGTTGAGAACTTAGTATGTGTTAACTACATACCTATTACCTCATCTATTCTTAGACTCAACTGAAAACTTAGAAATGGCATCTCTGGGATAGATGAGGAGAAGCACTCTGCTAGAGGCGCCACAGCACGCTCCAAATCACACTTAATCGCTTGAGTAGAGATTTGGACTCAGGTATGTTTGGTAAAGACAAGAGAAAGTGAGAGAATGTAAAAGACATAACTACCTACTTATGGGTAGAAATCGTTCTATAGCTGTGATGATTTAAAGTCAACTGAACACATTGTTATTGATTAACATTGATATCAGTTAACTTTTGGATGACACATATTGTCTTGGCTAATTCATTTGATTAGCTTCCTGAACAGAAGGGAATTCAGCAGAAGATCATTTTTTTATCTTCATCTGGATTCCATAGATTGATGCATCTCCAGCCTGCTTGCTCATAGCGAAACACGGATTGTGAGTCTCTGTAATTGGATGAGACAATTCCTCATGGTAAAGATCTCTCTCTCTCTCTCTCTCTCTCTGTCCTGAGACACACACACACACACACACACACACACACACACACACACAATTAGTTCTGTTTCTCTAGAGAACCCTAACTCAGGATTGATCTATGAAAACAAAAGCAAGTAATTCAGAGAATTATGACTAAGAGGTACTTATAACACCAAGATCACAAGCTACTTGCTCTGATCATAATTTCTATAATAAAGTAAGGAAGCAAATGAACAATTACAATGTTTATCGCTTGCTTCACTGTTCTTTCCTCAACCCAGGTGACTTTCCATGTTGAACACAGTTCTCTGTAGGTTAATTTAGGTTCCTCATATGTGTCTTTAGAAAAATGCCACACACACACCACACACACACACACACACACACACACACACACACACACATACACACACACAAATACACAATCCTGATGAAGAGCAACCATATGTGCCTATAAAAGACACATATGTTTTCTTTTATGTCAAGGGGGACATGAAATGAGTTTGGCAGCACAACCGAGAACTGAAAATGGCAAACATCCCTTTGCTACAAGCGCTCAGACTGCAGCAGAATGCTTAGTTCACAGCAAACTGGGTGTGCTTCAGGGGCAGGGCAGCAAGACGCGTCCCTCCTGGAATCCAACCTGTGCACCCTGCAGGCCCAGCCAGCAAGGCACGAGAGAACATGGAGTGCAGCAGCCAGAGGCACCGAAGCTCTTTCGGCTCAAGGGGCTCCGGCTCTAGGATGGTACCACAGGGACGCCATAAAAAGATATTAAAAGACTGAAAATGTCATGGTGACATTATCTTTTGGAAATACCAGACCATCAGTTAAAGTGCCACTTCCCAGCGGTACAGTTTGCAGGATTTGTAGCTGGAATTTGTGGTTTGTTGTTGGCAAGTCTCAGAAGACACTTTGTTGAGAGTTTTGTGGGTACAACTCCTCCTCCTCCCAACTCAGCAGGAATTATATCCAATTGTGCATCCTTTGCACATCCTGCCTCAATTTTCAGCGTGGATAAATGGCCATAAATCAGGGGCATGTGACAACTAATTGCGTTTAGTTATAGAAGGAGGCTCTGGAAGAAAAACACGTGTGCCTAAGGCACCATGTTTCCTGTAAAAGGTGTCATTGATTTTTACAGGACCATGGAGCACCCTTGAAGCAGCAAAAGTTATATTTCTTTTTTGGAGGTTTATAAGAACACTGTCAATAGTACACATCCCTGGCTACATCCAGAGTGCAGAAGCACAGGTACACTTTTGCTAAATGATGCACATGCCTTTCAGCAAATCCAGCTTTAAAATGCATCCCGTTTCCTTTTGATGTCCTTTAACGGTTAGTTATGATTTCCTAAAGGATCAAAGCCTTCCATCTAAGCTGCCATGGTGGAGTGAAGCAAAGTATAGCCCAATGGCATGATGGAATTGCTATATACAGTAACTATTTCATTGTTAGCTTTTTAGATGAGATTCAGACATTCAATTTTCAATAGTTCTTTAACTTTTTACTCAATATTCCTTCTTCCTTCTATTTAATACATTTATCCCAATACTACAAATATGATATAAAAATATGGGGTAGATACATTTGAATAGTTGACAATTATAGTTTTTACTTTTTATTTAAAAAAGAGCAATACTCTACTCTTCATGAGTTTTTGTCTATCGCAATATTTAATTCACAAATAATGCTCAACTTTTACAGAATATCACAGCTTGGGAACTGTATTCTTTCTTTTAAGCTTCCCACAACCACTTCCACAGTGGTTAGGATACTTATTTTCCTGCCTCTAAACTCAGAAGAGAAGTAACTTGCCTAGTTCTCACCCTTGCCAGTCTTAAATGGAGCATGTTGGTACAACCACTGTACTCAGAGCGCTGCGTTACAGTGAGCAAACTTATTCCCTTTTTAAAAACAAGACATTATACTTCTTTGTCTAGTGTGCAACCATGTATGTAGGCCATATACAGCAAAGAATTGCTACTGTACCTAAAATATGGAAGGTCTCAGCCATATGCCATAGCTTCTGTTACAGAAAAGTATAATCACAATCAGATGCCAGTGATTCTAGGTTTTCTCTACAACTCATTATTTTAAAAAAAACATAATGAAAAGGGAGATGGAGCTGCAGTTGAAACATGTCAACCTAAACTAAGCATGTAGGAAGATGAAAGATGTGTTCTCTTCATGTAGTGTAGCAAAATTAGTATCGAGAACTACCGTATTACAGGAAAAGTTACTCTAACAGCTCTTGGGGTTTAGAATGCAAGCAATATGCAATGAATTAGTTTCCCATTGCTCAGAGTAGAGAAAACTGAGGTTCTTTCAGCAACATCATTCTATCTTCACTTTGTGGCCAAGGCAGGTTTGGATAGCTTGGTATCTCCATTCATCCTTCCCAAGATGGCTTCTGATCATCTTATCCAATCAGAGAGCAACATGCTTTTTGCCAGTATGTTTGGTAACGAATGGTTCAGCTAAACCAAATGTTGGGGCCCTTATTTCTCTCAGTTCTTCCTTCTTACATATCATCCCAGCTGATAGGAGTGAACATAAAAGACAAGGCATTGGACGCCATAATAAAAGCATGAAGTTAGTCATTCTCCACACGAGGCTAACAAGAAGCAGGGCAGATTTAAGTAACTGCAAGAAATGAATCCAAAAGTCACAGCTGCACTGTGCCTGAAATCCACCCTCCTTTCACACGATTCCATTCCCATGTCAGTAAATCACCTTAATCATTAAAAACCTATTGCAGTGTTTTTTTTATTTGCAACTAGTCATAAAACCTAAAACAATACACTTGGAATATGTAGTTAGGAGTTAAAGAATGTCTCTATAAATTTTAACTCAAGAACAAGATTAAATTTTCTTGCACTTCTAATTTAAAGAAACAAATAGAATATAGAAATTATTTATGAAACTTCAAAAGTGAAAAATTCAAGGGTATTTTTAACAAGGTTTGGCTTCCTTAAAAACTAAAAATATTACATCTACGGTAACAAGATTCTACTCAGCAGGAGGCTTTACTGCTTCGTGTTAGCCCATCAATCCCACTGAAAAACAAGCACTTAGGTCCATCTCAGTAGCCTAATCACTGTATAAATTGGTGTACTTACAAGGTAATTGATTTCCTGCCACTTTGGGGATAATATTCTGCAACAGCTACTCATAAGCTAATACCCTTGCATGCAATGTTCTCCTTTCTTATGAAGACTGGCTATGTTAAGGAAGTATTCTAATTTTCCTAGAAATTAACATTACATAAAAAGTTTTGATCACAAATAGGCCCTTGATTTAAAATTCAAGAAACTATAAATCACAAGCAATACCCAAGCTTAATCTATTGCTGAAGTAGAAATTATTCTAGTGAAATAAAGAAGCTTAATCCCAATCCATCTTCATACTAGCAGTGCAAACAATGGCTGTAATGGCCAAATTGTGTTGTGATGGCCTCCTAGGTCATGATTGACTGGGAGGGTCACTCAATCATTGTCTAGCCAAACTATGGTTGTGAGGGATTTACAGCATCACAACTTTCATTCACTGCTCTGTCCACCCAGAAACTGGCTTTAGGTTCTTCTGTTGCCTCTGTCTTGAATCATAGAGATTAAGAGTAGAAAAATTCTCTCTAAAAACACTGTTCATCTCTTCGTTATTGATAGTCTCTCTGAAAGAAAAGTGCATCTTAAACTTCAAACAGTATCACAAGCCGGACATCGTGGCTCATGCTCATAACCTCAGTACTTGGGAGGCTGATACAGGAGGGTTGTTATGAATTCTAGACCAATCTGGGCTACATATTGAGCTTCTGGTCAGTTCTGAATATACAGTGAGACCATGACTCAAAAAAATAGTCAAATTGGTAATAAATTTTAATCATGGTCTGAGCTAAATACATTGTTATAAAAAGTTAAGTCGTGTGTACCCAAAGTAATATTCTCATAAACAATGGTTTGCCTATTTATAGAAAGTCATTGAATTTTTCAAGATTCCTATTTTTATATAGCTCTGACCTTGGATAAGTCTTAGCTATTCTTTGGGTCTGTTCTTTCACCTGTAATATGAAAGGGTTATGATAATGATCACTAAGATTACTTGCTATAATCAATGGCACTGACAATTATAATCAGGCATCAGCAGCAAATTCCCCAGTCTCAATGATTCTGTTAAGCATAATGGCAGAATGCATAAAAACTGGACACCATTCTTGCTAAAACGACACCCAGAAGCTGAACAGTTAGCTACATCTTGAAACGGATTGATCCAAAATTTTACTTATTCTGTGTAATTTTGGAGATAGTATAGGGCCAGGATAACTTTTCCTCTTTCAGAGATGAGGATGAAATTTCTCCTTATTTCTTCTGGGGCAAAAGAAGTGACCAGAATAGTCTAGTAAGTGAGCTTAACAGGTAGACTACATTCCCAATAGCTCTCTCATGGTAACGCCACAGCTCTCTGGCTGACACTGCAATCCCTGTCCAGTGTGGAGAAAGCATTCCAGGGGGAGAAGCGCAAACACATTTGCTGGGATGGAAGAGGTCTGTCCGTAGCTTTTCTTGCACATTGCCACCAAATTGAAGCCATCCTTTTGATAACTGGAGAATCATTTAGCTGTAGAGTACTTCTGTGGACACTTTACTTTGAAGACATAACAAAATCAAAACCAAGAGCAATGTCTGCAATTTTATTGCCTTCTGTTAGCTAAACATCCTCAGTACTCACTCAGAGAGGGAAGAAGGAAGAGAGAGAACTTGTTTCTTTAACTGGATTTGATTTTCATGCCATGTCATGAATATATGTTCCTCCAGGCATATGTATATTTGTTGTTGAATTATTGCTTCACTTTTAAAAGCACCCTGAGTAGTCTTACATCCTCACAGGAAAAAAAACCACTAAAAACCCAGAATAAAACTTACATTTTATTTACTTGTTTATTATTTGGTTGAGAGAGGTGGGGAGAGAAAGGAAGAGAGTGTGTATGCATGTCACGGTGCGTGGGCTGTCAGATGATGCCCTTTGGAAGGCAGCTGTCTCATGCGTAGGCATCTAACTCAGATGGTCAATTTTCTGGGCAGGAACCTTACTGGTCCTGCTGGTCCCACTATTTACATTTTTGAAGAAAAACTTCTACCATAGCCAACCTTCAAAATATGCAATAATATTTACATGTCCTTTTAACCATTATTTGTGACACATGTGTGTGTATGTGTGTTTGTGTGTGTGTTCAAGCACTTGCCTGTGGAGCCCAAGAATGGCGTGACATCGGGAATTATCCTGGATGCTTTGTTCTGGAGGCCGCTGCTATTTTGCCAGTTCCACCTGGAATTTTTTACATGGGATCTGAGATCAAAACTCAGGTCCTTTCGCTTGTGAGGCAAAGGCTTTAACTACTGAGCCATCCCTCCAGCACCAATGCTTATTAAGCAACATTTCTGCGCCATGCATTTGGAAACACGGGTGAACGATGAGACCAGCCCTCTGTTCTCATGTGCTTCCAACTGCTATAAGGAAGAGAAATAAGCAATTCCATAACAGCATGAGAGGTGCGAGGAAATAAAAGTGCTGCAGGGCACAGATAAGTACAGCCCGCCGGAAACTTCTCTGAAAAAGTGACATCTAAGCTGAGGAATCTGGATGCATGGAATGTGAGTTAAAAGGAGTGGCATCGCCATCATGAGCCGTGGTTTTCCAGTGGCTTCCTGAGAACTGAAATACAGGTTGCTGGGGAAGGGCCAGAAGCTGAAACTTTACTGAGGGCAAAAATGAATGACAAGGAAAAAACAGGCTTGTCTCCTAGAACATGAACAGGCTCACAGAGAGGTGTGGAAGGATGGGGGGGCTGGAGGCAATGGACTGGTCGAAAAGATGCATTTGGAAGAATATGCACATCCTTCTGATGTCGGGTTCACTATTGCTGGGGACTCAAATCACAAGCAGAGGGCTAGTTGTCTTCTTCTCTGGAGCTGAATGGCTGCAGAGACAGTACCCTGCAGTATCCCCTTACTGAAGGGACCAGTTCTTTGGCTTCAACATAACACTGGGTTGTCCACAAGCTGAAGAGCCAAATCAGATTTCACAGGTCATTTGGATTTTATTTTATGGATGTGTGGTATGTGTGGTATGAGCACAGTCACACACATGCCAGGACACCTATGGAGGTTACAGGCACCTTGAGTGACTGTCTTTGTATTCCACCATGTTTGAGGCGGAGTCTTTGTTGCTGGCTTCTAGTGCTATTGCTACCAGACAAGCTTCCAGAAGGTTCTTCCTTCTCAATCTCTCACCTCACTATAGGAGTGCCGTGGTCTGCACTACCACATCAGGCTCCATGTGGGTTCTAAGGATCTGAACCGCTGTCCTTTGCTTAAACAGCAGGGGCTTTATTCACTGAGCCATCTGCTCAGCTCCACTGATCACTTGTAAACAGGAGGAATCAAGATGATCTAGACATTTGAGGAAAAAAATCCACATGAACAGTGGAAAACAAGTCAAACAGAAGGAAAAGGTAGGGGGACGAAAATAAAAAGTCTGGAGAAAACAGGAACAGTTCATAGAGCAGAAAAATAAAATGTTTCTAGAAGGAAGGAGAACCTGGTATGGGGCCCAGTGGTATAGTCCTTGTCTAGTATGTGTTGAGTCCCTGAGTTGATATTCAAAAACAAAGAAGGAAATATCTGTGAAGAGAGGAAGAGGAGGGAGGAAAGAGGAGGAAGTCAGCATACTCCTGTGGCAAAGCCCATCTAATGGAATAGAGAAGTTAATGGATAATGTCTAAATTAGTCATGTCAAGAACAACCCAGCAGTATATTATTTGGAGATTTGGGAATAACCTCCAGGAGAAGCAAATAAAAGATAATAAATAATAAAGTGGCTGTCTCTAGGATGCTAAAATAGTGAGAAAGAGGAACCTGAGATTTCATATTGTTTTGTCATTATAGACATTTCGATGTTATTTGATTCCTTGAAAAGTTTATTTAAAAAAAGAAAAATACTGTATGCTAGATCATCTGCTAAAAAATCAACATAGATCATTATTTAAATTTATGTCCTTGGTTCTATAACTTAGAAAATGATTCAATGACAAGAATACATTGTTAATAAGAAAGTTCACCATAGTCCTTTTCTTATAGGCCCAAGAAACTCTTTCATCTGCTTTTTGATTTAAATATAGAAAAAAGGATTTGTGTGTCAGGTAATGATATATAGATACATGTGTATTTTAAAAGATGACATGTACCTAGCCATATGTGAATTCGTTTATGTGTAATAAGGGCACATAGTCTCATTTATTCTGTTAATTTTGTTGTATGTGTGAGGCTGGTCTTTCTTTTGCTATGTGACTGATAATGACATTGAGTATCTGATTCTCCTGCCTCCACCTCCCAAATGCTAGTTATAAGCATCTGCCACTACATCCAGCTTATGTGGAATTGGGGACCAAACCAAGTGAACCACACACCTCCCTCAGTTCTGCATTTTTTTGAGCAAAAAAAAAATAATAATAATAAATGCAAAATAACTTTTCCTAAATATGAGAACAATAGAAAAAATTTATTCCTACCATTTCTTTGATAGCAGTATTGTATAGTGTTTTTTATGAAAATGAAATAAAGCATCTTATTGCTATCTGACATAAATTGAAATATTAATTTCTTGGCATTTGCTCTAACAACATTTCTGAAATACAAAGAACAACTGTGGCAACAGCTTCTGTCTGTAGGTTCTGTCTTAAAGAGCATTTTCATCCATGATTTTTTCTAAAAAGTCTTTTGCATGGCCATTTTTTTTCTTTCATAAAATGACTACTCTGATAAAGCACAATTCAGTGATTGACAGCTCCGGTTCTAGAGTCAAACTTGGGTTCGACTCTTAGCCCAGACCCTTATCAGATGGGTGACTTTCTGTAGTTACTTTCCTCCCCTGATCTTCATTTCCCTCTCTTCCAAACAGGGTTAACTGTAGCCCCTACCTGAATATTGGTTTAAGAGATTAAAGAGATTGTGCAAATGCATGTGTACATTTAATTACTACATACTTAGCAAAGTCACTAGAATGTAGGAAATATTCAGTAAATCATAGTAATCATTGTTAACATTTTTCAATTGCATTAAAGATCAAAAACATGCATCCTCACTCAGTTGTCACCTCTGTGGATGTGCTTTTCATCAGTGTCCTATTTTTTCATCCTTATCTAAGATTTTGTATCAGATTACTCCCAGGCTCTTGGATACGGTCAGTTCCTAATGCCCATGATTTTCAAAGCCTTTTCAAAGCATATATTTTAGTAACACAAAATATAAACAGTTGTAGATTCTAGCATGTCAACAAACACAGTAAACATATAGAGACAGGGATGTGAAGGCACAAGGATTCAAGAAGCGGTAGCACTGTTTATTCTTGAGGCACTGTGACATAGGACTTAAGAAGTGGACTAAGACATTATATCACTGGTACTGACATTTTATTTTTTAGAAAAGCTAAGCATTTCATAAAGATGTCTCCTATACCTATTAGAATAGATTAAAACTCTGTGTCATTTTAATTCAGGTCATGGAAATATATGCCCTGGCCTCAGAGAGAAAACAAAAGCCATACTGAACTCTTTGGCCTCCTTTCTAACCCATGGGAATTGTGGGTTCCCATCTACAAAGCACTGGAATGTTGCACTATTTGGCTTTGAAGTAAAGAGACTGCTGTTGGCATTTTCTGTTGCAGTTTGGTTTGAATCCAAAAGCATCCTTCATTAGCTTCTTTATTAGTATTAAAATAACCCCACTGACTTAATTAAACTGGAAATGGCTTCATTCTACATTCAGCAGGGTTTGTTTTCAGCAGATTTGCCAAGCTTTCTTAAAAGTCTTCTCATGGCAAATGCCAAGATGAATTTGGCATGATGTGACTCAAGTTTGGGCAATGGTCCGTGTTTCCTCCACTTGGAAAAAACATAAATTAGCACCTATATGCCTGTTTGTCTGCCTGTCTTCCTATCTATCTAAATGTGGGTTTGTGTCAGCTACAAAGAACTAAGGAAACACGGCGCCGAGTGGACATGGTCAATTCTAAAAAGCTTTCGAACTGAGCATTAACTACTATTTTTGGGAGGTGATATTGGTAAACTAAATATCAAAGTTGTTAAACAGACCTTTCTGCCTATTCTTTCATTAGTCACTTAAAATTCTCCAAATTCTATCTCATGAGTATATTGTGTTCTTGTTGAATATCATCAATTGGTATTAAGACATGAAATTTAAGAATCTCTCTCTCATGCCAGTGAAATAGTTTAGTGACTTGAATTTGATCCCCAATGGTGGAAGAGGAGAAAAGATTTCTAAAAATCATCCTCTGACTTCTACTTGTGCACTCTAGCACATAGTTCTGTGTCTCTCTCTGTCTTTCTCTGAAATAAATACAAAAAAGAATCTCTCAAAAATTTGTCAAAACAGAGTTCTTTAGAACTGGGCTGTCTAATAGAAATTTCTGTGACAATGGATGCATTCATTCTATACCTATGATAACTACATTTAGATATTGAACATTGGAAACACATAGTATAACTTGGATCTTGAGATTTTATTTCAAGTGTAACTCATTTAAAATTCTAGTAGAAATTCATTGCGTATGTGAATAATTGTATGATAAACATTATTGTTATAAGGTTCTTACCAATATTATTTTTACAAGCTATTGCAACTTACATTTGTGTGAATAAGAATTCTCTGATGACCACCAAAAAGTTTGTAATGTTCAGTTTGAGTCATTTCTCACAGGCATATGAAGTGTGGTGGTGAGAGAAAACTACATTAGACAGGAGAATTGTTTAATTCCTGGTAAGACATTTTGCACACAAAAATTTAACTTCTTGTGTAAACTTTCAGAGGCTAAGTAGTGGGAAAACTGGTTGGGGCTGGAATCCTATTCTCCAGCTTGTGATTCTAGAACTCACCTTCCTGAAAAATCTGTGAATTGAGAATATTGTGATCCAGGTAGCAAAATGTATTAGACTGCCAGAGTTGGTACTACAAGGAGCTTGTGAGAAATCCTGCTGCCCCCGGAGCCTCTGCCCATCATGGAGCCTCTGCCCACCATGGAGCATCTGTCTGTCATGGAGCCTCTGTCTGTCATGGAACATCTTCTTTTTGTGGAGTATCTGTGCTGGAATCATGAGCATCAGAAGGAAAGAGATGACAGATGTCTAAATGTTCTGCTGCTTTTTCTAAAAGTTCTGAGAAGTTCAATGCATGCAAAAGACTAATGAAACTTACCTTGAATCTATGGCCATACTCATTTATTCTCATGAGATTAGAAGCTATTGCTATTTTCTTTTTGGTACATTTATAACAATAATTAGAAAAAGCAGTTTCACTACTATGTTTAAAATAACATTCTGAATAAGGCAATGGTTTGTTCCAAGCTAACTATGAGTGAGCATGTCTTCAGAGAACAAACCCAAATTATCAGAACACAATTCCTCCAGAAGAAGTCACATAATCTTACAGTTACACAAGTGAGTAGGTGGTGTATCACATAGACAGACTACAAAGCAGTAGGACGATCTCTTCTGTGGGCTTCAGATGTCACTCAACTGGTGAAGAAGCCTTACACAGGATTCAGATGTGAACACATTCTTAGCTTTAGAATTGGTAGATGCTGGAGTCTATCATACTGGCATGAATACCAAAAGTCTACCTGGTCATCACAACTGAAAAAGCACATGGTCGGGTACAAAGCTTGATAGCACATGACTATTAAAAGAGTCTGGAGATAGTTCAAGCCTTGACTTCATGTTCTTCATCCTCCCATATGTCCACAATCACAGGGCCCCAGTCATCAATACAGTCTCACAGTCTCAAATACAAATGCAGTCTCTTGGGAGACCCTCAGTTCACATCACAATGAGATACTCCTGCACACGCATGAGAATGATGACTTTACTGTTTATATTTATTAATTGTTTGATTACACAATCAAACAATTTTGTGTGTCTGTGGTGGGATGGTTACAAGAGAGCACTTGAATGTGTGTGCCTATGGAGGACCAAGGGTGACGCTGGGGATTATCCTGGATTGCTCTACCTACTTACTGCTTGTTCTGGGGTTTTCCAGATTTCATCTTCCAGAGCTAGAACTGTAGGCTACTACCATATGAACCTTTTAACATGAGATCTAGGATCTGAACTCAGGTCCTTTTGCTTATGAGGTAAAGACTTTAACCCCCCAGCCATCTCCCCAGCCATAGAATGACTACTTTAAAAAAAATAGTGTTGGTGAGAACGTGTAGAACTGGAGCTCCTATACATTGCCGCTTGAAATGGCACAATCACTGTAGAAATGGTTCCATATAAAATGAAAAATATCTTGCAAATCATTGCTCCTCCCATCCTTTTGCTCTTACACTCTTACCGCCCCCTCTTCCGCAAATGTCCCTGAGCTTCAGGATGGGGAGAGATTAGGCTGGCCTAGTTCTAGGTGGTTGATATAGAGTCTCTGAAGTTCTGGATTGTGGTTCATTGATTTTCTTTTGCAGTTTTGTTGCTCCTGCAATGCCCTTCACTCCATCGTGATGGGCACTGTATGTCACCCCCTGGCCAGAGACAGAAAGCTGTTAAACTGGAGTCTTATTATAAGAGCACATTCAAGGGTAGATGTAATGCTTATACCCAAAAGTGGAATCGCAGGGTCATATGGCGTTAGGCAATGGGAGGGGTCAATCACCCATTTGCAAAATGGTTACTTTTTAATCTGCCGGACTATATGCCCTCCCCTTCTGGTGAGTTCATACCCCCTTAGTTGTAAATGATCAGGAACAAATTGTGAACTTAACTAGGTGTCACATTACTTTCTTGCAGTCCTTGATGGAGGCCTATTTTCTCTACTGTAACATGGTCACTTCTCTCCTTGTTTCTGGTGTGGCCCTCCAACCCCATCCCTCCTGTTCATAATCTTTGCCGAAGCAATCATAATTGGACATTGTATGCCCGGCGCAATGTCCAACACACTATTGACCTCACAAAGTCTAGCATCTGCTAAAGGCACCAAGATCCTTGGAGGCAAGGGATTGACAGCCATAGTAGTGTTCCTATGCTTAAGGGGAACACAGGAAAGGATTCAGGGAAATGCCACTGGGTCCTTGTACGTCATTGGAGAGGAGGGCCCAGAGGAGAGTCAGGCATGCACAAGAAAGGACTCTGGGAATCGGGGCGGGAGGCACGGGGGGGATGGGGCGGGAGGCATGAGGGGAAGGGGAGGAGGAGGGAGGGAGGGAACTGGTGTACCTATTAAGTTTGTATGAGCTGAAATAATAATAAAAAATGTATTATATAAAAAAATGAAAAATAGAATTAGCACATGATAATGTCAACTCTTGAAACAAGATCTCAGAGACATATTTGTACATCATACTCATAGTAGAATTATTCTTAGTAGCCAGTATACGGAAGTAACTTAGTAGTTGTGGGTACATAGATAGGTATGTAAAATATAACACATACATACAACAGAATACTATTTGACTTTAAAAAGAATAGAAATTCTGACATATGTTACAATGCATGAAACTTGAACACACTATGCACTGTGAGATAAGCCAGTTATACAAAGACAAACACGAATCCTACTTATACAAAGGATTAAGTTGAAATCATCCAGTTGAAATCATTAGGTTGAAATCATCCAGATGGCAGTAGAATGGTGGATGTCAGGCATTGCAGAGGGAGAAAACATCAAACTGTTGCTCAATGATTTCCATTTTCCAAGATGGAAAGAGTTACACCAACGACGCATCATACTCTGAATCTATTTAATACCCCTGACGTGTGTGCACCTAAAGTAGTTGATAAAGCACATTTTATATTATGTGTATCATAACACAACAAAATTTGATTAAAAACAACAGATATGGACACACTTAAGGTTTCTTTCCTTTGATTTATAATCTGAGCAATAAGGACTCAGAGCTGGAGGAAAATGTTTTGCTGGTCGTCTTTCCTTTTCCATTGAAATGTGTTCTTCTACTATTAATACCCATGTTATGAATCATAAAATATTGCACTCACATTAAGAACAATTCCTTTTTAGTTGTTGTTGTTTTTCTCTTGCAGACTTGAAGCCTCCGTGCCTAGAACGAAGCCTGACATATGGTTGACATCCCATAAATATTTGTTGACTAAACGAGTAAATCAAACAGCGTCTTCTTTAAGGCTGTGCTGGTCTCTGGTAACTCGCTGTTACTTTGATGTTCCTGTGTTGGCAGGGAACATGCAAACAAGCAGGCAAACTTGAGTTTGGCTGGACAGCTGAAAACCGATTACTTCCCAGTGATTCAGTTTGTCCCAGGCAATTTGTCAGGCATATGAAACCTGGTTGTAGTTTGCTCAAAAATATGTGTGCTCATTGTGTACAGAGAAGGGGGATTTTAGCTTCTGTCATAAAACCTCAAATTACCTTTCTTCTTTTTGTTGTAGGACTCGGAATCAAACTAGGTCAAACTAGATTTGTAGGATTTAGCTTCAGTTTAACATCTGCAAGTGAAAGAGTTCATTACCGGGAGAAATTTAAAAATGAGTTTTGAGGTCACTTTTTCTCCTTTCTCTTCCCTCTTCCCTGTTGAAGGTGCTCTGGTCCACGCAAGTGAAATTTATCAAGTTAGACCTGACACAAGACATGATTTCCACTGTGTACAACCCGACAACAGCAGGGTATGATTGATAATTTTTCCATTTAGCTTGAGAGAAGTTTCCATTTGTCACTTGCAATACTTTTGGTGACTTTCCCCTCCAAGTCCATCGTGCAGATGGGGTAGTAAGATGCATTGCCAACACGAATTACCACGCTACATCCTTCAGGGACGAACATAAGCTCATGTCTGCAAGAAATCAAATCCTGGGGTGACTGAGTTGGAGAATTCTGGGAACCATGTGAGGGGATTAAGTGAAGTAACAGTTGGTGTGAAAATTCTCCCATTGTGCTGGAGCTAGGTCTGATTCTGTCCGTCAGAACATGAATGGGAACCTGCTCAGTGTTGCAGCAGGTTTTCAAAAGAGGCGAGCAGACAAGAGAGGAAAGGTAGTCGTGAATCCTAGGCTCCCAAGCTCCCAAACCCAATCAATGCACTCTGAGAATTCTAACTCGACTTAATTATTACTCTGTTGGCTATACAAAGACAAAACATTCAGAGTTCACGGATGTGAAAGCCTTCCGAGGACAGGTTGCCAAGTAGACTACAGAAAGCGCCAGCAGAGATTGTGCTTGTGATAAAAATAGCCATAGGGTGCTGAGTCTCAAAATCATCAGAGCCAAAGTTAAAACATGACTGCCGTTTCTCTGTAGACAGGCTCATTCCAGCCCACAAGGGCCCAACCTTATGCTCACGGAGCCCAGCGCTTAAGGCACTTTAGGTTTTTGCAGGCATGCCCACAGATTTGCATTTTCATTTTGTTTAAAAAATGCAACTGTCAGGATTAAGAAGATGGTTCATTGGTTAAAGTACTTGCTGCCCAAGTAAGAGGACTATAGTTCACATGCCCAGATGTGTGGAGTATGCATATGTGTATGTATGCTGTCATGTGAGCAAATGGATTGGGGGAGTATGTGTGCACATCTAGGCATGTGCAAGTGGAAGCCTTAGGCTGACATCAGGAATGATTCCATTGTTTTTCTACTTCTTTTTTTTTTTTCTTTTGAGTCAGGGTCTCTAATCAAATTCAGAATTCACCAATAGGACTACTTTGGCTAGCCAGGTTGGATTTCCACTTGCCACCTTCTGAGGCTACCACACCCACCCCATATTTTATGTGGACTCTGGAATCCAAACCTGATCCTTTTGTCTATACTGTAACTGCTTTAACTTCTGAGCCATCTGGCCAGCCCTAGTCACTACATTTTAACCGAGGCAGTACATTTGGTGCAGTAAGCTCCCTGGCCCCCTTCCCATTCACTAGCCCTATAACGATAGCTCCTATACTGACCTCTTAAGAGATTCGCTCTGCTTGTTTCTGGATCTAACATTGAAGCTGGAGAAACACTGAAGTTCTGAACATGTGGCAACATAGAAATCGTTGGTCCAGGTCCTTTACACAAAGCACACAAAATTCATGTGTGTTCATTGACCAAGTATGACCACAAATCTATCCTTCCAATATTGTCATGAAACCCTTGCAAGAAAAATACAGCTTTGCGTCTGACCAATGTGGCTGCAGATGTCAGAGGACTCAGTTGAAACCAGACGCAATGCCTCCTGGATGCAAGGTGCACCTCCCATTTTAAGGGCAAGACATTCACAAGTCGTATTTTTCCCTGTTGTCAGCTGTGGTATATCCTCTTTTAAAATTCTAAATCTATCATATTTATACTCATAAGTATACTTGATGCTTTTCTGTACTGTGATCTTAATATCGAATGTAATCTTACCAGGTTGTAAAGGGTGGTACATTTTTGATGATTTCAAATAAAGCTGTAAATATTAAAATGGTATTCTCCATGTCCATTTTATGCTTAGATTTTTTTGTTGAAGAAAAATGTATTTGTCTCTTCTTTGACTCTCTCTCTCTCTCTTTCTCTCTCTCTCTCTCTGTGCAGCTTTAGCAATCCTTGTAATCCTATGATTCTTTTAAATCACTGTCAACCATCTTTCTGATCTCTGGACTAACATTAAAGATCTATTTACTAGCTAACATGTTTCTCTTTTTTAAACTATTGGTGATTACTCAATGTTATCCCTGAAGCTTCTGACAGTAGCTCCTTAAATCAACATTTTTCTAATTGAAAGTATTTTTGAACATGGCTACTTTCAGTCTCTTCTACGTCCCACTGTGTGTTGTAATTGATCTAAGCATAATGGTGTTGCCGTGCTTGTCAGGCAATATTTATTATCCAAGTGTTATAATTGTCCAGAGTCCCCATCACCGTGTTTCTATAATGAAGACAAGCTTTCATGTTATCGACAGCCATAACTAAGAATCCTCAAGTCAGCCCAGGGAAAAGATCTCCCTTACTGGTTCCAACAGATTCCTTGAGATCTAGGCCAATGCCACAAGTTGTACCTAAGAATTGTGCTATCATAATGGCAGGGACTGAAAAGTTTGCAGATACCTTCTCATTAAATCACATGCACAATAACACGTGAGTGTGAGATTACCAATGCCCAAACTTGTGTGTGTAGGAGCGCCCACAAATCCTTATAAATATTTCTGTACTTGCTTTGGGAAAGCACGGTTTACATTATGATGCATCAAATGAATCAACTCAAGTGCTCATGTTTGCTTGTGAAGCCACTTCCTCAGCCTACTGTCTAGAATTCTTATACGTGGAATTGTTTCAAGCCTGGACATCTAATAAAGGAAGCAGTTGGGGGACAACAAAATGAAGAAGAATAAAGGGTGGAGCAGGAGGGAGGAAAGGAAAGAAAAAAGAAAGGAGGACAGATAAAGACATGCAGGAAGGCGAAAAGGATGGACTCTCATAAAGGACGCTAGATCTGCAAAGCTTCCCCTGTCCAAAAGTTAGAGTTTACACAAAGTAATTCTTGCCAGCATCCTTTTTCCTGTTCTGTGCTGAGAACATTTTCTGTCATAAAACATTACAGATCCTCTCCTTCCTAAACACCAGTCTTCCCTCTTCCACTCGAAGCTTGAAAATACAGAAATGAATGTCAAGTTAGCTTCTTTCTCATTTTGCCAGCCTGCTGGAGTCTCTGCATACATCCTTTCACTTTATTTCCCCTCCAGCTGATTATTGTGAAATGGATATTATTACCTCAGATCGAAAAATGAAAGAACAAAGCCAAAGGAGCTAGGTAGCCTTTCAGTTAGTAAGCACATTCAAGGGCTAACCGGTCCTTGCATCTAGGTGTGGAGGATGACCTCGAGGTCATCCTGAATCTTGATTTTGATAAGAACATCCCCTGGATATTCTTGGAGTTTTGCTAGGCCTCTGCTTTCCACATCTGACTTTCTTGTCTAATCCCTTCTGCCGTTGCCTAAACCTTGACTGGTTAATTTGTTTGCCTTGTGTTATTAAAATAGTGTATTCCATTTAGTATACTTGAGAATATTAAGAGACTTTATTATTATAGAATTTCTAATATAGTATTTCCCCTTACATACAATTCACTAGCTTCCTGGTTCGTTTGTAAAACAGAGCTATTCTTCTGTCTGTGGCTCTTGTATTCTTACACTGTCATGTCTGATGCCCTATAAATTACCCATAGTGATTCAGTTGCTGTGCCACTGTGGACACACCATTAGATCATTAAGTTTGTACTTACCGTGTGCCCATTGGGATGAAAGCAACACGTGCTACTACTGGCTTGAAAAATGCTTCGATGTATACAACCCGTCCTCTGGGCTTAGGTTGTTTTGGAGGCTTGACGCCCCTTTTGAAGCCACATGCTAAGGCAGCAAAGCTGTGCACAGAAGGAGCCTGGGTTCCTGAATCAATCACTGCTGTGATGAGCGCCAAGCAGCAGTGAAGAAAAAGCATCTCGGACTTGATATGAGCAAGAAATAACCTTCTGTCTTGTTTCAAGACTGAGAGAATCAGATTGGCTTTGAGAAGTCGTGACCATCCTGTCTCTGCCCCAAGTGCTGGGATTACAGGTGTGCACCACACCCAGCTCTGAGTTCATCTTAAGTGTGTGTGTGTGTGTGTGTGTGTGTGTGTGGTGTAGTATGTGTGAGAAATATTTTTAGTACTAGATCCATTACAGTTTCTACTTTTTTTTAAAAAAATGCTTTATTTTAGAGAGAGAGAGAGAGAGAATATGCATGCATGCCATGGCACCTGGATGGAGGTCAGAGAACAACTTTCAAAAATCCTCTCCTTCCACTATGTGAGCTTCCAGGGATGAACTCAGGCTGCCAGGTCTGCAAGCAGCCTTCTTACCTGATGAACTATCTCACTATCTTCCTACTCCCTGCGTTTAATCTACAAGCAAATCCCTGGACATCTGACCTGATATTTTGAAATACATGAGGTTCTACTGCATTTCATATAATCTTATCCTAGGATTAACATGGGCAGAAGCTGTGAGCAGAGACTTTTAATCCAGGAAGACCCCCCTCCCCCAGCAACCTAGTCATATCCGAGGAAACCATGGCCACCCATCAGGACATTTAAGGTGGGGTGACCTGGTCACCCATTTTCTCTGTAACTGCCCAGCACCAGAGTATCATGAGCTTGACAAATCATTCTTCAGAGCACTGGAGACTCACTGAAGGATTCATTGACAGGCCTTGATGGCTTCTGATGTGTGTGGGACACACACTTAAGAGGATGTCAGAAACATGAAAGGAAATCACTTCTAGTGTCAAAATCCAGTGGAGGAGAGGATCGGGGTCCATTAGCAGTAACAGGAGAATCAGGACAGCTCGCTCTAAGGGGAAGACAGTGCACTCCGCGGGGTGCTATTGATCTTGAGATGCGCAGCAGCCTCTCTTGCTTAAGTAAGTGTCCTCTCCTCTCACCAGATCCATCCATCCACAATTATCTAACTTTGGCCAGAATCCCTTCATCTTCACATTTGACATGTGTTTAACATCTCACCGAGTGATCCTGCATGCATTTTTAAGCGTGAAAATCATTCAGAGATGCTTTGCCAGAAACTCGATTTTCAAAAAAGGAAAGCAGCCTGATATATCTTATCCATGTTTTATTGAATTCCATCGTTACTTTAAAAGTTATAATCAAATACCAGCCCCTGTTTCTTGAGCTACGAAATACTTCACACCATTTCTTATCTCTTGTTTGGGCAGAACACACGTTTGGGTTTGTGAGTCTTTCCAGTCGGGCTGCCAACTAAAAACATGAACATCGCTGTAAGCAGTGCTGCTACTGTGGAGAACACCTGACCAGACAAAGTGAACAAGAGATATTCGCCAAAGTGATTCCTCCGCGGCTTCACCTGAGTGTGGGAAGAAACACTCTGGAGAGTGGGTAACAAAGACCCGCAGAAAAAGCAGTTTTAGCTTATTCAGTGATGCATCTGAACAGTCTGGAGTCATCCCTGCTCTGAGCAGCTCTGACCACATCTGCTTTTCTTAGGTATCTATCCTAGCACCTCAGCCTTGAATGCCTTTCTGTCCAAGTGCTCTGCATTCCATATGGTTTTAACTAATATCTCATTGGAACCACTTCTGTTGCCTCTACTCCAATACTGCTGACTCACGAGGACCTTTAGACTTATCACATGGTCTCTCCCTGCGCTCCTGCTGACTCCCGAAGGCCGCTGCATAGGTGCATTGCAGATCCACTGCCGCTCACCCTATCTAGGCTCCTGGGCCTTAGGTGACTTTGGGGTATCTGTCTTCCCTTCAGTGGCAGTGCCCAACCTCCAACTTTCCTCTCTCAGCACAAAATTCTCTCACCCTTCACGGAGAGATGAAGCAGCATCTTTCTGGAAAGATCTTTCTCACACTCCACTCTATGAGACAGAATTATCTTTAACCGGGCCATCTGTCCTGCAGCAAGGAATGTCTATGTAAGACTGGTCTCTCCTGTTCCTAAGATTCTATCAGCTCCCCATTACTCACGGCCTCCCCACATTGTCTGCTTCTGCTCAGGTTCCTCCTTCCGCTCCTCACAAACACCTCCAGGTGTCCTGTTGCAGACAGAAGCTTGCCCTTGCCTGATCCATGGCTCTGCACTTCTTCCTCCCAATCCTGCGAAAGCTGGGCGCATCCTGTCCTGACAGCTTCCCGGGTTATGCCCCAGTCTTCTGCTCTTTGTTAGTACTTCCACTATACTACTGAAACTAGTATCGTTATTTCTTTTCTCTCTCCTTTTTTTTTTTTAAGGTTAAGGCAGGATTTATTGAGAACTGGGCAGAGAGGGGCAGGGAGGAAGCCATGGTTTAGCCGTGCAGTGGGCGAGCATTGCTAGAGTGCAGGAGCTGGTTTAAGGTCAGAGAGAATAAGGAGAAAACCTCCATGACGTCATGGCGGGAGGAGACCGGGAAGAGACTAGTTTCAATCACCTCCAAATTTATAAAGTTAAAGTGCAGTTTTTCATCCTGCTTGATCCTTCAGAAGCATGCAATGCTCCTAGTTACTCCAGCATTCTGAGGGTCCTGTTCTGGATTCCAAAACAACATTCTTCCTTGTTTATACCATCGCTGCACTAACCACTCCCACCAGTACTGATTCTTGGGCATGTCTTCTCATTCATGTTTAAAAAAAAAAACAAAACAATGCTTCAAAATAAATGAAATAATGGGCTGGAGATATGACTCAGGGGTTAAAATTCTGCCCCACAAACCAAGGTTTGGATCCCAGGTCCCAAGTAAAAAAAAAAAAAAAAAGCCAAGCAGAAAATGAGGGCAGCCTGGTGGGAAAAGCTTGGGAAATCCCAGAGTGAAGCAAAAAGGAGGTAGAAACAATCCAGGATGACTCCCGAAGTCACGCTTGGTGCTCCACAGGGACAGGGACAGTGCCCTTTCTCTCTCTCTCTCTCACACACACACACAGTTAAAAAAAATTAAATAAACCTGGCACAGAAAGACAAAAGCACATGGTGCTTTGTGGGAATCTAAAGAAGCTGAATCCGGTGAAGGAGGGTAAAAGGCATTACAGAGGCTGGGCAGGTGAGATGGGCAGGGAGCGGGAGGCAGCAGGACCAAAAAATTAGGGAAGGGGGTTCAAATGCTCTGCTGTACATATGGTCAGCAGAAGTGTAATGAGTTCTTCAAAACAGAAGGGAGAATTCTGGGTATTTTCACTTTAAAGAAATGATGTATGAAGAATTGTGATTTCATTGTCAGTACCATGTGTACATTTATCAAAATATCACCTTGAACACCATTAAAAAGAGCAATTACTATGTCAACTAAAAGCAAAAGAGGATATGAAAAAAAAACCAGTAAGATCAATGAAGAAAATGTGAGGTTTGTCCTTCATTGTCTTAACACATTCCTGGGCCACTCAGTCACTGGGCTTCACTGCCAGGGCTCCACTCACATAACCCCAGGGGAATGTTGGGTTGGGCGCTCCTCACTTCAGTCTTCCTTTGCAGCCTGAAAGGCTCTCTGGTACCCTCTGACTCTCTCCTTGTTATGCCCTAAGTTCTGGAAAAGAAGATGGAGAGCAGAAGCACGCATTGCATTCTGGGAGGGGTTAAGACCTGACTTGGAAGCCAGGAAGCTCAAGTCCAAATCCAGGATCTTGCCCTTGGTAGCTACCAGGACCATGAACTCTTTAGAAGGGTCTCTTTGTGTACTGCTTCCTCATTTGCACAGCAGAAATGACAGCAGCAGTCACTACGTGGAATATTCAAATATCTGTCAGTTATGGGAAGTGCAGCTGGAGCCCAAGGTTTAGTGGTATTAATGAGTGTCACTTCTCTAAGGGAATCAGAACCTCGCTTTCCCACATCCTTGAAGATAAGATGTGAGGAAGACACGGCCAGAGTTGGATTTGAAAGAAAGCAAAGGCAGCACAGCGTCGGTGCGTGCTGAACAGGATGGACAGCAGAAGGCGCTGGCGCCTGCTCACGGGAGAAGGTGCTGTTCCGCCCGGTGTCTGCAGTGCACACAGTGGTATCTATGCCCACAACCGCCCTGCAGGTAGTCCTGACATTTTAACTGACTAACCTGGAGATCCGTCTCCTCGGCCCTCTCAGATTCTTCAAAGATGACCCACAATACACTTTAATGTCCCGCTTTCCTGATAAACATGGTGGCGTCTATGGCCCAAGTAATGCTGGCTGCTATTACATTATTTAGTAACAGCTACTATCTCTTTATTTTATGTGTTCTCTCTAAAATGAGCAAGGTACTACCACAGAAAGTTGCCTGTTGGTTCTCAACTTCTCAGCACCACTGGGTGTTGGAACTCTGCCATTTGTATTTCTTGCCAGGTAGCTGTAGGCTAGCCTGTCAGTGGGATCCAGGTGGCATGAAAGAAAATACCACTTTTCGTCTTCTGTCTGTGCAGCTTCCTAAGCAATAGCAACAGCAGTCAGAGTTAGAGGTGGTGGGAGAAACACTAACCCTACATTCCTGGATCTTGTTCCTAAGGAAGCTTCTGGGTTCCTGATCTTCTGTGGAATAGGAGCTGCTGGGGTCCTTGTAGCCATGACCACTGAGACGGGGCATCAATGTCTTCTCCTTATTCCCCCCACCCTTATGTGGTATTGAGTCACAGAGTTACACTGCACCTCCTCCTTTCAGCATTCCAGCCCCTCCAACATTCTATCGTCGGTGCCCTGTATGAAGTATTCTGTTTAAAATAACTAAGAGGGTTGGAGAGAGAGGTGCTTATCCTGCAAGAAAAGAGTGAAATGCAGATCTCCAGAACCATAACAGCGTGGCAGGAGTGAGGGTCACTCGCAACCGCAACACTCTCAGAAGTGGAGACAGAATATCCCCAGGTCAAACTGACTAGTAAGTCTAGCTGATCCATGAGCTCCGGGTTCAATTGATAGATCCTGCCTCAATAAATAAAGTAGAGAAATATGGAGCAAGACATCTGACATTAACTCTAGTCACACACACACACACACACACACACACACACACACACACACACACACACACAGGTGGGTCCACACACATACAAACACAAACATACCCCCACATATATATACTAACACAAGATGAAAGTACAAAGAACATTTTGTTGAATTCTTGGCAACATTATCTGTGATTATACTTCCTCGGGGGAGAACTTCTTAAGTGGTCTTTGAGTGATCATTAATTTAATTGAAGTGCTAATCCTCTATCATGTATATAAGTCATATAATTCATGACATAAATCAAGCTCTTTGGTTTCACTGTCTATAGTCATTTGAAGACAATTGGTGTAGGCTCACGGTGTGGCTTTGGCACTTGGGAGACCTTGAGCAAGACATCTTGGCTCCTCATCTTGGATACAGAGAAAGCTTTAGCATCTTGTTTAAGACTCATTCTCATAACTAGACACGCCATTGTGTGCCAGGCGCTCGGGACAGTGCCTGGCATGGCATTCTCGTTCAGCAAATTGCGTCTATTGCTGTTTTTGTGATTATGTTGCATGTTTTCTTTCTTGAAGCTAATAGAAACAAGTCAAAATCTTTAAAATATCCAACGTATGGATGAAGTATCTTAAATATGAGGTGGAAATAATCCTAGTACTCAATGGTTGTCTGAGGTTGAGAAAAGGAGAGAAGTAGATAGGGCTCAGGAGATTTGATGCTGAACCACCATTCTGGGACACCACAAAGATCGTCTGTCACTGGACATTTGCCAACACTCATAGAGAATGTAGTAAAAAGAATGAATTCCAAGGAAAGCTATGGAGTTTGGGGCAATGATATCGATATCAGCTGTCAAAAAAAAAAAAAAAAAAAAAAAGTACTGCTCTGATAGTGCATGCAGTATTGACCTGCAGTCCCAGGCACTCAGGAGACGGAGGTAGGAGGACTGTAAGTTTGGGAATGGGCTGAACAACTTAGTGAGACACCATCTCAAAAAAAAAAAAAAAGTCAAGATGGAACCAAGCAGACACACAAGGGTAAATCACTTGCCCAGCATGTACAAGGCCCTAGGTTCGATTCCCAGCACACAAAACCAAACCAAAACAAACAAGAAGCCCAAATACAACTCTGGTTGCATGTTGCTGAGCAAGAAGGCTGCATGTGGGGTGTGATGGTGGGCTGTGTGCACGACATCTCTAGCTTTCCATTTGGCTGTGAACATCTATTGCAGGGAGGGGGGCGGGGGGGATGGGGTACGGCAGCCTCGAGGCGAATGGGCGGGCGGGCGACGGGGGTCAACACCAGACCCAGTGAATCAGGTGAGAAGCAGCAGTGGACGAGATGCCACAGATTCACTCATTAAAGGCGTTTGGAGTTATATAGGGTCAGGGTCCAATCAAGTGTTGCCATCCCTCCTGGGGGGCGGGGAGCAGCCACCAGTCATTTAACTGTTTACTAGGTGTCCATTGCAGATGCAGGTTAGACAGCTGCTTCCCATTGGTCGTTCATCCCTCCGCCTGCATGGTCCTCTGTTGGGACATGTCTGGGGCATGTCTGTATGTGCCAAGGCTTGTCCGTAGCTGGGAGCCAGGCTAGGCCGCAAATGGTCATAAGAAATCTTAGAAAAAGATTAACTCTAAGATTTTTCTATTCACTTTTTGGACTTGCAGGTGTATGTGTGACCACTACACACCTCTAAGTGGTCAAAACACTGAAAACTCCAATATGTAGAAATGGAAAGAATATCAGGATTTAAAAAAAAATCTGCCTATATTGAAATGTGTTCATAACTGTTTCAAAAATAGTCCACTAGGCAGGAATGAGAAATGGGCACAAAAGCAGAACTGAAACACTTTCTTCTCATCGATACTCAATGGTTTGCTGACTTTTATTCTTTGTTTCTCTGCCAAGACAAGTGACTTACCTGTTGTCCAATTCAAGAGAATCATCTCGAAAACAAATATGCTTGCTGTACACCTACAGTGCCCATGTGCTGCTCAGGGAACTTGGGGAGCAGTGAGAGCTAGTTAGTCTCTACTTATAAGGCCTCTCGTCGCCCCAGGTGGAAACCAGAGCCTGCACTACTGGCCCTGGTGGGCGGAGCCTGGGAAATCCCAGAGCAAAGCAAAAAGGAGGTAGAAGCAATCCAGGATGATTCCTGAAGTCACCCGTGGTCCTCCGCAGGGACATACAGTGCCATCTGATACACACAAACATACACACATGCACACACACACACTAAATAAATAATAAATAAATAAATAATTTTTAAAAGGCTTCATGTTAATGCCATTTTAAAAATCATGGTTTAATGCTACTTTCTGTTATTGTACTGTCTATAGTCATCCATTGCATATTAAACTAAAGTTACTTTAAAACTCATACTTCTGCAACATATAACTTAAATTCTGGAACCTGGACTGAAATTAGATCTTTTTTCATACATGTTTATTTTCTAAAAGCGCTTACTTTACTAGAAAATGTGAAATGATACTTCAGACAGCGCTTTTTCTCAAAATTAGAAATCAAAATGGTGTTATCATTGTAGACTTTTGAACAGTTTCAGTAAGTGACTTTGTTGTTGGAATGTAAACATATTACTCCACAGTTTTAGGCCAATGAAGACCAAAATAAAAAGATTTAATTTACAATATAAGTCATTCAAGGTAAAATCTTTCCACATAAAGTCTTTGCAAAAGACAGTGTATTGTATGTGTTTCAGTATGCACACTTATAAGGTTTTACACTGAACTACAATAAATGAAATGTTGACTTTTGCTACAAAGAATTAATTACAAATAAAATTAATAGAAGTCTTCTGCTTCCCACATGCCTATCATAGCATTGCATAATACCTAATGAGCCCAGCTCAATGTCAATCACAATCAGGTAAAATGGGTACACATTCATTAGATTATCAGATAGCCGTTTACTTTTCGCAATGGTCTGTTTTGGGCTATGTATCCATTTCATTCTATACAATTGGTCAGTCAAAATTTTCAGCATGGTATACTGTGTAACAGTAGTAATTACTTACCTATTATAAGCCATATTCCTTGTAGTGACTCATTCAGCTTTACTAAAACTTGCTGGGTGAGTACCATTATCCCCATTTTAAGAACAACAAACTGAGACACAGAGCATGGAACAACTGGGCCAAAGGCATAATTGGACATAATCGGAAGCAGTAGACCGAGCAGGCTTCAGGTCGTATTGCAGGCTGTCAGTAGACTACCACACAGAAGTCTCCTTAAACTAATTTGCTGGTGTTTGTTATTTGCTAAAGCAAGAGTTCGTTTTCTTTCTGTTTTTAAAATCCAAAAACAAGTATTGGAAACGACAGTCCGCCTCTCTTGTCTGCTAAGTAATAATGGCACTGTTGCGCTGGACAGTGATATAATGCCTCTCCTCAACTCCTCTTTGGAAATGTCTATCATTAGAATGCCTGCACTCAGACAAATATATATGAGACATACAGAGTAAGAGGGAGATAAATTTTTCCCTGGTCTCTATTACATTTTTAATAGTGTAAAGAATAATGCAGAGTTCAGATCACGGAGCAGGCAAGGAGCTGTGGGAGGAAGCTTCCTGGATGTTTTATGGCCGAATCACCAGACAATAACTCAGACCTTGGCTCCCCTGGCTTCGATTGCTACATCATGGACAAAAAGTCAAAGAAGTAATGGTAGCAGTGAGATGCAAGGGCACCAACATCTAGTTTACATCATAGGTGGATAGCAACTTTGTGGATATGTTATGGCTTTGATTAGCTTTTTCTTTTCTTCCAGTATAACTGTGCTTGAATAAGGTACACAGAGTCTGCCTTGCAATAAATCCCTCAGCACAGAATAATTAGAGCACATTTTTGCTTAGAGAAACAAGCCAAGTTGTTTACATATTAGATGTTAATAGGATAAATTATCAGCAAAACAAAAATGTCATGCATAAAAAATAGTAAAACAATTAAGCTCAATGAAAAGGGTGAAGTATGGCTTTGTTCTAATATTTGAATATTTTCACATTTTTTATATCAGGGTGTTTCTTTTCTAATTTATTTACTTGCAGATAATTAAATAAGGTGATTTTTGTTTCATTGGGTTTATTGTTTGCTTACATGGTATAAATGACCATCAAATAGCTTAAGGGAACAAGGGTTTATTCTTGCTTATGATTCCTGGTTACAGTTCTCAGTCCAGCTTGATGGGAGAGTACGCACCAACACCAGGGCCAAGGGAGGTGGCCACACCATCACTGCATAATGGTTGAGAGATGGACAGTCCTTACTTGCCAGACCAGCATGTCTGGCCAAGTGAACAGAAGGATGCCAATTTCCTCGCCCAGTTCTCAGTATTTTATTCATCTATTCAGGGCCTAATCCCACCCACCATAGGCTGGGCCTTTCCCATCAGCTAGACAATCTCCTACAGGTTTGCTCTGGGCCCAACTCAAGCACTAATTGTCTACAAATGTGCCCAGAGCTCAAACCTTCAATCGTCAAGATGATACCTGTGCCCAACTATGACACATGGTGACGTCAGTGGGCCACTCCATCCTCAGTCACCCTGTGAATCCTCCATGCATCGCAGGTACTGACCATCGATCATCTTCCCTTATCTTTGTCAAGCTTAAAGTCACCAGACAGGTGGTCAGACAAGTGCTCATGACAGTGGTAATGTATGAAAGGGGTCCCCTGGGGAAAGCCAGTGAGCTCCTTCAATCCCGCTCAGAAACAACCCTATCTTGCACCCCCCAAAAGGGTCCCCTGAGGCTTCCCTGATGAGTGTGGGCACAAAACAGGAAAATTTCTGTTTCAATTCCATATTTGTTCCACGTGTCACTTCTGGTTAGGTAACTCATTGAGAAAAAATTTCATTATGATGGGAGTTCAATAACTTCAAGAGAAGACAGGAGACCACAAAGAAGTATAATCGTTACATCACCAAAACACCCCAACATTCAAAATGGAAAGCATTTATCAGTCTCAAAAAAAAAAAATACAAATGCCATCAGCCAACCAAGAAGGCAGATTCAGTGTATAAATTTCAAAAATTTTTATCTGAATCATGCTAAATGAAATAAGAAGCATTTAACTTTAAAGAAACACATATAATTACATATATGGTATTCATCATTCATTTGAAACATGTGTATGTGTATACATGCATAAAATATTTCAGAATTCATTTGTAAATACCTTATTATTTAAACAGAGTATTTTTCATAGGCCTTATGCTGCTTGGAAAATCTTTTTTAAAATCGAATTGAATTAATTATGTATTTGCAATGAGACTTCATACAAGATGGATCTTTCACTTTTAAATCGATTTTTGTCATTCCTTCAAGACATATTGGCAGTAATTAGAATCTTATTTGGTGTCTTTGCATGAGGCTTTGGTGTCATAAAAGTTGCATTGCTTTCTAAGGGATTGAAATTAACCTATTGGCAATGACGGAAGTTGAGTTTGGTTTTGGTTGATTTCTTTTTAATGTTAATGTCTAGCTAAAAGCAGCATACAAATTAAAGACAATAAATTGTTGACTTCAAATTAACTATTCTTTAGAACACTTTCATTGAAAATCTATCTTTCTGTCTTATCTCTGCATGGAACCATTAGTCCAACAGTATTAACTTCTCAATAAGTAACTTTTTATTTCCACAGTTTTATTTTCCCTCTTCATCACTGTATCCAATATTATAATTGCTGCAGTACACTAAGAAAACTGATATTATTGACCCAATGATACACCTCTTTATTAGACTACTGTTCCTGTATAATCTTAGCTAATCTTTTTAATTTTTGAAAATTTAAAATCAATGTTTTTATTTTTAAAATCTAAAATCTAATCAACAGTTATAATTATTCACCGTTGCAGTTCACCTGCATGGTTGCTGATAAATGACTATCAAATGGCTTAAGGGAACAAGGGGTTTATTTTCTTACGATGGTCCAGTTACAGTCTGTCCAGCTTGACAGGAGAGCATGCACCAACACCAGGGCTGAGGGAACTGACCACAGCATCTCATGCAATAGCTTACTTGCCAGACCAGCATGTCTAGCTAAGTGTATACAAGGATGCTGACTCTCTCAACCAGCTCTCTGTATTTTATTCCAGGGCCTAATCCCACCCACCTGGGCCTTCCCCATCAGCCAGACAATCTCCAGCAGATTTGTCCTGGGCCTAACCCAACCACTAATTATCCACAAATATGACCAGAACTCAAAACCCTCAACTGTCAAGTTGACACCTGTGCTAACTATGACATCCACTGTTTACACAACAAGAATCTTAAATACATAGCCATATTTACCACTAAAACAAAATCAGGTTTTAATGGGACATGGTCTGTGACTGATCGTATCAGCTTCTGATCTGAGAGCTTCAGATGTTCTACCACAGTTTATGTAGAAATGTTGACAGGAGATACTGGTATAAATAAATTAAGAATCATGAGAGCCAAAGACCTGGGCACTGATTCTGATTTTGTCACTTAATAGTATGTGACATTTGAAAACTTCTGATTTTGCATCCATAAAGTGGCATATATCTTGTGTCAGTGAGCTGGTCTGAAAGCTCTAAAAGTTAATGACTCGGTGTGCATCTAACATTACACATAACTTCAAGTAGGTACTCAGTAGATGTTCACTTCTTTTGCGTCTTCTTTTCTCCAGCCTATTATTTTTCGTCATCCCTATATTATTGTGATAAATTAGAAATAACGATCTATATAGCTCAGTGGCACACTGAAATTGGTTTGAACCAGAGAGCTCATGGGAACTTATCACTAATTTTTAGTAACTCTGGGAATCCATTTCACTTTTTGTTTTTATGTATGTGGTGTGTGCGTGCGTGCGTGTGTGTGTGTGTGTGTGTGTGTGTGTGTGTGTGTGTGTGTCATAGAGCACTATGTATGCTTGTGGAGGCCCAAGAGTAACTTTCCTCTGCTCTGCATTGCTCTGGATTTTCCCAGGCTCTGCCTTCCAGGTTGGGAAGTAGAGGCCACCATTATTTCCACCTTGCATTTCCAGGTAGGATCTAGGATCCAAATTTAGGTCCTTCTGTTTTCGGGGCAAAGGCTTAACCCCTGAGCCATCTCTCCAACTGAACAATAGAAATTAAATGACATAAATTCAGAATTAAATAAGCAGTATTAGAAACATCTACAAATATTCAAAATATCACTTCCTGTTTTGCTATATATATCTGTGATCTAGGATTTCTACATTATTTACATTTACTTTATCTGTCTGATAGAAATGCCAAGAAAACAGGAAGTCATGTTGAAAGTCTGAAGTCAACCACAGTTGACTTGTGCTAATGATCTTGTGCTAAAAAGGCATGGGGAGTTAGGTTCTAAACCTTTATTGGTGCTGTATACACCTACCAGATTTTGAAATGGAAAAGCATTCTATACACAGATAATTTTAGAAGTTTCTACTGTTTCAAATTCTCATATTCCTTTAATCTCATATTCGAATATTATACAGTAAGAGGAAAGGATATCATTTGTATCATGGAAACACTAATAGATAATTATTTGCTGAATGTGATTTGAGACAGATGATCCTTACAACTGGAAATAAAAGTGATTGGTCCTTGGGTTTAAATAAATATGAACATATAAGTTTCAGGTTAAGATGAAATTTGGTGTCAGTAGGTTTGAATGTAGACTGTCTCCTACAAGCTCATGTGTTTAAAGAATTTGTCTCTAGTTTGTGATGCTTTGGGAAGGCTGGGGCTGTAACCTTGCCAGAAGTCTGTCAGTGAGGCCGGGTCTTGAAGTTTGATTACCTGGCTCCATCTCCTGCCCTTGCCTTCTCATGGCTGCTAAACCAGCCTCCTGCCTGCCATCACGTGTTCCCTGCTCATCCTGGTATTGGCTGTGGAGCCATAAAGTAAATAATAAATCTTTTCACCAGAGTATTGCTTGGCCAGAGTATTTTATCACAGGAATGTGATAGGAAGAAAGGTCTGCAATGGCCCTAAATATGATCTGCTCTTTAGTTATCACACATAATTTGCTGTCTCCACTTGTAGGTTAGACTCAGTGTGTGTCTCAGTGTGTGTGTGTGTGTATGTGTGTGTGTGTGTGTGTGTGTGTGTGCATGTGTCTTTTTTTATGGTGTCATGGTTTACATTTATAAAGTTCCTAGCTTGGTAAAGAGACAATAGTTTTCTTTGTTCCTGTTTCCTGAATTTCATGTGATACAAATTTTAAAATTAAGTATAAGGTTTTTACCCTTAAGACTATGTCGTTACAAAGAATGGGTTTCTTATGCTAAAGTATCCAAGAAAAAATTTGAACATGAATTATAAATCACATAGTAGTAATGAGGCTCTTTGTATATTTTTAATTATCAGGTAAAGCATTTCCTTTTTCTTAGTACTATTAAAAAGGAGGTCTCTTTATACTAAAAGTAACAGGAATGTGGCACTTCCTGATAAAATGTTGGTCAGAGAGGTCTTAAAGGCCCCCAAACATTTTGCCATTGCTCTTGATTGCTCTCCAAAAACTGTCAGTAAGACCCTATACTGAAAATACAACACAAATGAATCACAGAACATGGGCAAAATATATTAATTGGAACTGGTCTGAAGACACAGTACCAAGGAATGTTGTAGAAGCTGCTGCAGGAGAGAAATAATCACAAGCCCCATTAATGGCATAAAATCTGTAAGTTGCAATATAGAGCAAACTATGGCAACAGGTGACCAGTGTAATAGTGGCATAAGTACCAAGGAGACAACCATTTCCTCGAGCAGAATAAACGCATCAGAATTTGAGGGTTCAACGTCCTCATCATCAGTTTGGTCTTCCCACACATCAGCGTCCCACTTTTCAGGATCCCACTCTTTGCCAATCAGCACTTTTATTTTAACCCCAACACCTGTTGAGGCTGGGATTTTAATTTACTTTGCAACTCAGCCAATCTAATAATCAGAGTTTCGATTTGATTTTTCTGCAATTGGAGCTTGATTGCTACAGGAGAGAAGATTCTCTTCTAGGGAACACTTAGAAATATCTAAGTTGTTTATCTGCATTTGGAGCTGGGCAATTTCACCTCTAAAGTCTTTCCTTTCCATTCTTACTTTATCCAGAGTTGCTTCTAGGTCACACTTAGAGGCCTCCAGATTATTTACACGCTTTCTGAGTTGGATATGTTCATGTCTGAGATTTTCCTTCTCATTTTGTATTTTATCAAGAGATTCTAGTAGCAACCAACCAGCATCATTGTTTTCCTTACTCTTACTCATATTGTCAAAAGTTTTATGTATTGAATCACCAAGCTTCTCACTCCTCATAAGAGGTGAATTTGGACTGTCCAACACACCTATCTTTACCAATTCTTGGAACAGTTCACTTCAAACATGAACTTTCTACTTACTGCCAGGGCAGTCTTTAGTAGCTGGTGGATTGATTGCGTTGGATCGCCAACTCCAGATGTCACCAAATTTGCTATCAAAATTCATTTTTACAATTCTGTTTCTCTAGAACCACTCCTGGTACCACAATCTGTATTAGTCAGGTTCTCTAGAGATGCAGAATCGACATAATGAATATATATATATATATATATATATATATATATATATATATATATATGGAATATATTAAGTTAGCTTACAGTATGGCCAAGGTAGTCCAACAATTGCTGCCAGTAGCCTTGGTAGTCCAACAATGGCTGCCAGTAGCTGCTCAGTTTGGTAATCAAGTGGGTGATGGCTGAAGGCAGGAGAATTCCTAGAGTCTTTAATCTAGGCAATGATGATTTGGAGGGTCGGAAGGTAGAGGGTCGAAGAAACCAGGTGGCTGGAAGGAACAGCGATTTCTAGCACAGCTGCAATAAGCTACTCTTACTCTTTGGTGGCTCCTTTTTATCTGATACAGTACTGGGAGGATCCTATGAAATCTTTGGAGGTTCTGATAGGATCTAGGGCAGATATAATCCTTTCAAGTGGTCTCAGTTGATTCTTCCAAATGTGGTCTTAGCCCATCTTAGTTAATACTGGGTATGTCAAGTTGACACCCAGGCTTAACTATCAACAATCACTATGGCAACAGGTGACCACCAGTGTAATAGTGGCATAAGTACCAAAGAGACAACCAATAGCTTTCTGATTGGATTTCAAGATCTGCTTGTCAGAATGGTACCTGTTACTGTAAACTAGAACAAGAACCTAAAAAAGGAAAGGATAGATCAATAGAGAAGACAGACAATAAACCTGTAAGTAGGAAGACAATACATCAAACTGCTCTGTAGGCAGCTGTTATTATACTCACAGAACAGGAACCTACAATGGAAACTTTTGGGTCTAAAGGTGAATAAGTGAAGGGAAATGCACATATCAGTGGGGTGGTCTGAAAAGAAGTAACTTGATACACCACAGAGGCCCGAGGCCCCACAGGATTAGATAAGGCTAAAGTAGAAGGGTAAGTGGGAATGGGTGGGAATGCTGAAGGGAAGGGAAAGGATGGGAGGGAGGGAAGCTGGGATGAATATTCAATATGTTTATAAAAATAGAAAAATAAAAAAAATAAAAAGGGGGGTCTCTTAAGGGCTGATGGTTCAGGGATTAAAGCCTTTGCCTCACAAGCAAAAGGACATGAGCATAGATTCCCAGTTCCCATGTAAAAATGCCAGGTGGATGCAGGATGTGGGGAGGAGTGGAATGGACTGCTGAGGGAAGGCAAAAATGGGAGGGAGGGGGGAATGGAGAGAAACAGGGGTTAGTATTAAATATGCTTATAAAATTTAAAAAATTAAAAAGGAAAAAATGCCAGGCAGAAATGGCAGTGGTCTGTAATTCTGGCCATGGAAGACAGAGCTTGGAAAACCTCAGAGCAAAGCAATAAGGAGATAGAACAATCAAGGATGATTCCCAGTGTTATCCTTGGGCATCCACAGACACTCATACTCAAGGGCATTCTCTCTCTCTCCCTCCCTCTCTCTCTCCCCCCCCTCACACATACACACACACACACATTAAGCGGGGGAACTGTTAAAAGTCCAATGATTGTCTATATTACAGTAGTTGTTTCTAACTAAACCTTTTTACAATTGGCAGTAGCAGGAATAATCTACTAAAGAGGCAAACAAAGCATGCCAACTTATAAAGATCAAGAAAGTACAAATATCACTTGGAAAATACACATTGGACATTAAATACACATATGAAGGCAGAATCTGGAACATAGGAAGAATCAACTAGAAGTTAACATTCAATTATTTTTACAAATGATTATTATTCTTTCTCTCTTAATACTAGTCACTTTACTTATCTTGGAAAGTAGTTCCTTACAAATTGCCTTATTACATGGAAATCTAACTTGATAATTTAATTTGAGAGGAAATTGTTAAAAATCATATTACTGATAAATTTTACTCCTAAATTTTATATTTTCCTTTTAAATTATTATTAATGATTTAAAATATTAAATCATTTTTCTTGTATTGGCACATAAGCTTCTTTTTGACAGAGTTGAGACTGGTTTTGGTCTCCTTTTGCTTACTGATCATGAATAAATTAATATAATTGCTTTGATTAGTTTCTTACACTCATAAAAATTAGAAATACAAGAATCTAAGAAACAGTTCTAAAAATGTCCTCATCAAATAAAAGTGAATTTCCATGATCTTCCTATTGAAGAGAATGCAACCCCAGACAGCCTGACATGCCGGTGTGATTCATAGGCTCACAGTGCCATCCGGGAGAGCAGTCCTAGAAGAGACCTTTTAAACATTCCACTACATGGCTGGAGAGATGGCTCAGGGGTTAAGACTCTGCCTCTGCAAGCAGAAGGTCCTGAGTTCAGATCCCCATAAAAATGCCAGGTGGAAATGGGAGCAGCCTGCACTTCCCGCCCGGGGGGGGGGGCAAGGCCTGAAAAATCTAGAGTGAAGCTAAAAAGAGGTAGGAGCAATCCAGGGTGATTCCAGAAGTCACCCTTGGTCTTCCACGGGACACACCATGCCCTCTGATACACACACACACACACACACACACACACAGAGAGAGAGAGAGAGAGAGAGAGAGAGAGAGAACACAGAAACAAGCAAGCATAACACAAATAATTGAGGTTGAAAGTGTTGTCTGTGTCGGACAATGGAAAATATCCAAATTTTAAGACATGATGTCTGGGATTCAGAAATTTTCAGCCAGTCTCAGCTTTCCCATAAACCATCTTGAAAATGGTGCAAGATATTTAGAATGCCAGACTCCACCCCATGGTCGTGGACTGTAAGACAAGGATAGTAGCCCATTGAAAAAAGTCAGACAGGCTTCTCTGTATTTGCTACGCCACAGCTTTCTCGCCTCACACACCCACGCCTGCACACTCGTGAATTCCAGGCAGGAAAGGAGTGTGTGGACAGATGCTTAGCATGTATTTTTGGAGCAGCCACTCTTCTCCTCAAAGGCCCCCTGCGGCATAAGCCACAGCTGTCCCCCATGTTTCCAGTTCAGGGACACAACTGTACTGACTCTGTTCTCTGCCTCACCGGCTCCCTCCAGCTTCCTGCTCTTGCATCCTTATCAGCCTCTGCTTCCAGGGGACATAAACAAAAGCACATTCCTACCTCTCACCTCTTTGGCTTCATTCTGATTTACTCACACTTCGAAACTTAGCTCCAGTTTAACTTCCCCGGAACAGCCTTACCGAAGGACCCACTTGATTTAGATGCCACTTTCCTGTGACAAAACTGATTAACTAGACTCTCTTCACCCCAACAGCATTGTCCTTTAAGCATCAGGTCACTGTCCAAGTGCAGATAGACTCAGGTTCAAAGAAAGGAAACAGATGACTTACCACACAGGAGACCTGCTTCAGGAGAGTTACAGATCTGTGACCATGAGGCCGTGATGCCTGGCTTGAGAGAACATAATGATAGACAGTCACCACATATAGCATGATGTGGCCCTGAAAGGCAACAGCCTTCAATTCCCTTCAGTTCTGAGAATACTAACAGGACTCTAGTATATCAGACCACGGGCAGCATGATGGGTCTCAAGGGGGAAACGGCCATTGATTCCACAAGACAAAAAGATGATCCTTATAGATTTGAGGGTAGGGTTTAGATGGAGGATATGCTCTATACCATGTGACCTGTCTACATGCTAGATGTCACTGGCACTGACAAAAGTTGTAATTCAAGGTTGTCTTGGTCTGGGCAGTAGGAAGCAGGCAGACACACAGCTGCAAGGGGAAGGAAGCAAGGGAGTGTAGGCTTTACTAACTCTGTCTCTGAGACAGGTGCAAGGGGCATGGCGTGACTTCTGAGAGAGCCAGATAGAGGGTCTGTGATCCCCAGTGGCAAGTTGTTAATAAGTGCTTATAATACTCAAGATTTGTGAATGACAAAAAGAATAAAAGAGAAATGGAAGAATAATAAACTAGATTTCCCTTGCCAAAGTGGGTTAGAATTTTGCTCCTCATCATCCAACATGCAGCTCCCCATTGTCAAGCTAGTGACTAATTTTGATTTACATATTCACCCCACCCAAAAAAAAAACCCTCTGAAATGAATTTCCACGTCTTAATTCCTAAATGAAACATAAAGGACTTGGTATAATTAAGATAAATGAACTGTTTCAGTAGCAGCAGGAAAAAAAAAAAACTCCCTTAATTAAAAAAAAAAAGTTTATGTATCCACGAACCACCCCTGATTGATCATCTCGGGGACCAAAAGGAAGTTACGTGCTTCTGTGTGAAGTTGTTTAGACCTACAGGAGATACGCACGCAAATTCCAACAATGGAACCAAACCTGGGTCAGAAGTTGAACAGATCCTGTGATGTGCTGCGGGGGATCTGAGCCATGAAGCCTGTTTCAGGAGCTGAAGAGAGCACGGGCTTACACACAACGCAGAGCTTAGTCATGGCTAACGTCTGGTGGAGCAGCAAGGTACACAGAAAGTACATTCAATAGAGCGTTTGAAAGACTTAAAGATTAACATAGCTCAGTGGCAGAGCGCTTGACTAATGTATGCCATACCCTGACTTCCATACCCAGCATTATAAACCATTGAAAATCTCTTGATCTTTTTACTTTAAAGGACAAGGGAAGGCAGAAGCAAATTCATCTTCAGCTGGGATGATCAAGTGAGCTGACTGAAGTGTGCAAGAATGACAGGTGAGTTTTTGTCTCACCGACTCGGAAACTTAAATGAGGAAGAAAGAATACAGGTGATGCACGAATAAATCATCTAAAATCAATACTTAGTATACATCACATTGTGACCTATAAGTTGGACATAAAGTCGATGCACGATCCTGACCAGAACTTTAGATAACACTAAAGAATGAACATTGTCCAAGTGCTCATGTTTGTAGGAGGGTTGAGATACAATATAAAAGGTTTTCTTGGTTCTCAGTTATGGTTAAAAATGATGGGAAGACCCTGCTCCGAGGTGCTTTTTCTCCAGAACTGTCTAAATGACAGTTTGGATGAAGGTATGTCTTCCCGTCTGCGCCTCAGGGGATTTTACATGAGTCTAAAATGAAGAATTGACATTTTACAACTCCAAATGATCTGCTACCACTAAAGTTTGAAATGTTCTAGCTGGAGATGATATGAAAGTTGCCTTAGATCATTATAGTAGCTGAAGCAATCAATTAACTTATAAAGAGAAAAAGTTCATTTGGTTCAGAATTCTGGAGATTCTAGTCTGAGACCCAGTGACCCACTCACACTGGGAGACCAGCAAAAGCAGCCCATCATGGAGGAGTTCAAGTCAGGGTACAGTGTTTGTCCTGTGAGCAAAGGAGGAGGGAGGAAAATATGAAACTAGCGCCCAAAATCCACTTCAAGGTCCTCCCAGCAGACTGGGCTTCCTAGAGCCTCCACCGTCTCATCCTGGGGACCAATCCTTGAACACAAGAATGTCTGAAGGACATTCAATCCAGACCGGATGATAGTGCTTCTAGGGTTGAGAAAGATGGGTGTAAAGGACTGCTTGTCATTTCACTTGCTGGCAAGACAGAGGCCTTAGACAGGCACTACAGGAAAACCTATTAACCTCAAAAGGCGGTTTCTGTGGCACTGCATCTAACCCTTTTGCCAAATGCCAGATGTGAGACCTCTGGAATCACCTCCAGTTTGTTTCTAATAGAGTTAAGAACTGTCCCTACTGCATAGATTTAAAGGAACTAAATATGATAAGCAACTAGTGCATAATAAAAAAAATCAGCTGTTGCCATCTTTGAGGATCCATGTTCAGAAAAGCTTTAAGAAAAAACAAATTTGGCCAAATCTGACAGGCATTTGGTAAATGTACAAAGATCTCTGCTGAATGCTCTTGGAAATTCCAAAACGAAAAAAGTTCCTTCTTTAATGGAGTCCTCAGTCTGATATTGTTGTGAATTTTTCCAGCCGAAAATTATCATACAGCCTATTCAATCCAGCCCTCGCTTAACACACTGATATTTGAAAGTCTAAACAGGTTGCCCAGAACTGTCCAGAAGCCCTAACCCTAACCCTAACCTTAACCCTAACCCTAACCCTAACCCTAAACCCTAACCATAACCCTAACCCTAATCTTTTCTGCTAAAGTAGATCTCACTCAAGGTGAGGACTCAGTCCTAACAACCAGCTCTCTGTATGATGAAATATATTCATATGTAATAAATATGCATGCAAATATATATAAAAATATAAATATATACATGTACACATATAAATATATACATAAAACATAAACACATATATATACATATGTTCATATGTTACATATGTTTATGTTTATATATAAATATATAAACATATAAAAGCATATGTAAGCACATATACAAATACATATGTTCGTTCTATATAAAAGATATAAGACACAGTTTATAAGTAAAAACAACATATAATTAAAAGTTTATTATTATTATTATTATTATGTGTGTTCCATGATAAATGTGTGGAAGTCAGAGACAACTTTGTGAAGTTCATTCTCTGCTCCCATCTTTCTGTGGGGTCCAGAAATTGAACTCCAGTCATTAGGCTTGCACAGAATGTGCCTTTACTCACTGAGTCAACTCACTAACCCAAAACATATACTAAGATTGGTTTCCACAGGATGTATAAATGGAATTTTATTCAGTTCATATATCCATAGCCAACCTATGGCTGCAATTAGCCTATAATTTGACAAATGAAATTTGCATCTTTATCCAGTAACTCTTTTTATTGTAGCAAAGCACATAAAATACAATATTTAGTATCTTAATCACTTTAAGTGTATAATCCATAGTGGTTGTTGCTTATGTATTTTCATGTTGTTGTGTAACGAACCCCCGAGTGTTTTTCATATTGTAAAACTAAAATTATCTTCCCACGAAACCATAGATCTTTATTTTTTCCTCCCCTTCAGCCCCTTGTGAACCACTATTCTAGTTTCTACTTCTGCAAGCTTGACCATTGTAGATATGTGATGTGAATACAAAAATCACAATATGTCACTTTGTGACTGGCACATTATGCTTCATGTAATGTACTCAAGCCCTGTTATGGAGTGCCAAAGGATTTCTTTCCTTTTTTCAGTCTGCACAATGTTCCCTGTATGTATTTGCCACATCCTTTTGTCTACTCAGTTGCTGGTAGAAAGGTTACTTCTATCTCTCGTCTACTGTGACTAATGCTACTGTGAATGAGGGTATACAAAACATTTTACTCAATAGGCCTCCATCAAGGTCTGCAAGTAAGTAATGAGAAACCTGGTTAAGTTCACAGACGTTCTTTCCTGATCTCATCAGAAGGGGAGGGCATATAGTCTAGCAGATAAAAAGTAATCATTTTGCAAATGGGTGATGGACCCCTCCCTCAGTGAGGTTTCCTACTCTTATTACATCTACCCTTGAATGTGCTATTACAACAAGACTCCAGTTTAACAGCTTTTTGTCTCTGGCCAGGGGGTGACATACAGTGCCCAGCAGAATGGAGTGAAGGGAATTGCAGGAGCAGCAAAACTGCAAAAGAAAATCAACAAACCACAATCCAGAACTTCAGAGACTCTATATCAATCACATAGAACTAGGCCAGCCTAATCTCTCCCCATCCTGGAGCTCAGGGACATTTGCGGAAGAGGGGGCGGTAGGATTGTAAGAGCAAAAGGATGGGAGGAGCAATGATTTGCAAGATTCTCAACAATAGTTGGGGCCAAAGCAATCATAATGGGACTTTGCATGCCCTGCGCAATGTCCAGTGCACTGTTGCCCTCATAAAGTCTAGCATCTGTTAAGGGCACCGAGACCCCTGGAGGCAAGGGATTGACAGCCATAGTAGTGATCTTATGCTTAAGGGGAACAAGAGAAAGGGCTTATGGAAATGCCACTGGGTCCTTATATGTCATCGGAGAGGAGGACCCAGTGGAGAGTTAGGCGTACACAATAAAGGACTCTCTGGGACTTGGGGGGGAGGCACTGGGGGAAGGGGAGGGGGAGGAGGGGGGAGGGAGGGAACTGGTAAAAAATTTTAAAATGTATAATTAAATTTTTAATTAAAAAAAAAAACATTTTACTCAAGACCCTACTTTAGGTCCTGAATGTCTACCCAGGAATAGGCCTGCTAGATGTTCTGATAATTCTCAGGTGAAATAATAAAGTTTTATTTTTGTTTTCAGTACTGTTTTGCATAGTGCACCATCTTCTATCCCTACCAACAGAGCACAAATATTTCAATTTCTCCACATCCTCACTCCTTGACAACACTTACTTTCCACATTGTTGATAATATATATTCTAGGAGCATGAAGTGATCCATTAAGTTTTTACCCAAATAACAAAACACCGTAACTGAGTTTGATCTGTGAACTGCTCTTAAGCTATTGTTCTTCTTCACACAGACTATGTGCAAAATACTGAATCTGTGTTTGATTTGGCACAATCAATGTTAAAACCTTGCTCATTCATCAGGGTGAGCAACTGTTGAATAGGATAATAACTTTCCAATATTTCCTCAGATTTTTCCACTCTTCCCACTGTAGCAGTTACTAACACCACATGTGTTTAAATTTAATTTGCATTTTAACACTTTCCTCTGACTCACTTTTCAACCTGAATGAAGCATAAGAAAGTCTTCCCTACAAAGAACCAGACAGTAAATACTTCAGACTTTATTGACCATAATGTCTGTGCTAAAACCACCCAACTCTGCCAGCGTGAAGAAGGTTACCGAGACAACACATGCATACATTTACATGGATATGTTCTGGTAAAACTTTATGTATAACAACAGATGACAGGCAGATCCTACTTTGCCGAACCCTGGCATAGACAATCACCAAAACAAACAAACAAAAAAATCAAGTCTTGTTGCTTTCTAGTTTGTCTTGTATAACTGACTATTACAACCACTATTATTTGGCATTACTAACAGGGGAGTTAGGAAAAAAGATGTATAGTAGCGTGCTGTTTGTTTACTTTCATGTATGTGTGTGCCAGAGCATGTGCACATGTATGTGCATGTGGAGGCCTGTAGGTGATACTGAGAATCATCCTCGATGGCTTTTCCACCTTATTGTTGTGAGCCTGGGTCTCTAATTTAGTCCAGAGCAGCCATTAGAGCTAGTCTGGCCAGCTAATTTGCTCTGGGGTTCTCAGACCCAACCTTCCAGGACTAGAATTACAGGTGGGCTACTATGCCTGCCCAGCAATTTTACCTAGGATCAGGGAATCTAAAATCCAGCCCGTTAGCTTGCATGTCTCCAGCCTTGCTATTCATAGCATTCACACCAGGTAGATTCAAATAGCCGCGATCTCAGTGTCACAGATAATAATAAAGTGGTTACATACTTAAGAAGCAACACATTCTGAATATTTAATACTTTGCTCTATGTAATGAACTGAATTTTAAGTTATTAGGTAATTCAATTTTAAATTTTTATTTATTACTATTGTATGTATGCCATATGTGTGTAGGAGTCTTGTACCCATATGCCAAGACATCAGAGGGCAACTCTGTGGACCCTGTTCTTTCCTTCCACCTTTGCACAGAGTCTTTGGATCAAACTAAGGCTGTCAGACTTACACAGCAAATTCCTTCACCTGCTGAACCATCTTGCAGGCCTTACAATTCATTTTTGTCAATGGTTGAAGTTAAACACTGGCTCATGGTATTCCAAAGAATTACAAACTGGTTCTTAGGACTACTTCTAGTGCTCCAATGGTCCAGGACCACTGGTAGTGCCTGCTATGGTGGCTGGTCCCTAAAATCCCAGCACTCGGGAGGCTGAAGTAGGAACACTGCTCCAGTATTAGACCAGCCTCAGCTGCAGAGTAGACCATGTCCAACAAGAAAGGAAACATAAATGAAAAGAAAGAATGAAACATTCTCTTCTGAAGGAATTCAGAAACGTGGTTTGTTGGTATCTATTCTAAGGTGCTTGCTAAAGAAAAATCAGAACTGGCCTAAATGTAGACAGTGTCTGTGGACCACTCAGCTCTAAGCAGGACCTCTAAACCACTTTCCCACCCCAAGATCGCAAGAACCTGAAGCCGGGCGAGAGTGCAGCCAGGCTTTCTCACAAGTTAATTTCTATGAAAACTTCCTCCCCAAGTTTTGTTTAGGCAACGATAATACTGTTAGACTGACCCTAGAAAATGAAGTTTCTCACCCAACCTGCACCAGCACAGATCACACGGAGTTAATAACTATTCATGTGTTTGTATTATGAATCATATTTCATCTACGTGACTTTGTGTACTCTTTAGAAGTTTCTAAAACCACAACATTTTCCAGTTTGAGACCGGGGAACTTGCTAGAGAGTAAGACACACATGTGATGGTGTCTTTGAGCAGAATGAAGGATCTAGATTTCTCTTCTCCTGGCACATTCTGCAAAACCCTGGGCAACTGATTTCATTTATTTAAGTCTCAATTTTCACCCCTCAGCACACTGAGGGTGGCAGCGACATTTGGTACTCTTCAAATTTGTGAGGACGGATGTTGCCACAGTGATTTAAGAACATGGGCCAACCAGGTGCTGGAAATGCAGGTCATTTGTCATCTAGACATGAGTTTCAAGCTTTGAAGACTGTAATTTCATGATGCTGACATAAACACATGAAGCTTTGAAAAATGTACTGAGATCGTCAAGGCAAATTCAAACAGCCGGTTGGGATTGACTTCTCAATTTTTATCTGCATGTTTCCTTTAGCCATGTTCACCTTCTCTCCTCTACATTACAGATAACATAAAGATCAGGCCTCATTTATTCAGACATGCTTTCCTGTAGATATGGGACGCACAGTCTATGGCAATAACACCATCTCTGTTTTCCCTTTCTGTACCTTTTTTTCCTACTCTATGTTTCCTGTTCTCTCTTTTTTTTTTTTTGATTGCTTATATTTTACTCTTGCTTACCTTATTAGATTATTGAACACAACAGCCCTGTGTAGACCTTGAATCTGAGATAATAAAGTTACATGAGAATGCATATGGGGGCTGGGGAGATGACTCGGGGGTTAAAAGCTTTTACCTCCAAAGCAAAGGGATCTGAATTCAGTGGCAGCGTGTAACTCCAACCTTGGAAAACAGAGCTCGAGAAGCCCTCTTGTACACACACACACACACACACACACACACACACACACACACTGAATGGGAAGCAACTCAGATTCACATGACCCTTGGGTCCACATCCAGTGTATCATTCTTCTTCTGCTTCAACTCTCTGTCTGACCTTACATTAAGTGCCCATCACCAAAATGCAACAATGATGTCGCTCTTTGCTAGTTAAATGGAAAAGATGACACAGAGGTGTGTAAAAGCACAGGTTATGTATGATGGATTTCATTCTACATACCTGTAGAGGTCCCAGTGGTTCATGCTCTTGTCTCACGAGAATCCCGACCCATCAAATGGTACTTCCAGTGACTAACCTACTTCCCTGTTGTGAAAACACAGTACGCATAACATAGGAGACCTAATTATTTATTTTACAAATACTGGATGTAAAAATAAATTTATGACAACATGCTACATTGAGAAAAGGATTTTGAATTATTAGTAAAAGACCCTAATTATACTGGAAAGCCTTTGTAAATGCTAACCTCGCTAAGGAGAAAAGCTGTGAAAAAGTTACCCAACCCAAGGTTTCATTTGCCCCTTGTATTTATATATATGAAAGGAAAAACACATGCCTGTATATCTGTGCTCTCCACCACCCTAATGATGTAAACCCAAAGCACCAAGCTCAAGGCTACAGGTTTCAGAGGTGACTCACCACGCCTAGCAATCCTTCCTGGAAAGGCTTAGCAGGCCTATTTTGGGCTGGTCTCCACACATGGCAAGTCTGCAGAATCCCAGGTGTTCTCCTGAGTGTAGAGCGAGAGCGGGAGGATTGCCCTGAGAAGCAAGAACATGCTCATTAAAGCAGGGAGACAAGTTGAAAGGAAGTTCAGCATTACTCCTTGTGGTGACCCCTTTGCTTGTTAGAGAGGGGATCGGATGTCCCAGTATATCTGGGTTTAATGAGCTGCAGTTCACTGGGGACTCAAAGAGGGCCAAAAAGAGCTTGGTTGATGCGCAAGAACAGCACACTGTTTATTTCATGGATACTGCACTGTTTAAACAATGTAAAAGTTTTTTTCTTTTCTTTTCTAAGACTCTGTACCTTGGATATCTAAAATAACATACATCAGTACAAAGCATTTAGAAGTAAGGGGAAATGGACTACCAAATTGGATGGATTGATAATTGTCTCATGGGAACCCCCTAATCTTTTAAAAGAAATATTGGGGAAAACTAGCAGACATTCATTTCTCTAGTGAGCATGGAATGAAAGTAGAGCCACTGTTTTGACTCTGCAAATATGAAGTGGTTAATCAGGTGAAAAAAATCTCTGAATAGACCAGGGCATTAGGGCATCATTTGATTGCTTTAATCTGTCCAATACCTGAGAACATTTTTTTTGCGTGGTGTATTTCAATGAAATGGAGAATACACACATTTGTTGTTGACCTCATATGTGTACAACCGTATTTAACAAAATTGTGAGTGTCAAAGTGATCATCTTTACACAGCCAAAGAACAGAATTTTATACACCAGACAAAGGTTCGGTGTCTGCACAGGCAATGCTGTCACGGCAGCAGCAAAGCTCGCAGGAAACAGGGAAATACACATCGCAAGCTAAGCACTAACTTGACAGTGGCAGGGGAAAAAAATTTTTATTTTTTTTCTCTCTGGCCTTTTCATCACTCAAAAGTGGATTTCTTTTTTATCTGCCAATACTCTAGAAATAAGTTCAAAAGTAGTAGAAGTATATGAAAAAAAATTTATTACCTTTATTGAGATAAAACAACTGCAAAGGAAAATCCTGCTTGCTAGGTCAACATCTTAAATGTCCTCTTAGAAAGTCAACTACTTCATGGCATAAATTTCTTTTCTTCTGTGAAAATGAAAACTATGAACCAGGGATCTTCAGCCTACATGCTTAACTTCCTCTTAAGTGTCATTATTGTATTACTGTGTAAGCCGGACCTTTCCATGCATTTTTCTTCCTCAATTGACAAACTAACATCATGATCCCATTCTCCCTCCTCATCACACTCTGGAAGGTCACATAAAACTACCCTCGTGTGGTGCAATGCAGTTATCATATAAAGCAAAGTTATATGTTAACGTAGCTTCACCAAAAGTGGCATGTTCTGTGAATAAATGAAATATAGCTACATGCTCTGTGCATCACTGAGCTTATTGCATGGTCAGGGGAAGAAGCTGATCCAGCAACAAATGTATGTGTCGACCATTTTCCATTGACCAAATACTTCATGTAAGCAGCCAGTGCTACAAGATCTATTTTAAAATGGAAAAACTGAGACTCATGGAAGCCATGCACTTGTCTAAATCCATGCACAGTCCGAGGTGGGAGAGACTATGACTTGTGTACCCAGTAGTGTTTGGCTCCACAGCCCTCAAACTGTAATTGACTGCTTTACAAACTCCAGCCTCCTTCGTCACGCAACCCAAGGCTTTGAAAATGCTGCATAAAGCTCGATCTCAAAACGTAACTGGGAGGACAGTGGCTGAGATCAACATCAATTTCTGGGATTTTATTCTATTTGTAAGTTTCCATGGAAACACATGCCTTTTAGCCATTTCTGCATGTGTGTATTTTACATGTATGTGCATACATGTGTTTGTGGGTACATGTGTGTACGTGTATGTGGAAGCGCTATATCAGGTGTCTTCTTTGATCACTTTCTACTTTTATTACTAAGGTATGGTTTCTCAATTAAACCCTGAGCGCACCAGTTGGCTAGGTGACCTACACAGCTTGCACCACGGAGTCCCTGTCTGTACTGGGCTTACATGTGGCCACCACAAGTACCTGGCATTTATGTGGGTTCTGGCATTGCAACTCTGATCATCAAGCTTATAAAGCAAATTCCATATTCACTGAGCCATTTCCCTACCTGTGAACTGGCAGGTTGGCAATATAAAAACATTGTGTCTCCTGCTTGGTAAATTATGTGAATCTAATAAGGGAAATGTGTTTTCATAGGAGATAAACGAATGCTTCAGACAAACATCCAGAAAAATATTTATGTAAGTATGTATTTGCTACTTACACAGGAGACACAGGCTGGAGAGATGGCTCAGGGGCTAAGCCGTTGCCTCATAAACTAAAAGATCTGAGTCTGGATCCTAGATCTTATTTAAAAAGCTAGGCAGAGATGATGGTGGTCCGTAATTATGGCCCTGGAAGGCAGAGCCTGGAAAACTCAAAATTAGGATAATTCCTAATGTCCCCCTTGGGCCTCCTCAGGCACATATAGCGCCCTCTTCTACCACACATACATACCCATACCTGCACACAGCCCCTCCCCCAAAAGGAGGAATGTAACCACACATCATTTGGTCTTTTTTCAAATCAATAGAATTTTTTAGATATTTTTTCACCTCTTCCACACAGAAAAAAAAATGATCCAAGAAAATTACATTAGAAATAATCCTTGTGGGAGAAGAAAAATGAAGAAGCTGTTCACTGCTTCCTTGCTACTTATTTTTATTTGAAATAAGTATTTTAATTTTGGTGTATTTTCCTTAAGTGATTTTGAAGAGAAATAAATCTGATATTTAGAAAAATAGAAACAAATATATTCAAATATATTCTAAATAAAGGGAGGAACAATACATGATGATCAATTTTTAATATTGATTTTCTTAATGGAAGACTATACCTTATAGTTATTGAACATGGTTAGAAAATTAGAATTTTAGGCACTGGAGAGATGACTCAGGGGTTATGCCTCTGTGTCAAAAGTAGAACCTGAATTTGGATCCCAGATGTCACATAAAAAAACATACTTTTTCCCAAAATAAAACTACATTCAAATGTTAGAACTGAGCTGGTCCACTTGGAACCCATACTATACTAGAAGTAGCAGGAATGTGACACTTCCTGACAAGTTGCTGATCAGAGAGGTCTCAAAGGCCCCCAAACATTATAGGCTTTTGCCATTGCTCTTGGCTGCCCTCCAAAAAACTGACAATAAGACACTGTTACTAAAGATGTAAGATATGGATCACAGGACATGGGCAAAATGTACCAACTGGAACTGGCTTCAGAGATTATTCCTTGCTGGATAGCAAGGTACTTAACAGTACCAAGGAATACTGTAGAAGCTGCTGGAAAAGAAAAATAATTTAAGGCCTCATCAACCTGTGAGATTTGCAGGTTACAATGAAAATCACCATGGCAACAGGTGATCACCAGTACAATAGTAGCATGAGTATCAAGGAGACAACCAACAACTTTCTGATTGGTCTCAAGGCCCCGTTTGTCAGAATGGAACACATTCCTGTTACTGTTAACTAGAACAAAAAACTATAAAAGGGAAGGAAATAGATCACTCGGGAAGGACTGACTATGAACCTATAGATAGGAAGACAGTACACCAAAGTGCTCTGTAAATACCTGTTCTTACACCCACAGATTGGAAGAGCACTCAGCACTCAATCTAGAAGCCTTCTTCCATAACAGAGAGATCTCAACACCAGACAGGACACAGCCTAGTACAGTTGAAAAGCTGTAGAACAGACAATAGTCCACCAGAATGCAGAGTACCAGTGACCCTGCAATGCTCACCTGTAGTCAAGTAAACCAAATCTCTCTCCATCCTAAGGCTCAGGAAACCTTGTACAAGAGAGGACAGTAAGATTATAAGAGCCTAAAGATGGAAAGTTCTACTGCTGGACAAGACATTCCACTCAAAGCAGGGCTGCAGCATCCAGGAACCCACTGCAATGGGATATACCAACATGCCCCCATAGACTATCGAGGATCTCAAGAGAAATGGTTACATACAGTGGAAACCTTAGGGGCTAGGGCTAGACAGATGAAAGGGAACACCCTTATCAATGGATCTGCCCAAGGAAGGTTCACTTGGTCTGCCACAGAGGCCTGAACCCCTACTAGAGCAGATGATCCAGAGAGAATGCTGGGGTCCATAGAAGCAGACAGACAAGAGGTGGGAGGGAGTGGGATGGATTAATGAAAGGAGGGGAGGGAGGAACAAAAGGCAAGAGGGTAGGAGGAAGGGCAGGAATAATTACTCAATATGCTTATAAAGCTAGGAAAAATTTTAAAAATTGAATTTAAAAAAGAATTTTTAAAATACGTAATAATATAAGTTGCTAAATTCTTCAGCTAGATTAAGGAAATACGTTTCCCCAATATAAAATTATGTTCAAATGTTTGAACTTCCTGGAACAGGCTCATTCAGTTTTTGCTTCTTTGAAATAAGCATATCTTTCTTCAATGATAGACATTATTCACCATGGGTTCAGCTCACTTTGAAACTGCTGGCAGAATACACAATGAAGAGCTATTTAAACATGAGGGAAGTGGCCAAATAAATGAGAAGCAGCCCATTTACATAGGAGAGGAATCTTTCTTAATGTAAACGAGTGCTTACTAAAAAGCACTTACCTCTGTCATCAGTGCTTCACCCCCAGGAGGTACTATTTTCCCAGTGTTGTGCAGGAACACAAAAAAAGCTCAGTTATTCTTTCTAGAGAAACCCGCTATGCTTAATTTCCATTCATTCTGTTATTTTGCCAAACCTCTGAAACATACAGAACATGTTTATATTCCATATAAAGCTGACTCCACATACAACTAGGCTCAGAAACAAAACTATTTTCCAGCCCGTCAGATAGTTTCCTCTTTTAATATAAATTAAGAGTAGCAGTAGATCAATGAATTCACATGTGTTAAGTCTCCCTGCCCTATGTATAAGACTCTTACTTTCAGGCAAAAAGATGTGCTAAAGTTTGCACTTGATATCTTCTAACTAAAGATACGTTAAAAGGTACAGAGGTTTTATTAGGGAGATGCTCTGCTGTTAAAGCGCCTGCCATGCAACTTGAGGACCCAGGTTTGATCCCCAGATGAAAACTGAACACAAGACTGAAGCATCTGCAATCCTACCACCACTACAGGAGGTAGAGACCTAGGAATCTCCACCAGTCACCCAGTACATGCAGCAGCAGTGAAGGGACTTGGTCTCAAGCAAGGTGGAAAGGAAGGAACCATACCCAAAAGTTGTCATCTGACTTGCACATGTACCTTGGCACATGTATACCTGTACTTACTACTTACACACACACACACACACACACACACACACACACACACAGAGAGAGAGAGAGTTATAGAGGTTTTTTTTTCAATAGTCTCATTTTTATTACTGGATTCAAACTTGACCTGTAATGGAAAAGAGAGAGAAAGGGGGAGAGAGAGAGAAGGGAGGGAGGCAGGGAGAGAGGAAGGAGGAAAGAAGGAAGGAAGGAAGGAAGGAAGGAAGGAAGGAAGGAAGGAAGGAAGGAAGGAAGGAAGGAAGGAAGGAAGGAAGGAAGGAAGAAGGAAGGAAGGAAGGAAGGATGGATTACATGACACTGTTAATGTTTAACTGATCCTGTAACTGCCCAGGTACCTATAAGTGACACCTGATGACTAACAAGGGCGCTATCCAGCCTGAAATTCTCACCATCCCAGGGCTGTTTAAAGCTCTGGAACTCCCATGTACACAGGTGAACACCCACATCAACACACACACACACACACACACACACACACACATACATGCACACACGCACACACTCACGCACAGATACACTCACACATTTATGTGCAAAAACACCTGTGACACAGACACCACCCCCCAGAGTGCTGGGTGTAATGACTCTAAGACACTGGAGACCAGCGTCCTTCTTAGGAGCCCAGGTCTGAAGCCATCTTTGGCCCTGCTGTGTGAGTAATCACTGGTTGACTACCTCAATTCTGCTACTGACTCCCACCAAGGAGGTATGTCCCTAAACCTTAGATCTAAGTCTCCCTCCCAGAATGCAGTTCATAATTGTCCCAAGTCCTCATTGTGGCTTTCAAGGCCTGCACCTGAATTGTAGGTCTTGCCGCTCCAGAGTCTCCTGGGCAGAGGCACAAACATGGGTCGTCACTGCAGGTGCTCGAGGCTCAACAAATGGGAAAACTGAGAATCATTGGTGCAATCTTGATCCCTCCATCCATCACACAAAGATAAACCAATGTTAAACCTGGGGTAAACCTTCCCCTTATTTTCTTCATGAAACAAGTTAAAACTTCTAACAAGTAGAACATATGTTTCAATATTCCCATTACTTCTCTTTCACTCTAGCTTATTCAGGAGATTTCAATGCTGCCATGTGTTGTTTTATGCATTTTAATTAATGTTTTAACTGCTGTACTTTTATCTGGAGGCAATCTTATAAAAAATCTCAAACAAATAAAAAACAGTGTTACCATAGCAGTTCCCCCTTCAGCTCTGCCAGCTGCACTGGCGGCATCATGGAGGCTGGCACAGGCCCAGAGCCTCCTGGGAATATCTATTGTGACTCAGGGACAAACAAACAACTTAAAGGATGGAGAAGGCTGAAGTCCTCCAACTAGCGAGCATCCCTTCATATCCATGAGGCACTGTCACGGAATCTCTGTGTAAGAGTCTCAGCGGCACAAACATGTACCAAGTAGAAAAAGGGTGGGGAGAAAGAGGAGGGCTGGAAGGAAAGTTCGGGATAAAGCACAACTTACAGCAGAAGAGACAGATTTACTTTTTTTAAAAAAAGTGGAGATCTAGAGTTAAAAATGCTGAGTACCGGGGGCTGGAGAGGTAGCTCAGGGGTTAAGCCTCCGCCTTGCAAGCGGAAGGTCCCGAGTTCGGATCCCAGATCCCACGTATAGACGCCAGACGGAAGCGGGGGCGGCCTGCGCTTCTGGCCCTGGTAGGGCGGAGCCTGTGAATCCCAGGAGAGAAGGAGGTGGAGGCGTCCATGGTGGTTCGCGAATTCGTCCGTGGTTCTACACACACATACACACACACACAGACACACGCGCGTGCTCACATACACACAGTTGAATAAATAATAATAAAAAATTAAAAAAAAAATGCTGAGTACCAAGACAGGACTGCTGCATCCAGGAACTCACTGCAGTGAGACTTGTCCTTCCCTGCATAATGACTGACATGCAACATGGCCTCCTTAGACTATTGAGGACCTCAAGAGAGATAAGAACATACAGTGGAAACCTTGGGATCTAAAGCTGGATGAATGAAGGAAATGCTGCTATCAGTGGAGTGGCCCCAAAAGAGGCAATTTGGTATGCCACAGAGGCCTGAACCCCCACAAGAGGAGACAGGCCAGAGCAAACCCTGGGGTCCATAGAAGCAGGAGGATGAGAGGGATTGATGAAGGGAAGGAAAGGGACAGGAGGGAGGGGGGATAGAGGGCAACAGGGATGAGTACTCGATATGCTTATAAAAGTAGAAAAATTAAAAATTAATAATAAGAAAAAAATGCTGACTATTCACTGCCCGGGACTGCTTGGCTGTTAGTTACACCCGCCTGCGTGCTCGGCCGTGCAACTACAAGCAGCCTCTTTGTTGCAGTGCTGCGGTTCCTGCGGTGAGCGCGCCTCTTTTTTAGAAAGTTTTTAATAATTTCATTTTATGGCTACTTTTCTTTTCCTCCCAAATATACTGAGGCTTACACAATAATAGGAAAACGAGGAAATGAAAGTATTTGTGTTCAAAGGTCAATCTCCCTGGTTAGTAGTGGCTGGGCCTGAATTTGGCATCCTTGTAGAAATAAAGGAATCTTTATTTATGCTAAGATCTGGGGCCTCAGACTTGATCTTTAAAAATGTAAGTATGATCAAAGAAGGTCAGCCAAAGTATCTTTAGGGACTGATATGCTGACGTCCACAGGTAAGGAGAGACAGTGAGAAAAGAATTTTTATCCTGCCCTCTGTCCTCCAGAGCTGGGCCCCTGCTCTTGCACCTTCCTCCGTGGTCAGCAGGAGAGGCCTCTGCAGGGTGAACTGTGAGGGAATTCAGGGAAGCTCCCAAGGGAGGACTGAGGAGGTGGGATGTGGGGGTGATGCAGCCTCGGGGGTGAGGGCTGTCTGTAAGGCCACGCTTGTAGGCCCACGGTAGCCACCATTCAGCTGGAGCCACACAATGGGTGGTGGAGTCTGCTGCTAACTTGTTAAAATGCACTGTTTGTAACCACTGAGATAAATATTTACTTCCCTTAACCTTTACTTGTGCTAAATGATTTCACTCAAGAGATGGGGGAAATTCTGCTTCACAGAGTTCTCCTGAAATGTTCTACTGCGTGCTGGACCGGTCAGCATTTTCCAGAGGAAAGTCAACAAAACAGCGAGGGTCGCCCACAAACTCTCCACACAAGGGGCATCTCAGTGGTTAGAACGCGATTGGCTCTGAAATCTCTGCCACTCTGAGTGTCTGTGAAAAGCCAGGGGGCACATCCCGAATTCTGTAAAATGGTCTGAAGCCAGAGTCCAGCATTTGAGAGAGGTGAGATCCTGAGAAACTCCAAAGCAGTATTAATTACGTGTGAAGAGCAATTAACGAAAATGACTACATTGAAATATCTTCAAAGACTTGGCAATGATCCATTCCAAGTTTCCTTCCAAATCCAAAAGATGAGCTTGTGTTTCGTGCATGGTGTCTGCGGTCTAGACTCCAGTTTGAACTTGTGTGGGAGCAACAGGTAAAGGGAGTCAAATACACAAAGGAAAACGACGCTGGGAAAATTTCAGAGCCTCAGATGTTTCCTTACAAGTGTTTACAGCTAAGAATTCTCCCCTACCTATTTACCAGGCAGTTTTGAGAAAATGTGAAGACAGCACTTCTTTTTATGCCCGTTCTTCTAAAATCTTGGTATTCAAAGCGTCAGCCCCCAGACCAGTGGTTTTGGTGCCAACTGTATTAGAAGCTAGCTGAATGTCGGGATTGGCCCAGACCTCGTCGGTTAGAAATTCCATTTTAACAAGCCCTCTGGGAAATTCACGGCCTGTGCTGCTTGGGAGCACCATTCTAAAACGTCGCTCGCCAGCTTCTCAGAACGGGTAGATAATTTTTAAAATTTTTACAATCATCCAAGTTAAACCAAAACAGTTTCTAACATTCCGAAACCTGGGACTGGGGAAATGGTTCAGTCAGAAAGGTGCTCGCCGTCCACCGAGCAGGAGGCCTAAATTCAATCCCCAGGACCCACTGAAAAAGGAAGCTTGTGCTAGCATGCCATGGCTGGGGAGGCAGAGCAGGGCATCCCTGGATTTGCCAGTCAACCAGTCTCGCTGAATCAGTGAGCTGCAGGGGCAGTTAGAGATCTTGTCTCAAAAAATTAAGTGTGGCTAGAGAGATGGCTCAGGGGTTAAAAGCTTTGCCTTGAAAGCAAAAGGACCTGAATTCAGATCTGATCTCACATAAAAATGCCAGGAAGATCGTGGAAGGCTGTGGAGCCTGGAAAATTCCAGAGCAAAGCAATAGAGAGATAGAACAGTCCAGGCTGATTCCTGATGTCACTCTCGGGCCTCCACAGGCAAATAGACTGAAGTGCCCTCTTGTACACACACACACACACACACACACACACACACACACACACGCACACGCATGCACAATAAAGTAAAAGAAAAATTAGAGGGACTTCACTAGACCTCACCTCCTGTTTCCCTGGCAACATGGAACTGTATCTCTACCCTTAAGTCCTATGGGTCACTCACCTGAGCAGGATTCCCACATCCCAGGAAATCTGACCCACCTGGGGCATGTCATCCCCAAAGCCCCCCTCCCTTCCTCTCAGCAGGACATAAGTAGAAACCGGAAGAACTTCCAAGATGGAGTTCATGAGCCGGTCTTCCCCACCTAGCAAGTTTTCTGCTGTGTGCCTGTGCAAACTTCTAAAATTGAAACTTGCTCTCGCTGATATTCATAACTCTTTACTGTTTTCAGACAGATCTTCTTCACCTCGCCATGACTCTGACATCTACGTACACCCTTCGGGTGCAATGAGGAGGATTCCCAGTCACCATAATTCTGACATCTACGTACACCCTTCGGGTGCAATAAAGAGGATTCCCAGTCTAGTTCCTACTATATTCTGCTTTCAAAATAAACATAAAGATTTTCAACTTTTTCCCTCTAAAAAATTCTTTACTTCACAGATAAAATATACCCCTAGACCCATCAAGAAAAAAACTGAGAAACCGGACGATGATGACAACCACACACACATGAACACATGCATAACACACACACACACACACACACACACACACACAAACACATGCATAACACACACATGAACACATACATAACACATACACACACATACATAACACACCTGCATCACACACATAACACACATGAACACATGCATAACACACACATGAACACATACATAACACACACGAACACATACATAACACACATGAACACATACATAACACACATGAATACATACATAACACACATGAACACATACATAACACACGAACACATGCACAACACACACATGAACACATACATAACACACATGCAAACACATAACACACACATACATAACACACACATGAACACTGCATAACACACACATGAACACATGCATAACACACACATGAACACACATAACACACACATGAACACATACATAACACACACACGCAAACACATACATAACACACATACATAACACACACATGAACACATGCATAACACACACATGAACACACATAACACACACATGAACACATGCATAACACACATGCAAACACATACGTAACACACACACATGAACACATACATAACACACACATGAACACACACATGAACACATACATAACACACACATACATAACATACACACACGAACATACACACATGAACACATACATAACACACACACAAGTTCTGAGACCGTTTTATATTTAGATCAATTCAGTACAAGTATAGCAAAGTTTTAGCGTGAACTTAAATAAATATACTCTAGAAATGTTTCGTGTCATGGAGATTCAATAATGTAGCGCCATTTCGCAGCTACTCAGCATGGTGCCAACAAACTCCTTACCATGCACTTTAGGTGAACAAGAGTTTTTTTCCTGGCTTATGATTGTGCACTTACAGCTCTTAGATCAATTTGGCAGGACGGCTCATTCCGACCAAGAAACAAAGCAACTGACCACACCATACCCATGGAACTGCAGAGAGAGGATGAAGTTTACTTGCTAGACAGCAGTACTGCCTAAGTATAGCGAAGGACGCCCCCTCCTGAACTGGCTGCCTCTCTCTTACCCACCTGCCCAGAGAATAGTCCCACATACTATAGGCTGGGCCGTCCCCAATATTAGGCAATCCCTTGCAGGCTTGCTCAGGACTTAACTCAGCTACTAATTCTTTGAGCATTCCCAGAGCTCAAGCCTTCAAGTTTCAAGTTGACACCTGCAGCCAACTGTGACACCCCACACGTCTATAATCAGAAGAGCAATTCTTGCTACAAACACAAGATCAATGCTTTGTTTTGTCAGATATATTTTTAATGATCTTTAAATGATTTGGGGTAATTATTTCATCCTCACTTTTCAAATCATTGGCGTCTCAAATGCATATATTTCCCAGAACTTATAATTACAGAGAGATGCTGGAAGTCTCCGGAAAACTACAAAATGCTGTGTTTAGAACAAGAGTAACCACTGCTGGATTGCGATTGTCTTCCTGAAAATACAAAGTGAGGCTGAGTGTGAGGGGAACAGCCTGCTGGGGACAGATCTGCCTTGTTTTCAGAAATAATGCGTGGCCAAAGCTGCCCCCTCAGCCCTGAGAATAACATGCTTTCTCCGCACAGTGGGATATCAGTTATCTGTGGAGGACACCAAGGCACATGGATTCCTTACACTTACGCGTCTTCCTTTCAAGTTAATTAGTTGAAGAAAAGAAAAAAAGATTCATTGGATAATATTGGTCTGAGGGCAAAAGAACTTGGTTTATTGACTTCTTATTCCCATTTTTGCTGAATTTCTCCAGTGTTTTCCAATGAATAACTGTTTTTGAAATAATTTATAAAAAACCTTTGCTTTGAAAAGAACAACAACAATCCCTTGCTTTGATATCTTGGTACAAGTGCAAAATAATTGCATATGAAGACAAAGCACAGCTCAGGTGTTTGTTTTTGTCCACACTGTATAAAATCCGATCATTTGATTCTAGAGATGCTTAATGCTTGTAGAAAAACTACCTCAAGGAGTTGATGTCATTAAGTAGCTACCTAAATGTTAACCACTAGAAGCTTAAAAAAAAATCAGGCGCTAGAGAGATAACTCAGAGTTAAAGCAAAGGAACCTGAATTCATCCCCAATCACAAGTGAAATGCTGGGTGGAATTAGCAGGAGCTTGTAATTCCAGCCCTTTCAGAGCCTGGGAAACCCCAGAACAAAGCAATAAGGGAGGTAGAGCAATCCGTGATGATTACTGATACCATCCTTGGGGCTCTGCAGGTTCAAACACTCAAAGTGACCTCTTGTATATGCCCCCACACACATACGCACATTGTAATGTAAAAACAAATGCTCAGCACACATATAAAGACAATCAACTTAGGGGCTGGTGAGATGGCGGAGGTTAGGCCTTTGCCTCAAGCATTAAGGACAGGAGTTCATTCACCACAGGGCCGAAATGGCGGTGGCCTGCCCTTCCGGCCCTGGAAAGCAGAGCCTTGGAAACCCCAGAGCAAAGCAGTAAGGAGGTAGAGCAATCCAGGATTCCTGATGTCACCCTTGTGCCCCCCAGGTACATAGTACCTCTGCTACACACACACACAGTATACATATCTCTCTCTCTCAAAATCCATAATACACTGCTTCTCTTTATGACTACAAATTCCAAAGGAGATGAGCACACCACGAAGTGACATTAGTGTAAAATAGGACTCTCCAAAAAAGCAAACAGCTTTTACTCCAAAAGTCTTTAATCACTTGCTGTTTCCTACTGAATAAATTCTAGATTCTTAAATTTGGTGTAAAACTTCATATGACCTTGTCTCAAACCTCCTCTCTTAACGCCTACCACTCACCATCTGTTCTGTTCTTGGCTCCAAGCAAATGAAACCATTAGCTGGTTAAATACTTGATGCCATTCCACACTTTCCTTCCCAGCTTATGTCTTCTCTCTCCCTCACACTACTAGGACTGCCTCATTTCCTACCATTACCTCAAACTGTCCGGGGGCGGGGGCAGTGCTGGGGAGAAGGAAGCTAATTGCTGTGAAAAACACTTCCCACCTTATTAGTGAAGGATTCTTAGCTATCTTTGCCTTGGTGGCCACTGTTGTCAGGTTTGCTTCATTTCTGAGTCACACAGTGGTTGCTGCCACTGCACTAGATATCATATCCTCACACATCTCTCCAAAGGAAGAGGATGGAAGAGCTCGTCATACACTTTTTCGTAAGGGAAGGAAATCTATTTGCACACACCATCAAGAGTCCTTTGCTAAGCCGCCAACTGGAAAGAGCTGTGCACATCCATCCTCTAGCTTCAAAAGAGATGCAAAATGCAAAACTTTGAAAAAGAGTCTCTACATTGTCCCAGAGCTGGGCCCAGCTGGGCCGATCTTGAGACTGTCTCCAGTGCCTGACTCCAACGGCTCTGACTCCGGACAGGTCTGCCCCGCACCGTGTCCTGTCTCTTCCATGTGCTTTATACTACAGCTGTCTCTCTATTTGCCTAATTTCCTCCACCAGAATGCACCCACCCTGGCTCATCTTTAATTCTCCCTGTGCCCCAGCACGCCTGTTGACCCTTGGAAAGTTTTGCATAAACATTTCCTGAAGTAGAAGTTTCACTAATGTGACACGCAGTTAGATGATTCATTTTAACTATGCAGGAGGTTGGGAACAGAAACAAAGGAAGCTTAGGGATTTCACCATATTAGCAATCATGAAGCAAGTCTGAGGCAGGAGAATCACAAGAAGGGAAGGCTAGCCTGGGCTACAGGGTGAGATCCTATCCCAATTCCTCCCTTAAATACATTCCTCTCTTCAATATTGGAACTACATGAGTACAAAAAAGAAACGGAATGAGGAAATAAACAAAGGGAAGCTGAGTTCTATCCCCTATACACATACGCGCACACATCATCCTGACAAGACGGGGCCATTTGCTACCAGAGGAAAAAGTGAGGTTCCCAAAGACCCACCCTAAAGTGATTCTAGTCTCAAACCAGTCTAGAGCAAAAGCATTCAGGCTGCCAACTAGGCCTAGAGAAGCACTCAGCTAGACCCCGGTTCTGGAGAATTCAATGGTGCAGAGATGTGCTGTTTATGGACTTTATTTATTTTGTATGTGTATGGGGATGGGTGTGTGTGTGTGTGTGTGTCAGATGGCACTGTATGTCCCTGTGGAGGCTCAAGGGTGCCTTCATCCTGGATTGCTTCTACCTCCTTCTTGCTTCACTCTGAGTCCCAGGCTCTGCCCATCAGGGCCTGAAGTACAGGCTGCGGCCTTTTCCACCTGGCGTTTTTTATGTGGGACTTGGGATCCAAACTTGGGACCTTAGGGGTCTTAACCCCTAAGTCATCTCTCCAACCCCTATCTATGGATTTTAAACCTTCTCTCTTTGCATCTATCTCACTCTTGGAATTTTGGGCACTCACTGTCCAACTAGTCCACATGAATATGTCCTTCCTACATCCTTCCCCCTCCCGGGAGGTTATGACACCATCAGCATCTCCCCAAACCACTGCTACCGAGAAAAGTCCACCAGTCAACCTCAGTCCAGCTTGGAATTCCATCCCACTCCAAAGACTGGCCAAATCTAGACCTATCTAGTTAAGGACCACCGATGTTCTGCATTCAGCTCTGTTGGCAAAATTCTGGATGTATTCTGAGTTTCTCAAGCCAAACAAAGACCAAAGCCCAAGAAGGATTTGCAGAATATCCTAACCCTCACCCCAACTGGGTTTAATTAAATGCTATTTATTTTTCTACCACAGAATCATAGGATAGGATTGAATCAGTTTTTCCTAAAAACTAAAGCGACTTACCTCCAACCAAGAGGCAGAAGAGACACACCAAAAAATCTGACTCAATAGTTGTTTTTATTTGTCCTGCTTTTTTTTTTAACCGAAGAGTCCCCACACTGATGCTATGGCAACACGCACAAGCAAAACAATCCAGCCAGTGTAGGGAAAGAAAAGCCGAGTTCATACATTTTGTATTTTATTCTAAAGGTCAGGTTAATCGAAAACAGTTGTTTCTTTGGACAGAGCAGGTATTTTGCTGATGTGGTTAATAAAGTCAGTTAAATTGACAAGCAGCTGCTTTGTACTTGAAGGAGCAGGTTATTTGAAAAGTACCTTGATTTTGATGCACCTTGGGGACAGTTTATGTAAGTCATGGAGGAACCTTGAAGAGTGGGGGTGAAGTGGGGTGGGTGGCCATCCTGGCAGAGGGACGGGAGGCCTGCTCTCATGGAGCCAGCACAGGACATCTCTTTAGCCTTGGTGATGCCAGGCAGGCATGGCCAAGTGTCTAGATCCAGGGAGGCCTGCACAGCCGCTGCCTGGTACAGCCCCTGCTGACAAGGCAGGTCAGGACACAGAGGGACCATGAAGGTAAAAGCCCCAGAGAAGCTTCCACATGGCAGAGCTACCACACTAAGCTAATGGTTAGCAGCCGCCAAAAGGATGCAGCCAGCAGGAGTGAGAGGGGGACGAAAACTTATCCTTTAAAGCTCCATAGAAGATCTGCAAACCAATCCAGATATTTGCAAACAACAGTATTACTCTTTGCAGTTCAACATTTCTTTCTGAAACTATCAACATTTCATCTTCCCACTTAGATTTCCAATGGTGTTTCCTGGTCCTCTTTTCCATTGGCAGGACCTTAGTCAGGGCCTTCTATGATCACTGCTCCTGCATGGTAAAACCCAGCAAAAACAGTGATTTTGTGCTTACATTTTAATATTGACAAGCTAAAGGGGGAAAAAAACTGGACTGGTGACATGGCGCAGCAGGTAACTGCGCCTAGCTGTGCAAGACTGATAACTCAAGTTCAAATCCCCAGTGCCCATAAGATGGAAGGAGTTGTCCTCTGGCTAATACATGTCCAACACTTGTGGCATGAGCATGCCAAAACACACACACACACACACACACACACACACAATAAACAAACAAACAAACAAACAAATAATAACGATTTTTTAAAAAAATAAAGAAAAATAGACTCAAAAATTGAAAGTTTATCTTCTCTGGCATACATGATGAGTGGGCATCTGTGATCATGTCTTTCAGTGTATCTGGCACTATTGTTATTATCATGGTGCTTTCTAAAAGAAATACCACATGGCAGTTAAGAACATAGACTTTGGAACAGAATTCCAATCTCTGGGGTCAAATGTAGCTCTACCACTTAACTAACTGTGTGAATTTGGGCAAATTATTTAACTCCCAGCATGCCTTGGTTTCTCATCTATCAAACAGTCCTATGTTAGTTAGATATGGGTGCCAGCTTGACAACTGAAAGCTGAGCTCTGGACACATTTGGGAAGACTCAGTAGTAAAGGCAGGCCCTAAGCAAGCCTGCAGGAGATTGTCTAACTGGTGGGAAGATTCAGCCCACCGTAGATGGGACCTTTCCTTGGATTAGTGACAACACAGGGCAGCTGCTGCAGTAGGTTGGCATTCTGCAACATTCTACGGCAACTTGGTGTCTGGCAAGTGAGGTTTCTTGGTCTGTCAATTCCTGTGGCTATGGTGTGGCCAGTTCCCTCTGCTCCTGGTGTTTGTATGAGCTCTCCTGCCACCCTGGACTAAAAATTGTAACCAAGAACCGCAAGACAGAATAAAACCCCCTTGTTGAACTAAGCTCTTCAGTTACGAATTTTTCTGCAATGTGCAGACAAACTGCAATGAGTCTATTATATTTTTCTCTTGCAACCACAAAATGGCTTTATTACTTTTAGTCAGTAATGTGCTTAATAGAAAGCTACTCAGGTCGCATAAAACTATGCACACAGATGCAACGTGTGGTGTAAACGTGATTGGAAACCAACACCCCAGTATTCAACCAACAACTTTAAAGGCTGTGAGAACAGAAAGGCCACCTAAGGTGATTAACTTGATTAATTACAATTAAATTTTTAGGTGGAAGATTAGGTCAAGCAAGCTATCATTTTCATTAGAAGTCCTATTAAATGATGAAGGAGAAAAGGAAAGCTAGAACATGGAGCCTTTGGGTCAAGGAGATGGCTGGATGGGCAAGGTGACCGCAATGCATGAGTGAGGTCCGATGTCCTGATCCCCAGAGCCCACATAAAAGCCAGCCTGGTGAGGTGGCCACCAACAATCCCATAACCCATAGGCAAAGACTGAGAAGCTCCAAGGCAAGTTAATTAATTAGATCAACCAATTGATGAGCTCTGGGTTTGATTAAGAGATCTGCCTTATAATAAAAATGAAGAGCAGTGAAGAAGATAACCAACATCAACTTCTGGCCTTGACACACATACGCACATACACATGTGAACATGCACACACATGTATTCATACATGTATAGATATCCACACGTGAACATACATTCACACAAAAATTCTACACATACATATATACCTCTCACCCCCAAAAAGAAGAAGAAGAACATAAGCCCCCTACTGGTTAGAGATAGGAGATTTCTGTGTAGTCATTTGGAGGTCACAACCAACAACTGCACCTAAGAACTGACTGGCAAAATAAACAGTGGCAATATCAGGCTGCAGAGACAGCTCAAGGGTTAAAGTCTTTATCTCAAAAGCAAAGGACCTGAGTTCAGATCTCCAGATCCCATAAAAATGCTGGGAAAAGATGGCTGTGGCCTGAAATTCTGGCCCTGGAGGATAAAGCCTGGAGAATCCAAAAGCAAAGCAATAAGAAGGTAGAGAAAGGGTGATTCCTGAGATTACCCTTGGACCACCATAGGTGCGCATACTCAAGCATCTCTTCTACACACACACACACACACACACACACACACAGTAGCAGCATCTTTAGACTTAACCATGAGAGATTTTTTTTTTTTTAGTTCAGAGTTAAGAACTAGTACATAGGATCATCCTACCTTATCCACTAAAGGAGCCACGCCAGCGAGCGTCTCCCATCTCCCAGGCCCTTGACTGCCTTCTGGAAGCAAAAGGGATTCGAGTTTGGCTCAGTGTTTTGATGTTTGCACTCTGGGGCTTTCAGCCCTGACTTCCCTCCCTCCTCCCACAGCTCAACAAAACCAGCCCTGACTGTCTCGTCCTCACAAGGCGGGGCAAGAGAATTTAAACCACGCGGACCCGGGAACCCTCGCTAGAACTCAACCCCTAACCCCAATCAAAATCAGAACCACTGCCTTCCTTGACCCAAGTCATGAACTTAACAAGTTAAAAACGTCTTGCGTGATCTCACGCCTGTTGAGTTAATTTGTCCCATGACAGGCAAAGAAAAACTTTGATCCAGCAAAACATGAATTGCAATAAATTATGTCTTTGACACTTAATACTCACAGAACAAAATGGGACCCACAGACCTTACCAATTCTAATACAAACTAAAACAAAGACTGCAAGAGTTAAAGCCAGTATTTAAAACTCATTTTAAAGTCAAAAAAATCATTTATATTTCTGCTTTAGTTGCCCAATTCGGCCAATGCTGAAACCTGACAGAAGGGAACGTCATACAACAGAGAGGCCCGGCAGTTACTGCAGCACACAGCTGCTTCGCACCCCTCAAGCTCACCTCTTCCAACAGTCACCTGACACGCTCACTAGCCAAACACAGCAACTCACGAGAGGTTCACAAAACAGAAAGAGGCGTTGCCCCATAGGAAGTGCAGCCCAGCTACGTTAGTTATTTTCTCATCTATTTCACCCCCCCCACCATGCTACTACAAAAGAATGCTTCATCTCTCAGTACCCAGGACGTTTTCGACAGATGCAACATCTTGGAGAATTTGGGAGTTCAGAAAGCGGCAAATTCCTTACACGGTTTCTTCCATGGTTACTAGCACAGTGTGCCCCTCTGTGGGGACCCCGCCAGCAAAGGACACTCTTCTCAGCTGCCATGCGCCTGGCATCCCCTTTAACTCTCCAGGAGGCTTGTGGGCTGGCGAAACCTTAGCCACCTCCTATCAGGCCTCCTTCAGTCTCTAGGCCGCACGCTGTGACCACAAGTTGCCATGGACTTCTGCTGTAAGATGCGTGTCCTCATCTGCCCCAAGCTGTAAGCATCAAAGCATTAGCTGCTGCTGCACACTGGACTGTCCTGAGACCAGTGTTCCCCTAGAGGCCTGAGCCTGTGTCTCGGGCAGTGGAACACTGGAAAAACACTTGTTAAGGAAATGGCACTTTCTGAATAGAACCACCAGGGGAAGTGGCTTGCCCTGTCCTTACTTAGGAGCGGATGCACGGATGCGGTGTGATGGCGTTCCTCTCCCCCGTTCGCTAGAGATCTAGGGAGTCCCATAGGACAGCTGAGTATCAGAAGAGGTCGCCTGGATGCTCTGCTAATGTCACCCAGTCACATGATAAAGTCCTCTGTCATCACATCACGACATCCCTGATCAAGAAGCTCACCATGACTACCAGACTTCTAGCGGCTGTATTCAAATAGACTCTTGGGGTGTTACCAAACATCAGGCCAATTAGTCACCAGCACCAATAATCATTCTTTACCCTGGCTCACCCTCTTTGGGATGAAAAATTGGGAATTTCTTGCTTCAAGGATACTTATCCTATAATCCAAGGTCATACACGTATGCCCTCACTAAAGCTAAACTAGTCAGTCCCAGCAAGACATTTGTTATCCCCTTTCAAGTTCCTGACATTATGGAGGGTGACCAAAACATGCATTTCAGCTCTTGACTTTCAAGCCATGGTCCTTGAAGAAGGCAGAACAGTACTTTTACCAGTGACCTTAGACTTCAAGCTCCATAGATTGCGAAGTGACTTATTTAAACAAGTTCTGAATCAACTCGATGGGACGTGGCATATTTCAGACATCAAAGAAGCATCAGTAGCAAAGTGTAATGGTTTAGATCCATTTGTGACACCGGGGCTTTCATGCCCCATCTCTCCTCCTCCCTCACAGTGAGCAAACACCAGACTTCAAACATCACTGTTCGTGAGGCGCACGTGGTCTCCAGCCATCTCTATTCTGTTTGCTTACATTTTCCCTTGCCATGCCTTTTCTCTCCTGCCTATCCTCCGAAGCTTCCTCTTCTTCAAAATTACCCTAAAAGCCAACTCCTCCATATTTCCAGATTCTTCCAGTCTCTCCCTGCTTTGAACCCATATCACAGTTTGACTCTCTGGTAAGACTTGTATCTTCTAACCCTACAGATAAACTGTTCATATCCTGCTATTCCTAAAGATTGGGGCTTGAGGGCATGTGTCCTAGACCCCCCCCCACACACAAAGAAACCCCAATTCTTCAAATCCGCATCTGATTTTTGCTACCTAGTTCTAAGGTAGTATACAGCCTGTGCTCTCTTGGTCTCTATTTGCTCGTGGAACAAGAATCAGGGAGACTGTGTGTGTGCAGGCTATTCTCAAGGGTCTGACTCACCGGAAGCACTCAGTAAAGTGTTAGTTATCATTACTTACACCCCCTACAAGGGGAGAAGCAACTTTATGGCAGAAACTCATTTTATTTATGTATATATCCTTCTTTTTTTCATGTGTGCATGCATGTGTGTGTGTGCACATGCATGTGTGGTGTATATGTGTATATGTGGTGTGCATGTGTGTGCGAGTGTGTGTGTGTGCAGTGTGTATAGTGTGTGCAGTGTGTATAGTGTGTGTGTGTAGTGTGTAGTGTGTGTGTTGGTGTGTGTGTGTGGTGTGTGTGTGTGTTGCTGGAGGCCCAAAGCTGATGTCAAGAATCATCCCAGATTGTTCTTCCACCTTATTCTTTTGAAGCTGCATCTCTGATTAAATCCGCAGCTCGTCGCTAGGCCTGGCCTGTCTCGCCAGCTTGCTCTGGGGATTCCCTGGCTTTACTTTGCAGGGCCAGATTTACAGGCCAGCCTCCACGGGGACCTCACATGGGATCTGGGGATCCCATGTCTGATGCTTTGTTTGACAAGCACTTTGACTGCTGAACCATCTGCCCAGCCCAGAAACTCATTTTTTAAAATTCCATGCAGCTACAGTCCTGATATGCAGAAAGCATTTGATAAATATTGACCAATGAACCTGGACAAATGATTCACGGAGCACCACTGACATTTAAAAGCAGACGAACTAGAAGGACCATCGCAGTTAAGTCACTTGCTTAGAATTTAAATGATCAGTGCACACAGGTCATCTAAAATAAAAGCAGAACGTAGGCAAGGACACAATTGCCTTGCTTAAAAATTGCATTTTACCTTGGAAGTATTTCAATTAATTTTCTAAAAGTCCCTCCGTACTTCCCTCTCCTTCCACTTTCTTTCTCCCTCCTTCCCAACATTTCATTTTCCTTCTCTCTTATTTTAACCTAACTTACCTTCTAAAATTGTTCTTTTCATGAAGAAAACAGATATTCATAGGTTTGAAACAATGACTAGATAGTTTGAGATCTGGTTAAATTTTCTTCCTGTTCAAAATCATGTCCACAAATTTCATTGCTCTGTAAAAGTTGATGGAAACTTTTAAGACAGAAGATGAACTATCTAATTTAAGTAGATATCAAAGTTATTCTTTGAAGCAATTCTTTTTTAGGCATCCACAGGAAGGAAAAGGTTGTCAGATGTGGAAACATAAGTAAGTAAAACAATACTCGTGTTAGCATTACTTAAAATCACAAGCCACGTGCTCTCCATGTTAAATGTGATTGTCTACATACCCCAAAGCCAGATATGAAAAGCTTACTGTAAGGGAACTCTAAGTAGGAACTGTAGATGAAAACATTGTTACTCTGTTACAAAGACAAGCAGTTTAATCTCAATATGAAGCTTCTTCCCCTTAACATTAGGATTAATTCTGATGTTTCTCTGTACCCCCCCCCACTGGGTTTTTAAATGTTTTTAGAAGCATGAGTTTACTCAGACATGTATTTTAAGTTTTATAGCCATGTTTTTGAATGATCTTAATGAACCATCACAGAATATGGTGACTGAAAGCTAAGTCTCTTTTGCCACCATATTGTAAAACTAGGGGAAGGGGAATTGTGCTGTGGACGTGTCTGTAAACTGACCTGCCCAAAACTTTATCAGTCTCCTACCCTTGTGCACATGTGGTCACCTTGAGGTTAGTTATGAATCACAGTTGTCTTAGGGGAGAAACATTAAAAAATAGTAAAATCAATACCATATGGAAAAAGTCTACAAGCTTCTATTCAGAAAAATCCTATCTTGCATATATCTTGCATACATGCAAAACATGTACTTTTTACAAAAAAAATATTACTCTTGATCATATATAAACTTCCACTACCTTGAAAACAAGGGATCTCTGACTTAACCAAGTTAAACTGAACCACAAATAAGTTCCTCTAACATAAAGCATCAATCAGTTCAACATATAAAACATCACTTTCCATAGAAATTTCCATGTAATCTATACAGCAGCAACCGTGACACTGAAAACACGTCCTCACTTTAAAGACTGAAGTATACCTCATTTCCTCACAGGGCACATTAAAAAGCACCTGTGAAAGATTCCTCACAACATTCACATCGACAACAAACCTGTAGTGATGTGTGGCGTGTGTGCACAGTGTGAGATAACTGTGGTCGTCATCTAGCAAACCTGCACAGTAGCTGGGCTGGTGGCCGGCCTACCATCCACAGACCCTTCAAGGTGAGAATCCATGCACATTGCTCCATTTCCCTGCATGGTGCCAGGTCCTGGCACGGGCATGCACCAGGACAGCCCTCACAGCACACAAAGATGACTGTCTCACCTGGAAATAACTTCGTGGCCATGAACTTGGCCTTGTTTTGCTCTGCTTCTCACCAGCTGAATGAATTCACCTTTAAACAGAATTACAGAAGCTAGTACAGCACTGCAGAATCTTTTTCAATGGAAACATTAACATTAAATTTCCCAAACATTTCCTATCACGGGTCTTAATATGCACATCTACATATGTGAAAATGTCATTTAAGACTTATTATTTTGAATAATTATTATACACTAATAAAAAAGGAAAACTATTTCTTATCATGTCATGGTATCAGTGAGGTTTTATAGTAATGACCATCAGGAAAAAATATTGCAAAACATTAATGTAAGTTCAGGGGTCTGAAACATGGCATTTCTTATTAATCTAGATGTGAATTCTAAAGCAACTGAAATATTCATTCAAAACAAAAACAACCAAACAAAAGAATTCACTAAAGCAATTCTCTTTCTTAAAAAACTAGACATAGGAATTCCAAAAGTAGGCAAAGAACAATACTTTAGACATCTATCAATAAGGGCATAGAAACGTAGTCTGGAATCCCGGGGTTTCCAGCTGGCTGGCATTATTAATATGGTAAGTTCCAATTGTCAGTTTCTCATTTGTTGAATGGGAAACTTGGTTGACATGTCAAAATACTGGGAATTCATACCATCATAATTTTTTTTTAAAAGTCTGTTTAACATTCTTACATCTAGATTTTTTTTAAACCCATGGCAAAGACAGAGTTGTTACTAATGCTCTCAAACAAAACACAAAATATTGAGCCTGCTTTTTTGAACCAAAAATCTCTGCGGCTACCATGGAAAGGTGATTGTACAAAACAACCTCAAGGAGCCATCCCCCCTCCCCCATCTGAACCAGCTGAAGCACCCGGTGTGGGGAAAAGTTTCTGAAACTAAATCCTAGTGCAACACTACAGTCCTGTTAAAGCCCTTTCAAAGAGATTATTCAGGTATTTTCCATATGTTATCTGGAAACAGAATTTCCTCCCTTTCCTTCCTGAACTTTATCTGCCTCCTCTGGCTGGGGCTGCCTTGGAGGCTGGATGGCTGGAGGGGTTCTGAAGCAGGGAGAAGGCAGGTACCAAACTACTGTGAGTCTCACACATCCTCCCTGGGTCTCTGCTAGCACAGTCCTTGGAGAAATATCAAAAGCAGGAATACCATGCAAGATGAATTCTGACAAAGTTGCATTGAAAAGCTTCTGACGTTCCTATCAAAGGAAGCCTGATGTTAGAATCTCAGGCCAAAAGGACAGAGCAAATGCTTGAGAGGGGGAAAAACAGTTTGCCAGGCCTTTTGTCCCAGCCTAAAACAATGGGAAAGTAAAATGTTATTTCTAATTATATGGAGTATAACACACTTACTGTCACTCGAGGTGTTTCGAAAGGATTGATTACTTGTGATTTGCCCATTTCAACTCAGTCTTCCTTTCTTTCTCATTAAGATTGGACCTTCTCATCCTTCAAACGAACAAAGAAAACAATCAACTGTGTTCCAAAGTCTCCTTATCTTGTCCAGAACCCTAGGATCTGCCGTATAGATGCCTCATACGTCACCACCGAATTGCAACCATGGCACCAACACATCCCTGTTACCGTAAACTAGAACAAGAACCTTAAAAAAGAGAAGGAAATCAATAGGGAAGACAGCCAATAAACCTATAGGTAAGAAGACAGTTCATCAAACTGCTCTGTAGGCTGTTATTATACCCATGGACTAGAACTTACAGTGGAAACCTTTGGGTCTAAAGCTGGATGAGTGAAGGGAAATGCACATATCAGTGGGGTGGCCTAAAGAGAGGTAACTTGACATACCACAGAGGCCTGAGCCCCTAGAAGAGGAGCCAGGTCAGAATGAACCCATAGAAGCATAAAGGTAGGAGGGTGGGAGGGAATAGGAGGGAATGGTGAAAGAAAGGAGGGCATGGGAGGAAAAGAGGAAGAAAAGAAGCTGGGATGAATATTCAATATGTTTGTAAAAGTAGAAAAAAAAATTGATCTTCCAAAGGCTTGGGCTGCAAACCCAGTGTGTCCAGCAGAAGGGATGTCTGACATCAGCAGGCAGCGTTGTCCTGGGCGCCTGTGCTATGTGGGCGGGATGTCACTGGACATTTTAATAGCCCTTAAAACCAAGAGCAATTTCTGGATAGTTCTCCAACTGAAGTTTCTAAAGGAGAAAGGATGTTATCTGCTGAACATCTGAGCTGTGTAGCCAAGTGTCACACCAACCAAAACAGTTTTTAAAAAATGGATTATTACAGGTTTACAGAAACCATGTAAATGGTAAAGATAGTATTCAAACAACTGAATTATTTTTAAATAATGTCATAATACTCTGGTTATGTTCCGCACTTCTATATACTCTTAATGTGCTTATTCGACTTATATAGTCCCTCTCTTCCAAGAAACAAGACAGCTCTGAACTCATGTACCTGGATTAATGTGAACTGCACACAAGTCAATCCGTTGTCAAGTGCTGGGTTTTTTGGTTTGGTTTGTTTTTGCCTGAAGAATTTTCTTTAAAAAATAAAAAGGAAGAAATTTATGCTGGCATATTTTGAAGGATTGGTGCACCAGAAATAAAAGTTAAGGTGAACTGGGAAGTTTATGGGGAAAGCAGAAGGGCGAGAAAAAAAATGACGATGACTTTGAAAAAGTCACCCAGCTAGCAGGGAAGTCTGTTTCCTGATCAGTGCCGCAGCGCTCCCCGGTGTTGATGGAAACGCCAGGGAATCTACGGATTGCCTGAATCATATGGCAAGTTCTGCTTTTAACTGTTTATTGATAAAGAAACAAGCCCTGGAATATAGGCTACGCATAATTACCAACCAGAGCCAGTCAATAGCCTATTCCGATTGTTTATTAAATGTTTCAAACTACTCTTGGCAGACTAGCACCTATATGGTCCCCCAGAAACAGTGGAACCCTTGCCAGCCTATGAAGTCCAGGTAAACAATTAGAATATTTAATCAAACATTTGGTGTCATATATTTGACTTTTTCTTAGGAAAATATAGTCCATAATTAATGAAAACTATTTCATAAAATAAGCCATTAAAACTTAAGGTCCAAAAACTCTCTATTCTGACTTTTATTGTTATATAACGAGTCAAAATGAACTTTTTAGCCCTATCTGAAAACTTCTGAATTAAACTGCAAGAAGGAATCTGCAAAGATTTTTTTAATTTAGATATGAGCTATTTTACCTATAAAAATATGGAAAGGTACGTTTTATTTCAAACATAAAGCACAGTAAGCATGACTAACTTAATTTAAAAGAAACAGGCCCTAAATTTCCTCACAGCTTTGGAGGTAAAATGATTACATTTAAATCACTAGATAAAAAAGCTTGAAAAGTGACTAATGAAATTTACTTACACAAATCTTGCTTAAATGGCTAATGACAATGAAAGATGAGGGAAGATATCAATGAAACTAATTAAGAACTTCTTTACACTTAAATAACTCAAAAGACACCTCAAGAAGACACTTAGGTTAGCTTAAACACACACACACATACATACACACACACACACACACACACACACACACACACACTCAAATTCTTAACATAAAACCTAATGATTAGTTGTGACACATTTCCAGACACAAATATTTATCTCTGGTTATTTCCTTAAACCTAAATGTAATCGTACAGTTTTTAAAAGATTACTTTTATAGCATTTTAATATTCCAAGAATATCTGTATTCCAATTTATGATGTCTGGGAGTATTTCTCAAGTTCTTGTTTTCAAACCATTTAATCTTAGAATCTCTTCTTTGAGATAATTTATTTTCAAACATTTATTGGCACTACTATATTCACACTTGGCTATAAAACTTTCCAGAATAATTTCATCCAGAGTTTTATTTACTAAATATTTTTCTGTACTGACCTTGTCACGGATAAGAAACAAACCAGAACTGTGAACTGTTTATCATAGAGAGCTCCTCACTCTTACCTACCTCATAATGCTCTTAAGAAACCGTTAAATAGCCTTAACTTTGGAAACATCAGGACTGTGCTCATATAAATACTTGAATTTTTTAAATCCTAAAAGAACCCACCATTTAAAAAAAAATCCCCCACATCCACTTATATGTAACAACACTGCTATGGTTTGACTCAACTCCACCAACTAATAAGTATCATCTGAACCCAGAACATTCATAATCAGCGCCCTTCATCTTTCTTCAGATACCAAACCTGAACACACTACACTTCTTTTAGGAATCTCTTTATTGATTTTTTTTTTCAACAAGTCAGTCTGTTGGATCTCAATGTAGTTCATAAAAAAAAAAAAAAGAAAGAAAAACTCTCAGGACAGTTTCATATAAACTGCAATCAAAAAAAGGAAGGTACTTTGTCCAAGAAATTATCTGAAATTCCAAGTTATTCATTTGTAAGATGCAGAACAATAAAATATAAGCATGCTCTTGGATGCAAGGGCTCCTGTAACTATGGAGTTATATTTAAGAGCGTGCTAAATAAGGTCTGCAGGCAGTTTTGGGATGCAATTATTTTCTCCACAATTTAGGTACATGAAGATAAAATTGGTATTTCAGAATAAAGTACTTTCCTTAACCGAGTTGAGGCAGCTTCTGTTGGGCTCTATCAGTTGTGAGACGTTTGCTACACCTTGGTCTGTATTAATAAAAATGAGTCCGTGTTCATGCTGGAACCTGAAAAAAAAAAAATCTCTCCATAGGCTTTGAGAAGTCCAAGGAAGAAAGTAAAAATCACAGGCATAATTCATGGGCTTACATTAACATCAAGAACTTTACATAACCAGGAAGCAAATCCCCTTCGAGACTTTCGGCCAAACTCAATGGTCTACAGTGGAGAGCGACAGTGGAGCAAGCTTATTAAGGGGGAGAAAAAAAGTCTTAAGTCTACACCTCATGCACATTCCAGTCCTGTGTTTCTCACACATCCGAATTGGAACTGAGGTTTGTCAACCTGGGGTCGGCGTTGATTTCGTATCTGTAATGATACCCTTCCATGTGATCCCGGCAGGCATCTCTGATGTTATGCATCCACTTTTTGATCCCCTTCCGGTTCAAATACAAAACCAGGAGGAAAATAGCGCCTATCAGGGCTAAGACAATGCCTAGGAAGACGTAAGAAGTCTGCAAAGAGGGGGGTAGGATGGGGTCGCAGTCCAGGTCAGCGCTCTTGAGGTCCAAGAGGCCACGATTCCTCATTTTCTCCGGGAACGCACAGGTGAGCTTGGCTCTGTCCTGAACCACCTGGGTCTCCCTGAGCCAGGCCACCATATCTGCCATGTGGCAGTCGCACACCCAGGGGTTGCTGTCCAGGAACACCCTGAGGCGGGCCAGGCTGTGCCACTCCCCCAGGGTGCTGTTGTGAATGACCTTGAGGGCATTGTCCTCCAAGTGGAGGCTTTCGAGGTGGGTCAGGTTTCGGAAGGATACGTAGGTCAGGCTCACCAGCGAGTTGTTCCGAAGGTCTAGGTGCTTGAGGTTGGGTAGTTGGGCCAGTACATCCCGGGGCAGGTAGAGAAAGTGATTGCTGGCCAGCTCCAAGCGCTGGAGTCCTTGCAGTGCGTGGCCAGAGCGCAGGGCCGAGGCCACCATGCCCTCAAAGCTTCGGTTCGGATGCTTCTTGGGGTCATCCGGGGGCACGATGTGGTTCAGAAACAGGTCCTCCAGGGGGCTGGGGGCCGGGACGCTAGCGTTGCTACCGGAGAAGGCGTAGGGGCTGAGGCGGGAGATCGGGTTGTGGCTGAGGTCGAGCTGGCGCAGGCCGGGCAGATGATCGAAGGCACCGGCGCTCACGTTCTCCAGGAGGTTGCCGCTGAGGTTGAGCGCGGCCAGGTCGGCGAGCGGCGGCCGGCGGGCGAAGGCGCCGGCGGGGAGCACGGTCATCTGGTTGCCGGTGAGGAAGAGGTTGCGCACGTAGGGTGGCAGGTCCGCGGGCACCTCCACCAGGTTGCGGTTCACACACTTGACCGTGCGCGCCGCCTCGGAGCACTCGCAAGCCGCGGGGCATCCGTCGGGCAGCGCGGGCGGCGCCGACCCCGCCGACGGCAGGAAAGCGGCGGGAGAGGTCGGAGAGGGCGCCGAGGAGCTGGGCGCGGACGCGGAGACCCAGCCCAGGAGCACCAGTGCTAGCCGCGCCAGCCGCAGCCGCCCGTCCCCGGCCGCGGGGCTCCGGGAGCCCCCACCCGGCATCGCGGCTCGCGGCTCCCCGGAGCTGGGCTGGGACGGCGCCCGCTCCGAAGACTCGGGAGGCTGGTCCCGGGAGCGCGGGCCGGCCGGAAGCGTCGGGTGCAAACTTTCTCCGCGTGGGAGCAGAGGAGGGACACCCAGCCAGAACTAGGCTTAGCCCCTCGCCACCCGGCGTCCCCCTCCCGGACGACTCCCCGCCCTGCTCTCCGGCAAGTACGCACGGCAGGTCGCGACGCCGGCCTCCGCGGTCCTCCTCCCGCCGCGCCCGGGTGGCACCTCTGCGCCTCTTTTGTTGGCGCCTGTCGCCGGATCGGATGCGCGACCTGAGACAAGAGGGAAAGAAGCGTGAGCAGCGGCGCCCGGAGTGGGAGAAGTGGCCCTTGCAAGCCACGTCGTCTCCACTCGGCCCGTAGATCGCGGGGCGCACGCCCGCGCGGCTACGCTCCCCCAGGCCCCCGCACAGCCATACCCGCCGGGAACACGCGTCTCTGCTCGCGAGTGCGTAGCCTTCCTTCTCCCGGGCCCACACTGGCTACACCCTCGCCAGCTCCCGTCCCCTTCCTTTCTCCATAGCGCCTCGAACTTCTGGCTGCACCCGCCAGCAAACTTCTCCTTCCGCAGTTCCCCCGCTCCCGCCGCCTCCGCGGACCACCTGCCTTCCGGGGTCCCCGCCCTCGCCCACACCGCTCCGCCCGGCCCAGGTTGGGGTGAGAGGGAAGTTTCGGGTTACAAGCGTCTCCAGATCTCTTTTAGTACCTTCTTGGATTCGTGGGAAAAGGAAGGGTCTACAGCTGTTGCTCCCCGCCCCCCAAGTCGGAGCCTTTCCAGTACTTGGATCTCAGAGGGGGACCAGTCATTCCCAAAGAGGAGAGGACCCTCCAACAAAGCGGTCGGGGTGGCAACGGGGACCCCCGCTCTCCTCGCGCCCCAAGATGGGGAGGAGCCCCGGCGCCACCTCCAGGCTTTCGCCCAGTCCGCTGGCTCCCCACGGCTCACCTCCGTGCCTGGAGTCACTCGAGCCAACTCCGAGGGCCTCCGAGTCCCGGCGACTTCCCGGCTGCACTCAGCGGCCTGCGACTCTTCGCGTACCCCAGCCCCTGGCCCAACCTCCACAGCTGGGAAAAACCAAGCCGGGGGGCGGGGGAGCGCCAGATTTGCGGGAGGGATTTCGGTCGCGCCGCCAACCTCAGCAGCCCAAGATGGGGGGCCGTAAGGACGCAGACAAGGAGCGTTCTAGCGGCGCGCCTCCTCCTGGTGGCAATTGACGAGCATCGTGCGGGAAAAGGTGAGGGATTCCCTTTTTCTTCCCCCTCCCCGGCATCCATTGGTGATTCCGCATTTTGCATACGATATTTACCTCGGATCGAAGCAAAACCGCTGGTGGGAATCACTGGGAATTCACTGTGGTTTGGACACTTGGCGGTGACTAGTTGGATTTAGGCGTGACAGACAGGTCAGCGCAAAAGCGCAGAGAGAAATGAGCTGCAAGGAAGATTCGAACGTCTCCCCTTCAGTGGCTACCTTGGGCAGATGGAGAAGTAGTAGGTTCTCACCTGCGCCGCCCCCTCAACGTTTTGAGTAGTTATGGAACTTAGGATGGGAGCTGATTTTAAAGGAAGCGGAAGCGGGGACCAATAGGCCACTTTTTGTTGATTCATTAGGATTTCTTTTTCCCCAAAATTAAAAGCAGGGGAAAGAATACGGCAGCCAAAACATCCTATTAAAAAAAGAAAAAAAGAAAAAGAAAAAGAAAGAAAACCAAATAGCAACGATGTGAGTCACCCGGAAAGCGCCCTTCACCAGATGCTGGTGCGGTGTGTCAGCGCAAGTCCCTTACGCAAGGAGCGCTCTAGGCAAGAGGTAGGCGGTCTGACCAGGGAGAGCAGAAGTTTGTCCCTAAGTGGGTCTCCCAGAGGGCGCTTGGCAGGCGCAGGATAGTGAGTTAAGGAAAGGGATGGAATGATTTCAGGAACAGAGATGTCATTATACTCAAAGACATTTGGTAGTTCTCAAAAACTAGTATGTATCTCTTTTAATCTAATAAAATAATTCCCCCCTTCCAGTGTAAGAAAATGTGTGGCTTAAGGCAGACTTTTTCACTTTAGACAGAAAATAACAAGGAAAACGTGGTAAGAGAAATGAAGACCTAGACTAATTTAAAAAAAAAAAAAAGACCAAGTAAATGGTGCTGAATTTAGGTTCTGTGACAGACATCTTTAATGTGAAGGCCCAATTTTGACTCCATGATCGATTATTTTTGTGGAAAAATAATCTGCACAAATGCCAGCAAAAACTGGCCCAGAAAAAGAGCTGCAGAGGCTAGAGAGAGCAGAGATGTGTGCAGAAAGACACATTCATTAATTTGCATCTTCAGCACATTTATCTAAATCTCTTTTTCTTATTTTTAAAAGAGTTTTGCAATATAAATCTGAAACTTTGCAAAAAGACTCTTAGAAACTGTAGTCATGTTCTGTGTGGCAGTTGTGGTTATATAAACCTGTACATGTGTTAAAACTCATAGGACTTAGTACAACCAAAAAGAGTCAGTTTGACTGTATAGTTTTAAAAATAAAGTAAGTGGCTTGAGAGGAATCGAAGCGACATTCTGGCATGGCCTTAAATCTCATCTGTGGAAGGAGCAGCTACTCTAGTGCTTCCTGGTACTTTAGAATTTAGAAAAATAACACTGACTTCTCATCTGATACTTCCAACAGCTCAGAGGCAAGATAGGTTGTCACTAGTACTATTTTCTTGGGATCATTCCTATTCTGCTACACAAATGGAAAAACTAGGGCTTTGAGCTGAGAACATCTAGCATGGACTCAATGTCTTCCACTTGCCAAAAACCATGTGCTGATCACTTTATGAGAATTACTTTGTTCGCTCTTAGCAGAGCTAAGGTAAGTCTTCTTACTCCTCTTTTTACAAGTGAGAAGCAGGCAGGAAAGTAAATTATATAACTTGTTCGATGAGACTGGAGATAAGAACCAGGCCTGAGTCAGCCTGCCTCTCCTGAGATCCTATTGTACCTTTGGGTCCTGTGGAGAGGCCTGTGAAGTATCCAATCTATTCCTTTTAAGGCCCAGGATAGCTATGGGAGTGGCCCGATGAGGAACTGTCAATTTAAACACAATAGGGGCTTTTTTTTTCCTGTAATTTTTTTTGCAACCCAATCTTGTGATGCTCGGATGCGAACTTTGTAGACGGCAACATAATGTTGTCATGTCAAATGGGTGTGCCCGCCTGAAAGAGACAGGTAAGCTGTGTAGGTAGCCATCTTTTGACCTTTTAGCTTTAGAACTAGCTACTAGCTATGGTTGCTAGATAGGCTCAGTTATAGCTTACTGGCTGTGTACTTCCATGTGTTTCTGGTACTTAATTGGTAAAATAGAACCACTAGTAAAATTTAAAGAACTACCATGAGAACTGAGCCTGTCTAGACTTGTTCTTCTCTATGCCATTTTCAAAAGATTCATTTTTATTTGTTTATGTGTGTATACATCTGTGTGAGTGTGTGCACCTGTATATGTAGGGTAGGGGAATGAGTATACACCAGTGCATGCATGAAGGATGCCAGGAAAGGATGCCAGGAAAGGAATAGGAGTGTTCTATTTCATCACTCTCTGTTTATTCCTCTGAGGCAGGGGTCTCTTCCTGAACCTGGGGCTTGTGTCTCAACAAACTCCAGCACTCAGACAGGTCTAGCTTCTTCCTGTCTCCACCCTGCTGGGAGCTGGAGTTGCCTGAGTGCTGGGATGAGAACTCTGTTCCTTGTGACTGTAGAACAAGCACTTAAACACTCAGCCATCTCTCCAAACCCTCCTTTCTGCCATTTATTGAGACCTTTTTATGTTTATAACCAAGCACTCAAACACTCAGCCATCTCTCCAAATCCTCCTTTCTGCCATTTATTGAGACCTTTTAATGTTTATAACCATGTTAGCGATAGAATTATAATGACTAGAAAAGATGTCTTTCTGTAGAGTTGCCACATTAAAATATGGGACACAAAATTAACCTTAACTTCAGAGAGACAATGATACTTCATTAATGTAAGTATAGTCTGTGTGATATTTGAAACATGCTTACATTAAAAATGTTGTCTACTGACTCTATATCAACCACCTAGAACTAAGCCAGCCTAATCTCTCCCCATCCTGAAGCTCAGGGAAATTTGCGGAAGAGGGGGCGGTAAGATTGTAAGAGCACAAGGATGGGAGGAGCAATGATATGCAAGATACTCCACACGAGTTAGGGCCGAAGCAATCATAATTGGACTTTGCATGCCCTGCGCAATGTCCCACACACTATTGACCCCATAAAGTCTAGCATTATGTTAAAGGCACCAAGATCCTTGGAGGCAAGGAATTGACAGCCATAGTAGTGTTCCTATGCTTAAGGGGAACACAGGAAAGGGCTCTGGGAAATGCCACTGGGTCCTTGTACGTTATCGGAGAGGAGGGCCCAGAGGAGAGTCTGGCATGCACATTAAAGGATTCTCCGGGGTTTGGGGAGTAGGCACTGGGAGATGGGGAGGGAGGAGTGAGGGGAGGGGGAGCAGGGGGGTAGGGGGGAGGAAGAGGGAGGGAGGGAACCGGTATACCTATTAAGTTTGTATGAGCGGAAATAATAATAAAAAATGTTTAAAAAAATGTTGTCTACTGTTGAAATTCAAATTTAGTTGATCAATACAGATCTGGCAACAAATTAACCCACAATCTTGTGGAAGAAACAGCATGAAACATAAGAACTTAGTGCAGAATTGAGGGCAGTTCGGTGTGTGTTTTTCTGGTCTTATCATATATCTGAAGAGAGAGAGAAAGAGAGAGAGAAGGTATGCACATGTACACTGTGCATGAGCGTGTTGCGTGTGTGCAAGTGTAAGCCCACTGATGTGGACCCCAGAAGTCAATCTCAGGTACCATCGGCCTTATTTAGAGACAAGTCTTCTAACTGGCCTGAAGCTTGCAAGCTCCCGGACTAACTTTGCTTGGCTGACCAGCAAACATCCCCTTGTCTCCGCCTCTCCAGTGTTAAGATTGGCCTGTGACACTGGGCTTTTTTTTTTTTTTTTTCATGAGTTCTGTGGGGATCAAACTCAGGTCCTTGTGCTTGCATGGTTCTAGGTTACTTTTCCCATCGCTGTGATAAAATTACTCTGAAAAAAGCGACTTTTAAGCATCAGCGGGTTTATTCAGCTCACTATTTAAGAGTACCGTCCATCATGAGGGAAAAGTCCTGCCACCAGGAACTCGATGCCGCTGATCACATTGCGTCCACAGTCAGAAAGCAAAGAATAATGACTATGACTGTTGGATTCACTTGTTTTCTTTTTTATCCAGGACCCCAGCCCATGGAATGCTTCTGCCAGTAATTAAAGTGTGTCTTTATGCCTCAGTTAGCCTCATAGACATGCCCAAAGGTTTGTCTTCTAGGTGATTCTAGATCCTGTCAGGTTGACAATATTAACTATCACTACTCTACTCTGTCAATCTGATATCCAAACATATCACTTTAAAAGTCATAATCTTCCCTCTCATGTCCCCATAAGCTCATGGCCAGCTCTTAATCAGTCCAACTTCAAAAGTCCCAATTGTCTTTAAAAGTTCCAGGACTGTTTATGTGCATACTTTCAACACGCAATGCCATCAATTAAACGTTCCCATCACAAAAGCATGGAGTGGGGCATAGTGAAGAAAGATAAGACCAAAGCAAGACTAAAACCCAGCAGGACAAACACCGAATTTTCCAGCTAATGTCCAGCATTCAGAGCTTCTGATAGAGTCACCTGGGCTCCAAAAGCCTTGGATAGCCCCACCCTCTGGCTCTGCTGCCAATAGCATGTGTTGTCTCCTTTGGGGGTTGGTTCTGTTTCATGCTTGCAGATGTCCTTGGTGGATGGCTCATGGTCCTGACATCGATACATCCCTGCGTCTCAACTGCAACTTCATCTTCATCTTCACAGCTTTACGCAATGTCCTCTCGGGGCCTCCTTGCAGAGACTTTGATTCTGCCACATGTTGTCAAGCTTCAGTAGCTCTCTGCATCTCCAGAGAAAGACTGCAGGACCCCCTCAGCCTCCTGTCTTTCCCACTTGCAAAGTCAGTACCATGTGGACAATGTTGCTGTGTCCTTCTGCTTGTTCAAATTTTTAACCTATACTCTGTACCACAGCTGTGATGGTCTTTATATACCTTGATAGCTGAATCTTGTAAAATCACTTTTCTAAGCAGCTGTTTTAGATCAGGGAGCCCTTTCTGAATCATTATCAGTTCAGGGATTTTTTTTCCCCTTCAAATAAATTTGCATTTTCATAAGTTGGAATCTTTAGTGGTTGAAATCCTGCTTTCAGAGAACCCTTGTATTGTTCCAATAAAGAGAATGAGGTTTCTTTTTTAACAATTACAGTTAACTTGTCATCTGTGCTCTACAGTGATGAAATACCCTGACAGAATCAGGAATACAGACTTTATTATCTCACAGTGTGACTATATTCTTATGGCATGGAAATCCTGGTGGCAGAAGCTTGAGGCACCTGTGCACATTGTCTCCACAGTCAGGAAGCAGAGAACCATGAATTCTCCGGCTCAGCTCACTTTCTCCTTTTGCTGTTCTGTCCAGGACCCCAACTTATGGGAAGATGTGCTCCCAGAATTAAAGCGTGTCTTCCCACCTCAATTAAGCTAATCTGCATAATCGCTCACAGGTATACCTAGAGGCTCATCTCCTAGGTGATTCGAGATCTTGTCAGGTTAGTAGTGTCAACCGTCACACACAGCAAAAGTCCTTCCCTGACTGAATTAGCTCCTAAACTATATGAATACATATATTCATATATATTCTGTTTCTGCTACGATTAGAATCATGTATATGCATTATTCACAATCCTGTTTAAAAAACATATTTCTTAAGTGATTGCAGACTGTTCAGCCCTAAAACCGGTCATCTAAGCTACCCCCATCCCAATGCTCAGGGAACGTGGGGAGAAAGGGAGTGGTAAGATTGTAAAAGCCTGAAGTGGTTCAGGAGTACAGCCAGACACAATCTTCTGGACATGACAAGGTTGTCATATCCATGAATTCACTGAAGCTATGTATGTTTCCACAAAACCTGCACAGTAGTTTTACAATCAACATTTCACTATGGAAGGGGAAAGAGCTTAAGAGGCTCCACACCTCCCTAAGAGACTGATGAGGACTAATGCTGATGGGGAGAAAATGGAAGTTGCTCTATTTAATGGTATACACACTGACTTATGGTTCATGCTCCAGCAAGTACTCAGGTGCATGCCATCAAGCCAGATGAAACCCAGGGCGCCACACATATAAAAACACTTGAAGACAGGTCATTGAAGTAGTGCAATGGGAAGAGAAGGAGGGATGATATGAGAGATTAAGGTGGGACTATATCATAAATTCATTGTATGAAACACTAAAAGAAATAAAAAATAAACATTTCTATGCCCAGACATATTTATATAAATGGATATGGACATAATGTATATAATGCTTTCTTTGTGTGTACATGTGTGGTATGTATGTGTATATTTGTGAGAGATATGCAGATTTGTGTGTGTATACACGTGCATACATGAGTACATGTGCACAAATTGTGCGTGTACATGTGGAGGTTAGACGGCAACCTCAGACATCAGTTCTCTGGTGCCATCCACCTGTTTTTGGTGGTCTATCCTATTTTGCTGACTAAGTAGTCTAAACTAGTTGTCTATTGAGCTTTAGGGATCCATCCAATTCCTTTTCCCCACTGCTGGGATTACAAGTGTTATGTGCCACCAGGCCTGGCCTTTTATACATAAGTTTTGAGGACAAAATTGAGGTCCTCACGCTTATGAGGCAAGAATGTTACCAGATGAGTCATCTTCCCAGCCTGACTTCTTTAAAACTATAAAACATTTCATTATTGTGGACCAATATTATGCTATTTTTTTATTTTAACTTTCGGAGACACAGTCTTACTGAGAAATTCTAACAGCCCTGGGACTTGCTATGTAGACCAGACTAGTCAAGGCTATCCCTCTGCCTCTGCTATCCTCGTTCCCAAATTATAGGCATGCACTACCACGCCCATCTTACACTACAGGGTTTTTTTTAACAGTCTTATTGGAAGATCAGCAACTACTCTTTAAAAAAGAAGTTTCCTGTAAGTGAGAAAAAGCTTAGTAAGATCAGTTCTATTTTGATTGTCTTAGGCATTTAATTATACTAAATTATCATACTTGCTTTGCTCCTGACAGCTTGAAAGTTTTCATGCACGATGCCATTTACATGCTTTAAATCAGGACAGAGGGCTTGAGATTTCAGAGAACATCTTCCAAAGGGAAATTAAGGGAGGATCTAAATGTGCCGACAAGAATCAATTTAGTATATTTCAGAAAGTCATTTTGTAGCCTCCAGGAAGGTATCCCTACACTGACATTTATGTGGATTATGATTTCTACAGAAATCAATTTTTTTCTAATGACCTAAATGAAAATCATTAATGTATTACTGAAATATCACTGCTAAGTCTTGGGACTGCAAGAAATAGTTATGTATTTTTAAAAGAAACGATGAGTGATCATAGCCACATGTTAATAGTAACCTAAAGATAGAAGCCACAAGATCCAGCTGAACAAACACCAAGCTTTTTTTAAGGCTTATTACTTTCAGTGCTTGCTTGAAATTAGCATAGGTATTGATGGAGTTGATGTCCAAAACTGAAAAATATCTCACAAAATCAAGTGTTGTTGAACACCATGTATGTATGTTATTATACCATTAACTAACATTTAAGTGGCCACTTGGAAAAGGAAGAAAGGGGGAAAAGAGCAAGAATGAAATTATATACACAGAAAAATATATCCTAGATGGAGTAAAATATAAACTAGAGAAAAGGTTTATTTGTCTCATTAGTCAATAGCAAGGAGGACTGAAGCGATTAAAAGAAAAATACAAAGTTTTTCAAGTTCATTGGAGACTGAATAAATATTAAAGAAAACAGACCAAGGCTTAAAAAATAAATAAGTCATCAATGTGACGCTTTGAGCATGGGACAATTTTGAAAAGTAAAATAAAATAAATATGTGTATATGTGTGCATATACAATGTAGAACTCCTGAAACAGTTAACACCGTCACGCTTTTTTATTTCAGTAAGTGCTGTAAAACTTCACTTTATACTTGTTGCCTAAGTGACACCTTAGATAGGAGGAAATCCCCTGCCTTCAAGGTAGTTCATAGTGACCAATCATGATCCATGATTGGTAAAAAGCTCAAGACAATGAAGGTGTCGGGAGGAATGTAAGATTTCACCAGGTCATGATGCCTGAGTTGAATTTTGAAGTATGAGTGAGAACTTCCTAGAAAAATAAAAACACAATCAGCAAGTTGTTCAGAAGAATTCAGATTTCTGGACTGGTGCCAACCTCATCCACATGGTAAAAGAAGATAACCAACTCCCAATAGGTGTCCTCTGATCTCCAGATGCAACCCCAGAAGGTATACCAGCACATATAGGACAGAAAGATGTTGCATAAATTCAACTTCATGAGCTAAAGGACATGGTAAATAGGATATTACTAGTACTGCTTGAAATGTCCAATTCCAAGAAGTTGAGTATTTATCAGACTTTGTTTAGGTTTTCATACAAAAGCCAAAGAAGGTCCAAAAGTTGTTATATATTTTGAAATAGAAATGTATCATATTGCCTTGAGTGAAAAAAAAGTTGTTGAGGGGTCTTAGTACAGTGACTGAGGTCAAACCCCATCTGTGGACAGTGTGGATCATATTAGGAGAAAGTCATGTTTATAGTATATGGCATAAGTTGCCTACACTGAATTTTAATAACAGCCGCTGGAGAGACTTAAGATACCAGGAGGACTTGAATCAAGAAATGTGTATGCAGTGATATTTACAAAAGGATGAAAACCAAACTAATTTTAAACCAATATGTCACAGACACACAATATGGCCAGAGTTCCTTTCCCAATAGAGCTCCTTGTGCAAACAATGAAGGGTACTCTGTTAAGGAGTCTGCCCCAAATAGAAGACTGCATGTCCACTGACTACAGGCTCCTGAGGCCTCTGATCATGTCTCAACCACCTCCATGCGATGGACAGTCACTCTAAAATTGCAATGTTCACATTTTGTGGTAAAGAGTTTGGCAGGTGTCTATAACAAAAAAGAGAGCTGGGAATGTCCCATGGTAGAAATGCTTCCTAGCACACATCACACCCAGAATGTTATCCCCTGAACTGCAAAGCACGAGAACAAACAGAACCCACAGCTGGGGATAAATAGAGCCTATTCATTATTTCTACACAAATATTCTCAAAGTGAATGCTTCAAGGAACTGCTCCAAGAACACAATGCTAAACAGGCAAGGGCCCAATTGTCATGGAACTTGGTTCCACCGGTTTATTAATTCAATTCATCGGAGTGTAGAAGTCTAGTTTCCTTATCTTTTTAAAAGTTGAATTAAAATATTTTGCCATTCCATATAGAATATACACATTCAACTCCAGACAATGACATGTAAACCGGTACACCTCCTAATTAACTTCACAAATGATGACTTTTGGTTTCCTTTTCAATTTTTTTTGCATAGAATTGATATGTAAAATTTGGTAAATTTGGTTTCTGTCAAAACTCTGGAAGTTTTCAAGCCCTCATAAGAAACAATGAGCATTATGTTCCATCATAGCATTATGCTCTTTAGTGATCACACTGTGTACAAGTAATCCTTATCCTATCTTTCTTAGACCGCCAATCATTTGATTTCTGTCATTACAGGTACATTTTCTAGAATTTAACATGGAGTCATTCAATGTGTGTTTTATGTTTTTCTCTCAGTTTATACAATTTGAGTTCATGCTTATTGTTACAGCTATCAATACTTTAAATTTTTTCTCTCCTTTTTTTTTTTTTTTTTTTTTGCTAAATAGCGTTCCATAGTTACACATAAGGTGTTTTGTTTATTCTTTATCTATTGGTGGTCATTGGACTTATTCCATTTGGGGAGTATCCCATATAAGGCTGTGGTAAACATTTGCATTTGCGTTTTTTTATATAATACATTTTTTATTATTATTTCAGCTCATACAAACTTAATAGGTACACCAGTTCCCTTCCTCCCTCCTCCCCCCCCCCCGAACCCTCTGCTCCCCCTCCCCTCATGCCTCCCGCCCCATCCCCCCTTGCCTCCCGCCCCGATTCCCAGAGTCCTTTCTTGTGCATGCCTGACTCTCCTCTGGGCCCTCCTCTCCGATGACGTACAAGGACCCAGTGGCATTTCCCTGAACCCCTTCCTGTGTTCCCCTTAAGCACAGGAACACTACTGTGGCTGTCAATCCCTTGCCTCCAAGGATCTTGGTGCCTTTAGCAGATGCTAGACTTTGTGAGGTCAATAGTGTGTTGGACATTGCGCCGGGCATGCAATGTCCAATTATGATTGCTTCGGCCCTAACTTGTGTGGAGTATCTTGCAAATCATTGCTCCTCCCATCCTTTTGCTCTTACACTCTTACCTCCCCCTCTTCCGCAAATGTCCCTGAGCTTCAGGATGGGGAGAGATTAGTCTGGCCTAGTTCTAGGTGGTTGATATAGAGTCTCTGAAGTTCTGGATAGTGGTTCGTTGATTTTCTTTTGCAGTTTTGTTGCTCCTGTAATGCCCTTCACTCCATCGTGATGGGCACTGTATGTCACCACCTGGCCAGAGACAGAAAGCTGTTAAACTGGAGTCTTATTATAAGAGCACATTCAAGAGTAGATGTAATACTTATACCCAAAAGTGGAATTGCAGGGTCATATGGCATTAGGCAATGGGAGGGGTCAATCACCCATTTGCAAAATGGTTACTTTTTAATCTGCTGGACTATATGCCCTCCCCTTCTGGTGAGTTCATACCCCCTTAGTTGTAAATGATCAGGAATGAATTGTGAACTTAACTAGGTGTCACATTACTTTCTTGCAGTCCTTGATGGAGGCCTATTTTCTCTACTGTAACATGGTCACTTCTCTCCTTGTTTCTTGTGCATTTGCGTTTTTATGTGGACATGTTTTTATATATATATATATATATATATATATATATATATATATATATTTGTTATTAATACATTTTTATTATTTCAGCTCATACAAACTTAATAGGTACACCAGTTCCCTCCCTCCCCTCCTCCCCCTCCCCACCCCCTCCCTCCCCATCCCCTGGTGCCTCCTGCCCCAATTCCCAGAGAGTCCTTTCTTGTGCATGCCTGATTTTCCTCTGGGCCCTCCTCTCCGATGACGTACGAGGACCCAGTGGCCTTTCCCTGAACCCTTTCCCGTGTTCCCCTTAGGTATAGGAACACTGCTGTGGCTGCCAATCTTTGCCTCCAAGGATCTTGGTGCCTTTAGCAGATGCTAGACTTTGTGAGGCCAACAGTGTGCTGGACAATGCGCAGGGCATGCAAAGTCCAATTATGATTGCTTCAGCCCTAACTAGTATGGAGTATCTTACATATCATTGCTCCTCCCATCCTTTTGCTCTTACACTCTTACCGCCCCCTCTTCCACAAATTTCCCTGAGATTCAAGATGGGGAGAGATTAAGCTGATCTAGTTCTAGGTGGTTGATATAGAGTCTCTGAAGTTCTGGATTGTGGTTTGTTGATTTTCTTTTGCAGTTTTGCTGCTCCTGCAATGCCCTTCACTCCATCCTGGTGGGCATTGTATGTTACCCCCTGGCCAGAGACAAAAAGCTGTTAAACTAGAGTCTTGTGATAAAAGCACATTCAAAGGTAGATATAATAAAAGTGGGAAACCACAGTGAGGGAGGGGTCTATCACCCATTTGCAAAATGGTTACTTTTTATCTGCCAGACTATATGCCCTCCTCTTCTGGCGAGATCATACCCCCTCAGTAGTAAATGATCAGGAACAAAAGTCTGTGAACTTAATCAGATGTCTCATTACTTATTTGGGTCCTTGATGGAGGCCTATTTTCTCTGCTGTAACATGGTCCCTTCTCTCCTTGTTTCTGGTGTGGCCCTCCTACCCCATCCCTCCTGTTCATAATCCTTGCAATTCCTGTCTCTAGGTGGGCTGGGTGGGTTTGGTACTAGGAGCCACCTATTAGGAAGTACATACGGCGCTTAATTTTCTGGGTCTGGGATACTTCACTTAATATAATTGTTTCTAATGACATCCATTTCCCGGCAAATTCCAGTAATTCATCATTTTTGATGGCTGAGTAGTACTCCATTGTATAGATGTACCACCTTTTCCTTATCCACTCGTCAACTGTTGGACATTTGGGCTGATTCCATGACTTTGCTATTGTAAACAGTGCTGCTATGGACATGGTCGTGCTTGTGCTTTCGAGGTGAACCTCTGCTGCATGCGGGGTTATTCCCAAAAGTGGGATAGCAGGGTCATATGGCATTTCAATCTTTAATTTCTTTAAGAATCTCCAGACGGCTCGCCAGAATGGCTGTATGAGCCTGCATTCCCACCAGCAATGTAGGAGAGTTCCCCTCTCTCCACAACCTCTCCAGCAATTGTTGTTGTTTGTATTGTGGATTTTTGCCATCCTGACCGGGGTGAGATGATATCTCAGGGAAGTTTTGATTTGCATTTCCCTGATGGCTAAGGAAGTGGAGCATTTTTTCAGATATTTGTTAGACATTTTAATTTCATCCCTGGTAAAGTTTCTTTGAAGTTCCAGGGCCCATTTTTTAATTGGGCCATTGGTTTCCTTGGTGTTTAATTTTCTAAGTTCTTTGTGCACTCTGGACAGCAGAGTTCTATCAGATGTGTGGTTAGTGAAGACTTTCTCCCATTCTGTGGGTTGCCTTTGAGCTCGTCTGACAATCTCTTTATCTGAACAGAAGCTCTTTAATTTCACAAGATCCCAACTGTTGAGAGTTGGTAGCAGTGGCTGTGCCATTGGATGTCTGTTTAGGAAATGTTGGCCTAGCCCAATCAGCTCGAGGGAGTTCCCTATCCTTTCAAATATGGTTTTTATAGTCTTTGGCCTGATATCAAGGTCCTTGATCCATTTGGAATTAAGTCTTGTACATGGTGACAAGTACGGGTCCAGCTTTAATCTTCTGCATGTGGAGATGCAGTTTTGCCAGCACCATTTGTTGAAGATGCTGTTTTTTTTCCATTGGATTCTTTGGGCCCCTTTGTCAAAGACCAAATGGCTGTAATTTTGTGGGCTTATATCTGGGTCTTCAATCCTTATCCATTGATCTGTGTGTCTATTTTGGAGCCAGTACCAGGCTGTCTTTATAACTATGGATTTGTAGTATAGACTTAGGTTTGGTATGGTAATACCTGCAGCAGTGTTTTTGTTACTCGGGATTTTCATTACTATCCTGGGTCTTTTGTGCTTCCATATGAACTTTGAGATTGTTTGGTCAACTTCTTTGAAAAATTGCTTTGGGATTTTGATTGGTATAGCATTGAATCTGTATATTGCCTTTGGTAGGATGGTCATTTTTACAATGTTGATTCTGCCAATCCAGGAACAAGGGAGGTCTTTCCACCTTCTGGTGTCTTCTGCTATTTCTTTCTTTAAGGTTTTAAAGTTTTCATTGTAAAGGTCTTTTACCTCCTTAGTTAGGTTTATACCAAGGTATTTCATTTTTTTAGGGGCTATAGTAAATGGGATTGTTTCTCTCAAGGCTTTTTCACTTCTTTCATTCTGGGCATATAGGAAGGCCTCTGATTTTTGCACATTTATTTGTATCCTGCCACCCTGCTGAACTTCTCAATTAGTTCCAGGAGCTTCCTGGTGGAGTTTTTGGGATCCCTCAGGTATAAGATCATGTCATCTGCAAATAGGGATAGTTTGACTTCTTCCTTGCCGATTTGAATCCCACTTATGTCCCTTTCTTGTCTTATGGCTTCAGCTAAGACTTCAAGTACAATATTGAATAGAAGTGGTGAGAGTGGACAGCCTTGTCTAGTTCCTGATCGAAGTGGGAATGCTTCCAATTGTTCCCCATTGAGCATAATCCTTGCTGTGGGCTTGTCGTATACAGCTTTTATTATATTGATGAAGGTTCCTTCCATTCCTACTGTCTCTAGCGTTTTGATCATTAAAGGCTGTTGGATCTTGTCAAAAGCTTTTTCTGCATCTATCGAGAGTATCATGTGGTCTTGGACTTTGGACCTGTTTACATGATGAATTACATTTATTGATTTGCGTATGTTGAACCAACCTTGTGTGCCGGGGATGAAGCCTACTTGGTCCCCGTGAATGATCTTTTTAATATGTTTTTGAATCCAATTTGCTAAGACTTTGTTGAGAATCTTTGCGTCTGTGTTCATCAGAGAGATCGGCCTATAGTTTTCTTTTTTAAGTGAATCTTTATTAGGTTTTGGGATTAAAACGATATTAGCTTCATAGAAGGAATTTGGTAGTATTCCTTCCTTTGCTATTTGATGGAACAGTTTAAGGAGTATTGGTGTTATTAACTCCTTAAATGTCTGGTAGAACTCTGTGCTGAATCCATCTGGTCCAGGACATTTTTTGGTGGGAAGATTTGAGATTACTTCTTCAATTTCCTTATATGGTATAGGACTATTTAAATAATTCACAACTTCCTGATTCAATTTAGGTAAGTTGTGTTTACTTAGAAATTCATCCATCTCTTTTGTGTTGTCAAACTTCACAGAGTATAAGTTTTTGAAATATGATGTTATAATTCTCTGGATTTCTTGGGTATCAGTAGTGATAACTCCATGTTCATTTCTAATTTTGTTAATTTGGGTTTTCTCTCTCTTGCTTTTGGTTAGTTTAGCTAGGGGTGTATCAATCTTGATTTTTTCAAAGAACCAGCTTTTTGACTGGTTGATTTTTTTCTATCGTTTTCTTAATCTCGATTTCAGATATTTCTCCCCTTATTTTGCTAATCTCCTCTCTACTACTTTTGGGATCAGATTGCTCTAGTTTCTCTAAAGCTTTAAGCTGCATTGTTAAGTTGTTTATTTCTGATGTTTCCATTTTTTTGATGTAGGCATTAAGAGCTATGAACTTACCTCTTAGAACAGCTTTCATTGTGTCCCAGAGATTTTGGTAAGTTGTATTTTCGTTATCATTCACTTTCAGGAAATCTTGAATTTCCTTTTTAATTTCTTCCTGAATCCAGTTCTCATTCAGCATCATAGTGTTAAGTTTCCAGGAGTTAGTGTATTTTCTCTTGTTTGATGTGTTGTGGATGTCCAGCTTTAGGCCGTGATGGTCTGATAGGGCACAGGTTAGAATTTCAACTTTCTTGTATATGTGTAGATTCGTTTTGTGGCCCAATATGTGATCTATTTTGGAGAAAGTTCCGTGTGCTGCTGAGAAAAATGTGTATTCTTTAGTGCGTGGGTGAAAAGTTCGATAGAGATCTATAAGGTCCATTTCTGTCAGGGTTTGATTAAGTTCCAAAGTGTCTCTGTTAAGCTTTTGACCTGTTGATCTATCCCATGTTGAGAGAGCGGTGTTGAAGTCCCCAAGAATTATTGTTTGGGGGTTTATTTCTTGCTTTAGACGCTGTAGGGTTTTCTTAATGAATGTGGAGGGGCCCGTATTGGGTGCATATATGTTCAGTATTGTGAAGTCTTCCTGGTGAATTGTACCTGTGACTAAAATGTAGTATCCATCCGTGTCTCTTATAATTTTTTTTGGTTTGAAGTCCACTTTGTCTGATAGCATAATGGCTACCCCTGCCTGTTTTCTGCTTCCATTTGCTTGTAGAATTGTTGACTAGCCTTTTATTTTTAGAGCGTGCCTATCTTTTGTGGTGAGATGGGTTTCCTGCAGGCAGCAGATTGATGGATTGTGATTTTTAATCCAAATTTGTAATCTGTGTCTCTTGATCGGTGAATTAAGTCCATTAACATTTAGTGTTATAATGGAGAAACTATTTTTAATTCCAGACATTTATTATGTTTAGTAGTTTTTATAAGTATATTGCTTCGCTTTTAATGGTTTTATATTTGCCTCTGTTCTCCTGGATATGCCTGTTTTTTTCTTCACGCTTGAGTATCATTTCTAGCATTTTTTGAAGGCCTGGTTTGGTGGACATGTATCCCTTCAAGTTGTCTTTGTGCTGGAAAATTTTTCTTTCTCCCGATCATGACTGATAGTTTTGCAGGGTAAATCAGCCTGGGTTGACATTTTTGCTCATTCAATACTTGAAGTATGTCTCTCCAAGCTCTTCTTGCTTTTACTGTTTCGACTGAGAAGTCATTTGTTATTTTAATAGGTTTACCTTTAAAAGTGACTTGTTTTTTCTCCCTTGAAGCTCTCAGCACCAGTTCTTTATCTTGAATGTGGAGTGTTTTAACTATTATTTGCCTGGCGTGCTTCTTTTGGTCGTATCTGTTTGGGGTGCGGAATGCCTCTTGTATATGGATGGGCCTCTCTTTTTTTAGATGAGGAAAGTTTTCCTTGATGATCGTTTGAAAAATTTCCTCAGGGGTGGTATTTTGAGATTCTTGCTCTGGTATTCCATGAATACGCATGTTAGGCTTCTTCAGGGTGTCCCATATCTCTTGGATATTTCTCTCAAGTATCTTTTTGGCTTTAACAACCTCTTCCATTGAGCTGGTTAGTACTCCCACTTTATCTTCAAAGTCTGAAATTCTGTTTTCTGCTTCGTTAGTTCTGTTGATAAGACTCTCTGTGGCGTTCTGGGTTGAAGATAACTTGTCTCATAGCTCAGTTTTAAACTCTGCTTGAGTCTGTTTTAACTGCTCTATGCCAGTCTTTGTTTCTTGCACTGTTTTTCTCAACTCCTCCAAATGTCTGTTGTGTTTCTCTTCAAAGCGATTGATTCAATTATGTAATTCCTCCCGGATTTCCTCTTTTATAGTATTGAACATGGTAATGATCATATTTTGAAAGTCGTTATCCTGGGTCAGGTTGTCTTGGCCTTTTTCCGCGGTTTTGTTCTTGTTGGAGTCTAACATTATGGGATTAATTTCTTCAGTGGGAAATTTGTTTACTTGAGTGTTGCTTCTCATGGATTTGCACTTTGACTTTGGCATTGTCGTTTTAACTCTTAAGATCTTTCAATTTCACTAAACTGAATTATTTGGCCTGGGGTTCTGGGGGATGGGCAGGGACAGAGCTTACCGAGGTCGCGGGTGAGGCCCGGCTGGACCGTGCGCGTGTCCCGACCAGCAGAGCGGGGTGGGGAATGGGAGGATGGGGGCATCGGCGTGGAGCTATTTAACCCGAGGGCAGCTGGGGCGGGGCCCAGGCGCAGGGGGAGGTCCTCCTCGTCCACTCGGCCCTGCGCGCGTGGCTCCGGCTGGATGATGGGAGTCGGAGCCGGGTCCCTTGGGCTGACCTGGGGTCCTGTTGGGCGGGCGCGGGCGGAGACTTACCTAGGTCGCGGGGTGAGGCCCGGCTGGACCGCGCGCACGCGCGCGTCCCGACCGGCGGAGCGGGATGGGGTAAAGGGGACATGTTTATATTTATCTTGGACCAAGAGGTTGATTTAGATGGATCTTACAGCAGATTTATTTTTAACTTGTCCAGAATCTCCACACGAAGTTCCAAAGTCATCATGCCCCCTTTAAATAACTGTAAGGGTTAATAAGAGACAAAGCTGTACACATCTTCCCTGCATGAAATCAGGCATTTTTTAATTGTAGGTATTCTAAAAGGATATGATGGAAGCAATTTATGTTCTTAATTGACCAGTTATGCTTCTAATTATTCATTTGGGTAGGTGGTTTTCTTACAATTGAATTTTCAAAGTTGTTTGTATATGTCTTCTATGAAGATAGTAATAAGTTAGATTTCTGCATCTAGGCAAAAAATGAGGAGACTCCTAACTTCAGGACCTTCAATCCTTTTGGGTCTTCTGGATCACTGGATAGCTCATACAAAATAACAAAAATTTAAGTGATTAAGTTTACTTTTCCACAGCTCTTTAGATTCCAGTATAATAAATTTCGAGCATTATCCATAGCCTGATTTAAAAAAAATAGCTTATATATGCATTTAATCAGTTGAAAGTGTAAACATGATGAAGCAATTGTGGTGCATGAATAGCCAGAGGGTGAGGCAGCGTGACAACTCAAGCCCAGGATTCCAGGGTCAACTTAGGTAACAGCTAGACCCTGTCTCACAAAAAACATATAATAAAGTACAGGCTGGGAGATGGGTCAGTAACTTAAGCACTTGCCACACAAGTGTGAGGACCTGAGTTCAGATCTCTAGCACCTGCTAGAGACCACTCCTAACCCCAGGCCGTAAGAGGTTAAGACAGGGGATCCTCAGGATTGGATCAGCCAGCTACATGTTCAGTAAGAGACCCCACCTCAGTAAATGAAGGTGAAAGAGACTGAGGAAAACTTCTGATGTCTCCACATACATGTACACACATGCACCCATACACATGTAAACATGCATATAGACATGCATACACATTACACAAACATGCAAACACACACAGGAAAGAGAAAAAAGAAGAAACTACAAAAAAGCTTACAACAACATATTCCACCACCTCTGTTCCTGTCCCTCAGTCACAGCAATCAACTTTGATTGGTTTTCTGTGTGAACTTCCCAGCTATTTCTTATGCACCTCCATGAAAAGTCACTTTCACCAGTAGTTTGACAGTGCACACGTTTTGCACTTTGTTTAGTTGAACGAAGACTCTCAAGAGATTTTTCTTCTTAGTACAATAAGTTGTGTAGCTGTTTCCTCCACATTGGAACATTCCATCTTGGTGGGAGGCTCATTTGTCCTCAGGAAGTTCACAAAACTTGCTAGAACTTACAAGAGTTACAAGGCCCCAAGTTGTGATTTGAATGTGGATTGTTCCCGTATAGGTTCGTGTGTTTAAATATTTGGTCTTCAGCTGGTGGCATTCTTTGGGGAAGTAACGTGACCTTTAGGAGGCGGAACATTGCTTGAGGAAGCACGTCAGGGGACACCCACAGCCTTGGTAGCTCCACCTCACTTTCTCCTCTTGTTCTTTCCACCTGCTGATGGTTGCTGTAAGTAAAGGCCTCCTGCTTCCGCCACCATACCTTCTGCTAAGCATTTCCTGCCATCACAAAGCCCCTCTGGAACTGTTAGTCAAATAAATAACCATTTCTCCCTTAAGCTGCTTAGGTCAGCCTATTTCTCACAGAAACAGAAGAGTAACTGCCCCCTGATGCAAGGTCAAGTCAGCAGTTACGGGAGATGGAGCAGTGCAGAGCTACCTGCATGTGGTCTAGGAAGCTGCAAGGACACAGCTTGCGTCAGCCATCACCCATGCTGAATTGAACTTTTAAGTGATGAATAGCTGTCTTTGAGTCACCCTGTTCCTATAAGTAACCCTTAGGCCATATTCATGTAAGTAACCCCCAAACCCCACTGGTTCACTAAGCTAGACTTTAGTGGAATCACTTCTTTGCTCTATTGTTGGTGCCTTGTCTGAGGTAAATGGCTATTTGTGTTTCCCCAGGAAAAAGCCAATGACAGCTTCCTTGGGGGTACATGGTGTCCACTGGACAGTGTATTGTCTTTACTGTACTATCAGACCACCTTGAAACTTAATGATATAGAGCCATAATTATTCAGAAGCAGTGCTATGCATGTACAGCTTGGATGGGGACCTGCTATGGGAGTTAGACTTGACTGGCAAATCCCACTAACAAGGGGGATAATTGAAGACTTGAACTCTGGGCACATTTGTAAAGAAGTGGTAATTACTCCCCAAGCAAGACTGCAGGAGATTGTATAACTGATGTGTAAGACAACCTCCTGGGCAGGTAAATGAGTTGAGGGAAACTGGCTTAGTAAGGTGTGTCATTCCTTAAAACCAAACTAGGACTGCTGATACATTCTGCTCCTGAAATCGGCCGGTAAGTCTAGTCAATTCAAAGAGCATTCGCCCACTGCCGTACTTCTGTAGCTGGTTCAGTAACCTCATACTTCAACATACTTGGACAGACGTGCTGCCTGACAAAAGTGAGGTTTGGCCCTCTTTCAACAGTTCTGTGAATGTGGTGTGGTCAGTTCCCTCAGCTCTTAGTGTTTTTCTCTGATGATAGCAGATTCAGCGCACAAAAGCCACTGTAGCTGGTCAGCCTTGGCGAGTGGAAGTCCATGTTGTTGAGACCATGTATAACTCCTGGTGTTGACCATGTATAATGTCCTGGAAGGAGCTTTCCTTCCAAGCTGGCCTAACAACTGTAGCTGGACAGTGTAAGTTAAAATAAAGCCTCCTTGTTCTCTCTTAAGCTGTTATGAATTTGCCAGCAACATGCAGAGTAACTACAACACAGGACTTGTTCATGCTTCTGTGAAATGACTGGTAGACTGCATTTTAGGTTGAGTTTGACTGAGACATCTTACTTGAAGACAGGTCTTGTCCTTTCCCCCAAACCAGTAGAATAGTTAAGTGTTATTCTCATGGCAGCAGTTTAATACAGGAACAAGGTGGCTTCATCCACCCAAGTCCTTTCAAGACAGCTCGCATCACATGTGATGCACTGTTCACCAGAGCAAATGACACGCTAAAGTCAATGCCCAGGGAGCACACCGCACTCAAGTGGGAGACATCTCAGAGATGACATGATCACAGGCTGGTATTAAGGAAGGTCTGGTAAAACAGGACCACAGGTGCCAATTGTGCCATACTGATGCCCATTCTTATTTTTTCGATGCCCATTCTTTACCCAAACACTCCACGCTTGGGTTGTTTCAGCCTTCCGCTCATTAGCATTGCAGTAGTGACTGAGCACATATGCTGTCTCCCACTTCTATCAGTGTAACCAACATATAAATCCTTATAAGTGAAATCCCTGATTAAAGAATATGATAGGAGCTTTTCTAATTTTGATTAACTCTTGCCAAAGCACTATCCAGAGATGATTGATTGTTATAATTTACATTCCAATTAACAATGTTAGGCATGTTACCATTTGTTAAAAGTCCTTGCCACTTTCTTTGTGAAAGAATAATCTTTGCATGACTCTAATTCATGTAATTCTTAATATAAATAAGTTTGACAGTCTTTTAATATATTTTAAAGTCATTTCTATTTCCTCTTCTGAATCTATCTATCCATCTTTGCCCATTTGTTCCAATGTTTCTTTTATTTGTTTTTTTAATCAGAAACAGAACCAAAGCTACCAGTTAAGGCATAGAGTGAAATAGCTGAGCTCTCTAATAGCAAAGTCTATAGGCCTTGACCACGTGACTCTGTTAAGGCATAGAGTGAAATAGCTGAGCTCTCCAATAGCAAAGTCTATAGGCCTTGACCACGTGACTCCTGTCTTTCTAACAAGACTCATGTGCTTGTCAGGAGGATTTCCAGTCACATTAGAGCCCCTTTGTCTTTAAGGGACAAGAGCTTTATCCAAGAGCTTTATCCAGGAGGATTTCCAGTCACATTAGGGCCCCTTTGTCTGTAAGGGACAAGAGCAGCAGCAGCGCCATAAGACAAGAAAGGGACATAAAAGGGATTCAAATCGGCAAGAAAGAAGTCAAGCTATCCCTATTTGCAGATGACATGATCTTATACCTGAGGGATCCCAAAAACTCCACCAGGAAGCTCCTGGAACTAATTGAGAAGTTCAGCAGGATGGCAGGATACAAAATAAATGTGCAAAAATCAGAGGCCTTCCTATATGCCCAGAATGAAAGAAGTGAAAAAGCCTTGAGAGAAACCATACCATTTACTATAAAAATGAAATACCTTGGTATAAACCTAACTAAGGAGGTAAAAGACCTTTACAATGAAAACTTTAAAACCCTAAAGAAAGAAATTGCAGAAGACACCAGAAGGTGGAAAGACCTCCCTTGTTCCTGGATTGGCAGAATCAACATTGTAAAAATGACCATCCTACCAAAGGCAATATACAGATTCAATGCTATACCAATCAAAATCCCAAAGCAATTCTTCAAAGAAGTTGACCAAACAATCTCAAAGTTCATATGGAGGCACAAAAGACCCAGGATAGCAAAAACAATCCTGAGTAACAAAAACACAGCTGGAGGTATTACCATACCAAACCTAAGTCTATACTACAAATCCATAGTTATAAAGACAGCCTGGTAGTGGCTCCAAAATAGACACACAGATCAATGGATAAGGATTGAAGACCCAGATATAAGCCCACAAAATTACAGCCATTTGGTCTTTGACAAAAGGGCCCAAAGAATCCAATGGAAAAAGAACAGCATCTTCAACAAATGGTGCTGGCAAAACTGCATCTCCACATGCAGAAGATTAAAGCTGGACCCGTACTTGTCACCATGTACAAGACTTAATTCCAAATGGATCAAGGACCTTGATATCAGGCCAGAGACTTTAAAAACCATAGTTGAAAGGATAGGGAACTCCCTCGAGCTGATTGGGCTAGGCCAACACTTCCTAAACAGACATCCAATGGCACAGTCACTGCTACCAACTCTCAACAGTTGGGATCTTGTGAAATTAAAGAGCTTCTGCTCAGATAAAGAGATTGTCACACGAGCTCAAAGGCAACCCACAGAATGGGAGAAAATCTTCACTAACCACATATCTGACAGAGCTCTACTGTCCAGAGTGCACAAAGAACTTAGAAAACTAAACTCCAAGGAAAACACTGGCCCAATTAAAAAATGGGCCCTGGAACTTCAAAGAAACTTTACCAGGGATGAAATTAAAATGTCTAACAATTATCTTAAAAAATGCTCCACTTCCTTCGCCATCAGGGAAATGCAAATCAAAACTTCCCTGAGATATCATCTCACCCCGGGTCAGGATGGCAAAAATCCACAATACAAACAACGACAAATGCTGGAGAGGATGTGGAGAGAGGGGAACTCTCCTACATTGTTGGTGGGAATGCAGGCTCATACAGCCACTCTGGCGAGCCGTCTGGAGATTCTTAAAGAAATTAAAGATTGAAATGCCATATGACCCTGCTATCCCACTTTTGGGAATAACCCCCCATGCAGCAGAGGTTCGCCTCGATAGCACAAGCTCGACCATGTTCATAGCAGCACTGTTTACAATAGCAAAGTCATGGAATCAGCCCAAATGTCCAACAGTTGACGAGTGGATAAGGAAAAGGTGGTACATCTATACAATGGAGTACTACTCAGCCATCAAAAATGATGAATTACTGGAATTTGCCGGGAAATGGATGTCATTAGAAACAATTATATTAAGTGAAGTATCCCAAACCCAGAAAATTAAGCGCCGTATGTACTCCCTAATAGGTGGCTCCTAGTACCAAACTCACCCAGCCCACATTGAGACACTCAAAAGTAAACCTATGTAACACAGTAATTGCAAGGATTATGAACAAGAGAGATGGGTTAGGAGGGCCACACCAGAAACAAGGAGAGAGGGGACCATGTTACAGCAGAGAAAGTAGGCCTCCATCAAGGTCTGCAAGTAAGTAATGAGAAACCTGGTTAAGTTCACAGATGTTCTTTCCTGATCTCACCAGAAGGGGAGGGCATATAGTCTAGCAGATAAAAAGTAATCATTTTGCAAATGGGTGATGGACCCCTCCCTCAGTGAGGTTTCCTACTCTTATTACATCTACCCTTGAATGTGCTATTACAACAAGACTCCAGTTTAACAGCTTTTTGTCTCTGGCCAGGGGGTGACATACAGTGCCCAGCAGAATGGAGTGAAGGGAATTGCAGGAGCAGCAAAACTGCAAAAGAAAATCAACAAACCACAATCCAGAACTTCAGAGACTCTATATCAATCACATAGAACTAGGCCAGCCTAATCTCTCCCCATCCTGGAGCTCAGGGACATTTGCGGAAGAGGGGGCGGTAAGATTGTAAGAGCAAAAGGATGGGAGGAGCAACGATTTGCAAGATTCTCAACAATAGTTGGGGCCAAAGCAATCATAATGGGACTTTGCATGCCCTGCGCAATGTCCAGCGCACTTTTGCCCTCGTAAAGTCTAGCATCTGTTAAGGGCACCGAGACCCCTGGAGGCAAGGGATTGACAGCCATAGTAGTGATCTTATGCTTAAGGGGAACAAGAGAAAGGGCTTATGGAAATGCCACTGGGTCCTTATATGTCATCGGAGAGGAGGACCCAGTGAAGAGTTAGGCGTACACAATAAAGGACTCTCTGGGAATTGGGGGGGAGGCACTGGGGGAAGGGGAGGGGGAGGAGGGGGTTTGGGGGAAGGAGGGGGGAGGGAGGGAACTGGTAAAAAATTTTAAAATGTATAATTAAATTTTTAATAAAAAAAAAGAGCAGCAGCAGCAGGGCATGCTTGTGGCATAAATGGTAGGAGAAAAATAAATTTTAAAAATTATATCTTTTCCTACTTTTCTCTTTTTTGATTTGATACCAATTAGTTCTGCTTTGCATCTGTCTCATATAGCATGAGTGTGTGCTCTGATCCTATGTTTGTTTTATCTTTCCATCTGGATCATACTCAGGGCACTGCACATGAGAAAGTAAGAGTTCTTCTATTGATCCTTTGTTTTTCTGAATGGTGTCTTACAATGTAGTCCAGGCTGGCCTTAAAATTACCTAGTACCTAGGCTGGCTTCAGACTCATGATCTTCTTGCCTCTGTCTCCCCCAAACTTCTGATTCTTTTGTACAACACTGTAATAATAACACTTAACAATGTTGGCACCAAATTTTAGCTAAAATAACACATAAATTCATATAGAATACTGTAGTTAAAATTCAACAGTGTGTAAAGCAAAGCTAGTTTTTTTTTTTTTCAAAATAAATTCAAGTATTGTTCAACTTCTCAAAAAGCGTGAACATAGGTCCTGACCAAATAGATCTCAGTGTCATGGAAACCAGAAGTCTCATCCCCAGCTGTCACGAGGATACAAAATGGAGAGTCCCTAGAGGCTGAGGTGACCTGGCTAGAAGCAAAGATGGGAAGGTGTTCCCATGACGACAGCCCTGGTGGAGACTGGACACGTGCCAGTAGATCGAGACCAGCGTGGACCACAAAGAGACCAGAGTTTACAAGTTCAGCAGACCCCATTGCAGGCATGCCACAGGGAGCAGTTGACACCCGCCCTGTTCTTCCTGCTTGACTTCTGCTTCTTTGTTTCTTTTCACTCGACTCAGTGCTAGTTTCATCTTATCACTTTTTAAAAAATTATCTTTTACCTTTTACTCTCCTTACAGCATTCATTGACATGTGTCTATAATTTTTGTAATGCTGAGATAATTTTCCTTCTTCTTATTGTCTTTTTTTTTTGAATAAAAGCCAATGTTTATTGACTGGTCAGTGAGTGAGCTTACGTGGAGCTTCCATAAAGGATAGAAGTCCAGAAGTGAAGAGTTGTGAATAGCGCTTGAATGGGTTGTTTTAGGTTTTTACATTGAAAAGTCCTTTCTGACAATTAGTTACTAAGGAACTAGGAACTTAAGATAACTGGCACATGGGGACATCTAGAATTTGCTGAGGGCAGTTCTAGGGGCAGTCATCAGTCCTGTGGGAAGTCATTAAACCTTGACTTTTGAATTCACATTCTTTTGTAATTTCTTTTGAGAATGACAGGGCTTAAAAAAACCCACAGCCTCAGTGGAAATTGAGCCTGTCTTGCAAGAGGGGCTTCCTTTGTTGCCCTACCAGATTTATGCACTAGCCTAATTTGACTTGTGATATCTACTGTCATCCTCCTCTTTTCCTACCTGCTGTACTTTTATTTTTTAACTTTTTATTTATTGTGTGTGTGCCTGTGAGTGCGTGTGTGTGCATTTGTGAATGTGTGGGTGTGTGTGTGTATGTGTGTGTGCATACATGTGTCAGAGGGCAGTGCATATCCCTGTAGAGGATCAAGCATGACTTTGGAGATCATACTTCTACCTCCTTTTTGCTTTGCTCTGAGATTTCCGAGGCCGGAAGTATAGACCACAGCACTGCCTTTTCTGCCTGGAGTTTTTTACATGGGACCTGGGATCTGAACTCAGGACTTTCTGCTTGAGAGACAGAACCGTTTCTCCAGCACCCTACCTTATTTTTAATATTGGGTTGACCACATTATTATTTTAAGTTCTTCTATATGATTTTTATTTCTCTTCTTACACTTATTTGACTTTTCTTGAAGTTATTGTTATTGAGAACTTGTTTTTCTTTTTCCCTTTTTCTGTTTGTGTAACCTCTTGCTCTTTTCTTCCCCTACATAATCTTCTGCATTTCTTTCTTTTTTGCTTCCTTTTATTTAATTTTGATTTCTCCCTCCCTGTCTTTGCTACCTCTTCCCTCAGATAATCCACTTAATACTTCCATATTTGTCCTGAAGAATGTTTAGCTTCATACTCCATGCTACAATTAGCACTGCCATTTTCTGCTTAAATTCATCAGTGAGGTATAGGACAGCTAAGTGATTTTGAATGAATTTCTACATTTTGTGTGGCTTGTTACAAGAGTCTGTATTTCTACTCTCTGAATGGTGCTGGGTATCAAGTCTTCAAGAATAGGCTATTTGGGCTGGAGAGATGGCTAAGAGGTTAAGACTCTGCCTCTCAAGGAGAGGTCCTGTGTTCCTATTTCAGGTTTCACGTAAAAAACTCCAGGCAGAAATGGCTGAGGCCTGCACTTCTGGCCCTGCTGGGCAGAGCCTGGGAAATCTCAGAGCAAAGCAAAAAGAAGGTAGAAGCAATCCAGGATGATTCCCAATGTCATCCTTAGTTCTCCACAGGGACACATGGTATCCTGAATACACAGACAAACACCCACACACACACACACACACACACACACACACACACACACACACACACACACACACACACACACACACACACACACACACACTAAATAAAGTAAAAAAAAAAAAAAAGCTCAACAAGAAGCTGAACTACAACCAGAACATCCAAACCAGCACAACTCAAGACACAGAAATGGAAGAAACATGAAGCCTTGAGGCAATACCATCAAAAGCATCAAGTTGACAAGTGTATGTATCTAATGGGCACAGAGCACAAGGTGGATGAAATACTATATTCAAACATTCAAACATCAATAAATACAGAAAGTATGACCACAGCATCCAAGTATTCTATAGTATGATCAAGAAACCAAACCTAACCATCAGCAATCCACAGGATAAATGCAGTAATTGAGAGACACACTAAGGGCATAATCTATTTTAATGAAAGTATAGTAGAAATTTTCTCATATCTTGAGAAAGAAAAGCCCAGTCAAACAGAGCAGGGATTAGAATACTTAGTAAACATGACCAGAAAAAGAAACTCTCCACAACATATTAAAGTCAAGATATCCAAAATGCAAAGCAAAGAAACACTATTAAAAGTATAAGGGGGGAATGTCAACTCTCCCACAAAAGCAAACATATCATAATAATCTCAGATCTCTCATCCATAGTTCTAAAAGCCAGGAAAGTATGGAATGACATATTTCGAAATCCTCTGAAGCTAAGTGACTGCCAATCAGTATTGCTGCATCTAGCAAATCTAAATTTTAGAGAGAAATAAGGACATTTCAAGATAACAACAAACTGAGTTGATGGATATGCTCAAACTGCAGAAGATATTAAATGCATAATATATACAGAGAAATAGAAATGATGATTTTAATAATGAGAGCATAGGAAAGAATAAATATCGTGAGAAGAAGAGATGAAGAAAATAGGGCTAGGAAGAAATCATCCTCACATCCAACTCATTTACCCAAAAACCCCTCGTGCTAACAGGACGGCGAGGAATAAACTAGTTATTTAATGCACAGAGAAATGGTGAACAAACTTAATAGAGTTGTCTCACTGTACTATCATTGTATCATTGCAATAAACTTAAATGTGGGCTGGGGAGCCGGTTCAGGAGTTTTTGACTCCCAAAGAAAAGAACCTGAGTCTGAACCTCCAGATCCCATGCTGGGAAGAAATGGGCCTGCACTTGTAGCTCTGGAAGCTGCAACAACTCAGGAAGGAGGTAGAGCAATCCAGGATGACTCCCATTACCACCCTTGGGCCTCCATAGGTACACACACTCAAGTGCCCTCTGGTAGACACACACATGCATGCACACACACGCTCCACAAATAAATAAATAATCCTAAATGTGAATGGCCATGTCTCACCAACAGAAACAGACTAGCAAACTGGATTAAAAGTAACTGGGCCTAAATTAAAAATCATGAAAGTTTTTGTGTTAAACAATATAATAGATGAATGGAGTTAATTGACATAAAGTGATTACCCTAGCCAATATATAGAATATTCTCAGCAGCCCACAGAGCATGCTGTAAAGGAGAACACATTTTAGGCCATCAATCAAGTCTTACCAAACACAAACGTTTCAAAATGATTTATAGTAACTTATCAAAGTGTAGCAAAATGAAACTAGAAAGAAACTGTAAGAAAAACTAGAGAAATTATACCCAATACATGGAGATTGGAAAACACATTCTTGACTGAATCATTGGGGAACTTTAAAAATTTCTAGTGTCAAATGACTATGAAAGCACAAGTTACTAGAATAGTTGAGATACAACTAGGCAGTTTTAAGAAGAAAGTTTATGGCTATGAATGTTTATTTACATTAAAAATCAGAAAAATTTCAGATGAGCAAGCTTAATATTATACCTCTAGTCTAAGAAAAACAAGAATAATACGAATTCCAAATTAGTAGATGGCAAAAAATAATAAATATGGGATCCACAAAGCAAGGTAGCTAAATGAACTAGTCGATTCAGTGAGGTCTGGGTTCAATGTGAGATCTTACCTCAGTGTGTAAGTTTGAGAATGATTAATGAAAACAACCAGTGAAAACTTCTGACCTCTAACACACACACACACACACACACACACACACACACACACACACACATCCCTGCATACCTATACATGTCAACATATACACATGGGTAGCAAAAACACATATTTAAGACTTTTTAAAAGCTACTTTAGTAAAAAATGAACAATATTGATAAGCCTTTGACCAAGCTAGCCAAAAGAGAGAGAAAATCAAAATTCATCAAGTTAGAGGTGAAAGGGGGAGGTACATTCCAGACAGAGAATCATTGAGGAGTACATTGAAACTTATATTCTAAAAACATTTGAAAATTTAGAAGAAATGGGTAAATTCCTAGACACACACATGTTACAAAACTGGATCAAAAGAAGATATAAACAACTTAAGTAGGTCAACATAAACCAACAAGATTGAAATAGTAATAAAAGTTTTCCCTCAAAAAAAAAAAAAACAGTACTGGATCTATTTAGTACCAAATGATACTAAATTTTTTTTAAAAGTCTGTCTGTTTGTTTGTCTCTCCTATCTATCTTGCTTCCATAAATAAATATATAAAATATTTAAAAATAAAATGAACAATACTAAGCCCATTTAATGAAGTTAGCATGACGTTGGTATCAAAACCTGATAAGGACATACACACCAAAAAAGGAAACTATAGATCAACATTGCTGCTGTACATGAATGCATAAATTCTCAATAACATTATTACAAGCTGAATTAAAGAACATATTAAGGAAACATACATGATGTCCGTTGGTTTTATTCTTTTAGCCCAAGTTTGGTACAACAATCACAAAAATGAAGTCAGAAAGCACATGCTGTCACAATAGTTGCAGAAAATGACTTCAACCAATTCCTTCATGATAAAAGGAAATAGAAATGGAATAAGAAAGTCTATAGATACTAAACTGAAAACTGAAAGCATTTTTAATTAAAAAAATCTAACAGGCAGCAAGCGTACATTCTTTCTATTTTAATTAATATAGCACATGAAGTCTTAGCTAGCTCCAAGAAATTGGATACAAATAGGAAGGAAAGAAGTCAAATTAATCCATATGGTCCAATATATAAAAGACTCTAAAGATTCTATAAGAAAACTCTTAGAATTGGCAAAGATTTCAGCACAATAGCAGGATGGAAAATTAACATACAGAAATCAATATATATTATATATTTTATATTATGTGTATATTTTATATTATGTATATATTTTATATAACAGTAAAAATTTCACTAAGAAAGAAATCTATGGAAAAATCCTATTCATGATAGTCTTAAAAATAACTAAGAATAAATCTAGCATAAGAGTGAAAATAAATTTAAAAATTAGCCATCATTCATCCATCCCTGCCTACTTGAAGACCTTGACATAGCACTTCAAGCCCTGACATCCCTCCCTAGGGTAGATAAGCCTATGACTTATAAGCTAACTAATACTAAATGAATACAGTACAATCTGAAAAGTCCACATTGTCTTAACCATTTCAACGCTACTGAAAAGTTAAAAGTTTCTTCTGATACTGATGGCATTCTCTCAAGTATAAACAGCTATAAAAACAAAATTATATAACCCTGTCAGTGACATACCTCCGGGAAACAATGGCAAAGAGCAATCATTCCCATTTCAAAAGAGAGACATGGGCCAAAGCAAGGGAAAAATCAGAGTGAAATGAGACCAGCATTCAGCCCGGCAGATGCCAAACCCTGCAGCTCTGTCTGTGGCATCCAAGACTCCTGTTGGCTTCATCAGTTCCACAACGGTGTTGGGGACCATACTCCAGCATTTACCAGAGGCACTCATTGGCCGTCCCTGGGGCAGGCTCCACTCCATGTCTGCAGCCTTTCTTGGCAGACATCCTGTGATTCTGGTGTCTCCAACTTCCTGCGGACCCCACTGAAACTTAGTCTTCACGTTCCTGCAATGGCTTCTAATGACCTCCTTGCAGAGAAAGTGACCCTGCTACGTATTGTCTGGTCTTGTAAGCTTTCTGGAATCTTGGTATAAGTCTCCATAATAATGGAATGTTTGCATTTTGTGTGCTTAAAACATGACCATCTTGCGTACGGTGGTGCCAAGTTTTTTTTTTTTTTTACTACCTAGAGATGTAGCAAGGCCCCTTTCTGCTAACCCTCTGTGTGCTTTGGTGTCTAAATCGAGGAAGACACTTCCATAGGTGAGTGTTTTGAAGCAAGAAACTTCTTCAGCAGCTTTCAGCATCTGTCATACTTTTCATATCACCCCAGAAAAAAAGCTCAAGGTGTTTCCTTGATTGCATTAATCTCTCTAACACTTCCAGGTGCTTCATCTGTTCCTTCATCGTCTGCAACTTTAATTCCAGTCATGCTCCTTTCCTTACCACATTGTATTTTTATGTGTTGAATTGTTATTATAAATGTCAGTAAACACAGTAGGAGACATGAAACAACCTGAAAATTGTGCTGTTTTGAAATTTCTTCTGCCAAATAATTTGGGCCATTGCTTTCAAATTCAGCTTCACTTAAATTATCAGGACATGAGGAGAAACCAGTATATAATTAATACAAATGTCCTGTGGTCCAATTAAAAATAGTATTTTTCTTCTCCTCTGAAGTATCGTGAGCACAGTCCGTTTTTTTGCCCTCATTTCGATTAGCTCTTTGATCTTGTGCACTCCCGCCAGTGGCACAGTAGGTTCAGCTCACAGTGTTCTGTGGCTTCTCCAGCTTGCAGTTCCAAACTCTTCTGTATTCTCCCTACACACCAGTTTCAAAGACCTGCAAAACAGCCCTACTCCTCAGCACCAATTTTCTTTATTTGTTACTTTCCCCATTTATAAAACACTTGACAACAGCAACTTAAAGGAAGGGTTTGTCTTAACTCCTGGTTTAAGGTGTGGAAAGATGCAGCGGCAGAAGCAAGTCTAGCTGAGGGTGCAGGAACATGAAGCACAAAGAGATGACACTGGTTCTCCATTTGCTTGCTTTCTTTAACTCAGTCTGCAACCCTAGCCCATAGCCTGGTTCTGCCCATGGTCAGAGAGGATCTTCCTTTTGTCAATCTGACAATACCCTTGCAGACATGCTCAGAACTGTGTGTCCTAGGTGTTTCTAAGACCTATAATGTTAACTAAGATTTACCGTGTGTGTTTCTGTGTGTGTGTGTGTGTGTGTGTGTGTGTGTGTGTGTGTGTGTGTAGAATTGTGAGTGTAGAAAAGAGATCATTGGAGGGGAGGAAGAAATCCAAAGGGATGGAATGGAGGAAAGAGACGGTAATGAAATACAAATCAAATACATATGAAACGGAAATAGAATGATCTATCTAGAATGATAAAGGAGACTAGCAAGAGACAGGGAACAGTGGGGTGGAGAAGAAAACTTCTTCAAAGGATCCAAAACAAAACTAAACAACAGCAACAGAAACAACAACAACAATTCCATAGCTAAAATAACATGAAATGCTGAAAGATAGCAATTTAATTTTAAGGTAGTTTTTTGCTGGTCTACTGATATGGAATTGATAAATTGATTCATGTGGGGTTTTTTTGTATGTGTCCTGTTCTCTGATGTTGTCATCTATTCTCTAATGATGTTGAAGATGTTCTATTTCTTCCTTCCAACTGGGAATGCTTTTAGTTTTCTTGTCTAATTGCCTTGGATGGAACATCCAGTAAAATGTGGAATTGAGGGAATGAGAAGAGTGAGAACTAACATTTGTCTTGGTCCTGACTGGAGTGGGAAACTACTGTTTAAGCATAACATCTTGTTATTTTTGGAATTTTTGTTCTTGCTGCTATTTTTTGTTTTGTACAGATCAACTGAACGGCAGTGAGAATCTAGATCAAAACCTCTTCTTTTTTCGTTCAAATTGCCAAGATCATTCAATGAGAAAAGAAATTTTTTTTCAATGAAGCATATTAGGATTGCTGCATATACACAGGAAAGAAAGAAAGAAAGAAAGAAAGAAAGAAAGAAAGAAAGAAAGAAAGAAAGAAAGAAAGAAAGAAAGAAAGAAAGAAAGAAAGAAAGAAAGGGGAGGGAGGAAGATGAAGGAAGGAAGGAAGGAAGGAAGGAAGGAAGGAAGGAAGGAAGGAAGGAAGGAAGGAAGGAAGGAAGAAAAAGGAAAAATAAAAAGTAAAGAAAACATAAACTTGAACCCCTTATTACATACACACACAAAAATAAATTAACTCCAGTGGGTCATAGGCTTAAATATGTGTTGAAACTCTTAGGAAAAGAACCACACTAGCTCATCATGACCTTGGGTATGTGAGCCTTTTGGACATGGTAACATTGGAAGCACAAGCAACAATGAAAACATATTAATTGAATTTCTTCTAAACCAAAGTTTTTGTGCTTCCAAGATTGCTATTGTAATGATTTTTTAAAAAAGTACACAAAATATTGGATAATAATGATCAATTGTGTATTTGTAGGATATACTAGGAATTCTTATGAGTTAATAATGAGAAGATAATTGTTTTAAATGGGAAAAAACCAACATTTCTAGAGGAAGGTTATACAAGTAGCTGAATAAACCAAAGCAAAATGCTAAATATCATTAGTTATCAAGCAGAAAACACATTTGTTGACATTTTATCCCATATCAGACAGCTGCAATAAAAATGTCAGGCAATAATAGCAAGAACTATTGAAGAGGTAGAGACATGGGCTCTACACACGCTGCTGGTGGTAACGTTAAATGCTGCCTGTGGTGGGAAAACAGCTTGTCAATTCTTCAAATGTGAAATATAAAGTTACCATATGCAATTACACTAGCAGTAAGTCATATTTACATTACTACTTATGTATATGAGATAGATGGATAGATAGATAGATAGATAGATAGATAGATAGATAGATAGATAGATAGATATTTAAAAACTTGAAAAGGCAATTCTAAGGCTGAAACAGTAGTTCAATGATAAAGACTACTTGTCTAGCATGCACAAGCCCTAAATTCCATTCCAAACACACACACACACTGAGAAAGAGAGAGAGAGAGAGAGAGAGAGAGAGAGAGAGAGAGAGAGAGATTTGTGGTTACCAGGGATGAAACTAGTGTGGGAAAAGATGATAAGTGTCTGCTAAGGCATACAGATTTTTTTTCTTTTCGATGTGATGAAAATTTTGAGATTGATTATGCTGTTGCTTGCATAACTCAATACATTAAAAATAATTTGAGATTCACTCTTGAAGTAGATGAATACAGGAAGGTATGGCTTAATAAATTTTTTGCTGATAATAACAGAAACACTAAAAGGAAAGATCACTGGACAAGCCGAGTTGGAAGAGCTAACTTGCTACGTAATGACAGTAATTTAGAGCTTCAGAGGCTGCTATCCAGAACTGCTAAACATCCTCCCTCCATCTCTTTTTTTACACCTTTTTTACTTTATTTACTCATTTGTTCATTTGTTGATAGTTTCTTAAGTGTGTGCGTGTGTGTGTGTGTGTGTGTGTGTGTGTGTGTGTGTGTGTGTGTATCAGAAGGTACTATGTGTCCCTGTGGAGAACCAAGGGTGACTTTGAGAATCATCCTGGATTGCTTCTACCTTCTTTTTGCTTCTTTCTGGAATTTCTCAGGCTCTGCCCACTGCCATTTCTGCCTGGTGCTTTTTTACATGGGACCTGGAATCTGAACTCAGGATCTTCTGCTTGGGAGAAAGAGTCTTAACCCCTATTCATCTCTCCAGCCCACCTTTTCCATTTTCTGTATGGCATTGTATTTAGAAGTCCATCCAATACATTTTTTATTTGTTTACAAACTCATGCTTGCTCTCTAAAACCCAGCTCAACATCTTTGTGAACTCTCGTGGTGCCATGGTATATACTACTCCATATATAGTTGGGCAGAGCTTACTTCAGATACGGTGATTTTCTCCTTAAATATCTGACTTCTATGTCAGATTGGAATTTTCTGTTGTCTGCATTGCCAGTGCCAGGAAAAGCACCTGTGGATGGATGGATAGACGGATGGATGGATAGACGGATGGATACGGTACAGACAGATGGCTGAATATATGGTAAGTGACACACTAATTACAAATGCTCAATCATCTATCTTATTTCATTTTAATGCAATTCAGAATACCCAGATCATTAATCTGATTTCTTCATGGCTGATATGATTTTATAACTTTTCCAAACAAATCCTGGAAATAGCACCATTTTTTTAAACAGAAACCAATACTTCTCATGCTCTTTTTCCTCTGTTTTATATGATTATATATTCTTCCTTTAAGTATTCTGCCATCACAAGAAGAAATGGAGGAGATGCTCAGGAAAAGGACAAAATTATTATACTCAGAGATACTGGACAGAGTCTATGTATGCTGAAAAGGTACCACATAGACAGGTGTATAGTCAGGGCTCTCCAGGGGAGCAGAGCTGATGGAGCGCATGTGTATGGATACAAAGGGTTTGTTAGGTTGACTTTCAAGATACAATCTGAATGGTCCAACAATAGCTGCCCTTAGCTGTTCTGCTCAGGCATCGAATAGCTTATCAGTCCATCTTATAGTAAAAGCTGGAGGATTCCTGCAAAGTCTCCCAGCTGTCCTGGTCTAAAGCTAAGGCTGAAGGATTCCCGGAGAGTCCCCAAACCTCACTCACATTGGAGGGCTGCAGAGGCTGGGCTCCTATGTCACCTAGCAGTAAAGAATAGTGCCGCAAGGCGCAACGAAGAACAAGGAACCAACAAGGAACTCGCCAGCGCAGTCAAGAAAACCAAGTCTGACTTTTCCCTCTTGCAGCCCTCTTATCGGGTCCTCTACTGGAAGGTACCGCCCACTATGGGTTGGGTCTTCTACATCAGTTAAACAATCTTCTTCAGGCTTGTTCAGGGACTTGCCTAACTCTCAGTTCTTTGCAGCTGTGCCCAAAGCTCATCCTGCAGCTGTCAAGGTGACAGCTGTATCCAGCAGGATACAGGAGCATCAGGGGTGCAGGCTCAAACAATGCAGGGGAAGCAGTAGAGAGGAAGGCCTTGGTCAAGTGCCAAGATGTGAGATGGGTGTGTTTAAACATCAACAGGTTATAGTCAGGATAGTGTCAGAAAGAAGATCTTGTATTGGGGCTCTGTGTTACCAAACCAGTGCACTTACTTGTTTGAGTGGAGTGCCTACAGCCTGTCACGGAAATGCAAAAGCTTAAGAATTCAAAGGCTTGGTTTCATCTCATTGTTTTGGTTTTAGTCTTTTGAGACAGGGTCTTGCTATGTAGCCCAGGTTGTTCTCAAATTCATAACCTTCCTGCTTCAGCTTCCCAAGTGTTGGAACTACAATCCAGTCTTACAAAAATGACCTACTCCTTACAAAAGACAATAATAATAAAAAAATAATATACATTTCATGATATGAGTTCAAGATGAGGATATTCTCTGAGTCTGAGGATGAAATTTAGCTTGCTATGAAATTAAGTCAAATATTACCAAAACCTACATAGAGAAAAATATTTGTAAATATTAGCTTGATGGCTGTGACTGGGATGAGTCTTTAAATAGTTCTCTAATATGCGTTCTAAAAATATGGGGAGGTATGTCAATGTGATAAATAGGCTTTATCAAAAACAGTTCATATGATTTTTGTCCTTGAGCATAAAGAAAAGATATACTATCAGATTAAAAGTTATGTCTAACATGAAGAGTACAGAATAAGTATCTAGTTATTTGAAGATGAAATATGATTTATATAATTTCCCATAGATTTGCTAGACTTTGTTTTGTATTATCCTTCTGCTATAAATTCTTCCATGAGTAACCTCATTATAAATTAATTTTCAGTTAAGAAGCAAAAGATACAATATATTCTATTGTATAATAAAATATTTATTGATGAAAACTTCAAGACTCAAGAAAACTGTGATATGCTATTGACACAAATATTTATTTTGCTTCCAGCATTTGCTTTTATATTTCAAAAAGCTTATGACTTAAATAGATCAGAAGACCTCAGAGAAGTACTGTTTTATAGCATAGATTTTTTTTGAGACCAATGTACTTGTCAGTGAAGCAAAAGTCTACTCAACATTTTTTAAGCCCAAATCTTATTATGTAACTTGAGCTTGGCCAGATTTCAAGTGGATCATTTCAGAGAAAATCTTAGAAGTAACTCAGTGACAGAGTGTTTCCCTAGTAGCATGTGCAGGGTTCTGGGTTTGAACCCTAGCAGAGAGAGTCAGAGCAAGAATGAATGAGAGCAAGACAAAGAGAAAGAGAAAGAGAGGGAAAGAAAGAGAGAGAGAAGTAAGAGAGAGATGAGAAAGATGAGAGAGCAATGCATGGAATCTAGAGTGGATTTAGTGATTATCATATGAAATGATAAATTAACTCATATGTAGTCATCTGTCATGTTTAGAATTTTTATAATCTTGGCCATTTTCTATGAATCTTACCTTTTTGTATTTTATTACTAGTGTGCAACACTCTTTTCTGTTACCAGATCATAAGTAAGAGATCCGTGTGAAACCCACACACTTTCTAGATGGCCTGACATATAGACATTGCTGCATCAAAGTTCTTAATTAAATGTAAATTAATATTAAATTAAGTTGCCAAAATGCAAGTAAGGATGTCAAGGATGTTTAGAGAAAATTTTAGTTGTAATATAACTTTAAATGTCCACAATATGTTACATGAGCTTGCTCTAGAGATAATTTACAATCCTCCCTCTAGTTCATTGCCTTCAAGAGTTGGTGGCTCACTGAAGTATTATTTCAGACCCATGGGATTTTTTGATGTTTTAGCACACTTTGGAGCCCTCAAGGTATGCCAACACCTTGGAAAACATACAGGTGCTGTCCTGAAAGAAACCCATAACTTTGCATTGAAGGCATAAGGAATGCCAGTATTTGCCACACACAGATGTTTTCATGGATGAAGTGACTCTCAAAACAGAAACTTCAGCAGTGTGAGGGACCAGGACACTGGATCTCTGCTCTAGTGAGCTGTCCTAGTTAGGCACAGGTGTCACCTTGACAGTTGAGGGTTTGAGCTCTGGGAACATTTGTGGAGAATTAATGGTTGAGTTAAGCCCAGAGCAAACCTGAAAGAGATTGTCTAGCTGATGGGGGAAAGCCCAGTCCATGGTAGGTAGGACTAGGCCCCAAACAGGTGAATAAAATACTGAGAACTGGTTGAGGAAGGCAGCATCTTTCTGTTCACTTGGCCAGACATGCTGGTCTGGCAAGCAAGGATTGTTCATCTCTCAGCTGTTATGTGGTGATGGTGTGGCCAGTTCTCTTGGCCCTGGTGTTAGTGAGTCCTCTCCCATCAAGCTGGACTACAGACTGTAACCAGACTATCAGTAAGAAAATAAACCCCTTGTTCCCTTAAGCCATTTGATGTCATTTATCAGCAATCATGCAGGCAAACTGCAACGTGAGCCAAATATGACAGATGTAGGTAGACATTCAAGGGGTATATGGAATGACATTCAACGTGTGGAAAGAAAAAATAAAAGTTTTCCTTCACATGTTTGGCCTAAATTTATAAAAGATATGATACTTTGTCAGTGTTTAACACATAAATTGCCAAAACATGATAACATATCCTAAGGGGGCAGGACAGGCTAATGCTGGTTCACTCTGCCCTCTGCTCCATCCCCTTGGAGTTACTCATCTGGACATTGATCTTTGTCAAAACCTTACCAAGTACAGCATTGCCATTCCTGCCACGTGGCTTCGTCTGTCATGTAAGACGGGAGGGGCCTTAACAGCAGCAAGCCCTTTGTCACATGTTTATCAAACTTCATTTGTTCCCTCCTTGTGTTTGCTTCCACCCCCCAAGACACTCAAGTCTTCACTGGGTGTGTTAGGGGATACATGAAGTCAGTGTAAGCATATTTATAAAGTAGATCATCTACCCAAACTGAGCTATTGCCCACAGTAATTCAGTCATGTTTAAGAAATCTCATGCTAGCAATTAACCGCAAATAGGATTAAGTAAATAAGAACATGGTATCGCTGAAACACCTTTGGATTCAAGTAAGTTGCAGTAGAAATACAATGACAAACTAATTACATTTCATAAGAAATGGGTAGAAGATCAAAATGATCAGACTTAGAAATAGGCATTTACATTCATTGTAATGTTAAATTTCATTCTACCTGCATGTTTTGCTTTTAGATACTAATTAATAATAGTATAATATCACAATTGAAAAGGAATTAAAAACTATATTTTTTATCTTTAGTTTATATACTTTTGTGGTTCATAGCATACTTAGTAAAGAGGTTCACATGCTAATATATACATGTTTGAATTATTTATAAATTTGTCCATGCAATTCTTCACTTATAGGAAACCTTGAAAAGATTTTGTTACCAAGGAGATCTTGATTCAAAATCTTTAAGAACACTATATGACAGATATTAGGCTTTGTAATTATATAATCACACAGCATTGAAATTTCCAATTTTACACATGAGATAAATAAACTCCAGACACTTTAAATGAACTTTTTGGGACCACAGTTCTGATTGACATTAGAACCCAGTTATAATGCAGGTTTTTGAAATTCAAAGCCTTTCCACTGTGCCATTTGCTTGGTTTTACCATGATTTGAAAGATGTGTTTATCTGTGTCATACTTTCTGGCTCCGCCAGGACCAGAAACGCAGGCCGCCTCCGATTCCGCCTGGCGTCTATATGTGGGGTCTGGGATCCGAACTCAGGACCTTCCACCTGCAAGGCAGAGGCTTAACCCCTGAGCCACCTCTCCAGCCCCCTTTCTGTCTATTCTTATGGTATATCTTGACCACAGATTCTTTGTCATTTTGCTGCCGTACATTTCCTTACTCTGATGCGTTCCTCTTCTCTCTAACCCTCATTCATGTGCTCACCTTCCTCTCATTGGCAGCTTCTGATTATATTTTGATCTGCCTTTCAGTCTTGTCTTTTCTGCTCAGTGCTGCTTGTGGACCTAAGCGACAGGGCTGGTGGGTGGTTCATCAGCTTGAGATGGAAGCCAAGGAGCCATACAGGCACATCTTATGCGTTTATAGTCCCTCAAACTTTTAACCAGGCTTTGATCCCAAAATGAGAGGAAAGAAACTATGAAAATATGATTTCATCACAGGTCCACATCATGGCTTTGTAAATTTAGTAATTATGACATTGCAGCTCCATAACAGGCTAAATCATTACAATGAGTGGAATACATTAAGGAAAAGGAAAGGGAAACAAGTGTCATTTAATACTGAGAGACTTAGAATAAAAAGGCTACAATGTAATTATATCCTGTCAGTTATCAGCGGCATGAACTCAGCCAAATCAGTTTACTCCTCTTTGGCTACTTGTCTATCAACAACTGTAACTGCTTCAAAAGATGGTTATAAAGGTTCAGTTAGGTCCAATAACAAAAGGCTGGAGCAAGTTTGTTGGGTCACAAGCAGTAGATGAGTCTTAGAAGACCACAGTTACTGTGGAACACAGTTGGTGGATAAGCATTGGTTTAAATTGACATTCATAATAGTGCATATTAATGAATTCAGCATGATATTTCAGTATGCTTACAGCATACGCTGATCAATGTCATTTTATCTACTTTCTTCTTCCCTTTCCTTCCCTTCCCAAGCGCTAAGCATTACTCTGACATTCAGATAAACTTTTCTAGCTTCCAAATAGGAGAGATAATGCACCTTACTCATCTTTGTGAGTCAAGCTTATTTCATTTCACATAATACTCTCTACCTTAATTTTGCTATAAAACATGATTTGTTCTCTTTTATGAATTGATCATGATTTATTATGCATTTATACCATATTTTCCTTATTCATTCTCTGATGATCCATTTTATTTTTGATTTATTTATTCTTTCACAATTTATTTTTTTAATTTACATTTTAAAATTTTTCTCATCACTTTTTATTTTCACCCATACAATACAGGTAACATATCTTTGGTTCATATTCTAGCAAACAATCTTAAAATTAAAAAGTAATAAAGCAGTATCATATGTATTCATTAGAGAGATACTCAACACATATTGTTTCTTTCACAATTTCATACATGTATAGAATATACCTTGATCATATTTTTCCTTATTGTCCTCCTTAACTAATTTCGCCTTCCCACCCAACCCGTTCTTCTTTCCAACAATTCCCCTTTCTACTTTCATATCTTTCTTAATGACCTGATGCATTTAATTAGGATTGTTTGCATGAAAATGGATGGGGATTACTACTAGAACAAGGGCAAATTACTAATGTCTACACCACCGAAGAATATGACTCTCCTTTCTTCAACAGCCATTAGCCACACTTTAAGGAGAGACAGAACATTTTAAGTCACTCTTTTGTTCACAGTGGGATGTTAATAGGCCTCGTCTTATGCAGGTTTTGTGCAGGTGGTCACAGTTGCTGGGAGATCATGAATGCAGTAGGTGTGTCACATTCTGATGGTTTATTTGTATACTAAATTGCACTTGATATTTTAGGGAATAACATAAAGTACCACGTGTAATAGTGGGCCTCAAGAGGAAAGGACAGAATGCAAGTCTGAGATAGAGCAATAGAAATGATGTTAGAAGTTGCAAATTTGCAAATTCATGTTGCTGTAATAATAACTGACCCAAACAACTTAGAGAAACAAGGAGTTGGGCTGGAGCGATGGCTCAGGGATTAGGACTCTATCTCATAAGCAGAAGGACCTGAGTTTAGATCCCGAATCCCATGTGAAAACACCAGGAAGTAATGGAGGTAGTCTGAACTTCTTGCCTTGGAAGGCAGAGCCTGAGAAACTCCGAAGCAAAGCAAAAAAGAAGTAGAGCAATCCAGAAGTCACCTCTGTGTTTCCATAGGCATACACATGGTAGGTATCCTCTTCTACATGTACATACCCACACCTACACATGTAAATCAATCAATCAAGAAGGTTTTTTGATGAAAAAGTTTAAATCAATCAATCAATCAATAAGTTTTTTTTTCTTTGAAAAAGAGAGAAAAAAGGAGTCTTATTCTAATAGTTAACAATTCCAGATTATAGTCTGGTCATCTCTAGAGAGTTAACAGCAGGAACTAAGGGAACTAATCCATCATACCAAAAGTCAAATGCAGAGGACAAGTATTCAGGTATATCAACTTGCTAAATGCTTAACCAGCTCCATCTTTATTCACCTGCTCGAGGAATGGTGCTGTCTACTATGAGTTGAATCTTCCCACATCATTTATACAATTAAGGCAACCTCTTACAGTCTTGCTCAGAGGCCTGCCTTAATTTGATAATTTCTCATAAGAATGTCCAGAGATCCCAAGCGTCAAGTTGATAGCTGAGATTAACTGGTGAAGAAATGAAATAGACAAATATACAACATTTCAAAAATGGAATATTCAGGATATAGTGACTGATTAAATGTAAAAATGAAAGAAAAAAAGACATAAGCAAAAAACACATGAACACGGTTGACTTCCTCCAAACCTTTAGCTTTTATGATTATATAAAATGTGTTTTAGAATGAAAAAGGAAATGCAGGAGGAGGAGGTTTTGAATGAAAGAATAGGACATTGATTTGGAATTTTCAATTCTAGTATATGGTGCCCCCATGTAAAGAAGAACGTGGGGCTCAAGAGAAAGCGGGGCTGCAGGTACAGAGCAGAGATGATGGAGACATGGAGGTAACTGAAGACAGAGAGAAATCAAGTCACATCAATGAGTAAGAGAGAAGTCAAATTACATCCATGTGTAAGAGAGAATAAATCAGCAAACTCAGAAAGAACATTTAGAAATGCAGAAGCACCAAGAGTTTAATGCCATGGAACCGAAAACTGGAAAGAGGGCTCATGTGCTCCAAAACAGACTGAGTGAACAGAAGCGAAAAGCAGCCTCTGTATATAAGGAGTAGGTAACAGTCGCTTACAGTGAGTTTGTAGAAGGAGGACATGGTGGGTAATAGCAGTGACTAAGATGTCACCTGTAGGACACCTGTAGGAGCTTTGTCTAGTTCACTGGGCAGTGGACTTACACAGTCTAAGCCTTAGGGCCTCCATCCGTGAGAGCAGGGTTACTAATGAGATCTCCCTCACTGGACTGCTGAAGACTTAAAGGAGGTAATACATGGTAGTCACACAGAGCCCAGAACACGTTACTCACCTAATACCATGTTACTATTAAAAGTGAAATTGTTACAGTCATTAGAGTATAAAATGGTAGGCTAGAGGCAGCTTCTCAAGAAATCTTTAAGGCCATTGGGGAGATGGCTTGATCAGTAAAAGTGGACAAGAACTGAGTTCAGTTCCCAGCATGCATGTAAAAAGCATAGAGATAGGCACTTGTGTTGCAGTTCATCTGCTTAAGGGAATAAAGGGTTTATTTTCTTCCAGTAATCCAGTTACGGTTCTTAGTCTGGCTTGCCAGGAGAGCTCATACCAACACCAAGGCCAAGAGAACTGGCCACATCATCTCCACATAACAACTGAGAGAGGGATGATCCTTGATTGCCAGACCAGCCTGTCTAGCCAAGTGAACACAAAGATGCCGACTTCTCCAACCAGTTCTCTATATTTTATTCACCTGTCCAGGGCCTAGTTCCACCCATCATAGGTTGGGCTTTACCCATCAACTAGCCAATTTCCTGCAGGTTCACTCTGGGTTTAACTCAACTACTAATTATCTACAAATGTGTCTGGAGCTTGAACTCTCACCCATCAAGTTGACACCTAACTATGCCGGCCTGCTGCTAGTCGAGCCTAATCTACCAGCCCCAAGTGTGAGAGTCTCTGTCTCAAAAAAACACAAGGTGGATGGATCCTGAAGAATGATATCTGTGGCTGACATCTGGCTCCACATGTACATATGTACAACACACACACACACACACACACACACACGTGTGTGCATACATACATGCATGAAAATCCATACACGTGTGCATACATACATGCACATTTCATGGAAATAAAGAACAAAGCACTAACTTTGTAGGAAACAGTATCCAATTTCTCCTAGGACAGAGAAAGGCTTCCATATGTATTTTAGGGAGAAACAAAGAACCTAGAAATTGAATAAAAAATAATACTATTATAAGAAATGGAAACTTCTTTTTCTAGGGAAAATTTTTTCATAAAGGATAAATTTCATAGACAGATAGTATGGCAAGTTCAATAAATCAGTAACAAAGTAATATGTAGATTGAAACAGCTCTAGATGAATCTCATTTATGAAACTGTCTACAATTTGTTAGGAAGTATTTTCTCTGTGGGGTACCTTCGATTCACAGGTTACCCCTTGTAAAATGAGTTCTCAAAAGAGGGGAGCAGGAGTCCAGGCAATTTTGCCTGGTGCTTTACATAATGAAGAAAGGGTCTTTTCAGGTTCTACTGAGGTGAAATATCCTATAGTAACATAGGATACTGAACAGGAACTCCCACAACAACTCACAGAACAAAGGGAATTCCTTACTTTTACATACTTTTCCAGAGATGGGGTCTCTGACTAGACATAAGATCTAACTACAAGGTGAAGGTGTCTTGGAGCTACCACAAACTAGGAGCTTAAGGAATCAGATAAGATGTAAGACCATCCATTGGGCCTGGGTAGTTGGAAACTGTTGCATTTGTCCTGCCCTACCTGAGGGCATCTCTGTTCTGTCATAGTGAAGAGACCGTCTGCTGTTCCTGGGATGAAAAGAAGCTTCAAGGGGGGGCATGTCGAACCCTCATAAAGGCAGCTGTGTTCTAGTTTCATGACACATGCCGGATCCAAGCAACTTAGAGGAGGCGATTTATTTCAGCTCCATCATGGTAAGGAAATCTCAATGGCAGTAGTTAAGGGAGCTGATGACATCACATGCACAATCAAGAGCAGAAAGCTCTTGTGTGTGAATGTTTGCTAATGCTCAGTTCTCCTCATCCTTAATGTAGTTCTGACTCCTCTACATGGGGAATGGTCCTGCCTAGAAGGTTCCCGCATCAATCAATGCCAGTCAAGATGGTCCTTCACAGGCATGTCTAAAGGCCAACCTTAATCCATAGACTCCTTCTCAGGTACACCCAGAGGCTTGTCACCCAGGGGTCAGGTTGACAATACTAATATCACAATCTGTGATGTAGTATCTAGATTGGATGTGGCCTCTTGCCAATGGCTTTTCTAGTTCATGGGAACTATAAAGGTGGAGTAGAGAAACAGAGAGAGAGAGATTATGAATCATCGAGATTACAGGTGACAGTGAGGAATCCTAGAAAATCCAGGAATCCTAGAAAAATTACTCTCTGGCCACAAAATCCTCCTCCAAATGGGTGCTTCAAAAATGGCCACAGAGGTGGGACACTGGGGAGATGCTGTCTTCCTCTCTGTCAGTTGCTTGTCAAAAGCAGTCCCTCCCAACACCATGCTCTAAAGAAGTCTGATGAGCTACCTTGACTGAGCTGAGCTTCACCAGCATCATCCTTGCACTTGGTAGTTGAATATTTGGCAAAACGTAACAGCTGCCTTCTCATGATTTTCCAGGTGTTGACTCTGCCACATGAAGCCACACGAAGGCGGCTATGGAGTTGCTTTCTCCAAGGAGCTCTGAGCTAGGGCCACAGGAGGAAGAGGAGGTGCCTTGCCACACTTGCTCTCCAAGAAAGCTTCTCTGTTGACCCCACCTTCCGGTCCATCCATTGCCAGCAGGAAAAAAATCCAACCGACCCATTGCCACTGCATTGCGGTTGACTGATAATGGTTTATTATGATAATCCCCACAGGCTACTTATATGCCAGGCAGAGGACTCACCAAAGCATTGACTCTGAAGCTCAGAATTTTAATTATCTTGGAATGCTCTAGGAGAGATGTGAGAAGACTTAGAACTCTTTCCAGCACTTCACCAATTATATCATATAAACAAGAGCCTACGCGGTTCTGACAATTCTTGGCAGGCTCCAGTGAGACTGAGATACTAAGAATAATAACCATGTGACCAAAGTCCCAATCCTAAACCCTGCCTTGAGAGAAAAGTCTTCATGACCAGAGGAAACCAGAACTTTTTTCTTGGGTGGTCCTTGCCAGGCATTGTCTGTGATAATTAAACGGGTCATGTACTCATGTTTTTCCAATTCTGTTGGTTGGAATCTATCTCAACAGATGTTTTATGTAAGAAAAGAAGAAAGAGGCACTCTACAAAAGTAAATCCTCGGCCACCTTCAGGAAGTAAAAGAGTTTCATTGATAAGAAATTTATCCTCCAAGAACACTGAATAAATATGAATAGAAAACAAGATGCTCTCCATGAATTAATTGCAGTTACATGTATTTCCACAAGCCTTGCATGGGATCCGTTTTGTCAACTTTTCACCATGGAAGGGGAAAGATCTCAAGGATGCTCCACACTTCCATGAGAGACTTATGAGGGTTGACGCTGAGGTGGGGGGACGGAAGATGCTTTCCCACTGATATCCACTGATTCTGTGACTCGTGTGCTCAAGCACATGTCTTCAAAGGCAGCTCTGATGAACTCGGTGAGCCACACACAAAAAACATGAAAATAGGTGGGAGGTTGGAAGGGAAGAAGAAAGATTACAATGGGAAAAGGAGGAGTGGGGGGATGGGGATTAAGGTGAAAGTATCATAATTCATTATATTCATGTATGAAACACTGAAAGAATTAAAAATTTAAAAAACATTCAAGTGTTTGGAGAACACACACGAAGAATACACTATATTTATCATTGTGCACGAATTATGAAGGAGATACTAGAAATCACTACACAGATGAGGACTTAAACATGGAATAAACACACATGCAATCCATGGAAGCCACCTAGCATGGTTTTTGAGACAGAGGCAACAGCAGGCTCCTGCCTTAGTGTAGGGGCAGATACTTCCAAAAACCTCTTTCTCCAACTTATCCTTAAAACCAGCCCTCGTAGAGTAAATATTGCAGCCTTAAGAAGTCCAGAGCAGCAGAGCCTCAGAAGAAAAGGGGGAGGGGTGACTGAAAGGGTAAGCAGTAGGTGGATGGGGGAGGGAGAACAGGTCAGGACAAAGCCTGCTCGGATGGCAGCTTGATTGGCTTGAGAGCAACTTTATGATGCCCTCTGTTGCGGACCCGAAGTTCCTCAGGTCATAATCATTTCTCATTTGGTCATGTACAAAACGTCTTCAGTTTAAGTGATCACCACCCCTAATAATCTCACACATGTGTGCAAGTTACACATGGATTTTATTCATTCCAGCATCATTCTTTTTTAATTTATTTTTTTTAATTTTACAAACACATTGAGTACTAATCCCTGCTTCCTTTCATCCCCCTTCCCTCCCATAAAAAATCCTCCCTCCCTCCTGCCTGGCCGCTTCTATGGACTCTAGAGTTTCCTCTGGCTTGTCTACTCTTGTGGATGTTCAGGTCTCTGTGACATCTCAAGTTGCCCCTCCTCGGGGTACCCCACTGATAGAAGCATTTCTCTTCACTCATCCAGCTGTAGTCTTTAAGGTTCCACTGTGTGTTCTTATCTCTCTTGAGCTCCTCATAGTCTATGTAGGCATGTTGGTATGTCAGCCATTATGCAGGTCTGGGAAGGACAAGTCTCACTCTAGGGAGTTTCTGGATGCAGAAGTCTTGTCCAATGGTGGACCTTTCCATCTTTAGGTTCTTACGATCTCACTACCCCCTCTTCTGCAAGACTTCCTAAGCCTTAGGATGGGGAGAGATTAGGATGGCCTGATTCTGGGTGAGCATTGCTGGCCGCCAGTATTCTGCATTATGGCTGGCCATCGTTGTCCACTTCACTGCTCTTCTGCTAACCAAGGCTGCATCCTGTCAAGGTATTGAGAGTCTTTACCTCTGTTGCAGAAGAAGATTTCTAGGCTGAGTGCTGAATGTTCTTCAAATCTATAAGCATAATAATAGCTATTTACAGAGTAGTTTGGTGTACTGTCTTCCTGTCCAGCATCGTTCTTAATGGCACAAGTTCGAGAGCAACTTAAGTGTCCATCAGTAGGGGGGTATGCAGCAGGTAGGAATGAAGTTTTTCACTGCTGAGATGGGAAACTCTCTGCATTCATTTCCCCAGACTGCTGAAATAGAGCACCATAGTGCATGTCTCAAAACAAAACAAAACAGGAAACAGTTCACTCCGTCACAGTTTGAAAGGCAAACAGCCCAGCATCAAGGGGTTGGCAGGCACGTGTTTCCTCTAACTCTTGTAGTCTAGCCCTCCATCCTCTCTTGCCTCTTTCTCACTTCTGAGGAAATCTGTCAGCAAGCCTTGGAGTTTGCCTGCTTCTGCCATCTGTCCTCGCATGGCATTTTCTCTGTGTGTCTCTTGTATCTGCCACTCTGGATGCAGAATCCATGGTGCTCCAGTACAGACTCATTACCAGTGACCAGGGTCAGGGCCAGGTGTCTCCAGGTTCTTGGTGTCTTATTCAAAATATTGAAATAAGCTCACATACATTTGCAAAGTAGCAAGGAAACTTTATTCAAAGCAAAGTGATTGTACAGATCTGAAAGAAATGTGCTGTCAACTGTGACAGTGGGTCACGTGAGTGAGTGTGTCCAGGACTATGATTATTGTTTAAAGCTTCCTTTTATGGGTTCAAGAAAAGGAGAGTTTCAGTTGCTAAGAGACATTGACAGATTAAGTTGTAAAAGTACTTCTCTACTGGCTATCCTATCCCCATAATGCATCTAAGTTTAATCATGTATACACCCAGTTATGCATGTACTTTCCCTAAAAGGGAGATTCTCACTGAAAGGTAACTTTGAGAACACAGTTTGCTTATTACACTCGCACCCAAACTTGTTCAGGTCAGATCAGCCTCTGCCTTCTATATCCTGACATGTTGTGAAACATATTGAGTAGGAGCTCTCCAAGTTTGATGGGCTTTAAGGAAGGAGAAACATTTCATGGTTCAGAGTAATGCGTGCAGCAACCTCAATGCTGGTGGGAAGTCCCTAGATTGCTAACAGATTGGTAGGTGCATTACTTGGAGAAGGGCATGTGTACGTTGCACACCTAAGGGTCTCAGGCTGGGGAGCAAATTATAAAAGCCAAGTGGACTCTCTGGTCACTAAGCTAATCCCTGTGCTCGCCTGCCTCAAATTCATCTCAACTAATTATACTTGGGACCAACAGATTTCCCAGTAATACCAATTTGTGAGTACTGAGGGTTACATTGCAATGTCTCCTTTGAGGAAACACAGTTCAACTGTAACAAGCACCAAGTGTGTGAAGCCAACAGCTCCCAGAGAAGCACGATACCTTTGTGCTAAAGAAACACAAAAACCACACGTGTATTTCCCAAAGGACTCATCAATGCTGGCAGCAGCCTCCAAGCTGATGGACACAGCTCAGAAGAATTGCGTTTTCAGTTCCTGCTTTTCTGTATTGTTTGCATTTTATATCAATTATTGTTTCAAAAATTACTATGAATCTATTCAACACCCAATTCTTTTTTTGTATTATCAATATATGTATTCCTTCACAATTTATATGTAAACATAGAATAGTTTCAAAATAATAACCCCTTTACAGTGATTAACTGCAAAAACATATCATGGGGGCTGAGGATGTAGCCCACTGTAGAGTGCCTGCCCAGCATGCAGGCAGCATTGAGCTTGATTCCCAGGACACATACAAAAGTGGGTAAAGTCCTTTTGCTTGTAACCCCAACTTTGGAAAGAAGACAGGAGGATCAGAAGCGAAGGTGATCTTCAGCTTCTACAGAGCTGAGGTCAGCCTGGGATACTTCAGATACATTCTCAGAAAACCAAAAAAGTAAAAAGGAAGGAAGAAAGCAGATGCCTCAGAACTTGTGGTGTGTTGTTGGAGGCTGGGAAGGAGGATCCCAGATTCCCTGTGCTAAAGAATGACAGGCTGTCTTACACAGCCTGTCTCCTATTTACTGAAAAAGGTCTCCTGCAGTCCAGGCTGGCCTGAAGTGGGTATGCAGCCACCCTTGGCACTGAAATCCTGATCCTCTTGCCTCCACCTACCCAGTTCTGAGGTCACCATTGCGGGACACCATACCCTCCAAAGCCAATTCAATTGTATTTTTTCATTTCCTTTCCTGAATCTCCCATTACAAAGGTTTTTCACATACAAAAAATCAGAATGTTCTGCATGCCACTGTGTACCGTAAGACTGGCTGAAGGTAAGTAGGGAGGGCTCAAGGCCAGCTTCAGCTATGCTGTCAATTCAAGATCAGGCTGGGCCATGGGAACCCCTATTTCTGCAAGCCAAAGTAGAAACACAGACAATAAGAGGGAGTTAGAGGGTGGGACAGCAGAAGAGAAACACATGGAGCTCAGACCCTCCTCAACCCCCGAAGCCCCTCTTTGCTTTCTTTGGCTTTTGTCTTCTGTGTGCTTGTACCCTTCAAGCCCAGGACTTGCTGACCACGATGCCTCAAAGCAACCCAACAGGACAAGAACAGCACAGCAGTATTTCCAGGTTCTAGTTTCTGACCCTGGCTTTACCATTATCATGCTATAGAAATTCCTCGCATACCTTATGTTGCCAGGACTCATGATGTGAACATTCAAAAGTCTTTCTGGCTATAAGACATTATGTCCCCATGTGCTCCTGGCATTCCATATCAATTTCCTCCCTACTAATCTCAACTTTCTGTACGCCTGCTTTTCTTTTTCTATTAATATTTTAGTAGGTATCATGTCTTTATGCATATTTTTGAGATAAGACTCATGCAGAACAGGCTGACCATGAACTTGATATATAGCCAATTAAATAGCCTCGAATTTCTGGTCCTGTTGCCTGTTCTTCCAGAATGCTGGCATAAGAGGGGCTCTAGAGACTAAGCTACATGTGGACATCTAGATCATCATGCTAACACACACACGCCTACACACACACAACAATGTCTGATACCACATATGTATGTCCCTGAGATAAGACACTTAACTCTAGATTTTCATTCCTTGGTACCCAGAACCAACCTTCTCTTACCTTGAGAACAAAGTCTAGCCCTCTAGTTAAAGCAGACGGTGGTGGCAAACCACTCTGACTTGGCCTGCTTTTTAAGCTTTACACGATGATCTTGCCCACGGTGTCACAGCACTCAATAGAGGTAGGGTACCGCTCAGGTCAGCAGTGTGATTCAGCAGATCCCTTAGAACAGACACGGAGAAGATGCTCCCATAGAAAATGACCTCGGTGAGCTGGGAGCAGACGATGAGAGCAGGCAGTAGGTCACTGAGCCTTCAGGCCTTCAGTTCCAAGGTCTGCAGAGTGGCTACAACCCTTTCTAACAGAACCTGGAAGGGTTATGAGTTGAATGAAGAAATGTGATGTCACCGAGGTTCAGGCGTTTCAGTTGATGGACACCTGGGCACAAGGATAGAAAATTCAAATCTGAGAATGAAAGCCGGCATCTAGTGATGGACAGTGGGGATCTTCAGTGGGTCCATAAGAACCCGAGTACCATGTCCAGGTGGTTGTGGAGTATGTACAGTCCCTCCAGATGGAAATGTTCAAGGCTCCTGAGTTAGAGAAATGGTTTGTGAACCAGTCAATAATTTCCTCCCTTATTCCTATGCGGTAACTCAGAAAGTGTGCAAAAGACTTGGCAACTTCATCATCAAAATAGCTGTGTCTGTTTCTCATCTGGCTTGGATGCTGTGCAAAAGATATTTTGCTCCATAACTTCCAGTGCATGTCCACTTCTAGCTCTTGGACATCTTCTTGTTCAGAGATTTCCAGGTGCTTCAGGACACTGTCCAAAAGTATTAAAACCTGCAGCTTCTTACAGCCCAATGGCCGAGATCCTTTCCTCTGTCTGGCCCACTGAAAGAGGTGTGATTGGTATTTATCAAGATTCTGAGTCTTCAGGCATTTACCAGTTCACACCTTGAAGGCTGCTCTTCCTTAGACATGGGCAGGTCCCCACTGCTTGCTTCTTCCTCCTGGCCTGTGAGCATTTGCTACCATCATCACCCTTGCTGGCCCATATCCTGGTGCACCGTTATGCAATCCAGCACTCATAGTTTCCACGACCTGGGGTGATTCTTGTGTGTCAGCAGCACCTCCAGGCCCCAGGGTCCCCCAGGTCTCTGGTGTTCATCTGTGTCCCCCATAGGGAAGTAGAGGAAGGGCCAAGCTGAGGACTATATCCTCAGCTCTTTAGTTTTCCTGCTGGTGAAGGCCTCTTTGAATAGTCCTGGGAAGGGCTCCATGGGCAGGCCCACCAGGGCAGAGATGGGCAAGAACGCCTCCCTCAGCAGCCTTTGTCTTGCCAGCTGCAGGAGTGTGGGTGGGTCTGGATGTTCACCTTGGTGGGTCTGCAAGAAAAGGAACCTAGCGAGGGTGCCAGGAAAGATCTCCTTCTCTCTTAAGGGGTACCAACTTATCATATGTCAGGGCTCTCACAGGAAAGGAAAGGCTGTAGGGGGACAACCTGCCCACAGACTTTGCTCAGTCATCGATACATACATGCCAGGAACAACTGAGAAGCTATGAAATAAGTATCCTTGCTTTTGTTTTCAAATACTGGTCCGTGGTGTGGGGATGCTCCCCATAGTCCAGTATTTGGCAGAATTAAGTACGATTGCAAATCAGATGCCAGTATGAGCTACATGGCAAGACCATATGTTGAACAACTTTTTGGAGAATTCAAAGTTCATAAGTATGTTCCAGAAGCAGCAGTGGAAGGTGTGTAGCAGTGTCCAGAGCATCTGGAGAAGCAGGCAGAGACCCTTTGTCTCACATGAGTTTCCATGATGCAATATGGTCTGGATCTTGATTCCGCAGACAGGGCTGTGAATCTCAGAAGGACCAAGCAGTGACTCCAGGTCATTTTTTTAAGCATCCAATTCTAGAGAATTCTAGGACAGTTTTCTGAGCTGTTCTGGCAAGATCATTCGGAGAGGGAACTCACTCAGTGTCATGTCACAAAGAATGCTGTGGAGAGAGAGGCACTATAGCAATTCATCCGCATTGTTGCTGATAAAATCACCATCAAATAACTTAAAGGAACAAGAGGTTTGTTCTCTTTTAGAATAGTACAGTTATAGTTCTAGGTCAGCTTGGGAGGGGAGCTCACACTAACACCAGGAGCCAAAGAAACTGGCCATATGATACTCATGTAAAGGCTGAGAGAGGGACAATCCTTACTTAACAGACCAGCATGTCTGGCCAAGAATATAGAATAATGCCAACATCCTCTATTATCTCTCTGTATTTTATTCAGCTGTCTAGGGACTCGTCCCACCCACCATGGGACATTCATCAGCTAGACAATCTGCAGGTTCTCGCAAGGCTTAATTCAACTACTAACTCTCTGCAAACGTGACCAGAGCACGAATCCTCAACTGTCGAAGTGACACCTCTATTAACTGTAACAGGCACCAAACCAGAACTGTGAAGCTAAGCAGAGACAGGACACAGTAAAGAACTCAGATTTTCCAACAGGGCTGACATGGACATAAAAGTCTAGTGGTGGTCAAGGTCAGCGTGGACTGGGAACCTACAACTGTAGCTGGTCGGCAGCATTTCTTAAACTCACCAGTCTTAAGAGTCATCCTTCCAGCAAGAGATTGCTGGGACCTTCCCCTGGGGATTCTAGTTCAGTAAGTGTCAGATTATTGCTGTGAAACCTGCCTCTTTCATGCATGCAGAGAGGTTTGGCCAATGCTGAAGAGCAAAGAGAGAACTGAGAGAGGAATGGAGTGATCACCGTTGGTGTGCTTTCTTTCCCTACAGCATCTCCACTGCTTAGCCGGATACTAAGATGTGAGCCATCACATGAGGTGGCCATCATGCCACACTGTCCCTTTCCTAATTCTCCTCGGTAACTTTGATACAAAACTTTCTCTGACTCTTGGTGGTTACTCTCTTCTGCATTACTCAGATCCTGCAAGGAAATAGTCAATTTGATATTCTTGGGGCTTTAAGAGAGTTAACTTGAGAGATTAGGACTAAAGTGAAATTTGCACTGGAAGAAATAAAGGTGACTCAAGGATGCAAGTTAGTTCTTTTATGGGTACAGTATTAGGAAATATGCTGTTGGTAAAACTTCCAAACTGTATTCTAGTGTAATTTGCTTTGTAAACAGTTAATAATACTATTTAAAAGCCCAGCCCTGCTCCCCACTCCGGAGCCTCCCGGCCAGCAGCACGCTGCTCAGCCGCCGACTTTGCCCCCGGGGCGGGGTCCCGCCCCGGACCCCAGCCCCTCGCACCCTCCCGCCACCGCGCGCCTCTGCCCACCCCCCCAGGTCGCAGGTGAAGAATTCTGCCATCGGGGCTGGAGAGGTGGCTCAGGGGTTAAGCCTCTGCCTTGCAGGCAGAAAGTCCTGAGTTTGGATCCCAGATCTCACGTATTGACGCCAGGCGGAAGCAAGGGCGGCCTGCGTTTCTGGTCCTGGTAGGGCGGAGCCTGTGAATCCCAGGGCGGAGGAAGTGGAGGCGTCCGTGGTGGTTCTCGAATTCGTCCGTGGTTCTACATACACAGACACGCGCGCGCACACATACATATGCACACACGCACAACTGAATAAATAAAAAAATAAAAAACAAACAAAAAAAAGAATTCTGCCATCAACATCAGACCCTCTGCCTCTCTGGCCCACCGGGGACCTACGCACGTGGTCCACGGAAGACACACTGCTACTCAGAATTCAATAGAGTCCAAAGGAAACTCAAGCAAAATTCTAAGGAACAAAGGGAACACAGGCCATACATCTGGACTCCACTACAATCAATATATCACATGGGCGAGATGCTTCTCATCCAGCCCAAAGATAAGTAAACGTTTTTTTTCACCTTACTGATCCTTTAAAGTATCAATGCTGTAAATCAACTTTCTCATACAGCCACCCCAAAACATACAACTCCAGGGAGTACACCACTCACCCCCACATTTCACCAAGATACCAAATCGTAAAAGTGCACAAGCAAATTAATATTCGCCCCCTGGTAACATAGCCTGACTTAACTGACGTACTAACAGCCTAGTAGCCTCATCTAGGATATAACAATAACAATACACAAACATACCCAATCCAAGGCAAGCACTAGTAATAACTGGCAAGTGTAACAATACCAACTAAGTCGATTCAGTGAAAAACACACAGAAACTGAAAGGTCCTAAAAAACAAAACAACAATGTACAAGTCAAGGTGCAGATCCACGAGAAACAAAACCCAAGAAGACCAATCTCCCACCGAAAGAATCAATCCCATAAGAAGGGATTCCGACCAGAACAAATCCACAGAAAATAGCCATGAAAGCCAGACCCAATATAAAGACTTTCAGAGTATGATCATTACCATGATTAATACTATGAAAGAGGAAATCTGAGAAGAGTTAAACAACCGTATCAACCACTTTGAACAGGAACACAACAGGCACTTGGAGGAGTTGAGAAAAACAGTTCAAGAAACAAAAATAGGTATGGAGCAATTGAAACAGTCTCAGGCAGAGTTTAAAATTGAACTAAAAGACAAGTTATCTTCAACACAAAACTCAACAGAGAGTCTTATCAGCAGAACAAATGAGGCAGAAAATAGAATTTCAGATCTTGAAGACAAAGTGGGAGAATTGACCAGCTCAATGGAAGAGATTGTTAAAGCCAAAAAGATACTGGAGAGGAACATTCAAGAGATATGGGACACCCTGAAGAGGCCTAACATGCACATTCATGGAATACCAGAACAAGAATCCCAAAATACCACACTGGAGGAAATATTTCAATTCATCATAAATGAAAACTTCCCACAACTAAAGAATGAGAGGCCTATCCAAATAAAGAGGCATTTCGCACTGCAAACAGATATGACCAAAATAGAAAATCGCCACGGCAAATAATAGTCAAAACACTCCACATTCAAGTCAAAGAAAAAGTGCTGAGAGCTTCAAAAGAAAAAAAGCAACTCACTTTTAAAGGTAAACCTATTAGAATGACAAATGACTACTCAATGGAAACAGTAAAAGCAAGAAGAGCTTGGAGAGACATACTTCAAGTATTAAATGAGCAAAAATGCCAACCCAGACTGATAATACCTGGCAAAACTATCTGTCATGATTGAGGGAGAAAGAAAAGTTTTCCAGCACAAAGACAACTTGAAGGGATACATGTCTACCAAACCAGGCTTTCAAAAAATGCTAGAAATGATACTCAAGCTTGAAGAAAAGAACAAGCATATCCAGGAGGACAGAAAGGAAGTATAATACCACCAAAACATAAATATCAAACAACATGCTTACAAAATCTACTAAACATAAAAAATGTCCAGAATTAAAAATAATATCTCCATTATAACATTAAATGTCAATGGTATTAACTCACCGATTAAGAGACAAAGATTACAAACTTGGATTAAAAACCACAATCCAACAATATGCTGCCTTCAGGAAACTCATCTCACCACAAAAGATAGGCACATCCTAAGAATGAAAGGCTGGTCCAAAATCTTGCAAGCTAATGGAACCAGGAAACAGGCAGGGGTAGCAATTATGCTTTCAGACAAAGTAGACTTCAAACCAAAGAAAATCATAAGAGACATAGATGGATACTACATTTTAGTCACAGGTACAATTCACCAGGAAGACTTCACAATACTGAACATTTATGCACCCAATACGGGCCCCTCCACATTCATTAAGAAAACCCTACAGCACTTAAAGCAAGAAATCAACCCCCAAACGATAATTCTCGGGGACTTCAACACCGTCCTCTCAACATGGGATAGATCAACAGGTCAAAAGCTTAACAGAGACACTTTGGAACTTAATCAAACCCTGAAAGAAATGGACCTTACAGATCTCTATCGAACTTTTCACCCACGCACCAAAGAATACACATTTTTCTCAGCAGCTCACAGAACTTTCTCCAAAATAGATCACATATTGGGCCACAAAATGAAGCTACACATATACAAAAAAGTTGAAATTCTAACCTGTGCCCTATCAGACCACCACGGCCTAAAGCTGGACATCCACAACACAACAAACAAGAGAAAATACACTAACTCCTGGAAACTTAACAATATGATGCTAAATGAGAACTGGATTCAGGAAGAAATTAAAAAGGAAATTCAAGATTTCCTGAAAGTGAACGATAATGAAAATACAACTTACCAAAATCTCTGGGACACAATGAAAGCTGTCCTAAGAGGTAAATTCATAGCTCTTAATGCCTACATCAAAAAAATGGAAACATCAGAAATAAATAACTTAACGATGCAGCTTAAGGCTTTAGAGAAACTTGAGCAATCTGATCCCAAAAGTAGTAGAAGAGAGGAGATTAGCAAAATAAGGGGAGAAATATCTGAAATCAACCAGTCAAAAAGCTTGTTCTTTGAAAAAAATCAATAAGATTGATACACCCCTAGCTAAATTAACCAAAAGCAAGAGAGAGAAAACCCAAATTAACAAAATTAGAAATGAACATGGAATTACCACTATTGATACCCAAGAAATCCAGAGAATTATAACATCATATTTCAAAAACTTATACTCTGAGAAGTTTGGCAACACAAAAGAGATGGAGGAATTTCTAAGTAAATACAACCTACCTAAATTGAATCAGGAAGTTGTGAATTATTTAAATAGTCCTATAACATATAAGGAAATTGAAGAAGTAATCTCAAATCTTCCCACCAAAAAATGTCCTGGACCAGATGGATTCAGCACAGAATTCTACCAGACATTTAAGGAGTTAATAATACCAATACTCCTTAAACTGTTCCATCAAATAGCAAAGGAAGGAACACTACCAAATTCCTTCTATGAAGCTAATATCGTCTTAATCCCAAAACCTAATAAAAATTCACTTAAAAAAGAAAACTATAGGCCGATTTCTCTGATGAACACAGACGCAAAGATTCTCAACAAAGTCTTAGCAAATCGGATTCAAAAACATCAAAAAGATCATTCACAGGGACCAAGTAGGCTTCATCCCCGGCACACAAGGTTGGTTCAACATACGCAAATCAATAAATATAATTCATCATGTAAACCAGTCCAAAGTCCAAGACCACATGATACTCTCGATAGATGCAGAAAAAGCCTTTGACAAGATCCAACGGCCTTTTATGATCAAAACGCTAGAGACACTAGGAATGGAAGGAACCTTTACCAATATAATAAAAGCTGTATACAACAAGCCCACGGCAAGGATTATGCTCAATGGGGAACAATTGGAAGCATTCCCACTTCAATCAGGAACTAGACAAGGCTGTCCACTCTCACCACTTCTATTCAATATTGTACTTGAAGTCTTAGCTGAAGCCATAAGACATGAAAGGGACATAAGAGGGATTCAAATCGGCAAGGAAGAAGTCAAGCTATCCCTATTTGCAGATGACATGATCTTATACCTGAGGGATCCCAAAAACTCCACCAGGAAGCTCCTGGAACTAATTGAGAAGTTCAGCAGGGTGGCAGGATACAAAATAAATGTGCAAAAATCAGAGGCCTTCCTATATGCCCAGAATGAAAGAAGTGAAAAAGCCTTGAGAGAAACAATCCCATTTACTATAGCCTGTAAAAAAAGGAAATACCTTGGTATAAACCTAACTAAGGAGGTAAAAGACCTTTACAATGAAAACTTTAAAACCCTAAAGAAAGAAATTGCAGAAGACATCAGAAAGTGGAAAGACCTCCCATGTTCCTGAATTGGTAGAATCAACATTGTAAAAATGACCATCCTACCAAAGGCAATATACAAATTCAATGCTATACCAATTAAAATCCCAAAGCAATTCTTTAAAAAAGTTGACCAAACAATCTCAAAGTTCATATGGAGGCACAAAAGACCCAGGATAACAAAAACAATCCTGAGTAACAAAAACACAGCTGGAAGTATTACCATACCAAACCTAAGTCTATACTACAAATCCATAGTTATAAAGACAGCCTGGTACTGGCTCCAAAATAGACACACAGATCAATGGATAAGGATTGAAGACCCAGATATAAGCCCACAAAGTTACAGCCATTTGGTCTTTGACAAAGGGGCCCAAAGAATCCAATGGAAAAAGAACAGCATCTTCAACAAATGGTGCTGGCAAAACTGGATCTCCACATGCAGAAGATTAAAGCTGGACCCGTACTTGTCACCATGTACAAGACTTAATTCCAAATGGATCAAGGACCTTGATATCAGGCCAGAGACTTTAAAAACCATAGTTGAAAGGATAGGGAACTCCCTCGAGCTGATTGGGCTAGGCCAACAGTTCCTAAACAGACATCCAATGGCACAGTCACTGCTACCAACTCTCAACAGTTGGGATCTTGTGAAATTAAAGAGCTTCTGTTCAGATAAAGATTGTCACACGAGCTCAAAGGCAACCCACAGAATGGGAGAAAATCTTCACTAACCACATATCTGACAGAGCTCTACTGTCCAGAGTGCACAAAGAACTTAGAAAATTAAACTCCAAGGAAAACACTGGCCCAATTAAAAAACGGGCCCTGGAACTTCAAAGAAACTTTACCAGAGATGAAATTAAAATGTCTAACAATTATCTTAAAAAATGCTCCACTTCCTTCGCCATCAGGGAAATGCAAATCAAAACTTCCCTGAGATATCATCTCACCCCGGTCAGGATGGCAAAAATCCACAACACAAACAACGACAAATGCTGGAGAGGATGTGGAGAGAGGGGAACTCTCCTACATTGTTGGTGGGAATGCAGGCTCATACAGCCACTCTGGCGAGCCGTCTGGAGATTCTTAAAGAAATTAAAGATTGAAATGCCGTATGACCCTGCTATCCCACTTTTGGGAATAACCCCCCATGCAGCAGAGGTTCGCCTCGATAGCACAAGCTCGACCATGTTCATAGCAGCACTGTTTACAATAGCAAAGTCATGGAATCAACCTAAATGTCCAACAGTTGACGAGTGGATAAGGAAACTGTGGTACATCTATACAATGGAGTACTACTCAGCCATCAAAAATGATGAATTACTGGAATTTGCCGGGAAATGGATGTCATTAGAAACAATTATATTAAGTGAAGTATCCCAAACCCAGAAAATTAAGCGCCGTATGTACTCCCTAATAGGTGGCTCCTAGTACCAAACTCACCCAGCCCACATTGAGACACTCAAAAGTAAACCTATGTAACACAGTAATTGCAAGGATTATGAACAAGAGAGATGGGTTAGGAGGGCCACACCAGAAACAAGGAGAGAGGAGACCTGTTACAGCAGAGAAAATAGGCCTCCATCAAGGTCTGCAAGTAAGTAATGAGAAACCTGGTTAAGTTCACAGATGTTCTTTCCTGATCTCACCAGAAGGGGAGGGCATATAGTCTAGCAGATAAAAAGTAATCATTTTGCAAATGGGTGATGGACCCCTCCCTCAGTGAGGTTTCCTACTCTTATTACATCTACCCTTGAATGTGCTATTACAACAAGACTCCAGTTTAACAGCTTTTTGTCTCTGGCCAGGGGGTGACATACAGTGCCCAGCAGAATGGAGTGAAGGGAATTGCAGGAGCAGCAAAACTGCAAAAGAAAATCAACAAACCACAATCCAGAACTTCAGAGACTCTATATCAATCACATAGAACTAGGCCAGCCTAATCTCTCCCCATTCTGGAGCTCAGGGACATTTGCGGAAGAGGGGGCGGTAAGATTGTAAGAGCAAAAGGATGGGAGGAACAACGATTTGCAAGATTCTCAACAATAGTTGGGGCCAAAGCAATCATAATGGGGCTTTGCATGCCCTGCGCAAAGCACTGTTGCCCTCATAAAGTCTAGCATCTGTTAAGGGCACCGAGACCCCTGGAGGCAAGGGATTGACAGCCATAGTAGTGATCTTATGCTTAAGGGGAACAAGAGAAAGGGCTTATGGAAATGCCACTGGGTCCTTATATGTCATCGGAGAGGAGGACCCAGTGGAGAGTTAGGCGTACACAATAAAGGACTCTCTGGGAATTGGGGGGGAGGCACTGGGGGAAGGGGAGGGGGAGGAGGGGGGAGGAGGGAACTGGTAAAAAATTTTAAAATGTATAATTAAATTTTTAATAAAAAAATGTATTAAAAATACTATTTAAAGTATTAAACCAGGAGTTTATAAAATATCTTTGACTTCCTGCCTCGTCCTTATATTTTACTTATAAATTATAGTTTATGAAACATTCCCTATAAAGTAACTCTATTTCTGGATGTATTTGTTTATTTTGCAAATATTTATTGGGTCCCTCTGAAAGAATACATTAGGCAATTTTTTCATATACATTAAGAAATTCAGTTAAGACTCCAGAAATAAAGTATCAAAAATGAAAAGGAAGAAATAATTAAGGAAATAGCATAAGCAGGGATCGGTGAGATGGTGCAGTGGAAAAGATACTTGTTGCCAAGCCTGACAACCTAAGTTTGACCCCTGGAAACCCACCTGGTAGAAAGAGAGAATAAGCTTCATCATGTTCTACACACACACACACACACACACACACACACACACACACGATAGATAATTAACATATTTATTATATTATATTTACTTCATAAAAATAAAATAACATATGCAATTTTTCCAACTGTGAAAAATCTAGGTTTCCAGATTGAATTACATGCCTACCACAATGAGAGATTGATAATGATGAGTAATGATGATGATGATGATAGTTTGTGTGAACAGAAGGTTTGTTTTGTCAACAACAAATGGTGGAGAGGATGTGGAGAGAGGGGAACTCTCCTACATTGCTGGTGGGAATTCAGGCTCATAAAGCCACTCTGGCGAGCCGTCTGGAGATTCTTAAAGAAATTAAAGATTGAAATGCCATATGACCCTGCGATTCCACTTTTGAGAATAACCCCCCCATACAGCAAAAATTCACCTCAATAGCACAAGTACGACCATGTTCACAGCAGCACTGTTTACAATAGCAAAGTCATGGAATCAACCCAAATGTCCAAGAGTTGACGAGTGGATAAGGAAAAGGTGGTACATCTATACAATGGAGTACTACTCAGCCATCAAAAATGATGAATTAATGGAATTTGCTGGGAAGTGGATGAAATTAGAAACAATTATCCTGAGTGAAGTATCCCAGATACAGAAAATTAAGTGCCGTATGTACTCCCTAATAGGTGGCTCATAGTACCAAACCCACTTAGAGACACTCAAAGAATACCTACAGTAATTGCAAGGATTATGAACAGGAGGGATGGGGAAGGAGGGCCACACCAGACACAAGGAGAGAGGGGACCATGTTACAGCAGAGCAAATAGGCCACCATCAAGGACTGCAAGTAAGTAATGAGACATCTGGTTAAGTTCACAGACTTTCCTTCCTGATCATTTACAACGGATGGGGTATGATCTTACCAGAAGGGGAGAGCATATAGTCTGGCATATAGAAAGTAACCATTTTACAAATGGGCGATTGACCCCTATCTCACCGCGGTTTTCTACTTTTATTATATCTACCCTTGAATATACTCTTATAACAAGACTCTAATTTAACAGGTTTTTATCTCTAGCCAGGGGGCGATATCCAATACCCATCAGGATGCAGTGAAGGGCATTGCAGGAGCAGCAAAACTGAAAAAAATAAATCAACAAACCATAATCCTGAAGCTCAGGGAAATTTGCAGGAAGAGGGGGTGGTAAGATTGTAAGAGCACAAGGATGGGAGGAGTAATGATATGCAAGATACTCCACACAAGTTAGGGCCGAAGCAATCATATTTGGACTTTGCATGCCTTGTGCAATGTTCAACACACTATTGGCCTCACAAAGTCTAGCATTTGCTAAAGGCAGTAGGATCCTTGGCAGCAAGGGATTGACAGCCACAGTAGTGTTCCTATGCTTAAAGGGAACACAGGAAACGGTTCTGGGAAATGCCACTGGGTCCTTGCACCTCATCAGAGAGGAGGATCCAGAGGAGAGTTTGGCATGCACGTTAAAGGATGCTCTAGGGATGGGCTGGGGAGGCACTGCGGGATGGGGAGGGAAGGGGGAGGGGAGGGGGGCACAGGGAGGTGGGGGGTGGAGGGAGGGAGGGTACAAACCTGTTAAGTTTGTATGAGTGGTAATAAAAAAAAAAAAGTTTGTTTTGTGCCAGACACTGTTCCTGTCATTTGAAAGTATACTTTCTGTTCTCCCACAAATCCTATAATGTGGGCAAGACATCCTCACTATACAGCCAATAAAAGCACGTGGATGTCGAGGCACCTACCTGAACTTGATAGTTCCGTGGGGGAGGTTAAGTCTGGCTATAGAATTTGTGCTCATACCACGCATTCCTGCCTCTCCAGGAAAATGGATCTTGTGAAAAATAAATTACTTTGAAATTTTAGCAGTGGAAGACTTTCAGTGGAACTGAAATAAGCAGTACGTCAAGGACTGGAAATGAGTGGCGTCCGAAATCCAACAGTAGGACTTAAAACCAAAGGCTTCTAATAGAAAATTGAATGAAAACATTTTCACCAAGGCTGATGACCTAATTCGATTTCCCAGAACCCACAAAGTAGAAGGAGAGATCAACTCTCTCAGGTTGTCCTGTGACCTCCACATGTGGGTATTGCACGCATGCATGCAAACACACACACACACACACACACACACACACACACACACACACACACACACACACACACACACTCAATATAAGTAAATAAATAAATAAATAAATAATTTTTAAAAAATTAATCACTTTAGAGAACTACTGGAAAGAGGGAGTTGTGGTGATCTGAAAACAACAGAGGAAAAGTAGGAAGGCACCTAGCACAGCTGTCTGCACCCTAGAAGCTCCAGAAATGCAGCGAGAAGGCACAGTCTCTGGAAGGAATGAGGTAAAGAGAGGAAGAAGAAGTGGAGAGAAAAATTGGAAAGAAGATCTTGTGTTTGGCCATATTGAGAATAGTTTTACAGTTCTGACAGAATGTTGAAGAATGATTTAGTTCTCAGTACATGGAAAATGAGGCGGTATGAATCCAAAGCAACTGCAGTCTCAGAGAAAAGAAAGGAGTACAATAAACGAAAGGAAGACACGGTAGGCACAGAGGCCTTGGTGTGAAAGAAGTGCCTGGTGATATTAGGGAAAACATCAGAATTTAATTAAAATCAATGCTGAGTGACTGGAGGGAGGCATATATGTTATTTTCCCCTTGTCTTCTTTCCCCCCTAATTAATTGTGTGTGAATGCACACACACATGAGTGCACGTAAGTAAGCACCCTTGCACGCCTCAGTGCATGCATGATGGTCTGTTCCTTCCATCTACTTGAGGCATGGTGTCTCTCTTGTGTCTGCTGCCGCCTGGCAGACGCCATACTTAGCTGGCTTGTGATTCCTGCCTTCATCGTCCTGTTTTTGTCTCCTACTTCATCACAGGAGTGCTGGATTGCAGATGTTCTGGATTACAGATGTGTTTCCAGAATTTTATGAGTTCCATAAACAGAACTAAGGTCACTGGGCACGCATGGCAATCTCTTTTGCCCACTGAAATATTGGGATCCCAACAACCCCATCCATTTTTACTTCATCCTTTTGTTCAATGGGTCACTTTCTGGAATATTATTCAATTATTCGATTATCTGTTTCTTTTGATCTTTCCACACCTTCATACAAACAAACAGGTACGGGAACTTTGTCTTGCTCCATGGTATATCCTCATTCCTTACAACAGTTACTGCACAAGGGAGGGGGAAAGAAATGCATGCAATTGAATGAAATCCCTCTCCTTACAGTAGAAAACAGCAGGTAACACCCAATGTCCAGAAAGTCAGAGACAGCAATACAAGCATCTCATTCCTAATAATACCCATAGGAGCCTCTGAAGTAGTTGAAAAAAGGAAAGTGTGAGTGTGAAGGGAAAAGGCAAGAGAGAGCTGTAACTGCAATATTTTTAGTTTATTTTACATTTTCACATGTATGTATTTATGGTGTGTGTGTGTGTAATGTCACATATGTGTGAGTATGATAACCACAGTACTCCATAATGAAGTTAATATCAGGAGCCATCCTTGATCACTCTTCCACTTTGTTTCTTTGAGTCAAGGGCTCTAATCAGACTCAGAACTCATAGATATGGCTAGCTAGATTGCTCTGGGAATTCCCAGTCTCTGCCTTCCAAGGTTAGAATTACAGACAGGCCACCAAACTACCCACCATTTTTATGTGGATTTTGGGGACATAAGCTCTGGTCATTTTGCTTGCACAGCAAATGCTTTAACTGATGAACCTTCTTCCCAACCACCTTTCTTTTATACTCAAATTATTTAAATGCAGTACTTTAAGAAACAAATAGTAACTAAATTTTGAAAAGGATCAAAGTATGAATTGATGTTGTAGAATTATGCAGTGTGCTTTTCATTGTGTGTTTCGAATACTTTACAGCAATATAAAATAATTATCAAATGCAGGTACAGTGAACTGAATGAGTTAGATTAGAGTAAAGGAAATGAGGAAGGAAACTTTGGAATAATTCATACGATAGATGCTGAGACCCTAAACTGGGTAGGTATCCCTCAAACCAGAAAATTAATGAATGAATATATTGTGGACATTAAAAAAAATACTTGAAAAAATATTCATCAATGATGACAAAAATTCTGTAGTTACTGTTAGTAATCATTTTAAAGTAATTTTTCAGGACTTCAGAAACTGCAATTCTGAAACTTTAACACAAATTAAAAATAACTCTTATTTATTACAATATTCCTCTCAAGACGCTGTGAGTCCCAGTACACAAGACAAGCAGTCCACCATCCTCTGGTATACCGAGTAAAATTCAAAGCATAGGGCAAAATGGCAGAACTCTATCATGTTGGTTTCTTTGGTTCCACAGATGCCAAGTTGAGTAGTTTCCAGAAGTCTGCATGCTCTGCAATGCTGCTGAGGAAGACTCGAGTTTCCCAGACGCTAAGCCTTTTCTGCCAAGCAGCATTTCTCTTGCTGTGCCCTGAGTGACTTCAGTTTCCTTCCTTGCTCTTATGAGTCAGCAACACCACATCTGTGCAAACAGGTGCTCAGTGAATGGCTGTGTTGTTGACTTGAGTATTCGCAGGTGTATATTCCTATAATAATTTAATTACTGCTTTCAAGAGTCTACTTTTTCTTACAGAGTAAGAAATAGAATCAATTATTCTCAACTGTAGTTTCTCACTGGAACTATTCTGATGTCTTAGTCAATAAAATATTTAAGAGCACAGCCCAGGTAATTTAAAAAATTCTTGATTCTAAGATACTCCACACAAGTTAAGGCCACAGTAGCCATAATCGGACTTTGCATGATTTGCACAATGACTGACATTTCAACGATCCCCCAAAGTCTAGCATGGATCACAAGCACTAGGACCCTTAGAGGCAAGGAATTAACAGTTGTAATAGTGTTCCCATACAAAAGGGGAGCCCAAGAAAGGGCTCTGGGCAATGCCACTGAGTCCTTACACTAGAGTGGAGGACTCAGAGGGAAGTTAGGCATTCACACAAAAGGATGTTCCAGGGAATGGGAGGGAGAAAGGGGGAGGCACCGGGAGAAGGGGAGGAAGGGGGTGAAAGGAAGGGGAAAGGGGGTGGAGGGTGCAAGGGGGATTGGGGAGGGGCAGAGGGAGGGAGGGGACAGGGCACCTATTAAGCTTGTATGATTGGGGAAAAATAAATAAATAAAAATTTCTTCTTGATCTAATGCGCATAAGAAAATGAGAACCCTCCTGCCCACACGCACACCATGCAGTCATGTCACGGCAGATCTGTCTTTTCCCTAAGTACTTATGGCTGCTCTCGGCCTGTTCTATTTCCTCTGCTTTAGGGATCTCCCACCTTAAAGGTATGGCATTCTTCTTGCTTCCCTGGGACCCAGCGTTGGAGATTTTCTTCCCCCTTTTCTCATTTTCAATAAAATCACTGCCTTGCGGTAGAGAGATAGCTCAGGGCTTAAGACTGTGCCTCACGAGCAGAAGGACATGAGTTCATCTACTGGATCGCGTCTACTGGACCATTTTTGGAAATGGTCACGGCCTGGGCCCTGGTGGATGGAGATTGGAAATATCAGTGAAGCAAAAAGCAGGTAGAGGCAATCCAGGATATTTCCCAAAGTCACCCTTGGTCCTGACATACACACGTGCGCGCCCGCGCGCGCGCGCGCGCGCGCGCACACACACACACACACACACACACACACACACACAAAATGAACAATTTTTAAAAAGTTGTCAAAAACTGCTTTAGTTTAAAATAAAAAAAGGAAAATAAGAACTTCTGCTTTGAACTATCTATTGCTTTAGTTCCTAAGCTTGCTTACAGATGAGCACCACACTAGAAACATCCTAAACCTGTATCCTTTCCAGGCCCAAAGTCAGTGATGACTGCATAGTACCCAGAACTCTGCTGCCACTTGTTCTTGTATGGTGGTTTAGACTTCACTAACTAGAGAAATAGGTAGCTCACAGTAGGTGACCTTCGCAGAGGTAATTTTAAGTTTGGGCTTGTGTAATTTATGTGACCGGGATGGATAAAATCTGGGGGACATGGCAACCATCCTTCAGTCCTGGTCATGTTCCCTGTAGCATCCCCCCCCCCCCAACTGTGTCTGTATCCGTGTCTGTATGTGTCTTCCCTCTTTTTTAATGTAATTTATTTATTTACAAACAAACTTGGTTTATGTCTTTGCCCTGATCCCCACCAACCACTCTCCCACCCTCCCCATCCATCCACTTTCTCCCACCCTCCCCTTCATCCATCCTGCTCTGTCCCACCCCCACCCCATCCCTGTCCCTCTGCTTGTGTGTATCACAGTTCCTACCCAGAATGGAGATTGGGGAGTTGTAATAAGTCATCACCTATATGCAGAAACCCCGAGGACACAAACTGAATATTGTCCCTGAAATGCTCTTTAGAATGCGACATCGCACAGATCTGAGCTGTGCTTTCACCTAATATTTATTTCACGTAATATTTACGGGAGTGCTATTTTAATGCTATTTTCACTACAAATAAACTTATCAGTTACTAAATATCTATTTACAAGTTCATAGAAGCTTTTTTTTGTTTTGACAGTTTTTCAGATTGGAGTGCTATTCCCATTTCACCCATGAGCAAAGGAGCTAAAACCCATTCAGAGCAGCCAGCAGAGGCCCCTGTTCAACACCAGTGCTCTTTCAGCTCAAATATGTTCGGTTCTTTGCAACAATGTTATTTTGAAACAGGATGTCAAATTTCAAGTTCTGAGTAGGTAACTTATTTTCCAATGAATACTTCCCTTTCCACAAGAGAACTTCTGGGATGATAAATATTCTAAACAACCAGACTAGTATGATTTGTATAATAATGTGTTAGTTATGTTTGTGATTTTTCTGTATGGGAAAAAAAATAGCCAAGCTTACAATCTATACATTTCCTGCAAAACTTCCAGCAGGAAAAATACTTTTTATCCTGTAAAAATGCAGAAGAGCCAAACTCTATCTAAGGTCATTTTGCTGTACTGGGATGGTAGGCATTATTTACCACGTAGATCTTAAGAAAAGTATCTGGATGCTAGCTTTCATAATGAATACACCTTGCTCATCATGTATGCCTCTGGAAGACTGTGGTGAACTTGCTGGGCAGGAAACAGTGAAAGATTTCATATAGAAAAGCCGAACTACCAGAGTGATTATATTAAGGGGTATAAATACAGGTATTTTAAAATCAAACCATTGCTTAGAATCTCTGTGTAGAGAAGATCATGCCTCTCCCAGCTCTACTTTCCCCGCCCCTCTCTACCCTTAAAACTGTCCACTCCTTTACTACCTTCCAAAATTGTTTAACTAGATGGGACCTACATTTTGAAAGACAATTAGAAACTCTAGAGTTCTACAAAAGAGAGAAAGAGCTTTCTAATCAACCTTTAATTTTGTTTTAGAATATAGAAGAGGGGGTGGTGAATGGAAAGTTGGGACCTTATTTTTAGTCTTTCCTCTGCCACAAACCCTGCATAACCCTCAGGCACTTCCCAGAGTAATATTTCTTCATCTGTGAAATGAAAGCATTAAACTAGAATGATCTTCCCTCCCAGCTCTATAGTTTTCAAGATTAATATTTATTCATCATTGACTATATCAAAAACCTAAGACCGTACATATATCTCCTTTTGAGAAGTTATCTTCCTGAAAATAGGATGATTTCTTTCTCTAATTGGGGTCCTCAAAGTGCTTTATAACAGAAACACCTTGGGTGCATATTTTAAATACAGATTCTAGGTTCCTGCTTCATGTACTGGATCAAGACCTTTAGGATACAAGGAAGGATTCAAGAATGGGTATTATAAAGAGTATTTGTGAAGTGTTCATACTCTCTACTCGTGAGAATTGGAAATTAAGATCATAATGAGATAGCACTCATTGAGATAGCATTATTGTCAAAATGGTGAAAGAAGTATAGTCAAGAATGTAGGGGAAAGGGGAAATCTTGTACATTCTTGATGTGTGGATGGTATTGTAAATTAACTCAGACCTTCTTGAAAACAATATAGAGCTTTCCAAAATAAAAAGAGAAATGGAGCTATCACATCATCCAAGAATTCTACGGTGTTTCCAGGAAGTAAAATCATCAAATCCAAGAGCAGTGTGCATTCTCGTGTTGCAACACTACCCACTATTGCCAAAAATGAAAACCAATCAAGTGTGCATCATCAGGTGAATTGATTTTAAAAATTATTTTCACACATCCTGGAATTATATCCATGCTTGCTTTAAAAGGCAGGGATCTTCCGTCATTTGTGGCAACATGGATTAACCCAGAGAACAGTGTATGCTAAGAGAAATAAGTCAAGCATAGAGAACAAATACTGAATGGTCTCATTTCTAAGTGCAATGGCAAACTCTCCACACCAGTTTCAGGAGGGAAAGAGGTAGATATGGAAAGGAGCAATGCTCATCAAAGGGCATAAAATTTCGGTTAGATGGAAGACATAGTTATGGGATGACCTTAGTTAAAATAGCTAAGTAATGGGTTTTAATTGTTTTCCTCATAAAGAAACAACAAGTATTTGAGGTGTGAACATGTTAATGAACTCATTTCATTTGACCATTCTACAATGCGTATATCATTATTTCTCATAAATATGCTTTGTTGTTTTCAATTTGGTTACAGATATGGGAAAATGGGGAACTATTATGAGAGGGATCCAGTGAGGGGTTCTCAAGTCACTGGGGATATTCTCTTGAAAGAAGTTGTTTAACCCCGACCTCTTCCACTCTTGTTGTTTCCCGGCTTCTGAGGTGAGCAGTTTGTTCCAGCACACTGCCTTCAGTACTTGTACCAGAAACCCAAGGCAAAAGAACCTGCCCAGCCTTAGATGGCAATTTCCAGACCTGTGCGCAAGATAAACTTTTTCTCTTATAATTATTTCATCATTCTGATGACCTGACTGCCATAGTTAGATGTCAACTTAACAGCTGAAGGTTCAAACTTTGGCACACTTGTAAAGAATCAGTTGTTGAGTTAATCCCTGCGCAAGGTGGATGGGGCTAGGCCCTAACCAGGTGAATAAGACTGAGGAAGCTGACTAAGGAGTTGGAATCATTTGGTGTACTTGGCCAGATATGCTGGTCTAGCCGGTGAGGACTGTCCCTGTCTCAGTAGTCCTGTGGATATATGGATGTGGTGTAGCAAGTTTCCCTAGGCTCCTGGTGTTGATGTGGACTCTTCTATCAAGCTGGACAAGGAACTCTAACCAAGATATATCAGCCAAAATAAAACTTCTTGTTCCCTTAAGCTGTTTGGTCGTGAATTTATAAGCAGCATGCAGAGTAACTACTACACTGACTAATACAAGTATAGATGGTAGGGAATGGTTAGCAGCTCCCAGCATAGAATACATAGACTATATTCCGGATATTTAAATAAAGTTTCAGGAATCTTGCTCTGCAAATCTTCCTCTAGCATATTTCTATTTTGGGTGTTGGTTTTGTGTTGTAGACTGGCCATCTCAACAGTGGGGTAGATGATTCTAGACAGTACTAGGGGATACGCAATCCTTGTAGTTCAGGACTAAGTCATCCTCTCCCAGGCATCCCTACCAATCCTTTGAAGACAATTGTTCTTGGATCATGTACCCATCTTTGAAGTAATTACTGTTGAGGGCAAATGCAGTTCTCTTGCTGCTAGCCCAAGAAATATGTCTAAAAAATAGTTCTCTTAAATAGGTTGTATAGCTTGGATGAAGAGAAATGTCCTTATTCTTAAACTGTAAATCAATACTACTGGAATAATAACTTCTTTATCTAAAGCTTGTTTTTCTTTTCTTTTTAGCAAGGAAATCATGTGTCTAGATAAATGTTGTGTCACTCTGAAAAGAAAAATTACCTTAAGAGTAAAAACCATCATCATTTTCCTTTGGGGGAATAAAAGAGAGAAATTATTTATTTTTATCTGAAATCAAAATCTGGTAGTCTGAAGACTTAGAAACTCCCCTAGCAGATTCTCAAGTGTGTGCCCACCAGGGTGTCAAGTGGGTTTTCACCCTATGTTTTTTTTTCTCTGCCTCCTTCCTTCTGACTAATTTATGAACGATAGTCTTGTATCAAGAGCTTGAACTTAGTGATAGAGATAAACAAGCCCAGGAAGCACTTGTCCTTTCCCTTCTCCTCCCCTTTTTCTTACAACCATCTGGAAAACCAAACTTTTAATTCTCCTCAAGCAACATTTCATCTTTGTTTCCTTCTTTTGTAGAACCCTTCTTATTTATGACATTGTGTGTGTCCCTCTTTTCTTCTGGTACTTCATCATTGGGTCATTGGCAAGGGGATGAAGCATATATATATATATATATATATATATATATTTGTGTTTATGGGAGTTTTTACTTCCCTAACATAGCCATTTAGAAATGTTGGCTGAGTGAGTGAAAGAAAACGTAACCATTATTTGTAAAATGGTGATCAGAACAGAATTCCAGAGAGTAACAGTAGAACTCACAGTACCATGGACATGCCAACCTCAAAGAACTCTTACATAATTATGTACTTAACCAAATCTGAAACTGGATTTTGATTATGGGATAGGAGTAACAAAGTCAAAGATTTAAAGAGAAAATATGCAACTTTAGATGAGCTTCAGAGATCAACCGAACCAGGTTTTATTGACCGTTCTGGTTGTTATGACTGCGCTATGAACTGCTATGATTTAGTGTGAGACACATCAACCAGGGAGTGCTCATTTGAAATCTCTCATGCCGCTGTAATCAAACGTGGGAGCCCAGGCATCTGACCGCTCAATGGTGCTGGGCACTAATTGCCTTACGCTGGTTCTGACCGTTGCTGCTGTGCACCAGAGCGCTCCCATGTGGCCTCCCTAACAGGAGGGTCTACAGAAGGTCAGATTTCAAGCACGCCCAGCAATTTCTACTAGAAAATCACCACAAAAGAGACAGGCTGAGGCTGCAGGACCTTTGAGAACCCAGCTTTAAGTCATGCCGCGTCACCCCCATTGGATCCGGTTAGTAATAAGTCAGTCATTAAGGCCAGCTCAATTTCAAGGGAAAGGAATGTATTTTGAACTCACCATGCAAGCTCTACCACCTAGCATTTGAGTAGGCAAAGGAAAATTCTTTTGAGTTTTTTTACTGTGTAAAATGTGATCCTTGTGTAGATTAAAGGACATGATGAATGCACTGAGTTCACAGTAAGCCTTCAAATGTTCTTTTATTATTGAAGAAAGATGCATGGGGAAAACCCTTGCAATCAAGAGAATAATATCCATGAATTATATTACCCTGAATATTGGGGAAGAATGTTACTTACTGTCTTGTGATTTCCTATAGTAATTCCCTGTGAAACACCTGTATTCCAAAGAAGCATATTTGTAAAACAACAAATTCTAGTAATAGTTTTAGATACAACATTTCCATTTCTAATCATTTAACGCAAATGTGAGTTTCTTGAGCCTAATTTATGTGTTCATTACTGTAAAGTTATCGCTATGCATATGCACATCCATTTATTATTAGCTATAATAATATGCAGTGTTGCAATTTTGTCAGGAATAAAAAAAGAAAAGATTCTGCCAGGAAAAAAATTCATTATTAATAAATGATAGGACATTTTGTTAAGCTAAAAAAAATCAAGAGACTGATGTTTGATCTTCATTTAATATAAAAGCAAGAATCTCAAAGATTATCACAAACCTTGGCTGAAATATCATTTTAAATACATAACTAGGTACATCATTAGTGAGGAATTAAAAAAATCACCAAAATGATTGGGGACAATCTTCCTTAATATCAATCTCTGATAAATTCATAGCAGACATTAATTTTATGCAATATTTTCCAGTGTTGCCATTTCCATCCTGTTCTTTCCCGTCTCAGAGACAAGAAGTATTTGGACTTAGTACAGAAATATATTGCAAGGTTTAATCAATAAAAAACTCCACATAACATATCTGTCCAATGCAGAAGTCATAGTCCACAGAAAACTCAGGGATCCCCGGCTGGGCAGCTTGCTGTAGAGCCCGTTCCTTCAGACACAGTCGCTGACTTCCTGGGCATCTGTGGCAGACCTTGATTGTCAACACTTTCATGTTCAATTTTCCAGAGTTTTTTGGAAAACCTTAATCTGTTTGTCAAGGTGTTACTCTCCAAAAAGCAAAAGAAAAACAGTTGTGGTGAAACATGCATGTCATACCTGGAAGCTCTCTCTGTTGTTGCGATGGGAAGGAAACTCAGATTCTTTGCTAGTAATCGTGATGTTGTTTCTCCCCATAATAACATCCCTACCATGGATAATGTCTTCTCCCTGATGAGTCTTCGAAGGGTATTACTACATTTCTAATTTTTCTAGTTTTTTTGAACCACAGTATCATGTAGGGACACTATACCCCAGTAGACCTCCTCTGCATTGCCTTCTCATTCTATACTTTCTGTGAATGTGGGAAATGGAGAAAGGTCAATATTCAGAAGAATGAATAAGAGAAAGTGAATGTCTCTGCAGTTTCTCAAAGCTGTTGTTCGTTTGTATTGAGCCTAAAGTAGACTGAAGCGATGGGAGACTCTGCCTCTTTTTGTGATGTGTTGTACAGTGGCTGAGATCAGGAAGAGAATGTGAGGGAGGCAGAAAACTAAAGTTCATTAGTTTAGAGCCGACTGGCAGCTGCCACAAAAAACTGCCTGCCTCTGAGAAAGATGTTTTGCCCAATTCCCTTCTGATTGAAACTTGAATAAAGGTACTGAATAATAAACAGACTGAATAAAAAGAGTGTATTAAGCATGCTGGCGTCGGAATGCACTGGAACAACTAAGAAAACTGCATCAACTTAAGGACAGGTCAGTGTTAGGTTGTTCCATTTGATGTGTTTGGTGTCATGTGTCAGCCATGTCTCTGTAGCTTCTATTCTTTTCACATGAATTAACTCTATTAGAACTTTACACCTTCTTCCATTTCCACATTAAAGACCTTTTGGAAAATAACAAGGATAAATGCTTATTAATTTTTTTCTTATTCTATTATTAATAAAAACTGAACATATATGACTGAGACATCAATTCCAAATAATCTCACCATCAAAAAATGTCAACTATATTGAGTTAAATAAAATTGATAGCTATCTTTAGTTTGCAATATCTCATTCCAGAAAAGACAAAAATAAGCAAACTGGATATTAAGCATTAACCCTTGTTTCATTTTTTTGAGGATTAAGGTAGAGTTTATTAGAAGAGAGAAAGAACGGAACTCATGGACTCCAGGCGTGGAGTGCCATGAGGGGCAGGCGCCCCAGAGAATTCATAGACTCCAGACGTGGAATCCATGAGAGACATGGAGTTGGAAATGAACTCACAGACTCCACATGTGCAGGGCCCTGAGGGGCAGGTGCCCTTTTTCATTCTTAATATACTTATTGCTTACATGTCAGTAGATAGTCATCAAATATTGAAGGCTAGCTGTCTTAAGCCTTGAAATAATAATTTCACTGTCAGAGAAACTTTCGTGGAAAAATGTAAAGGCAAAAACTCTAAGTATAATTGAATACCGCTTTGGAAGCAAGCAAGTAAAACTTCCAAAACTATCCTATAGACTGGTGAGGTAAGCTGCTTCCTTCATCTTTCAAAGTTTTTCTCACAGAAATTAAGACCATGTGATCCACAGCAGTGAATCAAAGCCTGAGGCTGAATTGCAGGTGTCTATTGTTTCTCTGACTAAAACCAAGTAAGAGACGGGGAAATCATGTGCATGTGGGGGTACAGATAAGTGTGTATGTATGTGTGGTATGGTGTGTGTGCATGTATACGAGTGTGTATCTATGTATGGTATATGTGTATGTTATGTATGTGTTGTATGGTGTTGTGTGTGTGTGTGTGTGTGTGGTATGGTATGTGTGCATGTACACAAATGTGTATCTGTGTATGGTGTGTATATATGTGTATGGTATGGCACTGTGTGTGATGTGTGTGTATGCATGTGTGTGTACATGTGTGTTTGCATGGTGTGTGCGTGTGGTGTTATAACCCATTTCTGTATTTTTCCCAATTTTCTAAATACAATTCTTGGATAGATATTTAGAAAGAGATATAGAGCAAAGAAAAGACTCATAAAATATTTAAATAAGTGAATTCTTTTGAGCCCTCAAGTGTGATACTGAAGTAAAAGTTTCTTTCCTGAGCCCCTAAAAAGCATATGGCCACATTCACTCATATCTCACTAGTAAATAAAGAAGAGAATTAGGCACTGCCTGTATCCTAATGTGTCCCCTTCCTACAAGCCATGAAATCTAGTGTGGCTACAGAATGAGAGTTTGAAGGGACTCGTTCTGGTGGTAATCTAATAATGAGCAGTACTTCCTCTGGCCTCTCTGCTCTGATACATGCTTGGAGGACATTCTCTAGAATACATTTAAACCACACGCTGGGTGATCACTTCTGAATTAGACAGCCCCCAGATTCAACTGAACCAAATGAGGGGAATATGAAAACAAACTGGTCAGTATCACTTAGGAAGCTATGTGACTTTGAGTGACTATTCAATCTAACCTGTAATTTTCTGCTTCATAAAATGGAGATGATAGCGACTCTGCAAGGTTCTCTGGGAGTATTAAACAACATGATGAATGTGGAGTGTCACAGTTACACTCAATCACAACTTCTGGGGAGAAAGGGAGATTTATTTAGCTTACGGTTCCAGAGGGGAGATACGGTCCATTGTATTAGGAAAGGCACAGCTGGTGACAGAAGCCGGAGACGTCACTGTAGACATGATGGAAGTTGAGAGCCGACTACCAATTGCAAGAGCAATTGGAAGCAGGGGAGGAGGGTGGCAGCAAACTAATCTGAAGGCCTACCCCCGTGACATGACATGTCTTCTTCCAGCAAGGCCTCACCTCCTAAAGCTGCCGTAACCTTCCCAACCAACTAAGGACTCAAACCCATGAGCCTAAGAGAGGCAACTTACATTAAAACCATGGTATGGAATGCTCACTCAGCTACTGGAAGTTGCTGTGATGAGTGGATTTAGCCTTAGCTTTAGCTCCTCCCAACTCTGCATCTGTCTCCTGGAACACTTAGAAGTAAATTCCCCTGGACTTTCAACATGCTATTTTATTTCTCTATCAAACACCTGCTATGAACCAGATTAGAACTATAGCTTCTGGTGATCCAAAAATGAATAGGATAGAGACTTCTAACTTCCCTCAGAGCAACTGGAAGACAAATGTTAAAGAAACCCAACATGGGAGACTACTCACTCTGCTCAAAATAGGAGGGAGGGGCTGAAAGAAGACGGGAAAGGAGGCACTTGAGTTGTTAAAAGAGGAGACCACTGGATCTCGGTGATAAAGAGAAGCAAGTCAGTGTAATGAAAGCAAAGAGCCCGCTCAGCCTGAGAGAGCTCTGGCAGCAGAACATGCTGGAAGGCTGAATGTGAAGTGTGGGAGTGAACAGTCTCAGCTTACCTGGTGCTGTCGTCATTGAGCGCCAAAAATCCCTCTTCCTGTCAAACTTCTCAGTAGACACAAAGGGATCCACTAAAGAAGGCTGGGGCAGGGGCTGGGTCTCTCCTCCTGCAAAAACTGATGTTCGGCATCAACTCCAGGCAATACTGGATAGCAGATGACATTGGCAACGTCCCTTAAGGGATGAATTGAGGCCCTGGGGACCAGATTCATGTGAAAGAACTAGGACTGTATGGAGATCACGTGATGTAAATGTATTTTGGTATTGCTTACCTAAAGAGAGAATTCTGACAAGTCACTGCCTGCAAGGAATTTCTACTACAGTAAGGAATAAGGCTGGAAAGTACCAGTCATTGCACAGGAAATCATAGATCAACTTGAAGGAGTTCAGATAAAAACTGTGGGTTTCAGAAGAGGATGCTGTGATGCTGTGGTATTATCCTAGCGGTAAGGAGCTCTTTGAGAGCCCTGGAATGATGTTATAGAACAGTAGAGGGGGAGAACAAAGGAGAATGGCGGGAGGCTGCGAAGGGAAGGTGCAAAGGAGAGAATATACCTGGCAGCTCACCCGCCACACACCAGGGACCTGCTGAAGCATGGGATGAGGTGACTGAATCTACACTTTCCCCTAATTCTGACTTTCTCCTTCAAAATTTCCTCCCACCAAGTATTCCCAGGGGCTCTGCCAAAATAAGCTCAGTTGGAGTTCGTTAGACCTATGCTTTTCTATTTCTGTAGCTAGAGTCAGTGTATCAGTGTTTGTTGCCCTCAAGTCCATGCAGTGTTCACACGAGTGGAGCAGCTTGAGGGAGTGTCTACCCACTGTGCACCCAGTGCATCTGAGTGTCAGGCTCCAGGCGAGGAGAATGGAGAGCAACAATGAAGCTTGGCAGCTGGCAAGGTAGGTCGTTGAGTCGGGTGACTGCAAGCAAAGCTGGTGAACTGAGTTCCAGCCCTAGACGTCCCCACAGCAGCAGGAGAGAACCAACAACTGAAAGCTGTCCTCTGTTCTCGGCTCATGGGCCATGGCATGAATGCATGCATCCATCTCTCTATCTCTCTTTCTCTCTCTCTCCCAAATAATAGCTACTATTTTTATTACAAGGCTCATGTTTGTGCAGCAATAGTGCCCCTTGTCTCATTCCTCCGAGCTCCCAGAAAATCTCCGACACTAGTCATCCATGCCCCTCTCTTGGTTCCCCTCCTCCAGCTCTCACTACAACTGCAGCACTGGTATCTCAGTTCTCAGCAAAATTATGAAGCGTGTGGAATGAGTTCACTTTAGTAATATTTCAGCTTACAGCACCTTGAAGATTCTATACACCATTTACCAAGGAAACTAAATTATGCCAAATACATGTGTCAGAATAAATGAACCGAGGCCTTTCCTAATGTTCTATGGTGAAAATAAACACAGTTTCCACTCTCCAAAATTTAGTAATTCTTATAGGTGCTTTCTTAATTAGCGAGAGTGAAAAATGTTCCACTGTGGATTTGCTCATAAGTTATAGTGGTAGAGTAAGCCTCTTCTCTAAATTAATTGAAACGAATAAGAGACCCTTTTCTAACATAAAAGTATCTTCAAAACACCTTGGAATTATTGCAAATGGTAAGTAGAATTTATTAAGGTTATGGCTCAAAGAGAAATGATTGTATGTTCTTGTCATTAAAAATACATTTAGAAGTTAATCTCTCTCTTTTGTTTTGGTCTGACAATGACTTTTTCTTTCTCCCTCTCCTAATAGGTTCTTTCGGTTCCAAGGTATTCCCAGCTGCTGAGAGCCACAAATTCTGTCTGAATAGCAGGGTGACCTTTTCAGCCAGTGTTTGTAAGCTAAAGTACAAAGGCAGGGGAAGAGTTTATGAATGACTGCTCACAGGCAGAAGAAAGCTCATTAACCAGCAGGGCCGAGTATTCCAAGACTTGGTTTCTCCGCAGCTCCCTGACCTCACTAGACCCAGAGAAGAGATGACGGCAGACTTCTCCAGCTCTCTGACATCTTTACAAGTCTCTCTGAGTGTCTGTTCATTTCCTGGGGAGAAAAGAGGAGAAGAGGGGAGAGAGAAGGAGAAGGAGGCAGATGGCAGTGCTCCTTCCTGGGAGAGGACTGTGATGCAGTCCCCCTGCCTGGGGACCACCGTAACCTGGCTCACCCTTGCTCGCTACCAAGTCACAGAGGCAAGACTGTGTCTGGATAGAACCAGATGTCTTCGGTTCCCCAGGCTCAAATGGGCTTAAGCTTGCTTCTCGAAACTTCTGTAGACTCTCTCCCCTCCATTCTTAACATTCAAAAAAAAAAAAAAGATTCTCCATTCTTTTTAATCTTAGCATTTTGTTTTGTAGCAAAGGTTCCCACATATGACTTAAAAGAAATATTACAAGAAAAACCCTCTCCTGGTATAAGAGCTGTGGAGTTATTTGCATATGTAATCTCTTTTGGAGCCTTCTGCTAGCATGGGCCTTTTCATCTGCAAACCTCATGATGTAACAAAAGAATAAATTATGTTCCTACTGATAGAACATTAAACTGACAGTCTTCTGAGGCATTGGTGGTTTTCACAGAAACCAGAGAAAATTCAAATTATACATTCTCTTGTAAATGCATTTCTTTTTCCTGTCTCTCCTCTCCCACATTAGTAATTTTCTTCCCTTCTTATTATCTGTTAAATAACTTTCCTATCTGTTAAATAACAAATCTAAAGCGACCTTTGAACCATTCTCAAAGTCATTCTGTATTTATTGACGGAGAAACAAAGTATTGACATGTCTGTTATAAGGTGCTTAGGGTTTATGAGTAAAGGTTTATTTAAATTAATAAACGACCAGTTTTAAAGGACTAAGTGGATCGTCTGACCTAAGTATTTTGCTTCCTTCCTGACTTCTTTGGGATGATGGGAAAAGCAAAATACTGGTGTTTCTATACTGCCACCTAGTGGCAGATATATTTTCAAGCCCTGACTCATCTTGGGCTCGCTATAGAGAGCCTGGTTTGGAAGTTTCAGGTGTTAATTCCAGTTTAGCTTCTTATGGGCGTTATCCAATCCTGAGCGCTTTTTATTGGAATATAAATAATTTGCCTGCGGAGGGAAGAAAAAGCTAAAAGCTATCTCATTATCCAGAGCAATTACTAGCTGTGTATTTGAACTTTGGACTTTTCTGTAGGACCCTCACTTCTGCCTGTGGAACTAAACACATATTTTGGTGAGATCGGGAAAATTTTCATAATCTAAAAAAGCAAAATGATCACACCACTTAAACTACAATACTGCTCTCTGTAAGTCAATCGTTTTTTAAGTTTTGCAAGTATGATCTTTAAAAAAAAAAAAAAGGAAGTGTCTAGGTGTCTAGGGGTTAGGGCTAGACTGATGAAGGGAAGTACCCTTATTCGTGGGTGGACCCAAAGAAAGGCCACTTGGTCTGCATAGAGGCCTGAACCCCCATTAGAGCGGATGATCCAGAGGGAACCCTGGGACCCATAGAGCAGCACAGACAGGAAAGTGGGAGGGGATGGAATGAATTGATGAAGGGAGGAGAGAGAAGAAGGGAAAGGAAAAGAGAGAAGGCAAGGGTTTGGGGGGGCAGGGAAAATTACTCAGTGTGTTTGTAAAACTACAGAAAAAAAAGAGGGTGTCTTAATTATACTTATTAAGAGATAAACACCAGCCAGATGAAAGCCAGAATTTTAGCAGTTGTCCCATGTTTTAGTTTTACAGCAGCACCTTACTTTTAAATTATTTATTATTATTATTCTTTTAGTGTCTCATACACGAACCTGTAATGTCACACCTTATTCCCCAATCCCATCCTTGCTCCTCTTCCTATTACAGCGCTTCTCTTCTGCCAGTCTCCTTCCTGTTCTCAATCTTTCGAATGACAATGCTCCACTTCTTATTCTTAGTCATTCTTTGGTTGCTGTGATAAATGCATGACCTAAACAGCTTAGAGTAACAAGAGGTTTCTAATTCATGCTCACGTTTCTTGGTTACAACCGATCATCTTAGAAGGAGCCTGTTCCGGAAAGAACTCGCCACACATGCACAGGAAGAGCCAAGAGGGCCACACTTTCTAGCTTTCCAGATGCTGAATCCAACTAACTCTCTACCTACCTCCACTTGCCCAGGGAATGGGCTCTGGACTTCCAACCACAATTAGTGTCATTCAGACTTAGAGGGTACAACTAAATAACTCTTGTAAGCGTGCCTAACTGTTCAGTTCTCTATTGTCAGGCTGACATTTAAAACTAACTATTGCATTCTACCCCTCGTCAACTTGAAACACACTTTTTGGTTTGAAACCATAATCTTTCTTCCCTTGTTTCCCATAGATGTTCATCTGATAATGTAAAATACATTCCGTTCAATTCTAAAGGTTCCCATAGTCCAGCTTTAAAATGCTCATAGTCATTAATTGTTCATTGTTTTAAAAGGCTCAGTCTCAACTGTAAGCTTCCTTAAAATCAAAAACAAGTTAAATACTTCCAACATATAATGAAATTTTTTTTCAGATGGATGCATCAGGATACACTAAGAATGTATCAAATCAAAAATAAAGTCAAAATCAAATCAAAGTAAATCGAGATAACATCTTGGGTTAACCTCCATCATCTATGGCTTGTCCTGTACTTAAGAAGAGTCCAGAATACCGGGCAATGCCATCATTCCAGTTCCAGTGTTCTCAGCATACAGCTTGTTTCTGGGCAGGTCCCTGCAGCCTTCTTTGGTAAATGCCCCATGGTTCTGGCATCTCCAGCATCCTAGCTTCTTTACTAAAACTATAAGCTTTATCCTCCCCTGGAAGGATTCTAGCCCAGTCACATGGTACCAGACATCAGCTGCTCTATCACCCCTTCAATGTTACCTCAAAACCAGCTCCACCTGGACAATGGTGGTGCCAAATGTGATGCTAAATATTGTCTCAGTTTCCTCTTTTCATTGGTTTAATAAACTTCTGACAGAAACATCTTAAATGAACGAAGAGTTTTATTCCAGCTTATGACTCTCCGGTTGTGGCCCATGGCAGGAGGGTTTATAGCAGTATAGGAACTGAGGGAAGTGGCCATAGGAAGAACTGAGAGAGGGACAAACTTTCTATCTTGCCACTCTACTGAATTCCAACCTTCTGTCCTCCTTATCCACTGCCCAGAGGGTGGTCCCCTCACTGTGGGGTAAGTCTTTAACATCAATTAGAAAATTTCCTGGATCCTGTGCATTAACTCTTTCTCCTGCCATGAGCTTCCTCAAAAATTATCCACCACCCCGCCAAGCAGAGGGGCTCTGGCAGCAGCAGAATAACTGAGGGATGCTGACCTAGCAGGGGCTCAGCACCAGCAGGCTTTACACTGCTGAGAGCCACCTGTCTTGGTTAGATGACTCTGGATTAGGATTCTCACTGCAATATCCTATCGGTAATTTGCATGCAGTCACTAGAGACCTAAATGCTTGCCCTCGAGAGCATTTGTATGTTATGGCGAATGCAAACTTTGAAGAAGAATCAAAAGAATCTCTTTCTGATGAAGATGAGAAAGACTGTGATGATGATATGAGTTTACATTTGTGCCTAGTGACAAGTCAGCATTGGAGGCCACATACGCTGCAATGCGTGAGGAAGATTCGGATGATTAGGCTGGACAAGAGGATGATGTGGAAACACGTGATCCAGAACAAGGGGATATCCCTACATTTTACTCCTGTGAAGGACTGTCCCATGTAACAGGGGAAGGACAAGCCGCATTGGAGAGATTGGAAGGAATGCTTTCTCAGTCTGTAAGCAGCCAGTATAATACGGCTGGTGTCCAGACAGAAGGTTCAACAAGAGATTGTGAAGATGGCAAGGAGGCAGACGCCACACCAACAGTTGCTGGACATTTGAGGACATAGATGTTAATCACTGGAAATTATTTTGGCTCTGTATGATTCTGCTCATGACTGAGGTGAGAACTTGGTGCCTTGTACACTGTGGAGAGGGGTTGGCAAAAGACTTTTCCTTCTCCAAAACTCACTGGAAACCAATTCTTTCTTGAGACAACAAATTGTCACCAGTAGAAGAAACTATGACGTTCATCACAAAGATGAATTAACTTAGCGAATGTGGTATTTTTAGTCTGTCATCTACTTCCAAACTTCTCGCGTCTAGCTGTCCTCCGAGTGGGCCTCTAATCCTTGACTTGGCTGTCTGCAAATCTTTATCGGCTGGCAGGCCTACTCGGTGATACACACAGGAGCTTGAGGTGCAGGTGGACTGGGTCAGGATAAGAAGCTGAAGCTTCCTGTCTGGGGCCTGAAGAAATTCTCAACCCTTGAGAGAAAGCAGATCTAGAGGAATGAACCTCTGTCATCTTCCGTGAAGTCATGAGTCCTTTACTTGGGACCCAAGTTCATTAATTCAGTTCCACTCTAGGTAGCCTCTGGGAAAAATCCTACCCATACATCCCTCCATGCTACAAGTGCTTCTGAATAGCTTCTGTTCTATGTAGTTTATCTGTCTGCTGCTACAGTCTCCTAGGTTAGAACCTTCAGCGTCTACCTCGTATATAAGCTTTCTGTAACAGAATAAGTTATCTGTGATGAGGCCTTCAAGTACTCCCAATGATGGTTTGTCTTTGTACCAGTTGAACAAATAAATCTAGGTTTTCTATTAAAAAAGAAAGAAAGAAAATTTCTTACAAGCTTTTCTCAGAGACTTGTCTTAACTAAATGATTCATCATAGGTGTACCTAATAGCTCAGCTATCAACTGTCAGGTGGACACCTAAAACTAACCAATATGGTCCACTTTAAGCAAAGCAGTCACAACTTGCCCTCTGCACATATGGAGAGAAAACCTCAAAAATCCTACAGGAATCAGAAAATTGCTTCATTATATGGTTTGTATTTCCCAAGACTCATTTGTCATTTCAAAGACTGGTCTACAACTTGTCTTTGAGGGGGGCTTTGTTTCGAATGTAGGATACTTCCAGGATCAGACCCCTCTTCTGATCCCATTTCCCCAGATACTGGGTTTACAAAGAACTTAGCCTTTCCTAGGGGCTGGCTTCAGTCAGCACTGACTGAATCTGCTGTTATCATCGTCCTGTATCATATCGGGTTCTGGTTATGTGGTTATAAAATAATTAAACTGCCTTCATATCATAATGATCACCTTTAGAAAGATGTTGCTTAATCTTGTTCAGTTTCTGAGCAGTAATGAACTTGGCACTGATAGAGACGGTCTGGAAGTGAGGCAGCAGCTGAACGCTGCTTGGCGTTCATTCTTCTGCAAAACTTCCTGCTGTGGAAGATTGGCCCCTTCAAATAGCACCAACAACTGAACTGGTATTTAATTTAAAAATCTTTAATCAACAAGGTTCCCAACAACCATTTAAACTGCACTGCATGTCAGTTCTAAACCACCAATTATGAAATCAAGGCTAATGCCATCCATAACACAAAAGCCTTTGAGCTGGGAGTTGGGGGAGGGTCCTGCAAGGAGAGGAGAATTCGGTAGTGGTGTGGCTGAAATTGAAATTAGAGGAGTTGAGTCTTTTCTGACTGAATCATAATCCAGATGAAACCTAGTGACCCACACACATGAAAAGACTTGAAAATAGGAAAAAGTTTGTCAGAGGAAATGAAGGATTAGAAGAGTTAGATGAGGGGAAGAAGAAGAGGATGGGACTAGAGATTAAGGGGTAAAGACAATATCATAAATTCACTATATTCATGTATGCAACATTAAAAATATGTGCATACATATTCAAAAATTGTTCCCCATCCTCTTAGCTGATTATGACAGCCAACCTTCATATAATACCTGAAGGATTCCATTGTCTATATTTTGGAGCAATGTCCCACTTCACTATCAGGGATAATTATGTTATTCTTATTCCTCAAACTGGAATAAATTGCTTTTGTAATCCACTGCAGTGGATGTCAGAGTGCCTACACATATGATGTGCTCAACAGCTGTGTTTCATGTGATTTAGCAAAAGTCTTACATTCATTCAGTTAGTCCTGATTAGCTTTGCTTACAAGGGAAGACAGCAGTTTCCCACCCAATAAGAGCTTGGCATCTCTTCAGCATCTTAATATGAACTTGAAATCTGGGCAATGTTTGCTTTACATCTAATCTCTTCCCACTGCTCTACCTCTTGAACTACCACAAGTGACTAAAAACACTTCTACCGCTGGATATCCTAGTCGAATTTAAGAATTAAAGCATGTTCATAGTAGCCCTTTTTATGATTGCAAGAAATGGAACCAACCTAGATGGCCAACAGTTGATGAATGGTTAATGAAAATGTGTACATATATAGAATGGAATACTATTTAGCATCTAAAATTATTAATAGGCTGTTTCAGCTCTTTACCAACCGCTAGCTGCCATTAATATCAGTATGTAGTCATTTGTCAGTTTGGTAAGTCCAAGAGAAAATAGTAGAGGAAAAGAAGAAGATTCTTACTTTTCTTTTACACAGAAAATGAGAAACCGAAACCCTTGGAGTTGATAGGGAAGGGGATGGAGGATCAACCAGTAAAAATGAAAGAAGTCCTTTGTGACCTTTCGTGTATTTTCTCTATTGAATAAAGCATTGATAAACTTAATTTAAAAATTTAAACTTGATCTGAAAGATATCTCTTATTTTCTGAAACAGTTTAAATCATGAGCAGCTAATATATGGGTGATGTTTGTTCCGGTTACTCTGCATGTTGCCGATATAGCCAAGTCTAAACAGCTTAAAAGAACAAGGGTTTTCTGTTCTCTTATGATTGTCTGGTTACAGTTCTTCATCCAGCTTGGTGGGAGAATCCACATCAACACTAGGGCCTAAGGAACTGACCATACTGTATCCATATATCCACAGGGCCACTGAGAAAGGGACAATCCTAATTGCCAAGCCTGTATGTCTGGAAAAGCATGCCAAAGGATGCCAACTTCCTTAACTAACTTCCTCGATCTTATTCACCTGTCCAGGAACTAGCCTCACCTACCATGGGCTGGGTCTCTCCACTAATCAGACAATATCCTGCAGGATTGTTTTGGGTTTAACTCAACTATCAATTCATTAAAAATGTGCCCAGAACTTCAAGCCTTAAACAACAAAAAAGACACCGGTATCTAACTATGACAGTATTGCACTGAAATCAATGCCTTTAGGAATGTGAACAGACTGGATATGTTTAAAATATTTCCTTCCAAGCTAGAAATAATTGGATTAGAACTCAGAAACAGTTGGCGTCCTTGCATAAAAGCTGTTTGGTGTCAATTACTTGTGCAGTAAATGGGTCTTGATTTCTAGATGAAATTATTCACTGTTTTGATCCAATTAGATTTTGATTCAATGCCCGTATCTTTCATGGCAAAGTCGTTCCAGGAAAAGTTGAGCACTGGAAAAGTTTCTCTCTACCTGAGATTTCCCTGAAGGCAGGATGTGAGTCACACTGTATTTACATTGGCAAATAAAACCACATTGCATGTCTGCTCCCTACAGATTTTAATTTGCAGCAACAATAAACTGCAAGTAATGGGCCTTAGGTTAGATGGTTGAATATAAAGTTCAAGTCAGAACTGGAATAAAAGGAGCCTTGGCAAAAGGAGGGGAATATATACAGGCCACATGGTCTGAGAAGTCTTAAGATACCCGATGTTGTACCCTCTCTAGATATCTTCATGTGAGTTCTTTCAGCTCAGATTTTAGGCTCACAGCCTCTGGGGAAAGGGCAGAAATAGAATCGGGATAAAATCTTAGGCTGTCAAACAGGGGCTTCCTGTCGCTACCTCCCTTCCAGGGAGCCGGGATCCCTAAACATCACGTTCAGGCGCTTTTCCTCACTTATCAATTCATTAATTTTGTTCATATTTTACTTTTTGTTACTTCTTCATTTCCATCCTTTTATGCATTCCCAAATATTGCTTTGATTACTGTCTAGTGCATTTTGAGATGATAAGAGTACTAGCGAGGAAGAAAGGGAATGACGACCTTCTTCAGTCTTCTCTTTCCCGTGTCATTTGACGCATATAAATATGTCAGCTTCCTCTGAGACAAATGGCTTTATTGGTGATTAGTAATATCCTAGGGACAGGAAGTTAAGAATTTAAAAAGAGGACAGATTTCAAACACTTTAATGGAAAAAAAAAAACCCAACCTGCTTGCAACTCATGCTCAAGTTCCAGCCTTCAGTGGCTAGACGTGAACCAGCCCCGGTGTTCAGGAAGCGACAAGCTACAGCGACTGCCAAGGTTAAAGGTGAACTGAGACAGCACCTTTAACTGTCCCAAGTATAACAAAACTAGAATCTAAACTGATCAGATGTTACTCCTTCTTGGTCAGGACATCCTGGGCTCTAGGTGACCCAGAGTAACCCTAACTGATAAGAAGACTAAACCAAAATACTGAAATCTTATCCCTTTGGTTGAGGTCCAAGCACTAGAAGAGAAGAACAATTTTGTAACTTTCAATAAAACCTACAAGGAGCAAACACCCTGAGAGCTCGCTGATTTCTTATCTTATCTGTGGTTTATCTTGTCTTTTGTGACTCCTGGGCCCTCTCCTTTTACTTGACTTTCCCTTTGGCCTTCTTCCATCTCTCTCCCCCAAGAAACTGCCGACATCTCCAGCTTGCCAGGCCTGCTGTGTTCTCTTTTTGACTGCAATAAATTGCCCTTCAGTTTCTTTCCGAATCTGTCCTTACATTCTTTTCTCAATGAGACTAACCCTCTCTACTGTACTCCCACAACGAACCATGGATTATCCCTGTTCCTGTCCACGAATCGTCTTCAATCCCTGAATGACCAGATCCTTTTTGATTTCCAGACATTGCAAAAGAATTCACTTCACAATTCTATTTCTAAACATTGCAGAGGAACCCTGGGTAAGGTCTATTATGGGAAGACATGAGGATGAATGAGACAAGGTCTAGACCTCCAGAAGTTGTAATGTCTCAGGAAAAACAAATGTACGCAGTACAACAATGGGAAATAATCACAACCCAAACTAGTGACTCCCATAGATTTTCCAAATTATTTCTCAGAGGAGAACAAAAAAGCACTTGAGAAAGAAGGTCTTCAGCCAAGGAATGTGAGGAATGTGAGGAATGTGAGGAATGTGTACAGAGTTATTCAGATGAAGACACTCAGACTCAAAAAAGGCTGGAAGATATTTCAGAGTCCAGACACTTGGAAGAGCTGAAGGCATATTCACCCAGTCTGGTGCATGGTGCATGGATCTGGACTTAGGGAGGTGACACTTGATGAGATAGGAGGTCCAGCTGGAGATCAAACAAAAGATGTCACAGTCGATGCTAGTGTGACCAAGGGACTTAGGGCATGGAGTGACGCCAGCAGATCTGAGACTCAGAAAGAGCTCTAGCAAGAATGCTGGGATCAACTGGCAGAGGTGAGATTGTGTACACGGGAAACCATTTTGAGAAGATTCTAATAATTTGGAAGGGAAGCGAAGTAAAAAACCAATGGATTTCAGTGAGTATGTAAATGGATACAGTTAGGACTATGCCAACACTCCTGGCAAGAGGCCAGTAGGAATACATCTTGCTTTGAACAGGTTGTTTCCATTGTTCCTTGTGAGCAGGGAGAATGCTCATCATGAAGACGGTATGAGCGAGGTTACAGTCACTTGCTTTTTGTCGCTGGACAGAATGAAGAATGACTTGCAAAAAGGCATCCTGAGATGCCTGGTGTGAAAACAAGGCCAACTCCAAGAAGAGTAGACTAAACCCCTGAGGTCTTCTTTTCTTTTTTAAGACAAAGTGCTCTTGAACTATCTGTGCAGCCATGAAAGACCTTTGGCCTCTTGACTTCACTTCCCCAGTGCTGAGACTACAGGCTTGTACCACCAAGTCCAGTTTATGCAGTGAGGGGGTCTAGACATGCTGGTCAAGTCCTCCATCTGAGCTACATCCCTTGCCCAAGTTCACTATGCCAGGCTCAGTATTTTGGTTCCTGTTCTCCTACCTCACTCTGTCCTCCTTCTCCCTCCTATTCTAGCTTCTAGAGACCTCTGGTCTACTCATTTGTGAAATCCACATCTTTAGATTGCACATTTGAGGGAGGACATGAATCTGCCCGTGGATGCAAGGCTTATATTTCATTTAACATAGTTCTTTTGTGTCTGAATAAGATCCTGTTGTATGTGTATGTTTTTGGTGTGTATTTATTCATCTGTTTATGAACACCTTAAATGATTTCTGTGTTTTAGTTTTTGTGAATAGCGTTAAACTGAAGGGGAAAGGGGAGTAAATCCCACCGTGTGTGTGCACCATGTGGGGGGTCCATGAATAAAAAGAAACTGACACAGGGAGGAGACTCAAGAAATAAGTTAGGGGCTGGAGAGGTGGCTCAGGGGTTAGGCCTCTGCCTTGCAGGTGGAAGGTCCTGAGTTCGGATCCTAGATCCCACGTATAGACGCCAGGCGGAAGCGGGGGCGGCCTGCGCTTCTGGTCCTGGTAGGGCGGTGCCTGTGAATCCCCGGGCAGAGAAAACAAGGAGGAGGTGGAGGCGTCCATAGTGGTTCCCAAATTCGCCCGTGGTTCTACACACACACACACACACACACACACACACACACACACACACACACACATATGCGTGCACACATACATGCACAATTGAATAAATAATAAATAATTAAAAAATCTTTAAAAAGAAATAAGAGTTAGAAGTTGGAGAGATGGTGCAGGGTTAAGACTCTGCCTCGAAAGCAGAAGGTCCTGAGTTTGGATCCCAGGTCCCATGTAAAAAGGCTAGGCAGAAACAACCGCAGCTTGGGCTTCTGGCTCCGGTGACCTGAAAGTCAGGCTGTGGTGGGTGGAGCCTGGAAATCCCAGAGGGAGCAAGAAGAGGGTACAAGCAATCCAGGATGATTCCCAAACTCTCACCCTTTATCCTCCACAGGGACACACAGTGCACTCTGAGAGAAAGAGAGAGAGAGAAAGAGAGAGAGGAAGGGAGGGAGGGAGGAAAGGAGGAAGAGAGGGAGGGAGGAAGGGAGGGAGGGAGGAAGGAAGGAAGGAAGGAAGGAAGGAAGGAAGGAAGGAAGGAAGGAAGGAAGGAAGGAAGGAAGGAAGGAAGGAAGGAAGGAAGGGATACTGTACCTTCCCCTAAATCCATAGATATCTATTTGCACAATCCATAGAGAACCTTTTGATATGCTTCCCTTTTAGATACCTGTTTGCATATTCCTACAAAAGCTTTAGATTTAGACTCTCTCTGAGCCTTCCAATTTACACACTCCTTCCAAAATGATGTAAAAAGCTTCTAGTTTGCAAAAGAGGCACCATCTCTTTTTCTGAATCTTGACATAGATTGATGTTTACTTTCTAGTAACCTGCCTGTTTCTGCTGAGGTCAGTGTTTCAGTCTCTCTGTTTTCTCTGTCAAGCCTTGTTTTCAGTTGGATTCCTCTAACCTTTCAATTAGAATAGAAAAGAAATAGCTTAAGGTCAGAGAGAATAGGAAGAGAGCTACCATGACAGCAAGAGAGGAGGAGGAAGAGGGAGGCGGGTGGAGACACCAGAGAGGTTAGGATGTAGGAGAGGAGATCCTGGCTGGGTTATAATCTTTTATAGCATCAGACCTTGCTAATGAGTTGCCTGAGAGTTACTGGTGAGGTGGGACAGCAAAAACTGCAGGTGCGGTCTTTATAAAAAGACCATCAGGCTAGGGTGAAGATGTTACAAAATGGTGGTTATGGCGAACAAAAAAGTTCACATGAACATCTGTTTCCCAAGGGTTGTGGAACAGCACATAAAACCTAAAGAATAAGGGGCTGGAGAGATGGCTCAGGGGTTAAGACTCTGTCTCACAACCAGAAGGTCCTGCATTTGGATCCCAGGTCCCATGTAAAAACGCCAGACAAAAGCAGAGGCTGCACTTCAGACCCTGGTAGGCAGAGTCTGGGAGATCCCAGAGCAAATCAAGAAGGAGGTAGAAGCAATCCAGGACAATTCCTGAAGTCACAGTTGGTCCTCCACAGGGACATACAGTGCCCTCTGATACACACACACACACACACACACACACACACACACACACACACACACATAAAATAAATAAATAAAATATTAAAAGAAAACCCAGAAAAATAAGGACTCTAGTCCTTAAAGCCATCCAGGACTCCAGTCCCCATCTGCTGCCAAGACTGACGAAGCAGCTATAGTGAGGCTCCTAGCTTCTTAAGGCACATTAAGTATCCAGTAATTAATTTCCAGCCTGTATCAACTTCATCAGTGTCTTCAATGTGGAAAGATAATTTTGGCTTTACTTATCATGTTCTGAAATCTCTTAGGAGGTAATGACAGGTAATTGAAACTATCAGAATAAGAAATCAGCGGCATTCACCTGCAGAAAGGAACTCACCTTGTCTAATTTAAGCAGAACAGTAATTAATTAAGATGTGGGCAGCTTATTAAATCTTGGCGATAGCCTAATAAAGGATGGATAGCCTGTGTGATTAAGCTACAAAGCTCCAGGGAGAACTTTCTGCCCCTGCTTCTGGGTAAAGGACGAGAGCTTTCCTTCTCACATGCTCAGCCCGGGATGCCTGTTTCAACAAAATTTGGAAGCCTTTGAAAAGCAGTCAGTTTCTTTACTTTTTATTTTAAAATGAGTATAGATTCCCAGGAAGCTGCCAAATTAGTTTAGAGAAAGTCCTCAAACCCTTCAATCAGTATCTTTCAGTGGGTACAAGATATATGGTACAAATTTTAAAAATGAAAACTCATGTTGGCATGTGCCATTATTGCAGACCTGGATGGTTTTTTATGTTCTTGTGCTCGGCATCGACGATTGAAACCAGAACACGTATAGAGGATTAAGGCAGGGTTTTTTTAGAGGAGAGAAAGAACTGAACTCGGGGACATGGATTCCTCAAGGGGGAAGAGAACCGTCTGATGTGCTGTATCGAAATGTGTTGTTCTCATGTCCTGAGATTGAAGTGGAAGAACAGGGATTTAACTCAGGCTGCCTGGTTTATTCATGGGTGTTTTATCTGCAGAGCTATCTCACTGACCCCTCTGTAAAGTTTTTAACTTTAGATATTAAGAAAAAATACTTGAACATATTGTATTAGAAAGGAGGAAACAGGTAAAGAAGGTGGGGGAAATATAACAGAAAGTTTCATTCCCATAGAATTTCTGGTGTATTTTAGTTTCATTACTGGCTGCCATTAAACACCCAACTCTAGCAAACCCAGGGGAAAGGGTTTAACTGGTCCACAGTTCCAAGCTACAGCCCATCATTGATGGGAAGTTACAGAGGCAGGAGCATAAGTCAGCTGATTGTACCACATCAACAATCAAGAAACAGACGGATGTGGAAGAGGCAGCGGTAAGATTGTAAGAACCTAAAGTGGGGCAGGAATGAGGCCAGGTATTATCTTCTGGACATTACAGGGGAGCTGCATTCATGACTTAGCATGCAGCAGATCTGCATGAGATTTGACCTGTCAACATTTAGCCATGCAAGGGGAAAGGTCTCAAGAGGCCTTACACCTCCCTAAGAGATTAATGAAAGTCAAAGCTGATGGGGGATGGAATGGAAGATGCCCTCCTCCATGTATACCCACGGATAGAGAATTCATGCTTCAGCAAGTGCTGGGAACATGCCATCAAAGTCAACCCCGATGAAACTCAATAGACTACACATGTGAAAAGACAAGAAGACAGGAGGGAGACTGGCAGGGAAGAAGAGGGGTTTAATGGGAAGAAGACGAGGATGGGATTGATGATTAAGGGGTGAAAACATCATAAATTCACCATTATTTATGTATAAAACACTAAAGAATAGAAAAACACAAACACAATGGTATTGTATTTTGCATGTAAGCCACACATATCTATCCAAATTTTACACTACGTTTCAGCTCCTTATTCTCCCTAATACATAGAAATATTGTTCATATAATTATTATACTATATTGTTAGGAATAAAGAAAAAAGGTTTGCACATAAAAAAGAAAGGGAATGAATGTGTAAATACTTTTTCACTCTCCAACACTGGGCAGTCCTAGACTGCCTTCTTAAAGAAGGTACTTACTATTAAACTAGGTCTCCTCATACAAATTAACTTAACCAAGACAATCTCCCACAGGCAAGCTTAGAGGCTCTTCTCTCAAGTGATTCTAGATTGTATCTAGATTGTATACTGACATGTGAGATTAACCATCACAAATCTATTCACTGACAATGACAGACAAATACACGCCCCTGTAAATCATAACCACTCCTATCCCCAAAGTCTCAAGTTCATTTTGTAATACTGAATGTATTTAGTCCAATTTTAATGTCCATATAATCTTTCTTTAAAAGTTCCTGTCTGTAAGGTTACATGATGGCCACTGGACTAATTATCTCAAAAGGGAGAAGAAGACCCAGTCTGAAGATGGAGCTTTTATCCCTTGGAATGTGGACAGGGAAAAGGAGAGGGAAGTGATCAAGCTTGGGCTTTGCAAGTGTCTGAGGACAGTGATCAGTAAGCAGACGCTCTGCTCTGAGCATGGGGGATGGAGAATCCCATCACTGTCACGGTTGACACTTCTTTGCTGCTATGAGACAATACTGAGACTCAAGCAACTTAAGGGAGAAAAGGGAGATGTATTTGACTTATAGTCCATTACTACCGGAAAGGCATGGTGGGCAGCAGACGCTGGAGGAGTCTCAGGGCACTGCAGCTATCATGGAGGTAGAGAGAGTAAGCAGAAAACTACAAGAGCAAATTTCTAAGGAAGTGGGTTGATGCTACCCAACTTGAAGATTTGCCCCCATGTCTTGCCTTCCTCCAATAAGGCTTCACCTCCTAAAGGTGCCAAAACCTTTCCAAACATTAGCATCAGCTGTCGTTGCAAGCAAACACATGCGCCTGTGGGGAACAATTCACATTCAAACCATGACAGTTCCCATACTCATTAATAGCTCTTGCATTTTAAAAATCCCAAGTGTCTTAGTTGTGAGCACCTACACAATAAAAAATAAGTTACACACTTTCAACATATAATAGCACAAGGAAACATTCCTGTTTCAAATGGGAAGAATAAGAGCATAATGAAGATTCATCAGAACCAAAGCAAGATTAAAATAACCAATAGCAAATCCAATAGTACTATGTCAAGCATCTGAGGTTCATAATGCAGCCAAGTGGGCTTCAAAAGTTTGGGCAACTCCACCCTTCCACTGAACTCCCTGTAGCACACACAGCTTCTTCTGGGTTGGCTCCAATGTGCATCTATAGCTTTGCTTAGCACACATCCCATGGTCCTGGTATCTCTGATATCTTGGGATCTTTATTGCAACTTTAGCTTTCACATTGGATCTTTACCCAACGGGTGCTCAGGACTTCTCTGCAGGTGCTGCGACCCTGTCGCATACTGCCAGGCCTCAGCGGCTCTTCATGATGCCTTCAATTTTGTATCTTTGCCTTCAAAACCAGTACCATCTGATCAGTGTTGCCAACTTCTTGAACAAAATGTAACCTGGCCCCCTTGGACCGCAGCGATATTAGCTTCTTATATGGTTCTCAGTCCTCGCCTTCTACCATGTGAATTTCTGAGGACACTTCTTGTGTCTCTGGGTTTATAAACAGGCATCTTCACCTGCTGAGTCATCTTGGCCAGAACCTGTTTGCTACTTCTGATATGCTGAGCTATGATGATATCTCTGGAATAAAATAAATTTAGTTGTGTTGTATGATCTTCTTAGAGATTTATTTGAACAACTCTTATTCAGAATCTGTGGGTCCATATTTGTGATGGAAATTAGTCTACAAGTTTCTTTTTATCTGTGTGTTCTTATTACAGTTTGAGGTACAGGGTAAGGCTGACTTTATGGAATGAGTTTGGTAGTGTTCTTTTCCATTCTGTCATGTAGAACAATTTGAGGACATTTGTATTAACCTTTTTTACAGGTTTAGTAGATTCCACGGTGAGTCTGTCTAGTCTTAGTATTTTGTTTTGTTGGGGGGGGGAGTGTTTCCATTATTGCTCCAGTTTAACTTGTTTTTATCTTCTTGGTTTGATTTTACTGGGTCATTTACAAGTATGCATTTAATCATTTCTTCTAAATTTCCAGTTTTTCCTGAACTTTAAGTTTTAAAATATTCTATAATGGTACTCTGGATTCAAATAAAGCCTGTTATAAATCTATCTTTTCATCTATGATTTTATTAGATTGGGTCTTCACACTTTCTTTTGGCTCGCTTGGCCAAATCTAATCTCTTTGTTTTCAGAGAATAATTCTATATATCATTCTTTAAGTATTAATTTCATTAATTTCTACATGGTTATTTATTATTTCTTCTGCTGTCTACTGCTTTTGGGTTTGACTTGCTCCTGCTTTCTTTGAGGCATACCATTAGTTAATTTATTTGAGAGCTCGCGCTGATTTTAACTATAACTACTCATAGCTACATGGTCTCCCTTTAGAACCACTTTAGTTGTACCCTAAAGATTTCTGTAAGTTGTGCTTTTGTTTTCATTTGACCTCAGAATTTTTAAAATTTCCCCCCAACCTCTTAGAAGACCCACAGTCACTTAGGCATGTAGTGTTCAGTTTCCAGAATAGTTTCTTTTGCTAAAACTTTCTAATTTTATTGTAATATTATCTGATTAGATAAAAGAAACTCTTTCAATTATGTTGTATTTGTGAAGGCTTGCCTTGTTCTAAGTCCGTTGATCTGTGATATAATTTAACTCTAAAGTTTCTTCGTTGATTTTTGGTTTGGATGACCTATGGAGAGATGAAAGTGAGGTATTGAAATCACCTGCCTATATTGCATCAGGATCCAGCTGACCTTTTATGATCATTAGTATTTGTTTCATGAAGTTTGGGATTCTAATAGTTAGTAGATATGATTTATAATCATTTGTTTTCTTGTTGAATTGCTTCTTTTATTAAATGTAATGGCCTCCTTTAATCCTTTTGACTAATTTTAGTTGAAACCTTATCATAACCATATCATAACAATATCAGCTTGCTTTCATTTTCTACTCGCCTTATAAACTGATTTCTATCCTTTGTTCTCAGTTTGTGAGTATCCTTACCAGAGAAGTATGTTTCATAGATAGAACAAATAGTTAGGTCTAGTTTGTTTAATCCTGTTATACATACATAATCTGTATTTCTTTAGTGAGACCATTTACATTTAAGTTTATCATACAGAGATGTGTACTAGTTCCTGTAGATTTTTTTTGTTTTGGTTGTTTGTCAGCTTAATTGCATTTTTTCTTTTCTCCTCCTATTAGTATTAGGGGGTGCGTTGATTGTGAATTCCTTCCTTCCTTTCATTTGCTCATTTTCTATCCTCATGAAATTGATTTTTCCCTCCTATGCTATTATAGTCTTTTAAGAATCATCTGAAATTTTGACTTGGTGGTCATGAACTACATTAGTTTGTGCTTGGCTTAATGTCCTCCTCCACTCCATTAAATTTTAAAGATATTCTACTTAAATATAAAATTGTGGTAGATTGATTTTTGCCTTCAGGTCTTGAAATATAATACTCCATCTCTTAGTGAATTACAGCACTTCCCTTATGACCTTTATAACATTTGCATATATTTACATTTATGTATCTAATCTTGTGGAGGTGCAAGTATGTGTGTAGATCAGAGGACGGTTTGCATGAAGTGATTTCTCCTTTCTCCGTGTGGGTTCCAGGAATAAAACTCAGCTTGTCAGGCCTGGTGCCTTTACTTACTGAGTAACCTCGCCAGTCTTTTGCTTTATATTTTTGACAAACCTGCTCAAAGCCTTGAGTTGCTTAGAGGACATATTCTAAGAGTTGGTTCTCTCTGTCTTCCATGTGGGCTCTGGGGCTCAAGCTCAGGTCATCAGGCACAGTGACAAGTACCTTTACTAAGTCATCTTCCTGATCCCTATTTGGGGTTCTAAACATTTCTTTTGTCTGGGTGTACATTTCTGTCTCTAGAAAACGGGAAATTTTTCCACTAGAATTTTAATAAAAGATTTTCTATATATTTAATATTTTAATCTCAGTTCCTTCCATCCCATGAGGTCTTTGCTTGGGTTTCCTGATCATATCCCAGTGAGTTGTTGGATATTAAGATTATGCTTGTTGGGCTACTACATCATGTAGTGACCCTTCCTGTCTGGACAAAAGCTCCATATCATAAAGAGGCGCCTCCAGGCATATACCTGCTCTTCTCTCCACCTAATAGGATGGCATCCCCGGGCTTCTCTCTCCTCGTGTATGTGTTCCTGCTGGCAGGTTCCAGCTCCCTTGTACATTCTTCAGATAACTGGACTCTTCTCTTACAGGGTAAAAAGGGGAGTGTCTATTCCCTAGTTCATGCCCCTAATGCCTCCCTGGCTGTCCTAAGCTGAGAGAAGAAGACACCCCTGCTGTTCCATCCACTTGTGCTGGAATAGCCACTCTGTTCCTGCAATACATCTCTTGTGTGAATGTGGCCTGTGGTCTTTGTTCAAGCCAGACATTGGAGGGGAGGGTCCCCTGAACAAGCCCCCTTTAATGCTTGCTGCTTTTTCTTTATTGATGTTTGAATTAGTAGTTCCTTGACCTCATCTTCTACCTCTGGTGTCTTTCTCCTACTTGGCCAAGTCTATGGTAATACTTTTTTTTCCCATGTTTCTTTTAATTCACATTTCTCATTCTTTTCATCATTTTGCTGACTTTTCCCTCTGTATTGTTTACTTGCCTGTGTAACTCCTGAATTGAATTCATCTTCTTGCTCGTATCCTCTTAAGACTGGAATCCTATAACTGCTTGCTACTCCTTAAGCATTTTAGAAGCATTGCTCTATTTCTACCACCTCTGGAAACATTCTTTGTTGTATTGAAGACTGTGTGAGTTAACTTACCTCATTTAGCTCCAGATGGTAACTTCTGTGGACAATGTAGAGGACAGCAAGGATCTGTGTGATGTTCATCATGACCTGGGAAACATGCTCAAAACTTTGGGTCATGTGGAGGAAACCAAGGCAGGTTATTTGAAAGCAATTGAAATGCAACCAAACTTGCTGAATCTTGATGTAATATCTTCTGTGTTTCAATGTATAAGAGGAGATTTGACTTGAAATTCATCCTTTGACTTGAAATTCATCCTTTGAAAAAGCCCGTAACCCTTGACTCAAGTTACCTGGATGTTTATATCAATTTAGGAACATGTTTTCTGAATACCTTATCACCTGCTTTATTTCTGGAGAAGAGTAAAGGGAAAAAAAAAACACTCAAATTTGAGAGGCAGTAACATTGGAGCAGTAACAGCAATAATCTTAGGCTTCTGAGTTCCTCTGAGCAATAATGAAAAACTTCTTTGTTTAAAGATTTAAGAGTTTAATTTTTCCCTAGAACAAGATCATCCAAAGAATAAAGAACAAATTCAACAGCACCAAAATGGGTTTAACACAGAAAAAGGGTCAGGTTTCTCTTTTCAAATGTAAATTTCTACATGTTTGTAAATCAGTTCCTTTTATTCTTGATTTGATCTTTCTGCTTTCTGCATAGGAGCCCTTGGAACCCATACGGTCTGTGCTTTACCAATCAGACCTGCACTCTATCTGCTCCTTCCAAACAGAGCCTGATTATTAATGGACCGGACTCAGTGCTGCTCCAAAGGACAGGAGGCAGGAACTAAGTTCGCAAGAGGAATGGATACTGCAGAGGCTACCAGTCAAAAAGTCAAACAAACACTGGAGGCATGCCATTTTTGACAGCTGTGGCAGCTTATCCTTGTGCTTTAGGTTTTGAGTTCAAATCATGTCATGGTACCTGGCAAAACTGCTAGTTCTTATTGATGGTTCTATGAGTGAGGCCTGACATAGGTGGTTACAGGTCAGCCATAGAATTGTAAACACATTTCCAGAATGTTTACTGTAGCCCTACAAATGCTCTCAGAGAGAGAGGCAGTGTTGAAACAGAATGTTGTTCAATACAGCTCTTACTCCATGTCCTACCCATACAGACCTCCAAATTGCCTATCCAATATCAAACAAGAAGAGAGAAACATCCAGCTTGTATCGTGAAGCTTTACAATTCTTCCTCCGTTTTACTCCCACTGCTCATTCATTTAGTAAGTTCATGGCAACTGCAAGGCAAAGCACAGGAAACTGACCCATCAATTCCCATCAATCCTACCTTTTCTGATGCTTACTTTAATATGGGAAACACTCTACAGGATATGAGAGATGTTTAGGGAGGCTTGCAGCATCACATCCATGATGTCCAGATTGACCCTGCATTTGTAGATACATAGAGCAACCTGGCTTCCATTCACAAGAGGCAGGGAAAATGCTGGAAGCAATAGCTTCCTACTGCACAGCTTTGAAGCTTAGTCTTGTTGCAGTTCTCCTGCATGGTTGCTGAGAAATGATCATTAAATGGCTTAAAAGAACAAGGGATTTATTTTCTTAGTGATAGTCTGGTTACAGTGCACCAACACCAGGTCAAGGGAACTGGCCACACCATCTCTACATAATGGCTGAGAGAGGGATGATCCTTATTTTCTAGACCAACATGTCTGGCCAAGTATATATAAGGATGCCAACTTCTTCAAATGACTCTCAATATTTTATTCATCTGTTCAGGGCCTAATCCCACTCACCATGGGCTGGGCCTTCCACATCAGCTAGACAATCTCCTGCAGGTTTGTTCTGGGCTTAACTCAACCATTAATTCTCTACAAATGTGCCCAGAGCTCAGACCCTTAGCAGTCAAGCTGACACCTGTGCCTAACCATGACACTCAACCCCTTGTCAACTTGACACAAAAACATAGCACTTTTAAACTGTAACATTCAATCCTTGTCCCCCATAGGTTTTAAAAGTTATCTTAAAAATATAAGTACATTTCATAGACAAATTTAAAATGTTCTCTCATTAAGACTCCAGTTCCAACATTTTAAAATTCAAAGTTCTTAACCTTAAAAGTGTATTAAATCAGAATAAATTAAATACCTTAAACAGATAAAACATTAGATCAAAGTCCAGAAAATCAACTAATGCATCCTTTACTTCAATGTCCATCTTCTGTTGCTCACCATGTAGTCGAGGTGGCTCAAAGATTCTAGGCATTCCTAGTCCCTGTTTGCAGCTTGAAGTTGTAAAAGCAGAGCTCCTCTGAACCAGGCTGAATCTCCACTTGCAGATGTCCTCAGCATACATCCTATGGTTCTGGCATCTCAAACAACACTCTGGGTTTGCCTCTGCAGCTACAAGCTTCTCCTTCTCTTGCAGGAACTCTACCCCTGCCACTTGGTGCCAAGCGTTTGCTGCTTTCCATGAACCACTCAATTATATACCAGAACCAGTACTACATGGGGGATGCTGCCAGATTCCAGAGTGAAATTGAAATGTGGCTTGGTCCACTCAAGCTACAGCTGTATCAAGTTTTGTGTGCTGATGCTGGAAAAGCCTCTTGTTAAGCAGCCAATCTTGCAGAGAGCAAGAAACAGCTTTAACTTGGGCTTTCGGCCCCTGAAGGAATCTGGATTTTTAAACCACGAACTCGCCATAGAGTGGTATTCATGATTTCCACCATCCCATTGCAAGTCAGTAGGTTTTCTTCATTAATGTTTGTTTCTCCAACAATGGCAGCTATTCAGCTGCCTACCCTTTCCTCATGCAAATCTTCAAGGCTGCCAACACAGCTCTCCTCTATCAAGCAAACCAATCCATTGTCTTTAAATTCAGCTTTACCAAAGTCCTTGTTCTCTTCTTCACAAACTAAACCCAAACAATTCATAACTCTCTCAGCACCACTATCTTCCAAATGACCCACCAAACTCTGCAGAATGGTATCTGTAATCTACAAAGTCAAAAATCTTCAAACACTTCAAACTTTGTCCAGCAAAACTGTTCAAATTACACATAGATTTATCAGCAACACCTGACTCCTGGTACCAAATTCTGTTGCATTTCTCCTGCTTGGTTGCTGATAAATGACCATCAAACAGTTAAGGGAACAAGGGGTTTATTTTCTTACTGATAGTACTGTTACAATCTGTAGTCTAGCTTGACAGGAGAGCATGCACCAACACTAGGCCAAGGGAACTGGCTACACCATCTCTACATAATGGCTGAGAGAGGGATGATCCTTACTTGCCAGACCAGCATGTCTGGCCAAGTGTACAAAAGGATGCCAACTCAACCAGCTCTCCGTGATTTATTCCAGGGCCTAATCCCACCCACCATAGGCTGGCCTCCCCAAGAGCTAGACAATCTCTTGCAGGTTTGCTCTGGGCTTAACCCAACCACTAATTCTCCACAAATGTGCCCAGAGCTCAAACCCTCAACAGTCAAGTTGACACCTGTTCCTAACTATGACAAGCCTGATTTTCCTGATACTTATCATTACATGATCCATTACCTACAGATGGCCTCTAATTGGACACACAGTAACTAGTGAATGAAGAAAATGGTCATTTTTGTGGCTGACCCGTTAGAGAAAACAGGCTGCATAATATGTGATGTCCTCTTTTCTCATGACTTCTGGAAGACCAGTGCTAAGATGCATGGGAATCTGTGATTGGATAAGATGAATATATCTGATAAACTGCTGTGAACATCTCAAAGATTTAAAGCTTAGTGCTGGCCAACTGAGTATAGGATATGTGAGTTCTGATCTTGAGGATCATCCTGCTTCTCATTTTAGGGAGTGTATTTCAGGCTTATACAATCCTGATACATTTCAGGTGTTGAGCTTTGAGCCTAAATGATAACATGAACTTTTGAGAGAAAGTGATGAGCAAAATCAGTCATTTCATTGCTCTTTCTCAGATTCCATGCAATGGAAAAATAGTTGATCACATCCCTTGGTGGAATTCAGATCTTATAAATATGTGTGGCCACTCCGAGGGTGCACGAAATGAACTCTCTGCTCTCAGGCAAGATGTCTGGGACACCTGGGACTAGCGTGCTTTTCATTGCATTCTATCATTGCTACTCAGGAAACACCAGCTGAAGTAGCTGAGAATTATTCTGAGAAACTGGCTTATATGTTCCATACTTTAAAAAAATTGGTGATTGTGCTAATATGCTCCTGTAACTGAAGAAAAAAGCAGTCATTGATTTTAAGCCCAACAGGCATGTTTATGAACAGCTGGAAGTTCTGAATGGCATCACTTGTCACAGCATTTCTTGACTGTCTACCAGATGTGAAGCCGGGCAGGATGAACTGATGATGGAGGATACAATACAAAAGCGGCAGCCCAGCTCTTACTGTACGTCATTCCCAGGAATACCGTTGCAGAAGCAGCTGATGAAATGATCAACAGGGGACAGATAACAATGAATGAGCTCACTGTTAGATACAGAACGGTATTTTCAGAGACCATGAAATAAAGCTGCAATTGAAAGGGAGGTTCCCCATTCCCTTACTATAATATGTATATTTGTGGTCTCTTTAATGCTATGATCTTTGTATGTTTGTGCTGGTGTGATTATCAGATTATATTTTCAGTTCAATTGATTTCTTTTCATTTACTTTGAGGCTTGTTATCAGGAATAACTGCAATATGATTAGGCACAAATATATTGTTTCGGAACAATTGACCTTTTAACATGATCTTACATACCTCTTTATGTCTGGTGGTTATTTTTTTTGTTTCAATGTCTGTTTTTCTGTTGTTATAGTAACTGCTCCAACTTCATTACATTTATGATATTTTTCCAATTTATTTTAAATGTACCCATTTCTATAATTAAAAGTGAACGTCTTTTAGACAACACACACTTGAGAGTTTTTTTAATTACCATTCTCTATGGTTAAGTGCACAGGCAACTAGACACTTCAGTACTATACATAAGGACCATTTTAAACTGTGAAATCACCTGAGTAAGCCCATTTCAGAGATGAGGACACTAGATCTAGAGGAGTTAAAAAGCTTGCCTCACAGCTGTCAAGATAATAGATTCTCTTACCTTCAACTGGGTCTTGTCTACGCTGTCCAAGAACGAAGTAGGTAGATAGAAGTGTGAGAAACTATTAGCACAAAAGGAACAGCCCAAATGGAAAAAGAGGTGACCACAGCGGAACATCACAGGATAGCAACAATTTGAGCAGAGTTAGGGATTTGACTCTTGGCAGCTTCAGGATGCAGCCCAAGAACTTGCTGCAAGATGCCAGCTGAGAGCACCCAAAGCAGTGCACCCCAGAGAGGAGAGCGGGTGCGGTGGTCAGCTCCCAGGACAGGAGTGGGTCTATTGTGGAACGTGGTGGGCCCTCTGGCCAAATGTATCACTGAGGCAGGCCCTCAGGACCAGGGGGGTCTGCGCCAGATCTTCAGTGAGCGTTGAAGGCAAGAGCAGTCTTCTTTCTTCTTTCGAGAGCCATTTCTTTTATATAACTTTATTTATTTATTTATTTAGCATGTGTGTGTGTGTAGGTGTGTGGGGTGGTTTTACATGGGATCTGGGAGCTGAACTCGAGACCCCCTGCTTTTGAGGCCGAGTCTTAATGCCTGAGTCATCTCTCCAGACTGTGAGAACCATTTCAAAAAACTGACTCTTGAAGCTGAAACTTTTTTTTAAATTAAATTTTAAATTAATTAAATTTAAATTATTTTAATTTATTTATTTGCATGTGTGTGTGTGTGTGTGTGTGTGTGAGAGAGAGAGAGAGAGAGAGAGAGAGAGAGAGAGAGAGAGAGAGAGGACCAAAGGTGACTTCTGGAATCATCCTGGATTGCTTCTACATCTTTTCTGCTGTGCTCTGGGACTTCCCAGGCTCTGCCCACCAGGGCTAAAAGTGCAGGCTGCTGCCATTTCCACCCTGTGTTTTTTGTGTGGGACTTGGGATCCAAACTCAGGACCTTGCTTGCAAGGCAGAGTCTTAACCTCTAAGCCATTTCTCCAACCCTGAGACTCTCTTTTTATAACCAATCTGCATGCAAACAAGGTTCAAAGCAGACACCCAATTAGGACAGAGAGAGCTGTCACCCCTGATGTGGTTGTTTTCTCTCAGGTCCAGTGGGTGCTACCAGGTGGGCTGTCACACACTTGAGACTGAAGAAAGGTTTGTGTGTCATTGCTGGTTGTTGCTGCTAGGATCCAATGACTTTTGTGCCCAGTGACCTTTCACACAGTGACTTTTCCGGAAGGAAGTTGTCCTGCGGTTGTTATTCTTAGGTGCCTGATCACTTGGTTCTGCTCCCCAAAATGTTCTTTGTTCTTTGGGGTCTTTTATGTGTCCAGATTCTTGTGTTCTGGAGTTGAAGACGGAAACCAGAATATGCGTAGAGGATTAAGGCAGAGCTTATTAGAGGAGAGAAAGGACAGAACTGAAGGATATGAATTCTGTGAGGGACAAGAGAGCTGAGAAGAACTCAGGGACTTCAGGCAAATGAGGGGCAAAGGAAAGGGAAAGGGAGCCAAAGATGGCTGCCAGGGTTAGGGTTATTTATTCCTTAGACAGACTTGGGACTTTTCCTCATTGGTTAGCTCCAGTTTCTGCATACCTGATTGGAGTTTTTGGCCCTCTACGTCTCACCGGTCTGTTCATTCTGGGGCCCAACCTGGGTGATCTTGTGGCTGACCTCTCAGTAGGGCTTATCTATAATGGAGAGCTAATCTCCATACCTTTTTATAAACGGAGGGTGAGGAAATTGTCTGCCTTATCTCTGTGGAGGATTAAAATCAGTTCCTCTAGATTACTAGGGTGTGTTCCATCAGGGTAATTCCAGCCTTGGGAGATGACCTTAGAAGATCTTCAGAGACTGTCCCAGCAGGACTGCTCTAAAACTTCTAACTCTCTTCTGTATCTAGTTAAAATAAGGGCCACACTGTCGTTTCTCATCCCTGCACACCTTGAGAAACCACTCAGTACACACAATGAGGAAAATGGTGCTTTTGATTTCGAAGGACACTTACTTAGAAAAATAGCATTTAGGGAGTTTATCAAGACATTGTAGCATGGTAGCGCGTCTCTCCTAATGTCTGAACTATTTCCTACTTCCAACCACTAAAAGTCCTCTAGTTTTGTTTTTTCCCTTAAGTTTAATGTAATTCTACTCAGTTATTTCTCCAAATTTTTAATCACTGAAATGTTTAATTATGAAAAACAAAATTCAAAGTAACAGAAACTAAGAAATTCATTACAGAGACAACATAATCATAGTTGTTATACTTCAATCCATTCTATTTTACATATGCAAGCGTGAAACTTTCAAGAAAGACTAATTTTGACTTCTTCCATTAGCTAGAATTTACCTTTTCAGTTAATTTCATTACGTGTACCCTAGTAATCTCTCAATATTGTATTTCATTGATACCATTTCCTAGTTATTTCAATATTCTGTCTTGTGAATAACCACTATCTTTGAAAATACCATTTTTCAGAGAAAAGAGGAACAATTAATTCTTTTCCTTAGAATATTCATTGTCTCCTGCTTCATCTAGTTATCTTCTTCTGACCCAATAAAGTGTATTCTTTAGCACACACTTGTAACAGTTACAATTTATTCTGGTATATAGGATTCATGGACATATGAACATCTGAATGCCCAATGTTAACATTTGTTAATGTTTAGATGAATGAATGCTTGCAATAATTCAGCTGCTCAAGAAACACCTGAAGAATTAATGTGTGCCAGGTACTCTGCTGAGTGCTGAATATAACTAAATATGATAAAGATATCGTGATATTTCACTATAGGAAAATGCATTTTGTTCCGAGTTTGCAAACAAGAAAATTGCGGTTTTAGCAAACTCAAGAAACTTGCCCAATTACAAATAAGAGACAGGCTTGAACTCAGGTCAATATATTTTTTTCATCATTAGCTTACTTTGTGAATATGGAAGTCACACATAACCTCTTTTCAAATCACTGTAGATTACAGATCAGTTTTGTTATATGGCGAAGTAGTAAGTAGGGAAGCAAAGGAACATCGTTCTCTTGAGAGCAAGGAAACTGGATCTGTTTTCCTTTCTCCATCACCAGACATCTGTGTAGCTTCGATATAGTAACTTATTTGTGTTTTACAAAGGCCGTAAAACAGGGAGGCAAGATGAACCAGCTCAATGACAACCAGTTTAATTCCGTTTAATAGATGAGAGTGCAAATGGCTTGTACAATGCACAACGTGGCAGAGGCTCAGCCAACTAACTCCTAGTGTTCCTTGTGAATCATACTACTCCTCCCTGAACAAGTGTTTATTTACCAAGCGTCCTTTACCAAGCAGGCTTGCACCAGACTTAGGCTTTCCCATTCAGGACTGACCGATTATCTGCTTGCTTTCCTCTTAACTGCTTCCGCTCGGTCCCTTTTAAAGTGGCCCATCGATTCATGTTTAAAGGGAGAAAGGCTAGTACACGTCTGGCGACAGACTCCAAGTGGAGTGACCGGAGTCAGCAGCTGGTCTCCCTGTGGTGATCGAAGGCAATGACGCTCTCTGATCATGATAGCGACAGAAAATTTAGGTGTGCAAGCGGGTCTGGGGGCGACGACACCTGGTAGGGGTCCCGAGAAACTTGTCCGTGCAAGATACCTAAGCCTTCGGCTTCCCCCGCGGGGTGATCCCAGCCCAGGGCACCCGCCAGGTCCCTGTCTTCTCCATCCCAGGATTAATTCCCGTTTGCAATGCTCCAACCTAGGAAGACATTCCACCTGGATGAGCGGCTGGTGCCAAGGGCGCTCCGCGGCTGACCGGGTGCCCCGCCAGCAGCCCGCACCCACCCCGGATCCCAAGGCCGACCGGGGTCAAGTTCCACTAGGCGGCCAGGCAAAGGGCCACCGCCGAGGCGCTGCCACGCTAGGCCTTCTGGGCAGGTCCCGGCCAATCAGCGTGAGGCATACACGAACCGCAGCCAATCAGCACCCGCCTTATTCCCGAGTTCCGCCCGCTCGGTCACTGCTGCCCGAAGCCCGCGCCCGGCGCCGGCAGTCGCGGCTGTAGCTGTAGCGGCCCCGGAGCGGAGCGGCGGCTGGGAGCGGCCGACCCCTGGCGCCCCTCGCTGTGCCCGGTCGCCGTCACTGAGGATGACTTGCTGCGCGGCCGCGCGCCGACCCCGCGGAGGCCAGCGCCGCACTTTCATCTAGCGACTGGTGAGTGCGAGCTCCGCGCCGGGGCGGGGGGGCTCCGGCGTCCGGCCGCCGCGGCCCCCGCGGGGCGGCTGCGCGGGGACCCCCGGGAGGGGCCTCGCGGGCGGCGCCGAGGCTGCAGCTTCGCGCGGCGCGGTCGGGCCGGGACCCCGGCGGCGGCGCGGGCTGCGAAGGGCCGGCGCGCCCCGGGCTGCGTTGCCGCCGCCGCCGCCGCCGCCGCCGCCGCCGCCACGCCCTCCCGCCCGCGCCCCTGGGTTCGCGGGGGTCGCTGGCCCGCCGCGCGCCGGGAGCTGCCTGGAGGCGCCCCTTAAAGCTTGAAAGTTTCCAGTCCTCGCTGCAGTTACTGAGTTTGGAGAAGCAGGTTTTTGGTGGAGAATCGAATGCTGCGTCCAAGGAAACTTTTTTTTTTTAATTTTATTTTTTGGAGGGGTGCAATTTTATTAATTTTATTTTGGGAGAGACAGGCTGGAGGGGCCTTTGTATAGATGGCAAGTTCAAAAGAAGTCTGTTTAGCCAAGAGATAACCCCGGCCGTAGGCCGTTCTTGACTAGGTAGCCTTAAAATTTGAATTGTGTTAGCCAGAGGGAATATTTTTTTCAAGAGGTGTATAGCGCCTCTTTTTAATACTTGGAAGTAGGGTGTTTGAATTAGTAATTCCATCAGAAATATTTTGCAAGGATGGAGTTTTTTTTTTTTTTTGAGCGAACAGTGTTGTTATATCCACAGTGCACAAATTCTCGGGCATTGTTTATTATTTATTCTTCTAGTTTGAATCCCCCCTCTTTGTTTCAGAGACCTACTTACATCTGGGTGAGGACAGAAAGGTGTTTTGCAAAAATAATTTTGTTGAAAGTTTTTGCACTTATTTGAACCACAATTTGCTTCAAAAAAATGTGAAAGGTGGACGTGCCTGGAAAACAACAACAAAAAACAACGAACTTGTTTGGAGGAGTTTCTGTATGCTAAATTTTGTGTAGTGAACCTACCACATTTTAAACCCCCAAAACACTTCTGGATTGCAAAATTTAGGGGACTGTCAACGAATGTACCAGTTTAGGAGTTTCAGTAGCTCTTAGGTATTCTAAATGATTCACAATGATTTTGGTGTCATGTCTGTGTGTCTGAGTATCAGAAAATGCTCTGTGTTTATGTGGAGACCCAAGGGTGACTTCAGGAATCATCTTGGATGATTCTCTACCTTCTTTTTTTTTTTTTTTTTTTTTTTTTCTTTGCTCTGGAGTTTCCTAGGCTCTGCCTTTCAGGGTCAGAAGTGCAAGCTATCACCATTTCTGCTTGGCGTTTTTTATGTGGGATCTGGCATCTGAACTCAGGCCCTTCTGCCTGTGAGGCATAGGCCCCTGGACCGTATCTCCAGCCCAGAGGGACAGTTCTTTGCCCCATCTTGCAACCTACCCTTAAAAGTTTGGCATTATTTTTTCTCTTACAAAATTAAACATTGGGTTTCTGAAGTATTGAAAGAAAGTTTCTAAGTCTTGTACAGAGACTATTTTTTTAAATGTTTTATTTGTGTGTGTGTGTGTGTGTGTGTGTGTGTGTGTGTGTATCAGAGGGCACTATGTGTCCGTGTGTAGGCCCAAGGGTGACTTCAGGACTCATCTTGGATTGCTTCTACCTCCTTGCTTTGCTCTGGGATTTCCCAGGCTCAGCCCAGGAGGACCAGAAGTGCAGGGCCCCTGTTTCTGCCTAGTGTTTTTACTTGGGACCTGGGATCCAAACTTAGGACCTTTTGCTTGCCAGACGGTTTTAACCTCTGAGCCATCTCTCCAGCCCTTGTACAAAGACTATTTGAGAAAAACATTAGAACATAGTATTAATAGATCTAAATTATAGGTACTAAAGTTGTATGTTAAAAATCTGTTTCTAGGGCTTATAAGCAATTTTTCCTTATGAGTCCTTATAATCTATAGCTTATAAAACTTAATGAAGATACAGGTTTATGGAGAAGGTGGCTTGGCATTAAAGAGCCCTTTAAAGCTATTATTTTTGGCATATTTCGTGAGAATTGTGAAGTGACATTCTTGCTCCTTATCTCAAGGAGCTGATGGTGGTCCTGTGCAGGCAGGCACGTGCTTACAAGGGAGGGTGTTATTCTCATCATTTCACAAATGAAGTAATTCAGTAAGGACCTTAAGTTACTAACCCATGATTTTAGATGTAGCAAACCAACACCTCCCCTAGTCATGGTTAGATACAGGTGTCAACTTGGTGGTTGAGGGTTTGAGCTCTTTGTAGAGATTTAGTAGTTGAGTTGAGGCCTGAGCGAATCTGCAAGAGATTGTCTAGCTGATGGGGAAGGTCCAGTCCATGGTGGGTGGGACTAGTCCCCAGGCAGATGAATAAAATGGAGGTATCTGTTTGAGAAAATGGGCATTCTTGTGTATACTTGGCCAGTTATGCTGGTCTGACAAGTAAGGATTGTCCTCCTGGTCACTATGTGGAGATGGTATGGCCAGTTCCCTCGCTTCTTTGGTGATGGTGCATGCTCTTCTGTGGAGCTGGACTAGGAACTAATGGACTATCTAAAAGAATAAACCCCTTGTTCCCTTAAGCAGTTTCCTCATGATTTTTATCAACCATGCAGGTGAATTGCACCACCCCCACCTTTCTATTTGTATGTTTGTATGTATATTTATGTGTGTTTACCTATGTGTGTGTACACCTGTGTGGGTGGCATGTGCATATGGAGGCCGAAGGTTGATATTGTGACCATCTTCATTCTTTTTCTGTGTGTGTGTTTTCAAGAGAGCTCTAATTTTTATGGTCCCCAGTGAGTCATTTTCTTGATGGCACTGCACTTCCTGGGGTAATTTGAGCTGCATTTTGACAGAGCCACTTGACAGGTAGAATAGATGGCATCCAGAAAACCTTCATGCCATATTTTAGGTATGTTCGTTATTCCGTCACAGCAAGGTCAAGATAGTCATATCTATAGGGTAATAGGTGATTTATGTAAAGGTCCTTATGTGTCCATCTCAGGACAGTTTGTTTGTAAACACTGAGGCATTCAGCCTTTCAGGAGTTGGGCGAGAGATGTTCCAAGCAGGAAGAGTCCCAATGCAGTTTGTGACTACCACAGACAGTTTATCTTTTCCCCCTTACTTTTTAGATGCTTCCCATATAAATCTTCAGAGTAAGTCAGGATGTAGTTTTTATTCCTCTTTTACAAATGAGACTGTTGAAGCTTAAGAGTCCTGAGGTAGAGAGGGGGTGGAGGGAGGAGAAGAGAGCTAGGCAAGGGGAAGGGAGGGAAAAGGATTTTACAGCGTAAACCACCACACCTCCCCACATCCGACTCACTGTCCTCTGTTGGGGAGCACGGGGATGCTGGCGTTCGTGTGGCTCATCCCTGTTTTCTGTCTCCTATTGAGCCATCATCCAACCTTGATTTGTCCAGCCAACCATATGCGCATCTTTTAAGTCAAGTATACATTTTTGGGAAATTTCCCTTGTATCCCTCTTGTCCATTCTGTTTCTATCAGTCACGTGTTTTGTATTGCCCACAGGTTTATAATTATTTTTATTGCTTAAATAAAATTGATCTCCTTTACCAAAGTATAACCGTTTGATGTCGGGAACTATGTAACTGTAAATAAAGCTTACTCATTCAGTACAGCTACTCACTCACCTATTGTCATGGATCTTTATTTTTCTTTTTGTCTAAAATATCTAGGACTTTTAGGGCTGGAGAGGTGGCTCAGGGGTTAAGCCTCCGCCTTGCAGGCAGAAGGTCCTGAGTTCGGATCCCAGATCCCATGTATACACGCCGGGTGGAAGCGGGGGGGCGGCCTGCGCTTGTGGTCCTGGTTGGGCGGAGTCTGTGAATCCCGGGGCAGAAGGAGGTGGAGGCGTCCATGGTGGTTCACAAGTTCGTCCGTGGTTCTACACATACACAGACACACACACACACAGACACACACACGCGCGGGCACATACACATGCACATGCGCACAGTTGAATAAATAATAATAAAAAAAATCTAGGACTTTTAAATAATGGTTTCTTTATTTTAAACATTTCTTCTTTATTTTCTAACGCCTCCAACTTATTATGGGTACCTTGAAGGAGACAGAGTAATATAGCAAAAATAGCATGGTTTTTATTGTTAAACACCCTTTTTTCTCCTTTTTTACTGATATGATTTGGAGTATCTTTATTAGGTACTTAGTATCTTTTTTGTGTTCTTCCTTTCAGTAAAGACTTTAAAACATGAATAAGATTGATCATAGTCATAAGTATGGGCCTGAGATTTTAGGAGGTATTGTGGGTAGGAGACGGATTCAGGATTTATGAGCATGTAGAGTGGAGTTAAACGTGGAATTACCCAGGGAGAAAATGAAGGAAAGAGAAAAAGGGCTGAGAACAGAACATTGAGAGAAGCTTAGCATTCTAAGGTAAGGTTCTTGTCCTGCAAGAAGTGGAAAAAGGGAAAAAGAGGGCAGGAGAAGAGGGCCGGAGGGGATGCTGTGCTGGGTGCTCAGTCTCCCCTTCCAGAGGCCCTTTCTAGGTTCATGAGACTGGAATAAATTCTTTTGGATACAAAAGAATTTAGTAATTTGGTGGTCACTAATAGCTTTAGTTGGGATGGTTTTAGCGAGAATTTCTTAGCTTTTTATCGTTGAAGTAGTAATATGTGATGTGTATTTTCAGGCACGGGCAGGCAGCAGTGCAATGCACCTGAAATGTGAACCTGAGGATTAGATTCCTGAAGGAGTAATGAGAGCTGCTATTTGCTCAAAGCTCATTTAGTGTCCGCACTAGCAGGCAGCTTGAGTTAGCATTGCCCTCCTAAGAGTGTTGGCGTTATCTTTTGTTTCAATCATGCTTAGGCCTTTTGCACATTGTGATTTTAAAAGGGGAACATTCATCTTTCATCTAGTACATTGGTGGCTTCATTCTTTATCTTCGAGCCATCTAAAATTAGTATTTGTGTAGGATGTAAATCATCTAAAGTTATTCCTTTCCAGATATTTATTCACTTGTTTTCATACCTTTTGTTTCGTCTTTCCACCTGATGACAAAGTAAAAACTAAATAACTGATGAAAGTGTTGGTTACTGTTGTGGTAGCAGTTATGATGTAAGTGTCCTGGGTGGTAACCATTTGGAATAGGATTCTCTTTTCTTTTTTGAAATGCATAATTAAATAAATAAATTTTCTGAAGTACAGAGAGAGGGAGAGAGAGAAAAGAAGAGAGAGAGAGATTAAGAACGTAGAACACACGGGTGTTTGGAAGTCACTTCTTCGCTGGGTGCTCTGTGACTTGAACTCAGGTCGCCAGGTTTGTGTCAGGCCCTTCACCTGAGTTTCTCACTGGCTCAAAGGTTCTCTAAAAGGTAATAGATTTGAATGTGTTTTTAGTTTGTAAGGACACAGTTTATACAATATCAAAATACATAGTCACTGAAGATTCTGGAAGGATAAATATCAACTCAAGATACAGGCCAGAAGGTAAACCTTAATCTTAGATATAGAAGTTAAAGTTGTAAAAGGATGACTGATAACAAATGTAGAGAATATAAATATGAGAAGTTGATAGTTTTTGTTTATCAATAGAAATTAAGGCATATAGATGTGCAGTAGTTACTTGTAAATTACCTCAGCAGATTTTGTAATTTTGCTTTTACTCCTTCTCTTACAGGTCATCCTCGCAATTATGGATATTTGAAAGGCGCAGACGGTGTGGAGGGGGAGTTCCCCTCCTCACTCCCCCTTGGTGCTTGACTTCAGGAATAATTTACAAACTGGGATTTTTTTTTTAATAAAGAACTTGTATTTGATATGAACTTTATAGAACTATTTATAACTTTTGATTTAAGTGCCAAAAGATTATATAAAGAGATATAGTTTTATATGATTGTTGTGAATATTTAAATTAAACCCAAAAGGGTCATCTCTTCTCTAATTCTTCCTGCGTTGCGCCGTTGGGTCCCGTCTTTGTTTTTGAAAGTTGGTCTTCAGCGTTGGTTGTGGAGTAAGCAGTCCAGAGCCAAGTAGGATGAATCCTGCCACCCCTGACTGCACGTCCCGATGCCGGTCCCTGCAGCATGCTTCGGATGTCCTCTCAGTGATAACGAAGGGGAGCGAGAGCCAGATCAAGACCTTTCTGCTCAGCCACTGCCACAATGCTGCAACTGTCCGAGACACCCTGGGCAGGAGCGCCCTCCACCTGCTCGCCTCCTGTGGTAAGAAAGGCGTGCTGGACTGGCTGCTTGGGAAAGGCGCGGACCCCCTGGCCAAGGACAAGGAGTCGGGCTGGACGCCACTGCACAGAAGCATTTTTTATGGACATATCGATTGCGCTTGGTCCCTGTTGAAGGTCAGTGCTGTTTCTTTTCAACTGTTCAGGCAGGCATATGTTTTTTTGTTAATCTTTTCCATGTGTTGCACTTTCTAAGAAAGATTGGTCTTTGCTTTTTAATATTTGCTTTATCATTACGTATCTTTGGAATTAAAACTCCATATGTCCTGTTTATTTAAACTTTTTTTTACATATACATCTAAGGTTGTAGCGTATTATAACTTGGTCATTTTTGTGTTATGTTTATATCCCAATTTGTTTTGAAGTGACTCATACATTTTATTATTTAATCAATACTGTATGTTACTGAAAAAAATCCTTTAGACAAAGTAAATCGAACATGATTAAAGAATGATTGATGAATAGAACCAGAGATGTTTAGCGTGGGTGTGTGGCCCAGTGCTAGAGTACTTTATGTAGCGTGCTCACTGTCCAGCGTTCTACCCTGCAGTAACACACAGGTGCTCAAGTGCAGACACAGACACGCACGCGCGCGCGCACACACACACACACACACCCCCACACACACAGGCTTAATGAGCTCTGCTGAGGCCTTGTGATCAGTGTGATCAGAGCTGGTTAGAGGGTAGTAGAGCCTGTTCAGTTTCATCTTTAAGCCTGGCGTTGGCTAGCTAACATTGAAACTTACTGTTTCAGCTACCGTAGTCTAATGGTAACACTAGTTAAAAGTTTTGTAGCAATCATCTTCTAGTATTTTAAAAAAAAATGACTAGGTTTTAAATTATTAACTGCTTTACGAGCATACTCATTGTTGGGTATCAGTAAGTACTGGCATTAAGATTTTGAGTAGTTTGTTCATTTCTTCCTTAGAATACTTCATTGTTTTAAGAATCTGATAAAGTAAGCTTAATTGTTTTGAAGTTTTTCATTCAGTAGACTGACGAAGTTTTTGTTACATGGATAGCCAAATCTCAAAGTGTTTTGATGCCATTGTACTAGTGAACACAAATAAAACCTCTCAGAACCATGAGTTCTAAATGTAGTAAATTAAATGAATTTGAAAGAGGAAGAGAGAGAGAGAGATAAAAGAAAGAGAGAGGGAGTATGTGGGACATGTCACATAGATGGGGATCAGAAAACAACTTTCAGAAGTTAGTTTTTTTCTGCCATGTGGGTTTCTGGAGATCAAACTCAGATGACCAGGTTGTGAGCAGGGGCGTCACTGGTTAAGCTATCTCACGGGCCCCCAACATTTTGCTTTATATAGGTACTTTTCTCATGTTTGCGTGGGCACCAGAAAGGAACCAAACACATCTTTCTAATCTTAGGGAGTTTGTAGTCAAATTACAAAGTTTACCTTTGTCATTACTATTTTATGTTTTTCTGTCTTTTTAAATTTTTTAATTTTATTTGAATAATTGTGTGTGTGTGTGTGTAGAACCATGGGTGAATTCGGGAACCACCATGGACGCCTCCACCTCCTCCTTGTTTACTCTGCCCCGGGATTCACAGGCTCCGTCCTACCAGGACCAGAAACGCAGGCCGCCCCCGCTTCCGCCTGACATCTATACGTGGGGTCTAGGATCCGAACTCAGGACTTTCCACCTGCAAGGCAGATGCTTAACCCCTTAGCCATCTCTCCAGCCCCATGTTTTTGTGTCTTTTAAAAATGTTTGTATGAGTTTTTTTTTTTTTTTTTTTGGTAATGTGTACTCATCAAAATAATTTATAATTATTAATACTAAAATATCCTTTTTCTGTGGCTACATTGCATAAGTGTTGTACTATTTATTAAATCATCCTGGATAAATTACCAAACCTGGAACCTCGGTTTTGTCTATAAGTAGGGCGAGTACTAGGTTCTGCCTGAAAGGAGTAATCTCTTATATCCTTTTAGTGCAGATTAAGTGAGCTCCAACTTTACCAATTTCCACTTCGAGTTTGGGTTTTCTTCTATCTGAAAGGTTGTTATGCCTATGTTGGATTTGAGTTTTCGGTTTGAAATACTTGTGATCTTTTCCTCTTTTTCAAACTGAAATAGAGTAATTATAAAGTAATTAGAATAAATGATCTGAAGTGTTGTCTTTCTCCAACCCTAGGAATAATTAGATGGCCATACCAAGTATTAAAACGATGCCCAGTTTAACCATTTAAAGTCATGTCTTTTGAAATCAGAGAATTTTTTTCTGGTATCATAAAAATACAGTTTATGGTCTGCAGAGATGGCTCAGAGCTTTAAATGAAAGACAGAACCTGAAAACCCCAGAGCAAAGCAATAAGGAGGTAGAAAAATCCAGGATGCTTCCTGAAGTTACCTTTGGGCTTCCACAGGGACAAACAGTGCCCCTCTTCTTCCACTTCAAAGCATTGGAGACTAGGTTTAAAAGGATGAGAAGGAGAGTATACCCCATTTGTCCTACTGGAAATTATGTGTACTCTTGAGAAATGATCAGTTGTAACAGTGAGAAGTACATCAGTTTCTTTGCTGGGCCACATCATATCCTTTGGCTTTATCACTTACCTTGGCACAGCTGTGGTGACCATTTGTGCATAGACTTCCAATAGCTTTGGGTGTGTGTCATTGGTGTATTATTTCTGGCATGTGGTGCACATCACTTATTTTATGTCCCAGAGCTTGGCACAGCTAGCTGAAAACATGAACGTTAAGTCCATGTAGAGAACTGCTTGCTAGTGGAGAACGGGAGTCGGTGGTAAATATTTCTTCCTTCAATCTTCTATTACACAGCTAATTGTTCTGTGATATACTATAAAAGACTCGGAGAACATCGTGGCAGGTTTTATACACAGATTTCTTGAGCTCTGAAGTCTTTAATTTTCTTTTCAAAACCTTTTTTACATTCATTTATTTGCCTTGTGTGTTCATCTGTGCACCTGCTGGGGTTGACACTTGCAGGCCCGAGGACAACTTGGGGGAGTTGGTTTTAAGTAAGTGGGATCTAGCATGTACCCGGATGCCTGTAGAATTGAAGCTACATGTATTAGGAAGTGTCCGAGTCTACTAGGGTGCTCTGAATGGTAAGCACAAGGGTCCTCAGTCCATACACTTGTGGCTGCTGCAGATGATGGTTATTCTCAACAGAATCTGGTTGATACACATGAAAGTCAGGACAGAAAACAACCCCAAGGGTCTAAGTTACTAAGTTTTCATCCGTCATATTCATAGAGTAGAATACTCTGACTCTTGGTCTACCCTTCTTATGATTCTTATAAAGGCCAAACTCAGATCTTTCCACACGTATTTTATTTTATTTTTTTAAGAGTAGTGGAAAATGTACAATTTGAAGTTTATTAAAATTAATCTTTTCTGGCTTTTATCTTCACTTGGTAGGTCATGATGACACCTTCCTGTTGAAAATTTCTATTGTGAAATCAGATATTAGTCATGTGGAACCAGCATGGAACTAGATTGGTTTTAGTTTATTAGGGATAAATGAGGGAAGGGGAGATCATCTTTGTTCTCAGACAAAGCACCCTAACACGTCACTGGTAGATTCCCCCCAAGGTTCAGTCAGCCTGTGAATCTCCAGGTGGACTGTGTGTGTGTGGACAAGCAGGAGCGACTCATGCCTGTTGGCTCCACATAACTGTTGAAAGCCTCAGCAGATTGTCAGCAAACATTAAAAGTTACTCTTGGAAAGAAGTGTAGTCTATATTTAAATAGACTGTAATGAAGACATGGCTTAAACTTAGCACTGCTTCTCATTATGTTAAAAGAAGCCCACTGAGAGGAGTAGGATATGCCGTTTGAGTAAGTGAGACTTGGAAACATCTATCTGATGTTTGAGTTGTATAGATTGCTTTAAATTTCTCATTAAACTGATGTAGACATACTAGAAATTCAGCCCCGGTTCTTGACCGTGTTGGATAAGAGCTCTACCACTGAGTCATATCCCCTACTCTCCTTTTTTTTTTTTTTTTTTTTTAAATGTGTGTGTGTGTGTGTGATGGCACTGTGTGTCCCTGTGGAGGACCAGGGTGACTTTGGAAATATCTTAGATTCCTTCTACCTCCTTTTTTCTTACCTCTGGGATTTCCCGGCTTCACCCACCAAGGCCGGAAGTGCAGGCTGCCACCATTTCTGCCTGGCATATTTTACTTGGGACCTGGCATCTGAACTCAGGACCTTCTGCTTGCAAGGCAAAGTCTTAACCCCTGAGCCATCTCTCCAGCCCTGCTTTTGCTCTTTTAAATTTTGAGAGAGTGCCTTACTACATTGTTCAGACTGGCCTTGATTTCTAGTCTAGATAGGTCTTGAATTTGTAATCCTCTTTTCTCAATGTCCCAAGTACCAAGGATTAGATTACAGGCCTGTGCCACCAGCCCCATTTATATACACACTTTAAAAATACAGTTTATGGGCTGCAGAGATGGCTCAGGGGTTTAAATGAAAGGCAGAACCTGGAAAACCCCAAAACAAAGCAATAAGGAGGTAGAGCAATTCTCCAAATTACCTTTGAACCTCCACAGGCACAGACTCTCCCTTCTAGGACTGAAATTATAGACAGGCCATTTTTACATGGGAGGCACAGGCTTTAACTTCTGAGCCATCTCCCCAGCTCAGACTGTCTTAGCATCAGTAATAGATAGAGTTCCAGGCAGAAGAAATAAGTCACATGGGTACATAAAAAACAAACCCCAAGTACTGTGCTTTGCTAAAGAAATCTGATCATTGAAAATGAGCATGTTTGTGTGAAAATGAATACCACCATATACATGGAAATAAGACCGATTTTGTCTTACATAGTTAGCTTTCTGTTATGGTAAAATACTTTTAAATTAACTTACAAAGAGGAAATGTTATATTAAGGCTTATGTTTCTGGAGGTTTCAGGCTGACTTATTTGTCTGGTTGCTTTGGGCTTGTTTATCATCGTCAGGAGCTTGTGGTGGAACGTGCTGCTTTCTTTACGACATCTCGAAGCAAAAATGAGGAAGAGACCAGTGATGAATGACCAGCAGTCCTTTACTGTCCACTGGTCTCAACTCTTAAAGGCTGCTTTAGTAGTCTAGTAGTGCTGTAGGCTGGAGACTAAGTCTTCCACAGTGGGTCAAACTACAGCATTTATTGAAAAAAGAAGTTCTTTCTATTTAAAAATCTAATTAATTTATTCGATGTATGTATATGCATGTGTGTGTGTGTGTGTATCAGAAGCTTAAACTCTAATCTCTCCTGCCCTTGGAAAAAAAAATGTCTAGTTTGCTTTATTTTTTTTTTTTTTTCTGGTACTTCTTTATTTAACCAGTAATCTGGCATTTAATTTTCTTTTAATTGTCAATGAAAGAAAAATGTATGGTCATAAGAGACGATTGCTAGATTGTAATTTTGCTTTTAAAAATGTATTTATGTATGTCAGCATCATTTGATGCAATCATTTGATTTTGATTTTAAGAAGAAATGTTTCTGATTATAGGCAAATTGATAATCTGGACACTTTTTTTTTTCCTAGCATGGTGTTAGTCTGTGTATACAAGATAGAGAAGGATTGTCACCCCTGGATCTTCTCATGAAGGACAGACCAACTCATGTAGTGTTTAAGAATACCGGTAAGGATAATTCTACAAATTATTCCATTAAGCATAGTTTAGAAGATTCTTGAAGAAATTTATTCTAATTAAAATGTTTGGCCACGGGCTGTGTGGTGCAGGGGCGTGCTCGAGCAGCAGAATTGGAGCTGGGAAGCACACATCCTCGGCAAGTAGGGTTCAATGTCCAGGTCTTTGGAATAGGACTCTTGTGAAGGCACCAGGACCAGTTCTGACAAGCCCCTTGTTCCGACTTCAAGACCTCGTGTGACCAGGTTTACAGGGCTCTGTCTGGGAAGAGAAAGAACTTAGGGCAGTCTTCTGAAGTAACAGTCAACCGTGGCCAGAAACAGTCCAGAACTGCAGGAACCTGTTAGATCTGATCTTCGCTTGTGAAGAGAGTCTGCATCTAGGTGGCGGGAGATCTGAGTCCTAGAGACAGGAGCCCTGCCAGCCAGTGCAGGTGATCCGCGTAGACACGCAGCTCATCCGGGACCAGTCTTCTGGGGCTTTCCCGATCTGCGAGCCCTGCCTGTGTGTCCACAGCAAGGACACGGGGAAGAGATCGATGACAAGAGTGGCTGGCTCTTTCTGCCCTCCTGCTTTCTGCTGAGCTGCCCTGTGGTCACCTGCACGGAGGTGCCCGCACTGCTGTCAGTGCATGGTCCCTGCTGATCCTTGTGTTCACGGCAGGTGCTTTGCCCTGGCCGTGATACATTCCAGCGTACTGCCTGTGGAATGAGACAGGGTCAGATTGTTCTCAGCCTCACTTTTGTTTACATGTTGTGTTTCCTTCTCCAAGTGCCTCTTGTTGACCTGCCTAAGTCTTTTGCTCCTACCTGCTTGATTGTATAAAAACCTAAATAAAGTAATGTACAGTCTTATTAGGAAAAAAATATGTGGGAGGATTTATTTGTGGATATCTGCAAAATCTTTTACTTTGGTATATGTTGTATGATAAAATTTCCATTTATATCCATGTCTGTAAGAGTAAAAGCACAGCGGAAAATGGGAAGGCACTTAGAATTTTGCTGCTGTGAACTCCTTAGTGTATGTCCAGGAAACAGTATGGAAGCAACTCTTGTATCTAGATATTTTAAATACATATAGTGTTTCAGTTTCTTTGCCCTTTTGGTCTGGGAAATGGGAATTAACAGGACAGGAGAAGAAATTTAGAATGGAGGTACTACATAGTTGTATCTAAGCAAAATAAAAATGCAGTTACTGTTTTTTCTTTCTTATTTGGACACTACATTGTACATAGCAGTTATGAGTTTAGTCTATGACTTTTTCAGCTTTCCAGAATGTAAGTGAAGATTTATTTACCATAAATTGGCTGTGGTTGACATATCATAAAATATATTAATATTACCATAGGATCTTATGTAGTGGGTTTTTTTTTTTCCTCTCAAGAGCAAACTATTGAAAGTGAAGAGTAGGCTCTGGATGTAAGAGTACACACCTGTAATCCCAATACTTTGGAAGTTGAGGCAGGGGTATCAGTTCAAGGCTACCTATGAGTTCATGGCCATCCCGGGGCTACATGGAAATCCTGTTTGGGTCCCCATCCCTAAAAACAATAGAAGCATTAATTGCTTTTGTACTAACTAATACTGTACATGGTTTTATTTATAGCTTTTATTAAAATGGGTAACATAATCTTAACATTTGAAATAACTATATTTTTGTGAAGACTAAGTAATATGGCACATGATAACCTATTCATCTGGAGATAAATTTGAGCTGCTGAAAAGTAAGAAACAAATATTCCTATTGTTTACATCAGATGCAGGCTTTTTGTTAGGATTTTAGATTTTCTGATTTCTAGAATTTCTTAGATTTATACACTGTGTTAACAAGAGTCATAATTTTAAAAAGTATTGGAGACTTTCTAAATATGGCAGCTGTATTAGTTCTTCCCAAGAGTCATGTTTTGGGTATACCGATTAGTAGTGTATATCTGTAGTTAGGCTAAATCATTCCTTTTTATGATATGAAAGTATAATAATTAATTTTCCTTTTAGATCCTACAGAAGTCTACACTTGGGGTGATAATACAAATTTTACTCTGGGCCATGGGAGCCAGAATAGCAAACACAATCCAGAGTTGGTGGATCTGTTCTCCAGAACTGGCATGTACATCAAGCAGGTATTTTAAAGTCATCTATATACTTTGTGAGATAAGAAAAAAGTTTTGTATTTGATAGTGTGCATTGTTTATTTCTAAATAAATTTTTTTGAAGGGTTGATGCCATTTCATTGAAGAAATCTATTAGAAATTTATTACTCTATGTTTGATTTTTGTTTCTTCAATATTTATAATGTAAAATGTGAGATGTTTTGTGCAGAGAGTGTTATAATTCTTAAGTGAATTTATTGAAACTTGATGTAATTTTGATAAGTAACCTTGAATGCTTAAATGTAATTGTACAATTTTAAGTAGGTAGCTGTGAGGTTTTGGTCTTTGCTGTTAGGGCTTTCTTCTGGATGATGTTTCCTTCCACATATTGTGCACTTTCTACACTCTCCTTTGCTATAATACTGTGTATGTGTGTGTGTATCCCTAATCTTGCCTTTCTTTTAAATTTTGTTCGAATTGTGCTCCAAAAAGCCTTTATAAAGTATTTAAATTAGCAAGTATGAAGTATTATTCTCATCACTTAAACTTTCTCGCTTAAGTTTTAATGCTATGATTTATTTGTATTTTTCTATATCGGAACAACAACTATTGATTTTGTCTTGGTCTCTTGAGTTATGTTAGTCAGTTTTCTGTTTACAAAATATCTAAGCTACTTGAGGATTTATTCTAGTTCAAAATTTTAAGGGTTTGATCCATGTTTAGTTGCCCAGGTTGTGTGGAGCCGTGGCAAGATGGCACCGCATGCCGTAGACTGGTAAGGAAGCTGCTCAACCTGCTGGAGCCAGGAAGCAAGGGATGAGCGTGAGAGACAATTCCACAGTCTCCTTGAGCACACACCCCAGTTGTCTAGTGTCCCCTGCCAGGCTTTGTGCCCTGGGCTTTCTACTGCGTTCAGTAGCACCTGTCTGAAAGCTTTTGGGGGACATTCCCCATTCAAGTTGTGTTAAACTTAAACACTTTAAAGGTTGCCAGCCTTTCTCAGGCTCTTTCTTGGACAGTGCCAACATTGTCCTACCTTGAATCAGTTCCTACTTCTATTTTTTGTTACTATTCATTTCTAACCCTTGTTAATATTCTCCAAAATTACTCTCTTAAAAACAAGAACAACAACAACAATAAAAAAAAAAAACAAAAAACCAAAAAACAGCCAATTCACCTTTGCTTGAAATCCAAATAGGAAATCCAAATGTTAAGCATTTAGTCTTTCTAAATACCATGTTAACTCATATTCCATTATTTCTAGCGGTCTTCTTATTCCTTTGCATTTTTAAGTTTATAAAGCTATGTTTAACCAGAAATAGTAGTTTTGATTTTTTTTTTTTAGGCAACACTGTCTTCATGTAAGTACATGTATCACATACAAACCCTTATCATGATTTTAAAGTTGAGCATTCAGTATTTAGAACCACTTTGTTACATGGGTTTTCTCATGATAGTTCTAGTTTGATTTTGCTGGTATAATGGTTAATATCTCCTTTAACTCAAAAATATTTGGATGATAAATTATATGAGCATCATATTTAGGTCTTTTAAGAACACTGTAGAGCTTACCAGTTTTTCAACTGAAAGCTTTAATCTAATGGATCATAATCAGCAATTTTTAAAAAAGAGCAGTTAATTTTGGTGAATATTAAATTGATACATGTGGAATAAGAAAGAGCTTATATAGAAATGGAAAGCAAGTAGAAATTGCTGGAATTCATAAAAGCTAGAATTTTTGTAAGCCACTTACAGACCGGAAGAAACTTAGGATAGGTGAGAGACATAAGGCTGGTGTCAGTAGTGAATGGGAGGGAGGTGACTAGTTAGACTAGAGGGGCAGATAGATATATGTACTGCCCCATAGGCAGATACTACTAACCAAATGTATATATTTATGAATATCTGCATATGCACATATACTTAGCCCAAGCTCAGTTCTTTTTAAATGACAATCTGTTGTTTCTTTGCCTTTTGGCTAAACTCAAGTATAGAGTGATGTTCCTTTAATAGCTCTTGATTATTTATGGAAGGAGCCTGTTTCTTCCTTCTTGAGTTACCTTGTGATTGTAGCCTGACTTCATGAACTCTTAAGGAGTAGTGCAGGAATACTAGCATAGTTAGTAAATGAGAAACCTAAAGCATAGGTGGCCTAGGAAAATAAGCATATTGTACCTGATAGCATTGAGTGTGGAACAATACACCGAAAGCAGTCACATTTCACAAGTGCAAGGAAATAGGATTTTTTTGAAGATCAAAAGAGTGTTGCTTAGCACACAGTGAGGGAAAAGTAAGCGATTTGAGAGAAAGAAAACAGTGCATTTTCAATCAGGGAAAAGGAAGTTAAATGGGAACATTTACCGAGTACCAGTTAGAGATCCTCATTAGACACTGATGAAGAGCTGATTCTGTAGGAACCAACTCTCAGAGGACAGAGGTAAATAGCATTATGCATTCTGAAGAACTAAGGTGAAAAGTCACGCTTGCTTGTCTTGTACAAAGGCTTTATAGTTAGAACATCATGGGTTGCTTTAATAGTGGAATAACAATATATAAAATTGAATAAAATACATTATTTCTAACTCAGCTTTACAGATTTGGGGTTTATTGTTAGAGATTATGGTACTTGTAGCAAAACTAAATGATTTGTATAGTTTTTTTGTGACAGGCATCTTGTGTTTATCAAGCTAAGTGGTTTATGGGTACATGTAAATATTTAGTGTTTGTAGTTCAGCTTATAATTTTCTTATTTTCCAAATGACATTGACGTTTTTAGAAAATGATTTTAGGTTTTCTTTTTCTTTATACATCTTTTTATGCTTTAAAAAGGCAGATTTTTAAAAACAATCAGTAACAGAATAGAGTGGGCATAATAAATATGAGCTGCAGTGAAAAATAGCAAAGTGTGCCATATGTTAACGTCTCCTGCTGTTTCCTGATACTGCCTTCTAATGAAACAGTTCCACTGTTTCAGTGTCTTTACCATCTGGGGATGTGAATGCTAAGTGTGTGTTGGGGCAGGCAGAATTCAAGGTCAGAAAAGAGCAAGAGACTTGAAAACAAAAATAAAACAATCCTAAAGGCTGTCTAAGGGTATTAAAGATGTACTTGATAAAATTAGAGATCTGGAAAGGATGTAGTGCCCCCCACATTGTGTGGTAGTGAAGTTACTATTTCCTAAAAATACTCTGTAGACACTATTTGGAGGTCTTTATCTTGTGCTTGGTTCAAGTCTTGCTATTTAGTATTTTATTAAATTGGAAAACAAAGGCCAATTGCTTTTTGTGATTGAAGACTGAAAACTTGAATTTTCCTTTATTTGATCTTAATTGGCTTCTTTATTCTTTATCCATGTGAGTATTTATAAGTATAGTTTAAAATAAGGTATGCCAATTTTCAATTTTTCTTTTTGAAAACTTGAGAGTAGTATAATGAATTCCCCTGTACCCATAATCTAGCTTATGCTATTAACAATACTGTATTTTTAAAAATTAAATGAAGTGGTTTCCCCCCCTCCCTGCTGGAGGAGTTTAATGGCATCCTTTTGTTTTCTCTTAGGTGGTGCTTTGCAAATTCCACTCAGTGTTTCTGTCTCAGAAAGGGCAAGTTTACACCTGCGGCCATGGTCCTGGAGGGCGGTTGGGCCACGGAGATGAGCAGACATGCTTGGTAGGAAATGTCATCACAGAGCAAACACAGAAGCCTTGATAGTTGGCAGTTTTAGTTAGTTTCCTGGTGTGTAGTGTTCAAACAAAGGACCTAGATGCAAAATGGAAGTGGTTAAGAAAAATATTTGTTCTATAGAAAATATTAAGTCAGGAAAGTAGTATTATTTACAGAAGTAAGTAGAGCAGATTACTTATACAACCCTTTTCCTACAGAAGTGCATTGGTAATTAAATTATAGACTATAATAAGCATTTGTTTTGAATTAAATACTATAGTAAATTTAAATATTTAAATTTGAAATTATATTTAGATGAAGTTAGTATTTTCATTATGTAATTACAGAATTGATTATTACACTACTGAAACTCAATGATAATTGGAGAAAACCTAGTTTATTACATACCAGAAAATTGGCTACTTAGTCCACCTTTAGGATTTTATGTTTGAAGATAATTTCTAGTATGTTTATCATGTATTGTGAAAGAGCAAAAATGACAAGTTGAAGATTTATCGGTTGCAGTATTGCTTGCATGCGTTCTTACTGCCTTAGCCTCTCCGTTTGAGGTGTAAGCATTGCTTGTTCATTTTGGGCATGATAATGTGCTAATAAAGCAGTTGCTTATTGACTGCTTAGTTTTCATGTAAGGAAAATGAGGTACAGGAAGTTAAAAGTTTGATTAAGATCAAATAGCAAGTATGTGGCTGAAGTAAAATTCGAGCCCAGGTAACTCCAAAGAAATACCTGTTGATGTTTGGCAAGTCAGTGGAGGGTAACTATGTTCTCCTGCCCCATTTTTCCTTGTATGCATGTCAACTAAACTTGTACTTGGAATACAGTGAGTGCTGAAAAATATCTTTAATTGGTTTATTAAAGTTTTTTACTGGGCTTATAACTGTGAATGTGTAACTTTAGACTCACCTGCGCTTTCATGAAACATCAAGCTTTCCTCTGCGGACATACTGGTCATACCATGTTGGATGCAGTATCATCAGATTCTAGGATCGTTTTTATATAAATTATTAATATCGACTAATGTGTTATAATAATATATAGTTATTTTCACTTTTCAGGTTCCCAGGCTTGTGGAAGGACTGAGTGGTCATCACTGTTCCCAAGTAGCAGCTGCTAAGGACCACACTGTCGTGTTAACTGAAGATGGATGTGTTTATACATTTGGTCTTAATGTTTTTCATCAGTTAGGAATAACTCCTCCACCTTCCAATTGTAATGTACCCAGACAGGTAAGTTTCTCTTTTTGAACAGTAAGGTGACTGTTTGTTGTAAAATTTATATGAATAAAAATGTGTAACTTATTGAGTATCTTGTTAACTTACTCTTTCATGTTTTATACACACATAAACACACACATACATGCTGCTTCCGGCATCTTGGAGTTCACTGGTCAAAATTGTGTTGCAGTTGTAATACCTTGGATATATCAAATTAAAAATGACTTTTTTCTAAGAGTGGTGCTTTTACATATTGTTTACTAGGGAAAAAACCGAAATTGTACTGATGTGCTTTTTCTACTTTGTTAGAACTGATGACTGCAGGAGGTGGTATTGTGGTATCAGAGGATGTTGGGTTCGCAGATTTGGGGCTCGATAGATGTGGTGATTGTTCAGCTGTCACTGTCATTAGCGATGGGAAAGCAGCAACCTTGCCATATGTTTGTTATCCTGGCAGTACTAGCATCTTTGGGGAACTGTGGTGGATTATGGATGTGTACTAAATTGCAGCTTTGTGATTTTTAAGATACAGGCAAAATACCTGAAAGGAAAGACGGTCATCGGGGTAGCAGCAGGCAGGTTTCACACAGTGCTGTGGACTAGGGAAGCTGTTTACACAATGGGACTGAATGGCGGACAACTGGGTAAGCTGTCCTTTATGGCGGCGGTACGTATCTAAAAACAAAGTTGAGGCCAGAAAACAACATGCTAAGATTTATTTTTTGTGTAATCTTTTAGGTTACCTGCTGGATCCCAACGGAGAAAAGTGTGTCACTGCCCCTCGTCAGGTGTCTGCCCTTCACCACAGAGACATCGCGTTGTCTCTGGTGGCAGCGAGTGACGGAGCCACAGTCTGCGTGACCACAAGGGGAGATGTTTACTTATTGGCAGAGTACCAGTGCAAGAAGATGGCATCGAAGTATGTCTGCTTCTGAACAATAGCTTTTAGTAAGAATTTAGCCCTTCCAGCTAATACCTAAGTGCCAGCTTTATTGCTGTGCTCTCTGAATTTTATGTGAAAAGTGGAATGCAAAAAAAAATAGGAAGGTTTTCCTTTGATGAGTTTTAATTTTAGGCAAGGATCCAATGAATATATGTAAAAAACCCTACCACTTGCAATATTTTTGAATTATGTTTAAAATGACTAAATATGGCTAGTAAACTTTAGGGTTTTTTCTGTGTGTATCCTGGTGCACAGAACTAGATTAATCATAATTTTTTGTGATACTTCGAATGTTTTATCTGTAGACTTTTATGTCTTACACACTTTTTTTTAAAAAAAAAAACTGCCTATCATAAGCCCTTTGTCAAGGATGTCTTTACATCTAACTGGTGCACTTGTCATCCTTACACTGTGTATATATAGTCTGCTATATACAAGCATGTTGTATCATGCTGTAAATTAGCTGTTACTAGAGTATTCAGAGAGAATAGAGTCTAAACTGAAGCATGCATGAGCATGCCAGTATACTTCCCTGACTTCATTTATAGATGTACTCATGATGTTTTACCTATTATTTCATTTTGCATGATGTTATAAGGACAACATGTTTAAAAATAATTGGAAACTAATCGTATATTTTTAATAATTTCAGTGTTTGGTAATTAAGTAGTGCATATCTGATTTGACAGCAGTACATTGTTACCTACTGTGTTTCTTCTAAAATATTTGACTTTTGTAAAGAAATATTTTTCTCTTCAGATTAATATTTCATTAGTTTATATAATATTTTATTTATGTATATCAATTGAGTAATAAATTCAAATATGGAAATAAATCTTCCCAAGACATAACTGATTCCTGAAAGGGTGTAACTTGACCAGTGCAAGCAGTTGGGGGAAGCGTTCTGGAGAACAGCTGCCTAACTTGTAAAGCATCTATGCATTTAAATTGAAATGCAATGAAACACAATTTCACTGGTGTGAAAAAGACAGTCACTTCACAAATTAGATACCACCCGTGAAGTGAGCTTCAAACAGAAAATGTCAAACATCAGTTAGATTCTGTCTGGCAGAAAGTTTACTTTTGACATGAGTTTCAGTTATGGAATCATGGGGATGTAAACAAATGTTTCTTAGAACTAATTAAATTAAATGTGTGTGAGGTGATTTGTGGTACAATTTTTTATATTTTAGTAACATAAATACAAGCTTTAACTAAAAAAGTTCTGTTGGTGCAGATTAAATGATTACATAGTCATTTTGAAAAACATGAATTTTTTTCAGTGCAGGAAAAATTTCTGAAAGGGAGGACTACCACTGAGTAGCAGCAGCAGACATATTTCATACTGTTGGACACACTAGACACACATGTAGTGAATGTGAGGTTAATGGATGAATTGCTGCAGTAGTGGGGACTGTTTACATGGCACGTATATCTTTAGGATTGGTCATATTTGAAATTAAGTATTTCTGTATCATTTTGAAGTTCAGGTTGTTTTTTTTTTTTTCTGTTACAGTACAAATTTAATTAGGAGGAGACACCTTCCAAGTTTTTAAGCTGTTAGTGAATGCGTATGTTAGTATGTGGGGCCAGGTATGCACTGTGTAAGAAGAGGTTTCTAAAGGGAAGGCCATGCCACAGGAAGACACTGCTGCCTTGTAGAGGAGGGACTGGGAGTTGTGGAACCTGAGTCTACTTTTCCATTCATAATAACTGTGCTGATTATTGTTCAAGTAGTCATTTCTTTAAAATTAGGCAGATGTATTTTAGAGAACATTAATTGAGGATTTTTGTTTTCATCTAGACAATTGAACTTGAAAAAAGTTCTTGTGTCTGGGGGTCGTATGGAATACAAGGTTGATCCCGAACATTTAAAAGAAAATGGGGGTCAGAAAATCTGCATTCTTGCAATGGATGGGGCTGGAAGGGTGAGTATATATTTTTGATAAAGCAGGAGAAGAGAGGTGGGGGAGATCTGGTCAATGTGGAGTCAGTGTCTGCTGGTGCCTGCTGGCATTCCAACCTTACAGCCAGGCCCCAGACCTCAGAGAGGCTGGCATCTCCAGTGATACCCAGGACTGCTCTTATGCTGCCTTAAAACTTTCCTGAAAAGAAAGTAGCAATTTGAACTAATTATTTTTATATAGGCAAATATTGATAAAAACGTTGATTTGCAAAGAATAGAGGTATGACATATAACTATTCTTGTTATAGTAAGTAGTCAGTATTATTCATGAGGTGTATAATTGAAAAAGGTTCTCCCCAGATACAGATATAATAATGATATAAATTGTGTGAGGTGGTTCAGTGGGTAAAGACATTTGCTGCTGTGCCTGACTACTTGAGTTACATCCCACATGGTGGAAGGAAAGAACTGACATCTCCCACACATAAACGAATAAATGTTAAAAGAAAAGATTGTATATGTCTTGATCACTACTATATCTTTTAAATAACTATTTTTATTCCTTGTGAAAATGTATCAGTATATATCTCTAATAAATTGTTAATTTAAAATATTTATAAATTATATATTTAGATGTATATTTAACACATTGACAATTACATTATAAACTATGACTAAGTATTTATTTTGAACTAAATACTGCAGTAAAGTTAAACGTATTTAATTTAAATTATATTTAGAATGTATATTGTATATTAGTAGTAATGAAAAAATATACATTGGCTAGGAAAACAAAGCTGTCTTTTATTTAAAAGCATGATGTTTTCTGAACTTTAAAAGTTGTATAAAACTTCACATTTTGAAAATTGAAGAATTAATCCTAGCTGGCCATGTTTCTCAGAGCAGAGATGGCCTTCTTCCCCCCACGGAAGAGTCGTGACTCATGACCCATGTCCTTTATCTGGCCCATACATGCCCATAATCCTGGTATTTAGAGAGAGGTCAGGAGATTGTGACCTGGAGGCCAGCCTGGGAGGCAAGTGGGCCGCTCCACAGGGAAAATCCACTGACAATGGAAAGATTTACTCACAGAGCTTCACCTTCCAGGGCATTACAGGAATAAAGTACTGCTGTGGATTATTCTAACAATGGGAACTAGATCTTTTTGTGTAAGTGCGACTTTGGCATATATCATTTTGTGCTTTAGTTTTTAAAAAATTGAGTATGTGGAAAATGAATGCTTTTTAAAAACCGACAACTTCAGCTTCATATGGTGGTACATTCCTGTAATTCCCAGCCCCAGAATGCTGAGGTGGGCCATCACTAGTGCTAGGCTAGGGGGGCTGCTTATGGAGACCCTGTCGCAAAGCAAGGAAGTCCTCTGAATCAGCAGTTTCTGTTTTTCAGATGACATGATACTTGTCATGTTTGTTTGTGAACAGAGTTGCTGTTGTAGTTAAACTGCGATGGGACGCCCAGCACTTTTCCTTTCTCACTCTCTGCAGCAGGCCTTGTGTGCGTCCAAGGACTGCTGGACTTTCAGACCACTTGGAAAAATTGAGATGACTTTCAAATCTCCTAACATTCTGTTTTAATTGTATAATTAATACAAATGTTTTCTTTTCTTGAGAGTAAATGTTTTAGCCTACATTTTAGCTTTCTGTAGTGCACTAACAGTATTATTTGCTCTAAACTTGTTATACTGAAAATTATTTCTCCTTTAGAGGAATATATTTATTTTATTTTTAAAAAATTATTTATATATTTATTTATTTTCTTAATCATACAAACTTAATAGGTACCCCAGTCCCCTCCTTCCACCCCTCCCCATCCCCCTTGCTCCCTCCCCCCTTTTCCCCTTCCTTTCACCTTCCTCCTTCCCTTTCTCCCAGTGCCCCCCTCTTCCCTCCCCAATCCCTGGAGCATCTTTTAGTGTGAATGTCAAACTTAGAGGAATATCTTTGAAGTAGCTTTTAATACTTTATTTTTGTTGAATGTATTTTTGTGAAAGACAGTTCTTTAAAATCACCTTGATTTCTATAGTATCTGACTTGTCCATGGAGGAATGATCACTGGAACACACCAGTTAGAAATTTATTTAACAGTATTATTTTTTGATTTTTAGATTTTGGTTGTTCCAGTGCTATATTTAGCTTTATATTGTGCTGTGATTTGATTTCATTTTAGGTATTTTGCTGGCGGTCAATCAACAGTTCTCTGAAGCAGTGTCGATGGGCCTATCCACGCCAGGTGTTAATTTCTGATATTGCTTTAAATAGAAATGAAATCCTGTTTGTCACACAGGATGGGGAAGGATTTAAAGGGAAATGGTTTGAAGAAAAAAGAAAGAATTCTGAAAAGAAAGGTCAGTTGTGTAAACATGGGCAATATGTACACGTCAGCTAACCTTTAATTAGACCATGGCTTTTACATGTTTGTCTCTGTGGTTGTCTCATGTTCGACCATCATTTCGATGATGACAGAGAATAGTGAATGTCCTGCTGCATCTTTAGCCTTTGGCCTATTGCCAGCACATTGTGGTCCTTCCTGTATTGAATGAGTAATTTAGTTATTGAATGCTTAAAGTAATACTATGAATATCTCTGTGACTTCTTAGGAAATGTGTAAACATGTCTTCAGAAGTATAAAGAAAAAGGATTGGATTTTGTATAATTTGCTGATATGTTTATATTATTATTATTATTATTATTATTATTATTTGTGTATGTGTGTACCAGAGGGCACTGGGTATCCCTGTGGGGGTAACTTTGGGAATCATCCTGGATTGCTTCTGCCTCTTTTTTGCTTAGCTCTAGGGTTTCTACCCAACGCCCTTGCCCACCATTTCAGCCTGGAGTTTTTTATGTGGTACCTGAAATCCAAATTCAAGGTCCTTCTGCTTGTGAGGCAGTCTTAGTTTCTGAGCTGTCTCTCTAACCCATGTTTTTTTTTCTTAGATTACTCAAATCTGTAAACAGACACCTTACAAATATATGTATGTACTACATATACTTTATAAACACAACACAAGTTTGTTGTGTAAATACTGAAATTTTGCCTTAATCATTTTAGTGATCTTGAATGGAACTCATGACTGTTCGCCAAATTTCATTACTCCTTTCAAATCTTTATTTTTTTTCTCCAGATTAATTGTTATAGTCTCAACCTATATCATCTTTTATTTTTTTATATGTTCTTAAGGCAATATAGATTCTTCGTATTTATTGTTTGTTCAAAAATTCTTCCCACTACAGCTCAAATTATTTCTTTACAAATACTGTTTATATACTATAGACTTTGCCTTTTAAACTTAGATTCGTCTTGCAGTGATATAGTCGTTTGTTTACTGTCTATTTTGCCTGGTAGGTTGTATCTCTAATGAGTGTAGGGACTGTCTGTCCTATTGTTTGTTTCATTACGATGATGACTGACAGTGGCACAGACGTCATCCAGGTGTGTGCAGATGAGTGCAAGCAGATGGAGGGACAGACGAACAAGTGGTTGTGAGACACTAGTATATTCAAAACCAACATGGATAGATTTCCTTGCATTGTAACAGATAGGTAGTATGCAATATGTGGATGGCAGAGAAAGCATAAGTACTTCAAAAGGACTTAATTTGTATGAAAGATATTTATTTTTCAAATCATTTTTTTATTCTAGTTCTAAATTTCTTTAATAATTTCAGTACAGTCTTGATTAATGATATTTCATTTATTTTCTTCTTAGCAGACATTTTATCAAACCTACATCATTCCTCATCAGATGTGTCTTGTGTCTCTGATACAAATAGTGTGTATGAAAGAATTCGACTTGAGAAACTTACTTTTGCCCATAGAGCTGTTAGTGTCAGCACAGATCCAAGTGGATGCAACTTTGCAATCCTACAGTCAGACCCTAAAACAAGGTATAATTGTCTTTAATAAATTTTATTTTTAGAAGGAATAATCACTAGGTTTTGTTTTGTTTTCAGTAGTTTTTGGTGCAAATTTAATTGAGATGTTAAGTAAGGCCTGTAGAGACTTTAAACAAATCAACATGTTATCAGAGTAATCCAAAGGCCGCATTGAACTAGGAACAGGGGGTGTTCCCTTTAGTTTGTAATCTGATATTGAAGATAGTGAGCTTCATACCTGTAGGAAGTTCATGTTCAGTGTTTTATGTTATACTAGAGCTTCTTAGATTCTGAAAATGGGTTATTATTTCTTAGGCAATTTGCAAAAATTTCTGACCCTTGAATGTGCTGAGAATTGACAAAAGAAGAGACAGTTTGGTCATCCACTGTCTAGAATCCCAGTGAAAATGTTTAAGTCACATTAATTGAGAAATAAGAATTGAGAAAGGAGATGGTGTGACCTTCCTCAGTGTGGATCCTGGTAAAAACACTGAGTCACATCAGCGGAGAGATGAGGTGAAGCTCAGTGGCACTGGCGAGGAGAGAAGATGTCTGGAGTGGGCGGCCATCCACTGTGGCTCTCGAGGTCGCAGTCTTAGCACTGGAAGTCTGATTTCCTGGGAAACCTTCAGTCCAAAGAAAATCAGGAGCATCCGTCCCCTTCCTAGGCAGGGTGCAATGCAGGTTGGAGGTGCCATTGCCTTCTTACCACACTGAGTCAGGTTATGCGTTTTCAGTTGGGCGTTTGCCGTGCTTTGACGTGTGACCTGAAGTACTTGCTTCGTTTAGTTCCTCAGTTGTAAAATATGTTCCCTGAAAAGCTCACGAGCTTTATTCATATTTGAATTGTTTATTAATTGTTTCATTAAGTTTTGAAAAGGGATAGAAGAAAATCAAGCTTGATATAATATTTAATTTTTGGTCTAATTCTTCTATTTATGGAATTCCAATTTGAAGTTTCTAAGTTTAATAAATAATAAAAAACATTTCCCTTTGAAGGGAACAGGCTCAGGATACTCTTCCCCACTGTCTTTAGAGTAATACTTTGTTTCATTTTCAGCCTTTATGAAATTCCGGCTGTGTCTTCATCATCCTTTTTTGGAGAATTTGGCAAGCTCCTGAGGGAGACGGATGAAATGGACAGCATCCATGATGTGACATTTCACGTTGGCAACAGAGTCTTCCCTGCTCATAAGTACATTCTGGCAGTGCGTTCTGACTTCTTCCAGAAGTTGTTTCTTTCGGGGAGTGCTGCTTTGGAATGTACAGACATCTATCGGAAAGATGAAGACCCCTCGGGGTGCCATCTCTTCGTGGTGGAGAAAGTTCATCCTGATTTGTTCGAATACCTCTTGCAGTTCATGTACACGGACACCTGTGACTTTTTAACTCACGGCTTCAAACCAAGAATACGATTCAACAAAAAACAGGAAGAATACCAGGACTCCCCGAATTCTCATGTGAATGAAATTAATATTTGTGAAGGTGATAACCATAAGTCAGCATTTGAGATTTACAAAAATAATCAAGTACACACAGCTAGGGAAAGGCAGAAAGGCAAACCCAAATCTTCTAAAAAAGGAAAAAGTATTGGAGATGATGATCCTGTAAGAATGTTACAAAATGTTGCGAAGAAATTTGGCCTCAGTAATTTGAGTAGCAGGTATGGTTTCCATAGTACTGGTTTTGGTTTTGTATTACCTCATTAAGCTCTCCTTTTAAGTATTCATCCCTTTTTCCTTTTTCCTTTTTCTTCTCTACCCCTTTCCTCTGCCATCTTCTTCCTCACCTCTCTGAGGCAGACAGATGCGTATCTTTCCTCTCACTTTTGCTTTATGGTAGAGCTATCACGAGAGGGTTCCTGGTTTGCATGTTAAAGGGTAGGAAGGCTGCTAGTGGATTCAGTGTTGCTTTGTGACAGTGCAGTGCATCTGGATTGTCACGTTGCACAGTGTGCTGGAAAGATTTTTTTTTTAATATTTATGTATTTATGTATGTATGTATCTATACATGGTAGATACATTCAAGGGTATACATGTGTAGGTCAGAGGACCACTTGGGGGAGTCAGTCATCTACCATTTTATAGGGTCCAGGGATTGAACTCCTGTTGTCAGGCTTCTCAGCAAGCTCCTTTACCTGCCTGAAATTTTCCAGCTCTGCAAAAGTCTTTACTGTTAGAAATACCTATACAGTACATGCTCTTAGCTCTGTTCTTATTGGCTGGGGCAAATTTCTTTGGACCCCAGTTTCTCACTGTGTAAAATGTTAGGGTTAATGTAGTACACATTGGTAAATCTTGTCACATGGCATGCATCACACTGCATCTGTCACATTATAGGTCGGGTTTTTTGTTTGATACTCTGTTAGGACATTCGTATTGCTCGTGGTGGTATAACTGTCGTGAGGTTGGACCAGAAACAGTGTACACCATGCTCCTGCTTGAAAACTGTTTATTAAGTAGATCAATCATAATAGTAAACGTTAGGAATTCTAACTAATAAGGATGCGATTCTTGGGATGAGATATGAGATACCTTGGAATTGGCATTTGTTACTTTTCTAGGAGATCACAGAACTATGTTCAACGATCTAAAAGCTTACTTGCCCGATTTTTTTATTGTGTATTTTTTAGAAAGGAATTATATCTACCTGTTGTTAATTTATATTTTTCTTGATAGGTTAGACGGAGTCAGATTTGAAAATGAAACAATTAATGTTATTGCCAAGAAAACTGGAAATAAACTGAAGTTAAGTCAGAAAAAATGGTAAGTCAGTAACTGAGGATCAACGTGTCATAGCTAGATTTAGATGTGCAAGTTTGGAAGTAAAGTTCTTTTCATCCTATATGAAGCAAAATGTGCAGGTAGATACCTATTTATTCTTTCTAATTTACTTCACTTCTGGGAATGTCGCCAAGCCATCGAGTTGGCTGCTCAATCTGAAGAAGCTCACTCTTACCTTTTCTAATGGAGAGAAGGGTGTGTATGTGGTGTGGTGTACACTTCTCGAGGGTGCGCTTGCAGGCCCGAGGCACGCGTCTTCTGTCACTCTCCATCTTTCTTGTTTTGTTTTGCGACAGTTTCTCATAGGCCCCAGAGCTCCCTGTTTGTATAGGATGGTTGGCCAGCAAACCCTAGAACCTGCCTGTCTCTGTTCTACAGAAGGCGCGTGCTACTGCTCTGGCTTTTATGTGTGCTCTGGGGATTTGAACTCCGATCGCCACGCTACTCCAAGAAGCACATTACCCACTGAGCAATCTTCACGACCCTTAAAGAGGAATTTTTAATTTCTGTTTTTTTTTTTCTTGCTTGTTATTTGTGTCTTGTTACTAACAGGATTTTATATTGACCCTCTCAACCAAATTCTCTATGCATTTTCATTATTATGGTAATTATTTCATTTGGTATAATTTTTTCTAGAATAAATTTACTAAATATGTTTGTTGTTAGAAACTTTGTGTTAGACACTCTGTAGCTGAAAGTTTCAGAGAAAGAAACTAGAGATTTGTAGACTGCTTGGCATAGAATAGGCTGAACAAGTAAGAGAGATACAGAGCTTTAAATCTGAAGTCACTTAACTTCCTTACGCCTTGCCTGGATTGAAAAAGAAAAAGTCAGAGGAAAGACCTTAATGTTTATGTGTGTTCAGTTCCCTTTTGAAATGTTTGATTATTTATCTGTCCCCTCCCTGAGATGAACTGTATTATATGTATGCATATCTGAGTTTTGGATTATGAACATCTCTTAAGTGAAAACAGTCTGAAAACAAATCTTGTAAAGTGTGAAATGTGAAGGAAAACTTTCTTTGTTCAGTGAAAAAAGAAAACATTTTTTTTCCAGTTCATTTCTGTGTGATGTCACCATGAAGTCAGTGGACGGAAAGGAGTTTCCTTGCCACAAATGTGTCCTCTGTGCTCGACTCGGTAGGTGCACATTTTGTTAGTAGCTCAGTCAGTTTTTTCCTGTCGGCTTTATCGTTCTTACTACATTGCCTCTTTTTTCTTTCAGAGTACTTTCATAGCATGCTGAGTAGCTCATGGATTGAGGTAAGAATGAAATGGGAGGACCCTGGGCTAATACCTGCATGTCTTTATATGTTAAACTGAAAGAAAGTCAGAATTGGCATTTGATATTGTAGGTCAGTTTTTCATTTATGTATCACTTAATATTTATGTTTAATCCTGCTAGAACGTACCAACATTCGGAAGTTGAAATTGTATAAAATTGTATAATTGTATAAAACTGCTTAAAATCCATCATTTTAGACATATTTGGAGTGCCTATTTTTGTATTATTTTCTGAATTTTTCTGTTTCTTTGTTACGTTGGGTTTTAAAATTAAATGTGTCATCTTAGCTTTAAGTTTTGTAAATTTTATATTCCGACCTTTGGCGTGATTTCCTTTTTAAGTTTTTCATGTTAGTAGTTCAAATTGGAATATAATGGTATTTTACTATTTATTATGAGTGATTTTATTTTATCTTATGTTTCTATATAGGCTTCCAGTTGTGCAGCTCTGGAAATGCCAATACATTCTGAAATTCTGAAAGTTATCTTGGACTACCTCTATACTGATGAAGCTGTGCTGATAAAAGGTACTAATAAGAGTTAAAAGAATTTTAGATGTGTAAGATAGAATAATGGTAAAATCAACGGAATTTTAATTTCACTTGAAGTAAGCTGTCTTTAAAGTCTTAATTTAAAATAAATAATAGAGATTATTGGACATAGTAAATGAGCAAAAAAGAATTTTCATTATCCTTGAAATTCGTTTAATAGTGTTGTGTAATGATTGAAATTAGCTACTTCTAAGATTGGATGGAATGAGTTGACACAAAGAAGAAATTTCTGACAAATTCTCCCAAATTCTTTCTTGCTTATTTCTCCTGTGATATAACAGTGTATCAAAAGGGAAAGAAAGAAATTCAGAATGGAAATGTTTCTGAGTGGGCTGCATCTGCGCACTGGCAGGCAGAGCCCGGCTTCAGTCACCAGTCTTTAATTGTTCCCAGTTTGCCATGGCATTCATCAGACTCTTAGTTTTTTAGTCCCCAGATGTACTTTGGGGATTAAAAAAATTTAAAAAAAAATGCTATTTTGCTTTTAAGAAACTTGCAGTCTGGTAGACAATGGAACCATAAGAAAGCAAGCATAATTAATTAGAGACGTTCTCTAAAGAGTAAGTGCATTTTTGATAAATAACTTTTGAATCAGAATGAGGCAAGCTGGATGGTCTTTGGTAAGAAGATAGGGTTCATCCAAGAGTAGGATTTCTGATGATCTTATCTTTTTTTTAACTGAGATATTTACATCCCTTAAACAACACACTTTTAAAGTATGTATGTTTAATATTTAAATGTTAAGTAGTTTTATTATATTTATAAAAATATTCTCATTATCCCCAAAGAAACCCTCATCCAGTAATAGACAGATGTTTCCCCTTTCCAGCCTCTATTAACTACCAATTCCCTTTGTTTCTTTTTTTTTTTCTTTATTTCCGCTCATACAAACTTAATAGGTACACCGGTCCCCTCCTTTCCTCTACCCTTCCCTGGACCCCCTTGCTCCCTTTCCCCTTTTCCCTTTCCTTTCCTCCCCTCCCTCTCTATGTCGCAGTGCCTCCTCCCTCCCCATCTCTGGAGCATCCTTTAATGTGTATGTCAAACTTTCCTCTGGGTCCTCCTCCTCTGATGAGGTGTAAGGACTCAGTGGCATTTCCTAGAACTCTTTCTGTGTTCCCCTTAAGTATAGGAACACTATTGTGGCTGTTAATCCCTAGCTTCTAAAGATCCTAGTGCCTTTAGTCCATGCTAGACTTTGAGGGGTCAATAATGTGTTGGTCATTGTGCAGGTCATGCAAAGTTCTGTTATGATTGCTTCGACCCTAACTTGTGTGGAATATTTTGCATATCATTACTTCTCCCATCCTTGTGCTCTTAAAATCTTACTGCCCCCTCTTCGCAAATTTCCCTGAGCTTCAGAATGGGGAGAGATTAGGCTTTCCTAGTTCCAGGTGGTTGATATAGAGTCTCTGATGTTCTGAATTCTGGTTGTTGATTTTTTTTTTCAGTTTTGCTGCTCCTGCAATGCCCTTGACTCCATCCTAATGGGTATTAGATGTCACCCCCTGGCCAGAGATAAAAAACTGTTAAACTAGAGTCTTGTTTTAAGAGTATATTCAAAGGTAGATGCAATAAAAAGTAGGAGACTGCGGTGGGAGGGGTGTCAGTCTCCAATTTGCAAAATGGTTACTTTCTATCTGCCAGACTATATGCCCTTCCTTTCTGGTGAGATCATACCCCTTCAGTTGCAAATGATGAGGAAGAAAAATCTGTGAACTTAACCAGATGTCTCATTACTTACTTGCAGTCCTTGATGGTGGCCTATTTTCTCTGCTGTAACATGATCCCCTCTCTCCTTGTTTCTGGTGGAGTCCTCCTTCCCCTTCCCTCCTGTTTGTAATCTTGCAATTACTGTAGGTATTACAGAGATTTATCTTTGAGTGTGTCCCTAAGTGGGTTTGGTACTAGGATCCACCTCTTAGGGAGTACATACGGTGCTTAATTTTCTGTGTCTGGGATACCTCACTCAATATAATTGTTTCTAATTCCATCCATTTCCTGGCAAATTGCATTAATTCATCATTTTTGATGGCTGAGTAGTATTCCATTGTATGAATGTACCACATTTTCCTTATCCACTGGTCAACTATTGACATTTGGGTTGATTCTATGACTTTGCTGTTGTAAACAGTGCTGCCGTGAACATGGTCGGTGCTTGTGCTATTGAGGTGAATTTTTGCTGTGTGGGGGGTTATTCCCAAAAGTGGAATAACAGGATCATATGGCATTTCAATCTTTAACTTCTTTAAGAATTGCCAGACAGCTCGCCAGAGTGGTTGTATGAGCCTGCATTCCCCCAACAATGTAGGAGAGTTCCCCTCTCTCCACATCCTCTCCAGCATTTGGTGCTGTTCGTATTGTGGATTTTTGCCATCTTGACCGGGGTGAGATGATATCTCAGAGAGGTTTTGATTTGCATTTCCCTGATGGCTAAGGATGTGGAGCATTTTTAAAGATATTTATTAGACATTTTAATTTCATCCCTGGTAAAGTTTCTTTGAAGTTCCAGGGCCCATTTTTTAATTGGGCTATTTGTTTCTTTGGTGTTTAGTTTTCTAAGTTCTTTGTGCACTCTGGATAATAGAGCTCTATCAGATATGTGATTAGTGAAGATTTTCTCCTATTCTGTGGGTTGCCTTTGTGCTCGGGTTACAATCTCTTTATCTGAACAGAAGCTCTTTAATTTCATAACATCCCATCTGTTGAGTGTTGGTTGTATTGACTGTGTTATTGGATGTCCGTTTAGGAACTGTTGGCCTAGCCCAATCAGCTCGAGGGAGTTTCCTACCCTTTCAACTATGGTTTTTATAGTCTCTGTCCTTATATTGAGGTCTTTGATCCATTTGGAATTAAGTCTTGTACATGGTGACAAGTACGGGTCCAGTTTTAATCTGCATGTGGAGATCCAGTTTTGCCAGCACCATTTGTTGAAGATGCTGTTCTTTTTCCATTGGATTTTTTGGGTCCCTTTGTCAAAGATTAAATGGCTGTAGTTGTATGGGCTTATATCTGGGTCTTCAACCCTTATCCATTGATCTGTGTGTCTATTTTGGAGCCAATACCAGGCTGTTTTTACAACTATGGATTTTTAGTATAGACTAAGGTTTGGTATGGTGATACCTCCAGCAGTGTTTTTGTTACTCAGGATTGTTTTTGCTATCCTGGGTCTTTTGTGCCTCCATATGAATTTTGCGATTGTTTGGTCAACTTCTTTGAAGAATTGCTTTGGGATTTTAATTGGTACAGCATTTCCAATTCCCTTTGTTTCTATGTACATTTGCCTAGTCTGACTTGTCATGGAAAAACAGCTAATATCTGGCACTTAGTCTCTGACTTCTCTACTTAGCGTTGTGCTTAGGTCACTTGTGTTGCAGCATTTCATTATTTCCTTTTAGCAAACACTATCCTTCATGTGACATCTCCCTTGTATTTATCTATTCATCACTGTATGGACATTTAGCTTATTTTCATTTTTTGGAATTATGAATAATGCTTCTATGAACGGTTATGCACAAGTTTTTAGTGGGACTATGTTTTCTTTCTCTTGAGCATGTGTCTTGTAGAAATTTCTTTATGGTTGCAGAATTCGTGATTGGTCATCTTTTTCTTCAGGGCTAGACATATCATTTCATTCTGGCCTCTATGTTGAAAAAGTCAGCCCCTAGTCTAATTGAAGATCCCTTGTGTGCGATGTATGGATTGATGTTTTGATTAAATTTCTGAAGTTTTAAGTACTTGTTTCTTTTGTCCCTTTTTTCCATCTGGGTCTTTCATGTGTATCTTGATAGGCTTGATGGTTTTCCACAGTGTTCTGTGCTTTGTTTTTCTTTTTATTTCAGTTTCTATTTGATAATTTGTTTTAGCATATACTTACTGAGTTTGGGCTGGGGACGGTGTGGCCCAACACATGTGCGGAGGTCAGAAGACACCTCACTGAAGTTGTTCTCTCCTTGCATCATGTGAGCTCCAGGGTGGAACACAGGTTGTCAGTCTTGGTGGCAAGTGCCTTCACCCACACACTGGTGCTATAGTGTCTTGGGTGTATTTGAAGTAGAGTTAGCTCGGAAGTACAGAATTTTAACTTCTTTGTGAACAGTTCTCTTGGCTTTGTTGTTGTTGTTGTTGTTGTTGTGTGTGTGTGTGACTTATTTTTTCTAATATCTTTCTTTAGATTCTTGAATAATGAATAATTTGTAAACTAATTTTATAAATACTGTATGTATTTATAGATATATCCTTGTTATATCTGATCACTGACATCTGCTTTGCCATGTTAGTGGTCAGCTGTTACCTACAAAATTTCCTTATATGTATTGAAGTCATAAGTCTTCAGCCCTCGGCAGGTTTCCTGTGTGTGTTGGGGGTGTGGCTGTGTGTGTTCAGACCTGGCCTTCATTTGTGTCCTTCTTCACAAACCCTGAACTTATGCCCTTAAAGGAAGAGTTAAGACTTTCAAGCCTTTTCTGGACGTGTTCTTTCCTTCCTACTTACAAGTCACAAGGATCTATTAGAACTTTTCAGAGCCTCTCTCTGACTTTTCATACTAAATATCCACAGGCTGAGTGTTTTCAGCTGTCCACCTTCTCAGTTCTGGAGGCCGAATGTCCCACATCACCAATTACCATGTGAGGCTGCCTCAGTGCAAATGAGACTGCCGCTGTGTTTGCTTAGTCCCAGGCTCCGTGTCTGCCCACTCAGGCTGGAGTCTTCCTGAGGGGATCCAGGGAAGAGCTGAGCAGCGGGCAGCAGGAGGAGGGCTTCAGTCATTGTTCTTTGGACTGGAATTGTTTGGAAGTTTGCGATTTTCTAATTCTGGTATCTCAGATACAAATGAGATGTCTTGGGGATGATGCTAAAGCCCAAATGTGGTATGCACCTATGTTTCTCATATACTTGTTTACATGCCTGACGTTTGCCATCTCCCTTATTTCAGTGTGCTTGCATTTGGAATACCACTGTAGCTGAGGTCAGCTGTGGAGTGTTCCACTTCCAGTGCCATGTCTGTACTCAAAAAACTTTGCTTTTTGGGATTTGGAGTATTCGAACTTCATGAATATAAGGAATTAGTGTGCTCCAAATCTCTCTGTCCTTAACCACGATCCTCTCGCTTCCCTGATAAACAATCTAAGTTACTGTATGCTTTTGGTTGCATTCTAGAATTCTGAAAAAAGTTGGCTTTAAGTATTAACTCCCTCATTTCTTCTAAACATTATTTTCTACTTTTAATTTTTTTTCTTTTTAACTATTTTTCAACTTTTCCTTCCTATGAATTTTCTTAGGTGCAATTGTTTAACTCATTTTTTGGTAGTACTTTGAATCAAGAGGGTCCTTTTTTTTTTAATTAAATGAGGAATTCTTGTAGTCTTAATTTTTTTGAATAAAGTTTTAAGAGTTGTCTGAATGCTTATTTATATGCTCCATGTGTATGTATATTCATGTGTATAATTAACCATGATGCTGAGATTTGACTTTCCGCTCTGTTGTTTGGATAGAAAGCATGAGGTTTTCTTCTGGTTTCTGGATTGAGATGCTCACCGCAGGCTGGCCATGGTCTCTTGTAGGCCGTGGTCGCCATGGTCTTCATGGCATTGCAGTGTGCTGTTTGCAGCTGTCCAGCTGCAAGGTGGGCCTATCTGAGTGGTCATGATACTGCAGTTTGCCACTCCAGTATACAGAAAAGTCACAGTTCTGTTTTTCCTAATGTCTTAATTTTTTTTTAGTAGTTATAGTGGATACAGAATAACAGAATAATACTTCTGTTTCTCTTTTTTGTTAGAGTCTCCAAATGCGGATTTTATCTGTAGTGTTCTTGTGGTGGCTGATCAGCTTCTCATAACTCGATTAAAGGAGATGTGTGAAGTAGCATTAACTGAAAAACGTGAGTGACTTGAACTTGGAAGTTTATTATCTTTTCAGATTGGTCCTGGATTGCTGTATAATATTTATTATATTATGGTGAAATATACCCTTTTTGTTCCTCAAAAAATATGAAAACATTTAGACTATTACATGCTGTCATTCCTAAGTGAGAAGAAATATGTAAAAATATGTATATTTTAGATGTAAAACATTTACTTTTTATCAAAATGTCATAAAATCATCAATAATGAAGATGTGAAATTTACTTGGGAATGTCAGGAGTAAGAGTTTTCACAGGGTTGATTTGCCCTTACGCTTCTCTTGGCTGCATCTTTTGTGTTACCTTACCTATCCATTTTTTTAATTGTTTGCTGGATTTTTCTGTGATTTTTTTTATTTCTGTGAGTTTTCTTTCAAACTTTTTTCTGTTATTTCAGTTAATTGTACAGTTAGCTGTCTTCTTGAACATTCTACCTTGAAATGTAAAATGATTTTGTTTTTTGCCTGTTAAGTTCAAATTCTTCAAGCTGTCAAAATTGATTTTCCTTAGCTGTATTGGTCACATTTTTTCTCTTTGCCCCTGTCACTGTGTTAGTGGGGTCACTGTTCCTACCCCCTCTGTGCACAGTCATTTATCTTGAAATGCTTTTTTCCTACTACTTCTTTTGAACTTGTGTAGGAAGTAGTTATGTCTTTCTCTTTTAGATGCTTTTAAGTGATTATTCTCGCATGAAAGCTACATTTCCTTAGTCTGACACATACATATTTGGTTTTCTAATTTTATATTTGTTTGGCTTCATTACTGCTTTGGGAAAGATGGAAGAAGTTCCTGTCAGATTGTTCTGACTTGTAGGAATTTGCATAGCTCTGTTGCTAAGCAAATAATCTTTTCCTTGATTAATAAAAAGAAAAAGCAACCCGGGTTTTCTTTTAATAAGCAAGGGAAGAAACATTACAATAAAGTCCTAGAACAGCTGTGCAGTGTACATGTAGGTGATAGTCGTTCATGGTTCCTGCTGCGTAGTTATCTTTATGGATGAATAAATTTCTAGCAAAAGAAAGTTGCATGGATGTTTGGTCTCTGGTTATTGGGCAATATGTATATTGTTCCCAGTTAAGCTATTCTAGAGAAGTTTTTATACGATCTATTTTCATTAGTTCTGTGAGATCTGAGATGTTTTGATCATCAGTTGAACCGCTAGGTTAATCAGGGTGAGGCAGAGGCCGTTATTGACAGTACTTATAGCACTTGCTCGAGTTCAGGGAGACAGAAGGAAACGGAAGAAGACACATGCAGAAAAGAATATCTGCTCTTTTTTTATCTTGGATTCAAAATGTGAAATTCAGGAAGTTGTAATTACATGTAGAGTTGGAATTTTCTTGGAGGACTTCTGGCAAAAAGAAGACAAATAAAAATTATTGGACTCAATACAAAATCTAGACTTCCATAATATATCATATTCTATACTGGCACGGAATACTAAGTCAGTATTTCATAGAATTATGTTAGCAATTTCATTGAATTTTAATTTTTTAAAGATTTTTTTTGTTATTGTTTATTTTGAGACAGGGTCTTGCTCTGGTCTCAGACTCATGACAGTTTTTCTGCCTCAGTCTTCCAAGTGTGGTTTTAGTTATATATCACCACATCTGACCACCTTTTTTCTTTTAGTTTTAATTAATTAATTATTATTGCATGTGTGTATCAGAGGGCACTGTGTGTCCCTGTGGAGGATCAAGAGTGAGTCAGAAATCACCCTGGATTGTGTCTACCTTTTTCTTGCTCCCTCTGGGATTTCCCAGGCTCTGCCCACCAGGGCCAGAAGTGCAGGTCATTTCAGCCTGGCAGAGGCTAGTTCAGTCTAGCATTTTTACATGGGACCTTCTGCTTGGGAGACACAGTCTTAACCCCTGAGCCATCTCTCCAGCTCTTTTTTCTAGTTTTATAGAATAGAGATTAAATGATTATAAGTGAAAACTTTTTCCACTGATAAAAGTTAAAAATATTTCAAGACCATTAGAAGAGTGTCAGGTCTTATATATTTGTTTAATGATCTTCAGTATTTTCTTTTTCTTTTTTTTTTTTGGTGTGCGTATGTCAATTTTTTTCCTCTAAAGCAGTCTGTTGAAATTATTTGACATGCTGTGATGGCAACGTGTTCCGTACTCGTCCACTTCGTCCAGTATTATTTGTTTTGTTAGGAAAATAATTTCTTTCCTATTCTAATTGTGAAATCTTCTAACTTTAAGAATAGGTCTATTTCACTTGTAGTAACTTGCTTTTCCTCTAATTTTACAAATGTGTTTTCTTTTAGTTACCCTTAAGAATGCTGCTATGCTCTTGGAATTTGCAGCAATGTACAATGCTGAACAGTTGAAACTGTCTTGTTTGCAGTTTATAGGACTGAATATGGCAGCTTTACTTGAAGCAAGGTTGGTTATGCACATTAGCAATATGACTTGCAAAGGCAGATATTTGTATATAGTAGAAGATATGTTAGTAATTTAAAAGTGAATAATAAAGTATTTAGCTGGACATTAAGGATTCGATAAATGCTAATAATTTAGAAATTGGGCATTTTAGAATTTGAATGATCTTGGATACCTCAACTGTGCTAGAAGTGATTTTCTTTTTTTCTTTTTTCTTTTTATTTATTTTATTTATTTTTTCGAAGCAGGGTCTTGTTATGTAGCCTAATCTGGCTTCATATGCTTATGTATACATCACCGTATCTGGCTAGTAATTTGTTTTTAAATGAAAAATTCTATTCTTTAAAAATAAGGGCAAAATATTGTGCTCATTGTAAAGTCAGTGGAAAGAAAAGCGATGCGGCACCTATGAACACAGACATGTGAGGTTAGGGGTTTTGCTGTCCATTTCATTTTAAGCTCTAGCTTATTTTGTTTCAATAGTAATAATATCTAATACTTAGTGCTTACAATATACTTAGTTTTATATTTTGTTTTAGGAGTTAAAATAAAGAGCAGTGCTTAGTACTTGCTGAATACTAGGCATAGATTAGTTATGTAAGGTTTTTATTGAAAACCTTATAAATAAGTCTTTTAATACCCTTATTACAAATGAGACTTCAGGTTTTTGTTATATTTTGGGGCAAGAATTGAGAAAATATTGGTCTGTTTAGTTCTTATAAATAATAGCAGCTTAACGACTCACTTTTCAACATGACTAAAACAAAGTACTAATGAGGTCTCAATTTAGAACAAGTTCTCTTGACATTTAAGCTTTATTTTGTGAAAAATGTTTTAAACTTAAATAGTGAGTTATTAGGCATTGTTATTTTGCAAAGCATTTGATATTTGAGTGTCACATCCTGGTGAGATTTGTGGACCTAATTTCTTTCTTGGTTGTTGCTTTAGTGATTCTATTAGATGGAAAGTTATTATTCTGTATTGTCAAATTAATCTCATTCAACTTTTCAGATGAGAGGCAAAAATAAAAATCAAATAGAATATTGGCTTTCTTTTTTTTTTTACTTTTTTTATTTTTTATTATTTTATTCAATTGTGTGCGTGTGCGTGTATATGTGTATGTGTGTGTGTGTAGAACCACAGGCGAATTCGGGAACCACCATGGACGCCTCCACCTCCTCCTTGTTTACTCTGCCCCAGGAATTAACAGGCTCCGCCCACCAGGACCAGAAACGCGGCCGCCCCCACTTCCGCCCGGCATCTATACGTGGGGTCTAGGATCCGAACTCAGGGCCTTCCGCCTGCAAGGCAGAGGCTTAACCCCTGAGCCACCTCTCCAGCCCCAGAATATTGGTTTTCTAAAATGTCCTATTGGAAAATAATTCTTCAGTGTTTAGCTGTTGTACAGGTGCCCTCTGATACCAGCCCCCCCCCACTAAATGAATAAATTTTTAAAAATTGACTAATGCCTAAAATACTTGCTGGAATCTGACAGGTTTGAAATTTATCTTTCTATAGCTGTTGTAGTTCAAACTTCATTTTATATATGAAGATGCTAATATGAAGAAGTAAAGTGAGTTGCTCACAGTCATTGATGTAATCAACATTCGAGATAGAGTCATTGTTCTCTTAGTATAGTATAGTTTATGGATAGTAAAGATTGAGAATGAATACTTGATATTTTGTTTTAGTAGAAAAGATTCATAGTACTATTGTTAAGAGTTGCTTGAGTTTTATCAAGATATTTATCAAGATATATATATATAATATATATATATATACTTGAAAAAGAACTTTGTGAACAACTTGAAATATCTTAGACAGATTTGAAATCTTGATAGCTGTTTAATTATTTGAGTCTTAACATAGTATTTTTTCCTAATTTTCAGGTCTCTTGATGTTTTAAGTGATGATGTTTTAAAGGATCTTTCCAGATTTTACCAAAAAATGGTAAGCTATATGTTTCCAGTGAAGATATTGATATTGTAGTATTTCAGTTTAGAATAGCATATCAGACCAGACTTGAATACCTTCTTAAAGAGCATAAGTACATTAGGACCTATTAGAAATGAAACATAGAGTTTCTTGCAGAGCCCACAGATTATGGTAATCAAAATTGAATATATTTAATAATAAAATTAGTTTAGTTGTTTATTGTTTCAGAGTTTTCCTTATTTATCAGAGGTCAGGTAGTGCAGGACTTTTTTTTTTTTTTAATCTTCGTTGGTTTTTATTTCAATCCTTTGAACTTTACTTGGTGTGTATGTGTGTGTATCAGAGGGTACTGTGTGTCCCTGTGGAGGACCAAGGGTGACTTCGGGAATCATCCTGGATTGCTTCTACCGCCTTTTTGTTTTGCTGTGGGATTTCCCAGGCTCTGCACCTTCTGCTTGGGAGGTAGAGTCTTAACCCCTGAGCATCTCTCCAGCCACCAGGACATAATTTCTAAGAAAGTGATTCATCCACACTGAATAACAAAGAAAAACTCTTTAACTCAGTTTTATTTTAATAACTATATTCTAATTTTTCTTTCCTTGTTGTAAACTTAGGAGATCATTAGATATTCTAGACTTTTTTAATGAATGGAATATTTCATCTATCTTTTGACATCTTTATAAATTTTGTGTTTAAAAGTGGTTTCTTTAATTCTGTAGATTCCAGCAATGGATAGAAGAGTCATTACACCATATCAAGATGGCCCAGATATTAGCTATTTGGAAATAGAAGATGGAGATGTCTTTTTGAAAGAAGAAATAAATATGGAACAAAATTATTCGTAAGCTCTGTTTTTTTTCCTTCCAACTTCTCTTCCCTGCTGTGTTAGATACTTGTCTGTTTAGTATTGACAATCCGACATAGGAAATTATATATATGTTCCTTTTCATCTTGTTACAATAAAAAGTAATTATTCATTTTTAGGTCTAACCATTAATGTGCTGTCATAGATAATGGTGTCAACCTGACAACTGAAGACTGGCGTTCTGGGCACAGTTGTGAAGCATTAGTGGTTGATTTAAACCTGGAGCAAATCTGCATGAGATTGTCTGATGATAGGAAAGGCCCAGCCCATGGTGAGCGGTACCAGTCCTTGCACAGTGGATAAGGTGAAACTGGTTAAGGAAGTTGGTATTTTTTGATATACTTGGCCAGATACTCTGGTCTGACAAGTGAGGATTGTCCCTCTCAGCAGTGGATCTGCTGTGGTCAGTTTTCTTGTCTCTGGTGTTAGTGTCAGCTTTCCTGCCAAGCTGAACAAGGAAAGGGATTCTCTAGAATTACTAGAGAATAAAAAAATCCTTGTTCTCCCTTAAGCTGTTTGGTTGTGAATTTATTGGCAACATACAGAGTAACTTGAACAGAAATTGGTACTGAAAAATGGGGTATTGCCATGAGACTAAAAGACCAGAAAGTTTAGTGTTGCTATTAGGCTGTGTTAGTGGGTATACTGAGCTGAAGCAGTGAGAGTAGGAAAAGAACAAACAGTCATCAGGTGATAGGAACAAAGAGAAAAACTTGAAAGAGTTCTGGAAATGCTTAGGGAAGAACATACTGGGTTCTTCATGAAGCAGGATGAGTGCTTGGATTTAAGTTGCACGAGGTACTAGATCCTTCTAAACTCCATTCAGCCAAGAGATTGCTCCTTCTCCGTGGCAATAGAAGACTATGATTTGTCCTGGAGAGCTGAACTAGAGAGGCCCCGGAGAGGACTGCACCAGCCACGGGTGCGGTGTTCTTTTTCAGTAGATGACTGTACTGGTCAGCTTTGGTATTAAGACAAAATAACTGAGAAAACAGATTGAAGGTGCAGAGGTTTGTTTTGAATCTGTTCGAGAGGTTTCAGCCCACGTGCGGTTGGCTTCGTTGCTTTGCAAACGTGGGGGGAGAATGCTGCAGCAGGGGGACATGTGGCAATGCCTCTTGCGCAGCAGGAGGCAGACAGGCAGGGACAGAACACACCCAGGAAACACATGGCCCCAGGGGCCGCCTTTCAGCCAGGATCTACTTCTGTACAGCCCAGTAAGCTGTGGACTCATCCGTGTTAACGCGTTGATGAAGTTGAGCCCTCATAATGCAGTCATTTCTTACTGCTGAGCACTGCTGCAAGGAATCCCTTTCAGTACGTTGTTTGTGGGGAGCATTTCATGTTCACACTGCAAGGATCTACACAAACTGACTTTTAGGGGTCCCTCAAGGTATTGGATGACATTTGACCTTTACTTGGAATTCTAACTGCGCTTTAGGCCCTTATCAATTTGTTAAGGAATTACGTTGTTTCTGTGCCATAGATAACCCATTAAAGTGAGTCTTGGGTGCTGAGGTGGTTTACAGCGTGTGATCAACTCTGTACATCACAGGAAAACTATTGAGTTCCGGAAGTATTCTTAACTTTTCAAAAACTGTCTTTTTGGTGTTTGATATCATTTGGGATATTGGAAGCTAGACATAGCTTCCTTAAGTGGGTGCATGCATCATATTGAAATTATAGTAAAATTAGCATTGTTGTAAATAACTCATTCCTTACATAGCAATAGTAGTCACAGCTGATCTGTGTAAATGCATGAAATATATAAGGAGAAGTATAGTATTTCATTAAAATAACAACCATTGGCCACACAAATTATACTTCCCCTTTTCCTAATTTGTAGAACTTAATTCAAGGAGTTACACATACCATGAAATAGTGCAACGGTGTTAATACTGAAATTCTTAAATTATCACTAAATGTTTACAGATGAAGATGGCAGTTTGTCATGCGCATGTAGTGTTTTGCTTTTATTTGGTTTCTTATGCATAGAGGGAGAGAAGACTCAGTGCTTCTGGTCACAGTTTTCCTTGTGATGGTTCAGCTCCTCTTCCTCCCAGCACAACTGCGCCCTCACCGTTTCCTTTGTGACCTTGAGGTCCTCTTGCCTTGGAGTCCTTCAGCAGCTGTGACAGAGTCTGCATCTCTCAGAACGAGAACTTGTGTTCACGACACAATATTTGTGAAGTGTCTGTGGCTCAAGCTTGGCTGTCACTGAACACTTGGTGGCCTTTGAGACCCCCGCCTGGGCGCTGGAGTAGGGTCTTCGCAGCTGCCATGACTGCTGTGGCTAACTTCGGTGTTGCACTTTCCACAGGGTTTTGCTTTTGACTGTTTGGTCAACTTTTTGTGCGAATAAGTTATTAATCACTGATGCTCAGTGAAGTTAAGTGATTTGCTCAAGCCTTCATGCGTGAATGTAATGAAAGCCTGAATTTCCTCAAATGGCTTCTGTTGAGTGTATGATTCTGTTGGCTAAAATGAATTCTTGTCTCGTCCCTTATTAATTGTTTTATTAAAAATGTGCTCATTTTCCTAGAGAAACTCTGTTTAAGAAAGCGAAAACAAAAGCTAGAAAGAAGCCCCGAAAACGTTCAGATAGTTCTGGAGGTTACAACCTTTCAGATCTCATTCAGAGTCCGTCGTCTGCAGGTCAGTGGACAGTATGTAGCATGAATTTACAGTTCTTATCTTTGATCTTTCTATTTGTCATTAATTCATGTAACATTATTAAGTACTATTATATGCTATCTTCTGGGGCTGAAATGGAAAGCGGTCTTTATAGAGGGCACAGGAAATGATTAGGAATTGCAGTAAGTGCTCTGAAGTTTTCTATAGTACCATGAAGCTGGGACAGAGGAAGACCTCTGAGAAGAGTCAATGCCAGGCTGGTCTTTAGTAATGGATAGAAGTTAGCCAAGAAAAGGAAGCACAGGATCACACTCAGCAGAGGGGTGTAGATGTGTAGGATGACTCGGCCATCTTGTGCATGCAATGCAGTGTGCTTCAGCTACATGGTGGGCAGAGCTAGGAAGTGGTTTGATTGCTCATATTTTGGGGGGACTTATATACTAAACTGTGGAATTGGGATTTCATTCTAATATATACAGATGACTGCCAATGAATTTTTGAAACACATTGTGACTGAATGAAATGTATGTTTTTAGAAAGGATGCTCTGTCCAGTGGCATAGAGGATTAGCAGTGGGAGACATAGAACAAAGTATCATTATGTTTATATTAGTGGAACCTAGATATATTAGTGCTCTAAGCAAAGTCATTTATGTGGGTAAAGAGTTTAGAATCTACCAGTAGGTCTTAATACTTTTATATCTAGGCACTATGTGAGCCTATTTGAAAGTAAAGGTGATAAAATTTTTCTCATTGTTTTCCCATTTTTTATTGTGGAAATCATTAAACATACTGAAAAAGTGAAAAAAAAAAAAACAAGCAAAAGCTTCTGCATGCCTATAATCTCTATTTAATTGCTGTGAGCTTCTTGCCAGTTTCTTTCCTTCCTCTGCCCATGTCCCGTAGTAATCTAGGACCCTGTTCTTGCTAGACTAGTGTTCCATTGTTGAGTTACATTGCCAGCTAACATACATTTGCTTTTTCTTACAAGCTCGTTGTTGCTAATTATCTACCTTTATCCTCCAAACATTCAGCATACACAGTGTGTGTTATATGAGCGGAGAAATTTTAGAAAGTGATTCAGTTGGAATGCATTCAGGAAAGGGAGGAAAGGAGAAAGAGAGAGAGAGAAAGAGAGAGATTGAATTTAAAGACATGAGTGCTATTATGTACAGGTAGAGGTCACAGGACAACTTTTGTAAGTCGTTTTTCTCCTGCACAACAGCTATCTTTATACAATAATTATACACGTAATTGCCTATGAAAAATACTAATGGCAGAAACCATACTGGCTTATGCTTTTTTGGCTACAAAGCAACATGCCTACTGCTTTCAAAAGTCCTACTGCAACATACTGTTTTATGGGCATATGTCACATTTTATCTAAAGATATTAAAAATTTGAACCGTTTAATACAGAAAGGTGAATCTTGAATGTAGGACAATCTGTAAAACTATTAGCCTAATTTTTTGAAAAAAAAAAACAAAACAATACAAAACCAACAGCATGGAAGATACCATGTAGCTCAAAAACACTGAGAATAAGGGTAGAGTTAACTTTATAGAAAACAGTTGAGCAGTCACAGAAATATGTATATAGTCTCTAACACTAGTCAAAGCTGATAGATTGTGTTAACTATCTTAGATTCAATGCCACTTTGGGCTTATAGAAGGTTCTTGGTTCCACACTAAAATAAAATGCATTCCAACTGAATCACTTTCTAAAATTTCTCCGCTCATATAACACACACTGTGTATGCTGAACGTTTGGAGGATAAGGGTAGGTAATAAGCAACAATGAGCTTGTAAGAAAAAGCAATGTATGTTAGCTGGCAATGTAACTCAGCAATGGAACATTAGTCTAGCAAGAACAGGGTCCTAGATTACTACGGGACATGGGTAGAGGAAGGAAAGAAACTGGTAAGAAGCTAACAGCAATTTCAGAGCTTAAAGAGGTAATAGTGAAGAAAGGATTTGTGCACTTTAGTTTAAACGTCAGGAAACAGGTCCAGAAAACTGATGTGATCTGAGGTAGTGGCAGAAGGAAAGAGTTTACTCCCTCGATGCCAGTGCTGTGCACTGTGTGCACTGTGACTTTTGTAGCCTATTCCGACAGCAGTCACAGAGTTGGATTTAATGGGGAATCAAAAGACCTAATTGAAAGGATAGCTGCAAAGGACAGACCCAGGGTGGGATATACTCTCATTAATTTCTCCTCCCTTTTTAATCTTTCATGAAGAACAAAATTAACCATTTCTTCAAAAAAGATTCTAAAGACCTCTATATCATTTAGATTCATGGCATGTACTTGTAATGAGCAAAACAATTATTTTACTATCTTCTTCAGTTTAGTTTTTTATTTAGCATCCTGAGTAGGATGATTTTCCTTAAGGAAGATGATTTTGGATCACTGAATGTAATGTATTTATGTTTGATGTTTATGCATTGAAAGTTCGTTTCATTTTATATTTTAGGATTATTGAAGTCTGGTAAGACCAATTCTGTGGACTCTCTGCCAGAACTGCTGACCTCGGATTCTGAAGGAAGCTGTGCAGGAGCGGGCAGTCCCCGAGACGTGCAGTCCCCTGACTTCACGGTGGGGTTTCGTTTCTGTGGTTCCTTGTGTTCAGCTTGGCCTCCTTATCTTCAGCTTCTACATGTGTAGACGCTTTACCGTCTATGTTCTATTTTATTTGCTCTAACTTCAAAACATTCTCTGGTTCTAAGATAATAAAACTAAATGTACAGTGCTACTTTTTTTCCCAATTTGTGTACTTTTTCTGATTTTGGAGATATTAATAACTGTTAAAAGTTATTTTGAATGTTTTTGCAAATAAAATATGTTGATGATAAGTATAATGGTAGCATATAATAGATATTTGTAGTTAAATTCCTGAGATATATTTTTGGAAATACATTAAAACCAGGTAAAATTTGTCAAAGGAAACTGATCTTGAAAGTACTTCTGGTTTCAGATTCTCTAGTTTCTTTTGGTAGCTGGAGCAAAACCAGCTGTAATGACTGATCTCTGCTAAACTGGCTAGCTAAGTGATATTAAGCTACAGGACCCATAGTTTAGTTAACTCTGGGGAGATCATTTCTTAGATATTAGTAACAGTTCATTCTATAGTCATCCTGTATAGGGAGGATGGTATTTGACTTATTAAAGATATTGTCCTTTAACTATTACACATTCTTAAAAACACTGGAACTTGTAGGAATTGGTGAGATTTTTGCAAATTTATTTTTTCTTTTTATAGAGTATTCTAGGCTTCAAGGATTGATGCATATATTTTTAACATCGAAGTTCAAAGAAAATTGTTAATCACCCAAGTTTAGCCTGAAAGACAGCCCAGGTTTAAGGAAGGCCAAAGGTATATTGTAAATATCTTCAAAAAGATTCTTTCCTGGCCATGGAGATACCATTTTAAAAAAATTACCAACATTATAGTAGCAGTGATTTAAGAATCCCCTTAGAAGTATCATTTTACTTTAATTTTATGTAAAATGCTATATAGTCAAAGTGAATGATTAGACATTTATACTAAATATTCATTTTGTTTCATATATGAAGTCATAGACATTCATTTTTAAAATAGATTTGTTGTTTGACAGTTTCACATTTGTATATCACTATTCCCCTCTCCCTATCACTCCTGCGTAGCCCCCTCTTGCCTACAAATCTTTCTCATATTCATGTCTATTCATTTTGTTCTGTGACTAATCAGTACCATCTGTGTGACTTTGTTTGGTGCTGTCTGTTTTACATTGGTGGGCTCACCAGTATCAACCAAACATACTGAAGCCCCTTCCAGAACTTGTTGGTTATCAATAAGGCTGACTGCTCCCATTTATGATTGGGTGCTGTACAAAGCTAATCCTATGCATCCAATCACAGCTGCTGTGATTCATGGTTGCAATGGCTGTGTTATGCCTACAGGGTGGCTTTTTGCCACCTTTTTCTCTCTTCCTGCTTTTATATGCTTCCTTTTCCTCTTCTGAATGCTCCCTAAACCTTAGAGAGGTGGAATTTAAAACATTTATCACCATTAAAACATTTATCATTTAAAACATTATCAAGCAGTTTGATGCTATATAATTTATATTAAACATCAGTAGTAAATTATCTCTCTTGAGCCTATGACTTCTCCAAGCACAGGTTTTTTTTATTAGATTTATGGTTAGGGAGAAATTAGAAATATGATTAGGGAGTTGGTTACCCCCTAACAGACTACTGCTACTACACAGGTGGCAGATCCCGCCTGGGAGGTTGGTATTGTAGCTTGTAGGGTTCACAGTTGAATAAGGCCATTAATGATCTCTTCCCTAGTTGGCTTGATAGCACCTTCTGGCACTAACCCAATCAGTGCAGAGGAAGTTTCCAGTTCAGTACCAGCTTCATTTCTGTATTTCTGGTAACCAAGTTACATGGTGTTCTCAGTTTTAGTACCTATTAGTTGTGATGGCAACTAAGGAATGGTAAGAGCTTATAGTTTTAGGAGTGTCTGGGACCTACCTGAACCACAGCTCCTATAGAGTTATCACCTATCTGGTACTGGGATTTTTATTCGGTATCCTACTTCTAGAACTAGTATTATCTACCCACGTAGGGTGTCTTTTCAAATTCTTTTACGTTTTTTAATTGTGTTACCAGACTCCCATGTGATTTTTTTTTTTCCTCTCCTCTGTCCCTCCATTTCCTCAGCTCCCCATTGCACCACCTACCTCCAAGTTTCAGGTTTTCTGCCCAGTATACTCCCTGCCCACTTCTTTTCATCTGTGCTATACTACATAGTTGCCTGTATGTCCCCTTTATCCCCTTTCTAGAGGTTGCTCAAGTTAAATGCATAGAACTGAAGTGTCAGAGTTGGCACACATGTGGCATTGGTTATCCAGGTGACCACACTCTGGTATTTGTCCAGCCCCATCCGTGTAACTGAAAATTTCATTTTTTAAAAATAGCTGAATAAAATTTCACTGCGCAATTGTTCCACATTATCTATTCATCATTTGATAGACATCTAGATTGGTTCCATTTTTTAAACCTAGATATGCATATATTTCTGTTGTAGGGTAAATTCATCTGGGTGCATGCCCAAGAGTAATGTGACTAAATCATACTAGTTTTTACTTTGTTTTAATATTATTCTAGAAATCTCCAGACTGACTTCCAAAGTGGTTGCAGCAGTTCACAGTCCTGCCAACAGTATACAGGCATTCCCCTTTGCCTAGCTGACTGGGGGCATAATAGAATCTTAAAGCTGTTATATCATGCTTTTCCCCGATGGTTTAGAGTGGTGAACAGTTTAAATTCTTGATCATTTGTATTTCTTTTTTGGAGAACTCTGTGTAATTCCAGTTTTATTCTTCTGCATACAGACATCCAGGTTTTCTAATACCATCTATTAAAATACTGTCCTTTCTCCAATATATATTTTGGGCTTTTTTGGGGGGGGGGAGTCAAAGGTCAGATAACTGTAACTTCATGGATTGATATCTGTCTGGGTCCTCTATTCCAGTCCATTGATTATTATAAATGAGATTGACTCCCTGATATCCTTTTGCTTTAGTATGCTAGTCATCAGTGTATAGGAAATCTACTTAATTTTGCATCGTGAATAATTTTAAAAACACTTTCATATTTCATATGTATAACTTCTATTAATATTTTGCTATTTGTTTTTTAAATTTTATTTATTTATTTAGAGGTGTGTGTGTGTGTGAGGGCACTGTGTGTCCCTGTGGAGGGCCAAGGGAGGCCTCAGGAATCATCCTGGATTGCTTCTACTTCCTTTTTTGCTTTGCTCTGGGATTTCCCAGGCTCTGCCCACCACCATTTCTGCCTGGCGTTTTTATATGGGCCCTGGGATCCAAGCTCAGGACTTCATGCTTGCAAGGCACAGTCTTACCCCTAAGCCATCTCTCCAGGCCCTTGTTTGCTATTTGTGTAAATAGAAATCTAATGTCCACAATCATTTTTCTAAAAGTATTCTCTAAAATCACAGGGATTAGATTATAGATTGTAGAGTTGTGCTTTGAGAGCTGGTTAAAGCAATAAACTAGAAAACCTAAGCTGAAAATGCTAGATGATTTAGTGTAAAAATTTTTTGTATTTGCCAACTGTTTACTATCGTCTGGTGATTTAGGTGTCTGCTATTATTAACTCTATATTTTTTTCTTTTCAAAGGGGAAAACAAAACCGTATGTGAATGGTACGCCTCCTGCATATTCTAGGGACGAGTTTAAACCATGGGAAAAATCAGCAACATTGAGATCTACTCCCCAGTCCATTCCCAGCAGCAGAGCTGACTCTACAGGCTCTTCAAACTGGGTCACTGGCTCCTGCAGGTGGGATTTTTCATTTTATTTTCTATTCTCTGAGAAATTGCCATGTATTTTTTAGCCCAAATAGATTTTTTTCATGAGAAAAATTAGCTTATTTAAATACAAAGGTGGCTTTGTACAATGAATGACAGCAAGTATGGTGTTTTTCTATTTAATTCCACATACTTATTCCATAACGTCAGCAATTGTTCCAGTTCACCTCATGGTTCTTGATAAAATTAGGAGAAAACTGCTTAAGGGAACGAGGGATTTATTCTTTTATGATAGTCTGGTTACAGTTCTTGGTCCACTTGACAGCAGAGCTCACACTACCAACAGGGCCCAGGGATCTGTCCTCACCAAATCCACATAATGACTGAGAGAGAGACATGATCCTTACTTGCCAGACCAGCATGTCTCGCCAAGTATAACCAAGGAAACCCCCTTTCTCAAACAGTTCCCTCCATTTTATTCACGTGCCCTGGGCCTTTCCCGTCTACCAGACTGTCTTTTGCAGGTTCTGTCTGGGCTTTACTAATTTTCTACAAATGTTCCCACGCGCAGTTGAGATGATTATTACATCTCATTAGGTATGATAATCACTCTGGTCAAGATAATACCTCACAGCTGTTCTCAGAGGTTAGTCTTAATGTAGATACCCTGGCAGGTGTGACTAAAGGATGTCCTGTGGGTGATTCTAGACCTGCCAAATTGGCATCACCAACTATCACAGCATGTGTTAGTTACCGTTCCCACTTTGGGGAAGAAGAGATGAGGAAAGATTGCTTAGTGGGTAAATTACTGAGTTATAATTGGGAGAAAGACATTCTGGTGATCTTAATTCTCTGTTTATCTTTTAAAAAAAGATGAAAACAAAATAAAAAAGTTTATGTTTTCCCCAAATGTAGTGATAAGCAAGGATATGTGTTTACTCTGATTTTGAATATTACACAATTTATGCATTTACCAAGTCATTTCATGGTATTCCATAAATGTGTAAGAAATTTTATGTATCAGTTAAAAGTTAAATCCCAACTTCCACTCTCATGGTGCCCATTTTTTCATTACATGTCTGCTGTATGTTTTATACCATCATGAAGGAGTATTAAAATGTGATTAAATGTATTAATTCTGGGTATAATCATTTAATATCACACTATTGTTAACTTCCCTATATTTTCTTTTCTTTTGTTTAGAAAAATCAAATGAAGGCCTAGTTGTGATGAGGGCATGGAGGGGTCTCAGCAGGTAGCATCCTCTAGACAGCACAGGGCTGCCGCGCCTATGGCCTCAGTGCAGCTGGTCAGCTCCCACACGAATACACAGGAGTTGGCCCAACGGCAGCTCACCATGAAAGGGAGAAAGAACCACTGCAACACCTCACTTCCCTAGAATCTGTGTGAGGTTTATTCTGTCCTCACTGGTACACACACTGGCACGAGGCCCACGCTCCATCAAGGGCACAGGCAACCCAGATGAACATCATGGGCCACGCGTGCAAAAAGACGTGCAAGCAAGAGCAGAAATGATTGGATCAAGATTTTCATTAGAAGGAGGAGGGGGGTGGATTGGCTTCTACGAGTTGAAAATTCATTGTTTTCATGTGTGAAAATATAGAATTTAAAAATTTCTTATGTATGCATACATAATGGTGGCTTTCATTTAGAATGCTCTTATGATATTGGTTGCCTCTAATAAATAATTATTGTTTAGACTACATGTCAGCTATTCTTCATTATTGATCTTGGATGTAACTTACAGTTTCAGTTATGTTTGACATTGGACTTTAGATAAATGAGTGCTTTCATTTGTTTCTGTCTTTCAGTCCTGTCAGTCCTCCTGTTGTGGATCTTAGAACCATCATGGAGATAGAAGAAAGCAGACAAAAATGTGGAGCGGCACCAAAGCCAAACTTGGGGTTGGTATGAAGTTCTAGAAAAGATCATGTGTTATTGTCTGCCCTGAAGAGCAGCTGCTGGGTCTCCCCTTTTATTTTCTATCTTTGATATAATAGCTAATAAATCATCTTATTTCTTAATTTCTTAGTATTATGTTAGATACATGACAATGATTGAATGAGTCAATTTACCAGCTTTTTTGAAGTGCATTTTTATATGTTAGAAATTTGTTTTGTTCTATTTCTATTAAAGAAAAAGATAGAAGCTTTTGATGCAAGTTCTTTATGAAAAGTATGCTGGAAGAAAGACTCATATGTCACTATTACTGATAGCATAACTATTATTATAACTGTTAATTAATATTATGACTGATGAGCAGTTTGATCCAGTCACGTAAAATCAGAGCAGTTAAATAGAACGCATAATTGTTTATAGCTTTCCTTAAGCAGAAGTTAATGCTAAGTGTTTACTTTTGTTTCTGCATGATTTCTTAATCTTAACTTTCAAAATCTGTGAATATAATTGTTTTAATCTAATTTAATTTTTAGAAAAATAATTTCTCATGGACTTAAACTTTCTCAGAAGCAAAGAAAAATGATCGCATTGACTACCAAAGAAAACAATTCTGGGATGAATAGCATGGAAACTGCTGTTCCTTCAAAATCTCCCAAACCAGCAAATGCATGGTATGCTCTGGTGGTGCTAAATTAGTGTATATCCTGCAGCAGATTGAACGTAGTTCATTTGTGGGTGTTATTTGTGTTTTGGCATTCTGCATCTGCTCTTATTGAAGTGTTTTAAAAATCTTAGTGTTTAATTCTAAATGAGGAATAAAATAAAGGTAAATTTCATAAAAGTAAACTATTTTCAGTACTCATAAGCATCATAAATATGTATCTTTCCTTTTTGTCATCAAAGCTGCTTCTTGGCTTTTCGCTGTTGACTTCACATTGAGTCATGTATGTTTTCTAGTCATAAGCTTCCCGCATTGTATTGATGGGAATGGTCTCCAAAGAGGTCAGACGACAGTAGGTGGAAACAGTGAGTTCAGTTTCCTTTTTCTTGAACCTTACATTAGAATCTCTGGAAGCTAATTCTAGAGGAAGGGGCACAGGGAGAAAAGGGCAGGCGAATCCTTTTTCCCTGTGGCTGAGGATGATACTGATAGTTGTCCTTGGTTTAGAGAGTTTAGAGAATCCCCTCATGGTTTCTAATGCCCAGTTATTTTGTTTGGGAGAAGGAATTCCCTACGCCGGCACCGCTCGTGTAGACTGTGCACAGCACTTCATCCTGCTTTCCTGTGTCCTTGTGATCTTGAATCAGTTTCCACTTCTTGGAAGATAAAGAAGGTATAATCTGTGACTACATGAAAATGGAGGACACCTGGCATTTGCAGCAATGCCACAAGCAGACTTTTGAGTCCAGTTTTTTTTGTTTGTTTTGTTTTTAAGGATTAAGGCAGATTTTGTCAGAGGATAGAAAGAATGGAACTCACGGACATGGATTCTGTAAGGGGCAAGGAAGCCCAGAACTCATGGACCCCAGACATGGAATCTATGAGGAGCAAGGAAGCCAGAAAAGAGCTCACAGACATGAAGTCTTTGAGGGGCAAGGGAGCCCTGAATCCAGTTTTATATTTCTTGTGTGTACCGTTGGAGGTCCACCGGTGATATTGGGAGTACCGAATTGCTCTACCTCCTTATTGCTTTGTTCTGGGGTTTCTCAGGCTCTGCCTTCTAGGGCCAGAATCACAGATCCCTGCTGTTTTCCACCTGATATTTTTGCGTAGGATCTGGGGATCTGAACTCAGGACATTTTGCTTGGGAAGCAAAGGCTTTAACCCTTGAGGCATCTCTCCAACCCAGGTTTTTGCACCTCTACCCATGTGCCTACTTGGGGGTTTGATCCAGAGGGTGTCTCCAGCTCATGGCTTTCTGCTTTACCAGAGATACTTTTTTTTTCTATTCTGTTACACTGTGGTTCTTTGCCACCGTAGCTATGTTATTCTCCAGGGACAGGTGTTCTTGGTCTACATTGTCTTGATACCTTACTCTTTTTTTAATACGTACTTGTTTTGTGTGAGTAAGCATGGGTATATGTTGCTGTGGTATACACGTGAAAGTCAGAGGACAGTTTTTTTTGTTTTTGAGGCGGGTCTCTCTTGCTCTTTCTGACATGGAATACGTGACTTTCCAGCAGATTCTGCTGTCTGTGCTCCCATCCACTACAGGAGCGCTGGGATCACAGCGCCACCACTGGCTTTCAGGCCTGTTCTCAGATTCCCCTGCAGGCTTGCAGGGCAAGTGCTCTTCCAGAGAGCCGTTTCCCTAGTGCTAATAATTTGTTCTTTTGTTCTTGGGGAGTTGTATTTTATTCTGATTTCTTTCCTGTTCACTTCATATAGGATTTTAAGGAAAAGTATTCTGGGAAAAAATAGTCATTTATCCAAAACCTCAGACGGTGTTGAAATTTATGAAAAACTTTGGAGTTCTCCAGTAATTATTGACAACATGAATAAGTTCCATGTTGATCACAGTATCTCTGAAATTTTTTTCCTTTTTTTTTCTTTTTTTAGTTTTACAAGCATATTGAGTACTAATCCCTGCTTCCCTCCATTCCCCCCTCTCTGTTAACTGCACAGAGAATTGTTATTGCAGGAATTATAGGAATATGGGAAGATACATAATTGCAATATTTTTCTTTGAAAAATAATTTTGACATCATTATATATAACTGATGTTTATTATATATTTATGAAGAGATCATTGCAATTTTTAAATACAAATGAATAATTTTATATATCTTAAAATACCAAGAAAATTTATATAGCTGATTAGTTAAAGGTTTTATTTGATTTATGAATGTGAGGTGTTTTGCAGGTTTACTCAGTTTTTATCTTAAGATGTTCTCTTGTTGAGCAGTGTCGCAGTGCTCTCAGGGTTTAAGGGTACTAGCAAGTGCCTGTGGCTGAGCTTCACCTCCGCGCAGTGCTCTTCGGATCGTCAGAGCTGATTTCTGTTACCTGTCTTTGAACGAATCCATTGCTTTTATTTGTACTCATTAAACAGTGAGCTAAAACAGCTTTCAAGAATGTATATGTAAATATGTAACAATATTTAGAGTATTACATATGTTTGAATATATTTACTATTAGGTTATGTAGTATGTTATTAGGTTATTATTGATACAGATCAGGAAGCATTAGTTTGAAATTTAAATAACACAGTACATAAATTATTAACTATTATTAACACACATTATTAACTAGTATTTAGAAACTTTGAGACATGTTTAGCATAAACTGAAATATTTATTACCAGTTTGTTGATTTACATTTTATTATTTAAAGCATGATCTAATGAGATTTTATTTCTGTAGATGCTTTTGTAATAATTTCCATATTAAGATTAAATGTACACTTCATTGGGAAAGCACAGAGGAGCTTTCTGAGCTTGCTTGGTGCTGTGGTGGTGTTTGCTAGTCTGCGCACATCCATTCACTTATTCTGTGCACTTTTCCGGATATGATGGTACTTTGATGCCCGCAGCTGGGTGTGGAGAAAGAAACACTGTTTTCGATTAGGGCCGAGTCAATGGAAAGAACAGAACTTACTTAAACTTTGACATTTCTGCATCAGCCATTTCATAGGCAGTTAGTATGCATGGTTAATAAATATGTAAACATAACAATTTCTAAATATTTTTAATTATGTTTTAAAGGAGTTTTATCCTGAGGGAAAGAGCTATGCATGGGCATGCTCGTGGGTGTGAGTACCTGTGCGTGCGTGCGTGTGTGCGTGCTTGCGTGCGTGTGTGCGTGCATGGGTTTGTGTGTGTGCGCGCGCGTGTGTGTGTGCACGTGCGTGTGTGTGCAGATGCACCTGAGAGGCTGATGCCAGGTGTCCTCCTCAGTCAGTCTCAAACCTTGTATGTTGAGACAGGGTCTTTACTTGAAGCCAGTTGGCTCCAGAGATCTACTGTTTCTGTCCCCTGTGCGCTGAAATTAGAACAGGGCCGTCCACTGTGCCCGTTTGGCATGTTCATGGAGACGGGTTCTTCATGTGTGCCCAGCTGCATCCATCTACTGAGCCATCTCTGCAGAGCTACTTGTCTGAGAAGGAATTTTGTAGGATCTATGTCACTTTTCTACTTTGGGAATTCCTGAACTAACAGTTTAAATTGAAAGAGGTAGTTTGTGCTTTTCATAATGAGAATTATGAACTAGCATGCCTGCCTGCCTTCCCTCCCTCCCTCCCTCCCTTTCTCCCTCCCTCCCTCTCTTTCTCTCTCTCTCTCTTAGAAAAATGAGCTGCATCTAAGAGACATCCTGGAAACTTTCCTTCCAGCATGAATATTTGCAGTAGCATTACCACTATTTCATTGCACACTATATGTTGTACCTTCCTTGCCTTCAAATAAGTGTACCTTTAAATGGAAAAAGGGATTGGAAAGGAATTTCTTTTATATGAGTATTTGAGTTTTGTAATAAAATCAAATTCAGATAGTTTCTTTCAGAGAAATATTTTTAACATGATTGCCTTAGTCATTCATGGTTCTGACACTACTCTGTAAAGGATGAAGATCTGTAAAGGGTGCTCTGTTTTCTTGATGTGGTGTGGACATTTTTCACACTCATCAACTTACTGCCCCATGAATGTCTATTTAAATATTTTCTCCTTGCTTCATAAAGTTGGATTGCTTATCTTTTTATTATGTTCTGGAAGTAACTTTATAACCTGGGGACATCCCTGTCAGATGTGTTTTGCTGATGTTTTCTTTATTTTTATTTCATTAAAGTCTCACCACCAATTGTTTGGTGGCTATCCTTTTCCTATCACCAAGTTATAAGATCATTTTCTGTTTTCTTCTAGGCTTTTACACTTAGGTGTATGGTTCATCTCTGATTAATTTTGGGGCATATCGATAGAATTCAAAGTTCTTTTATTTTTTTTGAGAGATTGTGAGTTAGATTGTTTATTAAAGTTTTCTTGTTCCCTTTTTTTTCTTATTGAGTTGCTTTGGCAACTCAGTTGTTGAAAGTAAAATGATTGTGCAAAAGATTGTGTTTGTTTCATAATCTGTTCATCCTTGTACCTGTATCAGTTTGTGTCAACTAGTTAATCTCCTCCTCCTCTTCCTCTTCCCTCTCCTTGTTCTCTTCTTAGATGACACACAGGACCTGCTGGACAAGTACTCTACCACTTTTCATTATCAAGTGTTTTACTTGGAGAAATGTATCTCTTACTCTCACCTTGCCTCTTTATTTTGTTCCAGCTTTTCTCTGTTATTTGTTTCTGTTACAGAACAGTCTGGCCAACGTAGAGATTTTGTATTTCCAAACAGATTTTAGAACCAGTCAAAAAAATTTTGTTTTGGTGTGTGTAGTCGAGAGTGTGTGTGTAAGTGTTTGTGGAAGAGGGCACTGTATGCACTTGTGGAGTCCCAAAGGTGACTTTGGGAATCATCCTAGATTGCTCGACCTTCCCATTGCTTCACTCTGAGTTCCCCACGCTCCACCTCCCAGTACCGGAAGTGCAGCCCACCACCATTTCCACCCATCATTTTCCTGTGCGATTCAGGATCTGAATCCCAGTCTTTTTTGTTTAGAGGCAAATACTTGAGCCCTGAGTCATCTCTCTAACCCAGTTTGTCAATTTCTACAATTAAAAAAAAATAGGAAGACAAATTGAGGTTTTTTAAACATATATATATATATATATATGCATAAATTTTTTATTTTTGATTCTATGGTTTTAAAAGATATTTGCCCATGCTGTGTGAGCTTTCAAATTTATTTACACTAAGTTGCTTAATACCATTTCCTTATTATGTTTTGAATTCCTGTGAAGCAAGCTGTCCATTTTTCTTATTGTGTTATGTTTCTGCAGCTGCTTTTAAGACCTCCACCTTCCGCCTCCCTCCACCCCTTTTTCATTTTTTAACCCCTGTTCTTGGTTCAGGGCTTCCTACACACAAGGCAGTCTCTTAACTGATGTATCACTGAGCTAAGATCTCGGTCCCGGGTTTTTTATCTTTGCAGCACTTTTTCTGTGATGTGCTTAGTGATGTGATAATTTTCTTTGCATTTGTCTTCAAAGCTTGCTAAAATTTCTTAAATCTTTAAATTTATGTCTCCCACTAGATTTGGAATTCTGGCTGTTGTTCTTTTAATCTCTTTGCCTCCGTATCTCTCCTCTGCTTACAGTTCTTTGGTTATGTATTTTGGCCTTTTGATGTCTTTCATCTCACCACAACTCACTCACATTTGCAACAATTTCACATTCATCTCCTATCATCTCCAGTTTAATGACTTTTTAGTTTGCAAAGTTTATCAATAAAACTATATCCTACAATTTTTGAAATGTTTTTTGTTCTTTTTCAGTTTTTTCTTCCATGATGAGCTGTTTACATGTCCTTTCATTGTCACTTGAGGCATAACTATGATAGCTATCTTAATGTCATTGCTATTGTCAGCATCTAGGTTATATCCAGTGTTAATTATCCACTGATTCCCTTTACTTGCAGTATACTTTGGATTGGTGCAATTGGCAGCAGAATCTCAGGGTCACACTGCAAGTTAGTTGCCAGGGTGTCATCATCCTATTCTCTCTACTGTCCTGTTGCTCCTGTCTGGCAGTGTGTTTATGCCAGGAAGATGCTTAACATGATCTTTGCTTTCTTTTACAGGATATCCTCTCTACATTCACCTTCATCAAAATCATTCCGGGATTTCTTACTAGAGGAAAAAAAATCTATTACTGGACATAGTTCAGGAGATCATGTCAAAAAAGTTTATTTTAAAGGCATTGAAAGTTCTCAGGCTCCAAAAGTTGTAAGGTAATGAATTTAAGACTAATGTATCTCCTACTTTAAAATACTCTGTAGTAGTTTTGTATTTTGCAATGGTCTTTAAAAGCTTGTGAGGCAAACTTTATAATTTTTTATATATCCAGAATTAAAATTAAAATGTTTTTTCTCTCCATTTCTTTCTTTCTTTTTTGGTATCAGTTTCAGATGTATTTGGTTTGTAGTAAAGCACATGTCTGAGCATTCGAGTTGAAGTCTGGGCTTATGTCCTCACTAGGGCCAAGGAAGAGAGAATCTAATCATCTCTGTCAGTATTTCATCTTGTCAGGCTGAGTCTTACTGTGGCTCTTCTCCCCCAGCAGCCTGTATACTTCACTGTGGTACTGTGAAAGATAGCTTGCAGGGAAGAAGCTTTCATATCACTTCCAGAATAATTTCTTCTTATCTTGTACCATCAGGTTCTGTTGGACAACTAAGAACACTTAGTGTGGAACTTCTTGCATATACTTGAATTTGACTCGAAACTCCCTCCTGTGTGCTAACTAGTCTAGGTATTTTTTAAATATGGAATACTTCACAAACTTGCATGTTATGCTCATCTGCTCTGTATCATTCCAATTTTAGTATATTTGCTACTGAAGTGAGCACTGATACTAGTTTTTAAGGATTCCTATTCTAAATGCCTACGTGAAACTTGAAAATGTCTTCATAATTTAAAATCAGTAGTAATAAAAATGTGTTCCCCAATATAGTATGTATTTTTTGTTTTGTTTTGTTTTCACTTTGAGACATGGTCTCTTGCAGTCCAGGCAGGCTGGCTTTGGATTCACTGTATAGCTGAAGATGACTTAGAAATCTAGATCTTCCTGCCTCCACCTTGTAGGTGCCATGATTTCAGGCCTGTGTCATCATGCCTGGCTGTAAATGTTTAATTGTACTTCCAAATGAGATATTCTTGGGGTATTAGAAGTTAAAAAGAAATTCAAACTGGTTGACTAAATATTTATCTCTGATAATATGCCATCTCCCAGAAATGTTGATCTCTACAGTGTTACAGAGAAAAAAAAGTAATGTCAGTTGAAGAGTTAAACTTTTTATTTCTGTTTTTTTTTCCCCCCTGGTTGTCAGCTGATTTTAATTTGATCTCTGATAAACCCCCTTTTTTTTTTTTTAAGTGAAATCTTTGTGAGTGTGGCATCCTAGGGCTTGGGAGCTGAGGCAGGAGAACAGCCCTAGTTCTAGGACAGCTTGGGCTGTATAGTGAGTTGTCCCAAGGCAGTTTGAACTATAGCAACAGATTCTGTCTCAGAAAAGGACATTGTATGTTCAGCTCCAGTGTATCAAACAGAAACATAAGCTCTGCTCAGGGAAGGAGAGCCCCACCTGACTCTCCACAGAGTTCTCTCTGGAGGAGCTATCCTAACAGTGTTTGGAAGCTTCTGGTTTAGGTGAAATGTGTAGATATGTTTTCTTCATTATTATCATGACTGGGTTATTGCATGACTGGGTTATATACAATAAGCAAAATTTTCGAGCCGTTCTCTTGTAGGACATAAAGAGATCAAAAATGGAGTTCACTATCTTCTTAATTTTCCAAATATTTGTAGCAGTGGGATTTTATTTTTAATTGAACATTACCAGTGTTTAGAGTGTCTTTAGCATGTAGTGTTTAATGAACATTTGATGAGTGACTGAATGAATTAATAAATTAAAAACAGTTCCATTCCAAGTAACATTTGTTTTTAACATAGTGAATTATATTAGATGTCTTATATGTATAAATTTGAAAGTATGAAAGTTAAGTTTATTTTATAATATTTTATATTTTAAATACACCATGCACTGAAATTTTTTTTTTTTTCTTTGAATAAGTTGCTATTGGTTGTGGACTCAAAACATTAAGAATCTGTGGTTTTATAGTTCATCACTAGAGTGTGCTATAACACAGGACTCTTAATTGTGAAAAATACTGTTACGTTGCTTTGGGAATTTGAATTGAAGGAGTGCATGGATCATCTATCAATAGCTGAATGGTTGGTCCAAAAGCTAATGTTTTAAATAGCTAGAGATGGCTATTAATTGACAATGAATCTCAAAATGCTTGATTTTCAGGTTTTATTTTCTCATATGAAGTATGTAATTCATAAGTGAGCTTTTTAAAAAATGAAACATAAAACATTATTGGAAAGCAAAATACTCACCAAATTATGGAATGCTTGACAAATACTTTCCTCGCATATGTCCTGTACAGTGTGTCAACCTGGCCTTTAATGCTTTGAGGTCTAGTTGGTAAATATAAATGACAGACTGGGGTGCCATTACTTAAATGGTGTGTGTATCTGTCAGATGAGTTTCTGATCATTTTTAGTTCTTTTTTTTAATACATTTTTTATTATTATTTCCGCTCATACAAACTTAATAGGTACACCAGTTCCCTCCCTCCCTCCTCCTCCCCCTAAACCCCCTGCTTCCCCTCCCCTCATCCCTCCCTCCCCTCACCCCTCCCTCCCCATCCCCCCAGTGCCTCCTGCCCCAATTCCCAGAGAGTCCTTTATTGTGCATGCCTGACTCTCCTCTGGGCCTTCCTCTCCAATGACGTACAAGGACCCAGTGGCATTTCCCTGAACCCTTTCCTGTATCCCCCTTAAGCATAGGAACACTACTGTGGCTGTCAATCTCTTGCCTCCAAGGATCTTGGTGCCTTTAGCAGATGCTAGACTTTGTGAGGTCAATAGTGTGTTGGACATTGCGCAGGGCATGCAAAGTCCAATTATGATTGCTTCGGCCCTAACTTGGGTGGAGTATCTTGCAAATCATTGCTCCTCCCATCCTTTTGCTCTTACAATCTTACCGCCCCCTCTTCCACAAATGTCCCTGAGCTTCAGGATGGGGAGAGATTAGGCTGGCCTAGTTCTAGGTGGTTGATATAGAGTCTCTGAAGTTCTGGATTGTGGTTTGTTGATTTTCTTTAGCAGTTTTGCTGCTCCTGCAATGCCCTTCACTCCATCCTTCTGGGCACTGTATGTCACCCCCTGGCTGGAGACAAAAACATTTTTAGTTCTAATATGTATTCATTATATTTAAAATCATGCAAATAATAGAAAAAAGTAGATCTCACAATTATTGGGCATACTTTAGAACATAAAATGGGATTTTAAGAAGAAATAAAAAGAGAAGAAAAGGTAGAAATAATAAGAGTTAGAGCAGAAAGGCAGGAATGTTGGCAGTCCTTGGGGGTAGTGGTTGGGATTGGTACTTGTCTGTGGAAATTCTACAAATGATACATTTCTGTCTTAATTGTTAAAAAAGTGAGTTTTTTTTCCTCCCCAAGTCTAACATAAGAAAGACTGTGTCATTTGGGAATATTGCACATGTTGTTGGGTTCACTGTTCCTTGTGTTTCTCTTCATTTTCCTTTCATTTCTCATTTAATTCTGGACCAGAAAGTATGGCCGTGTTTTCAGTTAGTAAGAAAAACATTCTTGAAACACAGTTATGACATGGCTATAGTAGCTCTAGTCTTACATAAAAATCTGTCTAATAAAGCTAGTACAAACATTTATGAATAAAAAGCCGTTGTATGAGTAAGCATTTAGTTCTGAGCATCTAAAATGGACTGTTACTCATTTGACAATAAAACATCTTTGATGATTACTTTAGCCAACTTTTTGATGTTGCTTTTTTTCTAAAAGGATAATTTTTATGTAGATATCATATTAGTATTTTTTGTCTTTAGTATCTGAGGTCTAATAATTCTATATTGTTTGAGAACAGAATTGTTTAAAATTCTAGCTCAGTTTCATGTAACTTGTATTTTATGATGAAATACAGATTCTAAGTTGTTTTGGATAAATATATAATTAATAAAATTGCCGATTGAAATTTTTAATGGAGAGTGTCCCTGAATTATAATCTTGTAAAGCAAATTTTCATGATTTATCTCTCCCCCCTTTTTAAACTTTATTTATTCACTGTGTATGTATGTGTGTGTGTGTGTGTGTGTGTGTGTGTGTGTGTGTGTGTGTGTGTGTGTTTCAGAGGGCACTGTATGTCCCTGTGGAGGACCAAGGGTGACTTCGGGAATCATCCTGGCTTGCTTCTACCTCCTTCTTGATTGGCTCTGGGATTTCCCAAACTCTACCCAACAGAGATGGAAAGTGCAGGCTGCCACTGTTTCTATCTGGCTGTTTTATGTGTGACATGAGATCGGAACCTAGGATCTTCTGCTTGCGAGGTTGAGCCTCAATCCCTAAGCCATCTCTCCAGCTCACTGTTTTGGTTTTGGTGCTGAGGATAAAATCTAGAACCTTGTGTTAGACAAATACTCACTATGGAGCTAATTCCCCAAAACCCTGGTTTTTGTTATAGTGTATTGTAGCCCTTTCTGAAGCTCATCATATGAAAAGATATATATATTTATAATTTACATATTTACAATGTATATTTATATTTTATATTTAAATTTTATTTGTAATATTCATATTTATACATGTATTACATGTATTTATAATTTATATATTATATATGAATATATATTTCCTGATACTTATTTCTGATAGAGTATGTGAAAGTACTTCATAAATTATGTTTCATAATGTTGCATAGATAAATTATTTTACTTAAACTTTATTTTTGATTTAATGAGGTCTGTATTTTTTGCTTCCTTAGATCTATTAATTTAGTTTTGTTTCCTAGTGACATGCCACTTTCTAATTCATGTTTTTGCATGTGTACACTTGCTTACAAGGGTGTGCATGTATGTTTGTGTTTGCATGTGGGTTAGTGTACATGTGCATGCAGGTGTCTGTACAAGAGGACACTTGGGTGTGTATGTCTGTGGAAACCCATGGGTGCTTGGAAATCATCCTAGATTCTACTACTCCTTAGTAACTTTGCTCCAGGGTTTCCCAGGCTCAACCTTACAGGTTTACAGGTTGCCATGATTTCCACCCAGCATTTTTGTGGGGATCTGAGGATCTGAACTCTGGTCCAATTGTTTGTGAATCAGAAACTTTAAACATTTAGCCATTTGTCTAGCCTTTTATTCCATTTCTGTTAGTGAACAGTAACTGTACAAAGTAGGGCTTCCTTACTGCATTTCCTGTGTTGGTATACTTTCATCTTACCTTAGCCTGCTCCTCATTGACAGTTTGTAACTAACGCTTACTACTCAGCAACTAATTACTGATTTCACAGTATTTGTGCATTTCTTTAAAAGTGTTAAAATGCTTCGTTTGATCCCTGGCTCTGGGCTGACTTGTGAAAAACTTTCCAGGGAAGTTTACATTTGATCTCTGTCCACGGTCATCCCTTCAAAGTGTAGATTTTTCAATTATTTTGCATTCTGATCATCTTTTAAGTTTATTTCTGAATCTCTTTGACTTCATTCTTCTTCTGGGCTAAAGTTTTCTTCACCTGGTGCTGGGAATTTGTCTTCTTGGGATTTCAGTGAAACATCTAGCTACTAGTCATAGAAGGTTATTAACATTAAGAACTTCATAATTAAGCTTGTTCTTACTTCATTTTGTATGTTACTACCCATGTCTGCAAGAAAGGATTATTAAATCAAAGGAATAAGGAACTTGGGAAACAGAATTTTTTTTTTTAATACTGTGCAAGAAGCAGACAAAAGGAACCAACTTTTCCACCTCAGTCGCTCATTCTGCCATTACTTTTTCGTGCATAACTGTCTTGGGTGGAAAGGTAAGAGAAACGCAGCCCCGTTTCCAGAGACAGTTTGGCAGTTAAGACAGTAAATGGCAGCCCAGTGTGCCAGTTTTGTGATATGATTGAAGTCCTTTGGGAAAGAAAGATGATATTGGGCCAATCCTGAAAGAGGAGAGTTTACATGGAATGTGTTCCAGAGATCGAGGCAGCTCGGTCAGAACAGAAAATATGCCACACTCTCAACTGAAAAAGATGTGGATGATCTCTCTGCTGCTTGGTCCAATTTGTAAATTAAGCAAATTGTATTAGCTTCTTTGAGTCTGAGTTTCCTGATCTGTGTAATGGAAATATATGTAAATGTCAACCCTGTATATAATATATGTAGATACGCACATTTCAGAACGTCACAGGAGTAAATAAAGTAATACGCAGACACACTTCAACTCTCAGGAAAATTTTCCCCCAGACATCAGGTCAAGCATTTTAGGTCCACATACATTTATACTCTAGCCCTGCTGTTATCAGCTGATCTCACTTTTACTAACTTGTTTTTATCTCTAAACTTACCCTCAAGCTGGTCTTTTTATTTTTATTTTTTTAATCAAAGGGTGCAGCCTGCCTTTAAGCCATCAAAATCTTGTGTCTGTGTAACCAAAACCCCTTTTCACAGCCTCTCACATGGAAGTCCTTGGCAGGCAGTCCTAGAATTAGTATGTGAATTCTTCCACTAGTCCGTAGTACTTTGTGCCTGCTGAGGGTCCTCAGGATAGTCTTCAGTGCGTGGATTCTGTTGCTGCTTGGGCCAAGTATTTTCCAAGTCTTCACTTGATTTTGTTTTTGAGGGAAAGAAATTAATCAGCCTAATTTTCATCCCCTGCCATAGTGCTGAGACCTGCCGGTGAGGTGGTTGGGTCTTGTTCATTTACTCGCTTATCTAGGCTGATGTTTGCTCATTGTTGAAACATCTAGATAATCTCCAGAGACCTTTAGCTCTAAAATTCTACACTTTGTCCAATCTCTTTAGCACATTGTTAATCTTTCCCCCTACCGGAATGCTTCTTGTTCCTGAACAGGCTTTCATTTTTACCGTTTTGAGTTCTTTCTCCTCCCCGAGACCATCTTGAATGGCTCAAACATTTTGATTTTTAACGTTCCTTTAGTCAGTAAGATGATTTGTCTGATAGTATCTTAAATTCTTTGTGTGCTGTCTCATCTTTTTTTCCTGGTCTGGCTTATCAGGTCTTGTAGTCCTGTCTGTAATCTGGAGCTCATCTTAGGCACCCTCAGAATTTGACTAAGTGTGTAGTTTCCGTGTATTTTGTAGCTAAGTGGTAACTTGCGACTTTCGTTCCTGACACATCAATGCAGAATGTTCTTCACGTGTCCTCCGCACTTCTGCCACATGCTTTATTGCCACAGGTGGCTGCAAGATCATCTTGGGGAGCGACCATTTATTACATTTATTCCCTGGTGGTGTTTATTCTCTGTAGATCAAATGTTATATAATTTTAAAACAAGGACTAATTGCCTGTATTAGTTCGTCTTCGCAATCAGGAGCTTACAGCTCCTTTGCATCCATTAATTAGCAGTTTTACTAATCTTGCTAAAGGCTTTAATCTCCAGTTTTGACATTTGTTTTTTAGATGCTCAACTAATGGAACTCCAGGACCAGAAAGCAACCAGATTTCAGACTTACCACTTCTAGACAGTCCAAAGTAAGGCTGACCGATTACTTGTGTGCTCAAAGTCTAACCTGGCACTTAGCATGGAAAGCGAGTGTGAGAAATTGGTAATCGACTGGTTGGGGTAGTGGAATGGATTATTGTATACTCTTTTCTCCAAGTGCGAGTTACTGTTCTTCATAATTGCATCATTTCTACGCCATCCCCACCTTCTAGAATTTCTAGCATTTCTCTGTAACACTCACATAAAATAGTAATTCTTTTCTGCTTTCCTCATCATCATCCTGTAATTTGTTCAGAACCTCCGGATCCCCTTATGCAGCAGTCCCTGAAGAGAACTTGGGGTAGGGGTGGGCTGGGCTTCTGCCTGGCCTGACAGGAAGGATGCGGATGAATTTCACTGTTACTCTCCTTGCAGCCCCTGGCTGTCCTCTTCACTGACGGCCTCTCCCACGGTGGCTCCAGTCACGTTCGCGTCTATTGTAGAGGAAGAGCTTCAGCAAGAAGCAGCTCTCATCAGAAGTCGAGAAAAACCCTTGGCTTTGATTCAGGTAAATAATATACCAGCGAGACCTAACTCACTCGACAGCAGTACAGTTCACCCTTAGTTTTCCTCCACCTTCTTTTTTTAAATAGCATCTCTGTAGTCTCAGCTACTCTCAAATTGGGCTAACTATAGGAAAAGAAAATCTCTTTGAACAATGTTAGGATTTCAAACACAAGAGAGCAGCGCCAGATGGATAAAGATGAGCCCTTTAGTTGTCAATGAACAGTGCGGGAGGAGATGGCGAGGGCCGTGCACAGGAAGTGGATGGTGGGGGGGGAGATGGCAAGGGCTGCGCACAGGAAGTGGATGGTGGGGGGTGGGGGGGAGATGGAGAGGGCCGCTCCCTGCTAAGGACCAGAGTGGTCTCCTAGACTGAACTGGTCCCAGCAGTTAGTTTCAGTTTTTCCTTCTTTTAAGATTGACGTTGTAGGGTCACAGGTTGTCTGTTCTAGCCCAGAAGTTGAGGTTTCTGCTTGCCAAGGGAATAGCAAGGTATCCAATTGAATTCTGCTGTATTATGTCCACATTGTTTTAGTTTCTCAAAAGAATTGGAAAATTAATATATCGTGCTTCCTTTCTGCTTAAAAGAATAAAGCATGTCTTCCTTCTTCCTCCCTTCTTTCAGGTAGAAGAGCGAGCGATACAAGATTTACTGGTGTTCTATGAGGCAGTGGGCAACCCCGATGAGTTCGTCACCGTGGAGAGGACACCCCAGGGTCCTCTGGCCGCCCCGACGTGGAACAAGCAGGGGTGCTAGTTCTGTGTGGAGGGCACAGCTGCTCGCCTCAAGAGCTGCTGGCCGGAGCAAGAGTGGATACCATTTTCCTACTGTAGTTGCAAGTTGGTGTGGCTCAAAAGAAATTCATCAGAATTGTGATTTTTTAATAGCTTTGTATGTGAAAATATGTCGAAAGAAAACTTACTAGGTTAAATAGGATTGTTTCTTCTGATTAATCTTACTAAGGAAATATGAGTGAAGTGCAAAATTTAGGAATGATTCATGAAAACAACTTTTTAATTGTGAGTTTGAATGCTTTAGTAGAGGGAGTTTCCTGCACACCTGTTGGACGATGAGGTGATGTCGCGCTTACGGTAGCAGCTGGGAAGGGCGTCCGGCACCCGCGGCCGGAGGCTGCTCGCTTGCAGTTACTCGTCCGCTCTGGCTTGCTGATGGGTTGCTGACGGTTTAGGTCTCGCTGTGGTTTGCTGCTTGAATGCCTACTGTCTTGACTTGCACAGTTTAGTCTCTCGATAGTTTCTTTGTAAGACTTGGAGTCATTGTGGGTTTTTTGTGGGGTGGGAGAGACGGAGGACATAGGAAATCTTAATTGTGAAGAAATCAGTTGCTTAAAAATGTTAAACTTTCAAAAACAAATGCTTAATTTATGCATAGAATTAGACAATTTTGGAAGAGAATTGGTTTATAGCTATCTTTATGATGTATACTGAAAAGTTTAGGGAGTCGGGTTAGATGTATACATATAAAAATGTTCATTTTCTTTACAGTATGCTGTTTGGTTTGTTGTTGAGTTTTTAAAAATGGCTTAAAATGTTCAAACCTGTGCTCCAGTTATGCAGAGAAAGTGGGAAAGCTTTTGTGATTCTGGAGAAAAAACCCAGGGGAACATATAGGCAGGTCACTGCCAAATCTCAGATGGGAAAATGGCTGAAACCTACTCAGTGTTGCAGATCAGTTCTACCCAATGGCAGCAGACATGTAAGCAAATGTGCAATAAATACTTTTGATCCATGTCAGTGTTGATGTGTGTTTGATGTCTTTTACCATATTGAACTGTTTGAAAGAAGAATTTCTAAACTCCTGATAGAGTTTACTGATAATCAATATGTTTTCTTATACTGCTATGAAGCAAATCTTTCCAAATAGTAATCTAACATTTTATATTTGTGAGCAAATTGGTAAAAAAAAAAATGTGTGACACATGTTGCAGTAAAGAAACCTGTAATAATTGGTTTATTTCAGTAAAATATGATATCGTGTGGACCTTAGTATTTTTTGTTAGTGATGGATTTCCTGCTGGCTGAGCTGTGTAGAGTCAGTGCTGACGTAGTGGGAGGCTCTTGGCTTTTACAAACCAGAGTGCTTTACTTTATGTTTCGTTTTATACAGTTACATTTTATACATTTACTGTGTGAAATTTTATCTGAACAAAAAGTGGGGCTTTTGCTAAAGAAGTGAAAGATAAGTCCTACTGTGAAGTTTGTTCTGCCTAAGCGGAATCTAGATCAATGAGTTTTTCTCAACAGTAATATTCTTCTTTATAGTAATTCAGTCATCTCTAATTCCCAAAGCTCAAGAAAAACAAGTATAATCGGTAGACAATTTTAGGTAGAGAGGTCTTTTAGGACTGACCTAAGCCAATACAGAGCTTGAATCCAGAAAGGTGATGGTTGGGTTGGGAATGGGGGGGTGGTAAGCATCAAAAGTGAACTAACCGAAAGCCAAGACTAGTGGAGCAACTATAGATTTGCTGGTAAAATAGTAGGATTCAAGACTTTTCAAGTTCTACCTTAAAATAACATGCATTTCAAAGTGAACCCAAGAAAACCCTGGTTTATGTGGAACAGGAAAATACAGTTGGTTCAAGAAGGTGCTTCAGCCCTTGGAGAGCTGGCTGCAGCTCTTTGAGAGGGTAGGAGGCAGATATTTTCCATGACAAAGGGGTCAATAGTTATTTTGTAAAATGACAGTTTTAAGGAAGTTCTCGATTTTGTTAAGCAATTGGTTTAATGAATTGAAGAAAATGGAGTTGAAAGAAAATAACTGAAGAGGGCGAAGCCTGTCTTTGTAGTCCCCAGCACTCCCCACAGTCTGCCTCTTTGAAACCATAATCTGAATATCATAACATTGGAGCAAAACTTGATCTTTTATTTCTCCCAGGTAAACCTCAGGCTTTGCTCATGGACTCAGCCTGTTTGTCTTTCTCTTGTGCTTCTCCCACCACATGAAGCAGCCGGAATTCTTTCCTACTGAAGGTTTATCTTGGTCTTCCCTGCATTCTTTCCTTGGTGATCCCAAAACAGTGGAACAAAACAAAGTAGCAGTCTACACACACCAGCTGTGCCCTCATTTGCTTAGAATGTCTTACATCCTGTGGGGTACTTGTTTTCTGTTATTTTCATTTTTATCTTTTACTAACCACATTTTGAGGACACAAACATTCTTTTGTGTGTGTTTAAATCTTTTAAAAATCTGAACTATGACACCCACGAGTGTGCGTGGAAAATACTGAGCTCAGTGATTTACCAGTGGGCCAGGCAGACCATCAGAACCTCACAAAGATATTGAGCTAATATTTCACTGAAGATTTTTGCATCAATGTGCACGAGAAATACTGGTTTATGGTTTTCTTTTTCTGATTTTGGTAGACTTGTAACACCTCATAGAACAAGTTGAGTTCCCTGAAAGTGCTTGTTGATATATTTTAAGTATTTTTTTTTTAATTCTTTGACAGTTTCATTTATGTGTATAATGAATCTTCATCACGCTTGTTCCTCTTTCCCTCTTTATCTGCCCTCCTGTTGAAACTCTTCTCAGGTCCCCCTCTTTATTGTATGCAGTGACCTGAGCTAATATGGATGCCTGCATGAGCATGGACAGTGGGTTCTTTACTGGGGCAAGGGCAGCTTACAGGTGACTGTACCACTGAAGAAAAGGACACCTTCTCCCCAGCAGCTACTATCTTCCACTAGACCCTCAGGGAGGGGTGAGGCTTTATGATCCCCTCCCTCCCTGATAGAATCTCTGCAGGCCTTATCTTGTTTACCCTGAATTCCTGAGTACAATGAAGGACACACTGTTTTTTGTGGAATACTTCCCCATCCTCCCCTTTTAGGCTTGCCCCTGAGCCTTGGAGAGGGTGTTCTAGATGTCCCACTTGGGGCCAGGCATCCACAGTCACTGACTCTCCACACTTGGCTGGTTATGTTTCTCCATTAACCTTCATTTGCTGTACTAAGATGATACTATTTCCATTAAGATATTTGATAGAACTGCAACCATGAAGGAATGGGCTTTTCTTTGTGGACAGATTTTTTAAAATTATTTGAATTATTTATTTCTGTTTCTTTGCATGTTAAGGATCTGTTGAGGTTTACAATAACAATGTGTCTTAGAATTTAGCAGCTCGCACTAGTGGTTTCTTAGCATAAAGCCATTTGCAGTAGTCTTTTAAGATCTCTTCTGTTTTTATGCAGTTGATGAGCTATGTTCTCTCTCTTTTTTATTTTAGTATTGATCAAAGAATCAACTTTGATATGTGAAAAAACTTTGTAAGCTTATTAAAATACATAATTTTTTTTAAAGAAAAGAACTTTAAGGTATCTTTATGGGTTAAAATCATGGGTTGGTTAGGAACCCTCAGACCCCCAGAACAACATGGCCTATTACCATTGCTCTGAGTTGCTTACCAGAACTAGATGATAAGAGCACCACACACTTTAGTTTCCACAGTGATAGGATTCCCGTCCCCCATACTCAGGACAGAGCTTCTGTTTAATGGTCACTGCCCCTAATAGTTGGCACTTGCAAAAGCAAAAACTGACCATGACCACACTTCCTGGGTTGGACAAAAACTGGTATATCACCTCCAGACCCTGCCCACTCAGACTACCTACCAACCCTGAGGTTATAAAACCTACCCATTCTCCTTCCAAGTCTTTCTCTTCCTTTTCCTGTGTGGTTCTGGAATTCCATTAGAAACTTCCATCTCGTCCATGGTGTGGTGCGTTTGCAGGGTGATACCTAACACAGACATACAGAATTCACACTGGAACTGTTCTAGAAACTTCCTCCCTGCTAGTATTCACAGCGCTGGAAGGTGCTGTGTACACCACTGGGGAGAATGCTCAGCAGACCTACGCAGCTCAGCTCGCTGGATCTGGCACAACAGAGGCCTGACTATCAAAGCGTAACCAACAGCTGGCTTCTGATCGAACTCCAGTTCTGTCCCGTGGCAGGATATTTTTTGCCTAATCTAAGGTCCATGGCTACTACTGTTGTTTTGCTAAATGGACCTGTTGTCAAACTGCCTTCTAGATATTTAAAAGCTCTTCCTTTTTCTTTCTTTTTTTAAAATTTTTTTTATTGTTTATTCAATTGTGTATGTATATGCACGTGTGTGGTGTGTGTGTGTGTGTGTGTGTGTCTACACCATGAACCACCTCCACTTCCTCCTTGTTTACTCTGCCCCGGGATTCATAGGCTCCGCCCTACCAGGACCAGAAACACAGGCCGCCTTGCTTCAGCCCGGTGTCTATACATGGGGTCTAGGATCCGAACTCAGGACCTTCCGCCTGCAAGGCAGAGGCTTAACCCCTGAGCCGCCTCTCCAGCCCTAAGCTCTTCCTTTTTCAATGGGCAGCTGTTAGTACAGAGACTCGTGACTGGTCAAAGTGCCAACAAGTGACTGTTGAATGTTCAACTCTAAATGGGTTATCTAAATCAACCTCACACCCCTCCCCCCAGCTTTGGGGCCATCACTGGAGAGAGGTGGGAAGCATGTAAGAGCCGGAGGACAGTGAGGAGTGCTGTGAAGTGCTGTCTCTGGCCATGACACAGTTACTGAACTCCACATTCCATTAAGGTTCGGGGCGGGTCTTATGAAACTACACCTGTCGGTGAGGAGACTTTCGCAACTGTGGGCTACAGGAGGAGTCCTGTTGCATCAGGAGTGTGGCCACCAGTTAAGTTGCCCATGTGCTGATGGGAGGGCCCGCACCACCTGAATGCACACAGCACTAATTGAAGTAATGAAAAAATAAGAAAAGTGGGAAGAAATGTAAAGGGTAGATATAATCCAGGTGTATTTGTGTACATATATGGAGTTGTCAGAAAATAAACTCAAAATAACTTAAAAAGCCAGCTTTGGATCTTAATGACTTTTTCTTTTTCTTTTTTGTTGCTTCTTTAATCTTTATTATCTTTTCTTCATATTTTACTTTTCCCAGATACTTAAGCTTACCTTATTGAGATTTGTGATCTAGTTTATTCCCAACTGTAAACATAATAAAGCAGTAATTTTCTTCTAAGTTCCATTCTTCCCTGTATTCCATACAGTTTATCCCTTATTTTATTTTCATTCCATTCAAAATACTTTCTGATTTTATTTTGATTTTTTCTTTGATTTCTTAAATGTTTATTATTCTAAATTTTGGTCAGTTTCCCACAAATATCTTTTGGTTTTTTGTTTTGAGACAGGTGTCTCACTGTGTACCCAGCTCTAAGCAGATGCTGTGTAGATCAGGCTCCCCTAGTTATACAAGCTCAGTCACGTAGACAGACTGGCCTTGACGTTGTATTGGTTCCCTGCATCTGCCTCCTGAGGACTAAGGTGACAGGCATGAGCCACTTGAAATATCCATTGATTAGCAGTTTCTGATTCTAATTGAAATATATTGAGCTGTTCTTAGCCCAGCGCGTCTGTCCTGGAGGAGTTCCTTGTGTGCACGAGCAGAATGATGTCAGTCTTGGAAGACCTTAAGTTCCTCATGTAGCTTAAGGCCTCTGCGTTACCTGTATTGAGGACACGTGCTTCTTACACGAATATAAGACAAGCACAAATGCCAAGGAACAAAACGAGTGGACTGTACTGCGTTCTGCAAGTCTGTCTTGTATGGTTGAACTCTGCTGGCATTTCATTGCATCTCATTCCTCCCTGTACCTGGTCACTTTAGAACAATAACAAAATATCAGCGTGCTGGCAAGGAAAGTGTAAATGTTTTTTTTTTCTGTCCGGCTTCTCACCTCCATGTTATTCCTGGTGTCACATGCATGGGGCTGTCACAGCTGCCGTGGGGCCACTGTTGACACAGTGCTCTAAGGGTTTGGGTGGTGTTGCTTCTTGCTGTCCAGATCCAGCCATGGTATAGTCTATCATGGTTTCCTTATGCCCTTCTCACACTTTATGCCCTTCTCACACTTTATGAAGACCCTTATTTTTTGTTTTTTTAATTTGTGTGTGTGTGTGTGTGTGTGTGTGTGTGTGTGTGTGTATCAGAGGGCACTGTGTGTCCCTGTGGAGGACCAAGGGTGACTTGAAGAATCATCCTGGATTGCTTCTGTCTCCTTGCTTCCCTCTGGGATTTTCCAGGCTCTGCCCACCGGGACTGGAAGTGCAGGCCTCTCATTTCTGCCTGGTGTTTTTACAGGGGACCTGGGATGGGAACTCTGGACCTTCTGCTTGCTAGACAGAGTCTTAACCCCTGAACCATCTTTCCAGCCCCAAGACCCTTATTCTTACCCAAGTTGAGAATGCCATCGGTTTCCTGCTTCAGGTCTTACCCATCCAGAGACTGGGGAGAAAGAAGGGAGCACAGAGCTTTCAAGGAGCCTTTGCGTCGACGTGTGGCACTACTGCTGCAGGCATGTCGCGTGACAGTAGCTGAGTGCTGCTTTGTGTTTTAGCTGAAGGTCTTTGCACGTACTTGGCAGCAAGGGGGAGTAAAGCCTTACGCCAGATGGAAATGCTAAGGTGGAAGAAAATAGCAGAATGGCGAGGCAGCGGGACAGTAAAGTAAACTGGCCCAACTTGCTGTTTGCCTTTTCTTAAAGCGAGGAGAAGAAATTGAGGATAATCATGCATAAGTGGTCCTCCAAGTCTAGCCCGCAGATTAGCCACATCAACCTCACTGGAACCTGGAGATAAATTTATTTATTTATTTTTTTTAATTTCAGCTCATACAAACTTATTAGGTACACTAGTTCCCTCCCTCCCTCCTCCTCCCCCCGTACCCTCTGCTCCCCCTCCCCACCCGTCTCCCTCCCCATCCCCCAGTGCCTCCCACCCCAATTCCCAGAGAGTCCTTTCTTGTGCATGACTGATTTTCCTCTGGGCCCTCCTCTCCGATGACGTACAAGGACCCAGTGGCCTTTGCCGAACCCTTTCCCGTGTTCCCCTTAGGTATAGGAACACTGCTGTGGCTGCCAATTCTTTGCCTCCAAGGATCTTGGTGCCTTTAGCAGATGCTAGACTTTGTGAGGTCAACAGTGTGTTGGACAATGCGCAGGGCATGCAAAGTCCAATTATGATTGCTTCAGCCCTAACTAGTATAGAGTATCTTACATATCATTGCTCCTCCCATCCTTATGCTCTTACACTCTTACCGCCCCCTCTTCCGCAAATTTCCCTGAGCTTCAAGATGGGGAGAGACTAAGCTGGCCTAGTTCTAGGTGGTTGATATAGAGTCTCTGAAGTTCTGGATTGTGGTTTGTTGATTTTCTTTTGCAGTTTTGCTGCTCCTGCAATGCCCTTCACTCCATCCTGGTGGGCATTGTATGTTACCCCCTGGCCAGAGACAAAAAGTTGTTAGAGTCTTGTGATAAAAGCACATTCAAAGGTAGATGTAATAAAAGTGGGAAACCACAGTGAGGGAGGGGTCTATCACCCATTTGCAAAATTGTTACTTTTTATCTGCCAGACTATATGCCCTCCTCTTCTGGTGAGATCACTCCCCCTCAGTAGTAAATGATCAGGAACAAAAGTCTGTGAACTTAATCAGATGTCTCATTACTTATTTGGGTCCTTGGTGGAGGCCTATTTTCCCTGCTGTAACATGGTCCCTTCTCTCCTTCTTTCTGGTGTGGCCCTCCTTCCCCATCCCTCCTGTTCATAATCCTTGGAATTCCTGTCTCTAGGTGGGCTGGGTGGGTTTGGTACTAGGAGCCACCTATTAGGGAGTACATACGGCGCTTAATTTTCTGGGTCTGGGATACTTCACTTAATACAATTGTTTCTAATGACATCCATTTCCCGGCAAATTCCAGTAATTCGTCATTTTTGATGGCTGAGTAGTACTCCATTGTATAGATGTACCACCTTTTCCTTATCCACTCGTCAACTGTTGGACATTTGGGCTGATTCCATGTCTTTGCTATTGTAAACAGTGCTGCTATGAACATGGTCGTGCTTGTGCTATCGAGGCGAACCTCTGCTGTATGGGGGGTTATTCCCAAAAGTGGAATAGCAGGGTCATATGGCATTTCAATCTTTAATTTCTTTAAGAATCTCCAGACGGCTCGCCAGAGTGGCTGTATGAGCCTGCATTCCCACCAGCAATGTAGGAGAGTTCCCCTCTCTCCACATCCTCTCCAGCATTTGTCATTGTTAGTATTGTGGATTTTTGCCATCCTGACCGGGGTGAGATGATATCTCAGGGAAGTTTTGATTTGCATTTCCCTGATGGCTAAAGAAGTGGAGCATTTTTTCAGATATTTGTTAGACATTTTAATTTCATCCCTGGTAAAGTTTCTTTTAAGTTCCAGGGCCCATTTTTTAATTGGGCCATTGGTTTCCTTGGTGTTTAGTTTTCTAAGTTCTTTGTGCACTCTGGACAATAGAGCTCTATCAGATATGTGGTTAGTGAAGATTTTCTCCCATTCTGTGGGTTGCCTTTGAGCTCGTGTTACAATCTTTTTATCTGAACAGAAGCTCTTTAATTTCACAAGATCCCAACTGTTGAGAGTTGGTAGCAGTGACTGTGCCATTGGATGTCTGTTTAGGAACTGTTGGCCTAGCCCAATCAGCTCGAGGGAGTTCCCTATCCTTTCAACTATGGTTTTTATAGTCTCTGGCCTGATATCAAGGTCCTTGATCCATTTGGAATTAAGTCTTGTACATGGTGACAAGTACGGGTCCAGCTTTAATCTTCTGCATGTGGAGATCCAGTTTTGCCAGCACCATTTGTTGAAGATGCTGTTCTTTTTCCATTGGATTTTTTGGGCCCCTTTGTCAAAGATCAAATGGCTGTAACTTTGTGGGCTTATATCTGGGTCTTCAATCCTTATCCATTGATCTGTGTGTCTATTTTGGAGCCAATACCAGGCTGTCTTTATAACTATGGATTTGTAGTATAGACTAAGGTTTGGTATGGTTATACCTCCAGCTGTGTTTTTGTTACTCAGGATTGTTTTTGCTATCCTGGGTCTTTTGTGCCTCCATATGAACTTTGAGATTGTTTGGTCAACTTCTTTGAAGAATTGCTTTGGGATTTTGATTGGTATAGCATTGAATCTGTATATTGCCTTTGGTAGGATGGTCATTTTCACGATGTTGATTCTGCCAATCCAGGAACAAGGGAGGTCTTTCCACCTTCTGGTGTCTTCGGCTATTTCTTTCTTTAGGGTTTTAAAGTTTTCATTGTAAAGGTCTTTTACCTCCTTAGTTAGGTTTATACCAAGGTATTTCATTTTTTTAGGGGCTATAATAAATGGTATTGTTTCTCTCAAGGCTTTTTCACTTCTTTCATTCTGGGCATATAGGAAGGCCTCTGATTTTTGCACATTTATTTTGTATCCTGCCACCCTGCTGAACTTCTCAATTAGTTCCAGGAGCTTCCTGGTGGAGTTTTTGGGATCACTCAGGTATAAGATCATGTCATCTGCAAATAGGGATAGCTTGACTTCTTCCTTGCCGATTTGAATCCCTCTTATGTCCCTTTCTTGTCTTATGGCTTCAGCTAAGACTTCAAGTACAATATTGAATAGAAGTGGTGAGAGTGGACAGCCTTGTCTAGTTCCTGATCGAAGTGGGAATGCTTCCAATTGTTCCCCATTGAGCATAATCCTTGCTGTGGGCTTGTTGTATATAGCTTTTATTATATTGATAAAGGTTCCTTCCATTCCTACTGTCTCTAGCGTTTTGATCATAAAAGGCTGTTGGATCTTGTCAAAAGCTTTTTCTGCATCTATCGAGAGTATCATGTGGTCTTGGACTTTGGACCTGTTTACATGATGAATTACATTTATTGATTTGCGTATGTTGAACCAACCTTGTGTGCCGGGGATGAAGCCTACTTGGTCCCCATGAATGATCTTTTTAATATGTTTTTGAATCCGATTTGCTAAGACTTTGTTGAGAATCTTTGCGTCTGTGTTCATCAGGGAGATCGGCCTATAGTTTTCTTTTTTAAGCGAATCTTTATTAGGTTTTGGATTAAAACGATATTAGCTTCATAGAAGGAATTTGGTAGTGTTCCTTCCTTTGCTATTTGATGGAACAGTTTAAGGAGTATTGGTGTTATTAACTCCTTAAATGTCTGGTAGAACTCTGTGCTAAATCCATCTGGTCCAGGACATTTTTTGGTGGGAAGATTCGAGATTACTTCCTCAATTTCCTTATATGTTATAGGACTATTTAAATAATTCACAACTTCCTGATTCAATTTAGGTAAGTTGTGTTTACTTAGAAATTCATCCATCTCTTTTGTGTTGTCAAACTTCACAGAGTATAAGTTTTTGAAATATGATGTTATAATTCTCTGGATTTCTTGGGTATCAGTAGTGATAACTCCATGTTCATTTCTAATTTTGTTAATTTGGGTTTTCTCTCTCTTGCTTTTGGTTAGTTTCGCTAGGGGTGTATCAATCTTATTGATTTTTTCAAAGAACCAGCTTTTTGACTAGTTGATTTTTTCTATCGTTTTCTTAATCTCGATTTCAGATATTTCTCCCCTTATTTTGCTAATCTCCTCTCTTCTACTACTTTTGGGATCAGATTGCTCTAGCTTCTCTAAAGCTTTAAGCTGCATTGTTAAGTTGTTTATTTCTGACGTTTCCATTTTTTTGACGTAGGCATTAAGAGCTATGAACTTACCTCTTAGAACAGCTTTCATTGTGTCCCAGAGATTTTGGTAAGTTGTATTTTCGTTATCATTCACTTTCAGGAAATCTTGAATTTCCTTTTTAATTTCTTCCTGAATCCATGTCTCATTCAGCATCATATTGTTAAGTTTCCAGGAGTTAGTGTATTTTCTCTTGTTTGATGTGTTGTGGATGTCCAGCTTTAGGCCGTGATGGTCTGATAGGGCACAGGTTAGAATTTCAACTTTCTTGTATATGTGTAGATTCATTTTGTGGCCCAATATGTGATCTATTTTGGAGAAAGTTCCGTGTGCTGCTGAGAAAAATGTGTATTCTTTGGTGTGTGGGTGAAAAGTTCGATAGAGATCTGTAAGGTCCATTTCTTTCAGGGTTTGATTAAGTTCCAAAGTGTCTCTGTTAAGCTTTTGACCTGTTGATCTATCCCATGTTGACAGGGCGGTGTTGAAGTCCCCAAGAATTATCGTTTGGGGATTGATTTCTTGCTTTAGACGCTGTAGGGTTTTCTTAATGAATGTGGAGGGGCCCGTATTGGGTGCATATATGTTCAGGATTGTGAGGTCTTCCTGGTGAATTGTGCCTGTGACTAAAATGTAGTATCCATCCGTGTCTCTTATAATTTTCTTTGGTTTGAAATCCACTTTGTCTGATAGCATAATGGCTACCCCTGCCTGTTTTCTGCTTCCATTAGCTTGTAGAATTGTTGACCAGCCTTTTATTTTTAGAGCGTGCCTATCTTTTGTGGTGAGATGGGTTTCCTGCAGGCAGCAGATTGATGGATTGTGATTTTTAATCCATGTTTGTAATCTGTGTCTCTTGATCGGTGAATTAATTCCATTAACATTTAGTGTTATAATGGAGAAACTATTGTTAATTCCAGACATTTATTATGTTTAGTAGCTTTTATAAGTATATTACTTCTTTTTTAATGATGTTATACTTGCCTTCTGTTCTCCTGGATATGCCTGTTTTTTTCTTCACGCTTGAGTATCATTTCTAGCATTTTTTGAAGGCCTGGTTTGGTGGCCATGTATCCCTTAAAGTTGTCTTTGTGCTGGAAAATTTTTCTTTCTCCCTCGATCATGACTGATAGTTTTGCAGGGTAGATCAGCCTGGGTTGACATTTTTGCTCATTCAATACTTGAAGTATGTCTCTCCAAGCTCTTCTTGCTTTTACTGTTTCGACTGAGAAGTCATTTGTTATTTTAATAGGTTTACCTTTAAAAGTGACTTGTTTTTTCTCCCTTGAAGCTCTCAGCACCAGTTCTTTATCTTGAATGTGGAGTGTTTTAACTATTATTTGCCGCGGCGTGCTTCTATTTTGGTCGTATCTGTTTGGGGTGCGGAATGCCTCTTGTATATGGATGGACCTCTCTTTTTTAGATGAGGAAAGTTTTCCTTGATGATCGTTTGAAAAATTTCCTCAGGGGTGGTATTTTGAGATTCTTGCTCTGGTATTCCATGAATACGCATGTTAGGCTTCTTCAGGGTGTCCCATATCTCTTGGATATTTCTCTCAAGTATCTTTTTGGCTTTAACAACCTCTTCCATTGAGCTGGTTAGTACTCCCACTTTATCTTCAAGGTCTGAAATTCTGTTTTCTGCTTCATTAGTTCTGTTGATAAGACTCTCTGTGGCGTTCTGGGTTTAAGATAACTTGTCTTTTAGCTCAGTTTTAAACTCTGCTTGAGTTTGTTTTAACTGCTCTATGCCACTTTTTGTTTCTTGCACTGTTTTTCTCAACTCCTCCAGATGTCTGTTGTGTTCCTCTTCAAAGCGATTGATTCGATTATTTAATTCCTCCCTGATTTCCTCTTTCATAGTATTGAACATGGTAATGATCATATTTTGAAAGTCTTTATCCTGGGTGGGGCTTTCTTGGCCTTTTTCCATGGGTTTGTTCTTGTTGGAGTCTAACATTATGGGATTAATTTCTTCAGTGGGAAATTTGTTTACTTGATTGTTGCTTCTCATGGATTTGCACTTTGACTTTGGCATTGTCATTTTAACTCTTAAGATCTCTCAATTTCACTAAACTGAATTATTTGGCCTGTGGTCCTGGTGGGCGGGGCGGGCGGAGACTTACCTAGGTCGTGGGGTGAGGCCCGGCTGGACCCGCGCGTGCGTCCCAACCGGTGGAGCGGGTTTAGGGTGCAAAAAGGGGGGATGGGGGCGACCGCTTGGAGCTATTTAACCCGATGGCAGCTGGGGCGGGGCCCGGGCGCAGGGGGACATGACTGTGCCACCCAGAGAGCTTAGTAGGATTTGTGCCCGCCAATTAGTAGACGGGCACTTCTATACAAACACAGTTTCCCCACTGTAGCCATTTATGCCCAGCGTAATGTGGCCCAGGCACTTGACCATGAAGGCATCTCAGGTGGGAGCAATAGTCCCTAGACAGGAGGGACAGGGAGCAGGAATGGACTGGACAGGCGAGGAGAAGGTGCGAAGTGGAACTGGGCGGTCAGTTGTGAAATGGAAGCAAGAGTTCAAGGCATCTGAATTCAATATATAAAATATGATTTTTAAAAAGGTGTTTCCTAATGAGATCCTTGGCTTTTATAGCCATAAACACCATTTTTAAACTTGCAGCTATTGTGATATTCTGGCCACCAACGAACTAACTTCCACAACAATGTCATATGAAATTAATGCCACATTTAAAAACCATTAATTCTTTGTGTGAGCGAATGTTTCCCTTAATCTGTTTTATAACTGCTTTACCTAGGTTACTCAATTCCAGGTAATGACGACTATGGCTTTAAATCGTGCCCTCTCTGTTGCAAGGAATTGAAATATTATTCATTCAGTAGCCAGTGACTACTTGTGGGACCGTTGGTTGCCAGTTAGATTTTTATTTTCTGGGAAATCAATAAACTGGTTTTTTCCCACGTCACTGGACTGCCCCAGCATGTGTTTGCCAGCTGTGTCGGTGCTGCATGTTTTCTGTGAGCAGGAACGGAGGGTCCACAGGTTTACTGTGTTTGAGCGTGCGGCGGCCTCTTCCACATTTAGCTCCAGGGCAGAGAAAGGTTCTGAAGATTACAAGCATGCCCCTCCCCCCTGTGAGGTTCAGAACAATGTCTTAGCCCACTACGCGGCTCTAGCTGTGATAAGGCAGACACTCGCCCCTTCAGGATCTGCACTTCTGAATCTCTCCTTGGCCTCCTCCTCCCCACAGGCTAGCGTTGGAATTTGACCCACATTTCCTTCTGGGACATTCCCCTGCCATTTACCCACAGCAAGGAATATAGGCCTCAGTTCTCCGCATGTCTAATATTAAACAGGAATCGGTTTTTATTTCTTTGTGTATTGTGTTGTTGTGTGTGTGCCTGTTTGGTGTGTGTGTCGTGTGTGTGTGTGTGATGGGTGTTAACCTGTTTCATATTTGTATAGTATCTATTTTGTTATGTGCATTAGAGGTCCCAGGTTGCTGTCCGCGCTCTTTGATCGCTTCACCTCATTCAATGGGTTCATACCTCTTAAGGCAAGCGGCTTAAGCTCACTGAGCAGCTAAGTCGCTAGCCCAGCTTGCCTTGTGGTTCTCCTGCCCCTGCCGTTCCAAGTGAAGCGAATCGCAAGTGGCTGCCAAAGCCTATTCCGCATTTACTTGGGTTATGGGACCTGAACCCTGGTCCTCTGCTTGTGGACAAGGCTGTGCCATGAGCTTGAGTCCCAGCTGTGCAGGGGGACATCCAGAAAACCTGACGCGAGGCAACTGAACAGCCATAGAGTGTTTTCTCTGCCAAAACTGTGCTCAAGAAATGAGATGGAAGCCGAGACTCTGAATAACCACCGTACCCTTCCGGTGATCATTCCGAACGTGCGTGTGCATATTCATGTTCCTGGGCAGCACCATACCCACCCCCCTTCCTGCCCTAGCTAGGTCCTGGGGTCCCGGCCGTGACTGGACAAAAGTGATCTCACCATGTTTTATCTCTGGAACAGGAGGATTATTTGGTCCGGAAATTTTAAGGCCCTATAGTCAATTATTTTCAGCATAGATTGGGTGGAGGAGGTTCGCTTGGAGATATTAAGAGATTTCTTTCTTTGAAGGAAAAGCAGGTGGTGCAAGGTCAGTGACCATACAGCCACACTGGATACTCAGTAAACAACCCCAAAAAGACGGAGTACCTTTAGTCATTTATTGTGGTTCGATTCATGTAAGTATTAAACCTTACATTTCTTAGTAAATCAGTATCTAGGCTCTAAAAGAAGCACAGCACTTGCAGTCACTTCTTAATTGACGCAGTGGAAAGGATGCGGCAGTGGGGCTGAAGTTAAAACACAGGTATTCCCGGGAGGAGGAAGGCACCTATTTGCTTTGCGCTTTGGACCTGCTACTATCCATTGCTGCCCACCCACATCTTCTGTGAGCTTGAGGTCTGTCCAAGCCCCAACGACCTTTTGCGAGTCTGTGCGTTGGTTTATTCTGACAGTCACCTGCAGGATCTTTTCAAACGCCACACTGCCTAGCACAGAAGGTCCACGGGCTCAGAGTCCCCATGATGACATCGGTCTGTCCACACTCCAGAGCTGCCTCACCCAAAGCTGCCTCTCTTCTTCATGTGGCTTTTTTCAGGCGTCTCTGCTTGGTCTGTCCCTCAATATTTGCATGGTTTCCCTTCTAGTAACTCTCTGCCTCTCTGCCTTCATGAACATGAGTTCTCGTTTGGGCAAAGTCAGAAGCTGACTCCCCTCCCTGTGTCTTAATGAACATGTAGACACTCTTTCCATTTACGGCTCTGGGACTGTGGCTTGTAGCCTGACCGTAATTGTCGTAACTTTGCTGAGGGACTACATAATTATTATAACTCTGTGTAAAATGGTAGCCCTATAAAAATCCCCCTTACTATTTACTTTACTGTCTTTATGAAAACCAAACAACTTATTATTTTGTGCGTGTCTCACAGATGGATGCAAAAAATTACTAGGTCCCAAGCAGCCAAATTTCAATGAATGGTTAATGTTGAAAAATAGTACATCGCAAATAAATACAAGGAAAAGTCTAGCCGTCTTTATTCATCCTATCATCATTTATTATTATTATTATTTAACCCAACGAAAGGCTTTGCCTATTTTCATGTTTTCCGTCTGTTATCTTTCTCTGCATACATATTTCATACAGCAACCTCCACAATAAAGACGACGCATTTCTTATTTGTGGAAAAAACTCTTGGACTACTTCCTCGATTTCTTTTCCCACCAAGTGTTTTATATCTTTAGGTTCTTATAATTAAAATACAAAAAGCTTCCGGATATGCAACCTTTTGACATGACCCACTTTTCCCAAGCACAGGGATGGACATGTGCGTGCATCAACAGTTCATTGGTTTTTGGGTTTTTTTGGTTTTTTGGGGGGTCACTGTATGTGCCTGGAGGCCACGGGTGATCAGGACTCATCTGATGCCCTACCTTCTTTTTGTTTTCTCTGGGGTTTTCCCGGCTCCGCCCTCCAGGGCCAGATGTGCGGCCGCTGCCATTTCTGCCTTGTGTTCACAGGGGATCTGAGCCCGATCCTTCTGCTTTGAAGGCACGGACTTACCCTGCCATTCTGCAGCACCCATACGGATTTCGTGTGAACATTACATTTTTATTTCTCTAGGGACAAATGCACAAGAGTGCCATTGCTGGATTGCACAGTTAAAACAAACCAGTTTGGAAGAAAGTGCCAATGTGTTTTCCAAAGGGCTGTAGTATGGTAACGAGCTACCAGCAAATAAGAACCCCAACTCTCCCCACGCCTCAGTTCTTTTTTTCTCATTTTAACCATCCTAGTAGGCGTCTGCTGCTATCTGACTCGGGATTTAGTTGGTATTTTAAGACAAACATGATTTCAGCGCTTATTGCCACCTGCTCATTTGTTGAAGTATTGTTGTTTGTCGTTTGTCTAGTTTGCCATTGGATGATTTTACAGCTTCTCAAATATATTTCAGAATCGTAGCTTCTATTCGTGCCTTCGAACAGCCTTTTTTATTTTTTATTTTATTCACTTGTGCGTTGTGTGGCCTGTTGTGTGTGTGTGTGTGTGTGGTGTGTGTGTGGTTGTGTGTGTGTGTGTGTGTGGTGGTGGTGCGTGTAGAACCATTGGGGACTTCGGGACCCCCCATGGACGCCTCCACCCCCTTTTCTTTACTCTGCCCTGGATTCACAGGGCTCGCGCCTAGCCAGGACCAGAATGCGGCGCCCCTGCTGCCGCCAGGCTTCATATAATGTGGAGTCTAGAATCGCAGACACTCGAGACCTTCCTCTGCAAGTGGCAAGGCTTAAAACCCATGGAGCCACACTCCTCGAACAGCCCACAAACGAGGCTTAATATCTACACGATGCTTTTCAATCTGTTTGGCTTTTTTCTGGTTCATTATGAATATTACAATGGAGTGCATGTCGTGTGTGTGCATATTCATTGTGGTGGAGTGGATGTATAGTTTGATTTGCGCGGTGTGATGTGTTGTGTGGTTGATGGTGTGTGGGTTGTGTGTGTTGTCTGTGTAGGGCAGAGGTGTGATCTGGGTTACCTTGCCGTTGAATATACCTGTCTACTATTATTTATGAGATAGAGTTTGTCCATCAGCCTGTAGTTGGCCCTGTGTCGATTATAATGTGTCGCCCACAGGTCTCATTGTTTGGCGACAGTCAATAAAGCCCTTGGTGAGAGGATGGAAGCCTTGTGGAGGAAGTTGGGTCATAAGGGGAATAAGGGGCAGGCCTGAGGAGATTCATCCACCCCACCTCCAGGGTCTGCCTTTGCACGCAGTCCTTGTAGCTCTCAGCCTCTTGAATGGGTGTGACGCTAGACCTGTCTCCAGCTTCAGCCCCAGCCATGTTGCCGTCCACCATGAAGACTGTATCTCCCCTCTGGAACCAAAAGCTAAATAAATCTCCCTTCTCCCTTAAGTGGTGACTTGGGTGCTTCTGCTCCTGGGCAATAGTTAACAGAACTGTTCACAGCCTGGGCTAGCTAGCCAGTTCTCCGGTATTCCCTGTCGTGCCCTGAATGTTTGGATCGAGAGTGGCAATCACACATCACTGCTTTTGATAGAGGATCCGACTCCAGTCATCATTCTCGGTTGGCAGCACCTTATCCACTGGGTTCCCCCCCCTGCTCCCCCCCCCTCGGCACATCTTTCATTTTTAGACAATACTTCTGATGGTACAGCTAGCTTTTCACTTTAAAAAGAAACGAAGAATGTATTTTTGTGTTGGTGTTTTGAATCTACATACAGCAACTGGAAGGATAGCTTACATAATAACAGTGGAGAACATGTAGTGTGAGCAGGTAGATTAGAGCGGGGACAGAAGATATGAATTTCATTTTCATATTAGTTGAGCTTTTGAACTTAGGAGTTGTAATCTCCAAAACCAAGTGTGGGTCTTTGAAGTCCGATCAATGTCAATATCTGCTCCACGTTATCGGTGCTGAGCTTGGGAAAGACAGTGACTTTTCTCACCTTTAAATGAACTGTAAAAGTATATGTGAAAGCTCACCAACATTTTTATGAAAATAAGTGACAGCGATATGAAAACGTCTGGTTATGGTTGTGCTAGGGGTTGTGATTCACGGCGTTCTCTATTTAATACAAAATAGTCACATTGCTTTTACTACCTCACCGTTCTTTCTATTACATCACAGCTGTGTTTTGTGGTGTGTTGATCTTTCTCCAGACTTGTTCTACTGAAGAATTACATGGCGTATTTGTGATCTCTATTTTACTAACTTGCCACTTCAAAGGCATGTTACACTTATGCTTTACATGAATTAGTAACATTTAGAACCCTCAACAGGTGGGAATCATTATTTCTATGCACAGGTGAAAACCTCAGAACACAAAAAGGTACAATTCTTATCTAATTCCTAGGTTCCTTTACCTAACTTTATTGCCAGTATGGCTAAGAATACTCCCCCATTGAACTTTATCCCCTAGAAATATTAAAATGAAAAAGTCTTACTGAGTAAATGAATGTAATATAAATATTTAAATAATGCAATTTACGAAAGTGCTTCTTGAGAGCTGGCAATGCCATTAGCATATTAAAGATTCCAAGAAGTCTTGCAAAAAGAAATCTTTGTTTAACCTGCCATTTCCCAAATTAACTTAACCATGGGTCTTTTTAGAAAGATTTAACAGAATTGACTCTCATAAATTAGCATCTCATGATGATATGTTTTTATAGTATGGATGATGATGTTTCTTGCTTGCAGTTTCTAAAAGCTATCTTCTGACGTGAGTAGCCTGCAGTAGTCCACGAGCATCTGAGAATTATCTCTTCACGTAGCATGAGAGCAGGTTCGGTTAACCGTAGGAGCCCTATGCACACCTAGTGAAATAATGTGAATACAGTTGTGCATATGAGTTGGATTTATTCACTTTGTGTGCATGCACTTGTATGTGTTGCAAATATGTGTATACATGGATGAGCAGGCATGTGTATGAGAGGGCATTTCCGTGTGTGTGCCTATGGTAGCCAAGGGTGACATCTGGGATCACGGATTGCTCTATCTTCTTACTGCTTTGCTCGGGGTTTTCACAGGCTCTGCCTTCCAGGGCAGAATTGCTGGTCACCAACCAGATCCACGTTGCATTTTTGCATAGGATCTGGGGACCCCAAACTCATGCATTTTACTTGTGAGGTAAAGGCTTTAACCACTAACCATCTCCCCAGCCTCTATATATGCATTTAGAATAACTATTTACATATCAGCATCTAGGGTTATGTAGGTGTATATACACATTCAGACAAGTCACTTGCCAATTGTATATGTGCATTATAAATAAAATTATACATTTGCACTTGAACTCTGAAGACTGTCTAAGACCATTTGCACCAAGTCTAGGCAAATATTAAAGGAAACAAAAATTATATCCCGATTTTCACCTTTAAGTTTACTCCCTGAATCAGTTGAAGCACAAAGTCAATGTTAATATTAACTATACCAAAGAATAAATTTGTCTTCTTGGACATCCCAGTACTGGCTTTATTTCGTGCTTACTAGCTACATGTTTTCAGAGTGGACTCCATTACTTTCTACTAACCCTTCTTTTCCCTGTCCTGCATCCCACTCTCTACACAAACAGCCATTCAAACAGGGCTTTGGCAATGAGTGGGAGGACGATAATCAACTAGAACACAGCTATGGACACACATCAACATGAAATCATTTGTAGTGCATGTTTTCCTAAAACTTTTTCATTTCTAAATGATTGGGGAAAATGAGTCACGCACACTCTCATTTTATAGTAACAGCATCAGAATATGAGGAAAAACCGAGGGGTGGTACTGTGTATTCTTAGAGAAAAAAAGGAAAATAACTTTTTCTTTCCAACTGACTGTTATTTCCATTTTCTGATTTGAAATACAAAAATATTAGAATTATAAAATGTGATATTTTCTTGCTGATATTGTAATTCACTTTTGAAGATATTTTTAAAAGCCCATTAACCTAAGATCAGTGACATGTATCAAACAGCACCTTAAAATACGTTGTCTAATATTAAAGCTACTGCAATTGTGCCAATAACCAAACAATATTTTGATTTTAATTGAAACCTCTGTTTTACTATCTGTAACAAGTAATTTTAAAAAGGTAGACCTGATGGTGCATTCCTATAATCCCAGCATTGGCATCAGTTGTTGTCCAAATCAACCTCGAATTCATGGAAAACCGTTTTAGAAAAAACAAACAAATTCCCCCTCCCTAACACCACCACAAAACGCTTCCATACCACAAAAAAAAAGTACAAAAAGGATCTTGAATTAAGGAAGGTAATAATCTCATTTTCATGGTTTGAAATGTGTCCCCCCCCCCCCACCGTCTCGTGTTTGGCAAGGTCGTGGTACCTTGAGAGGTGGAGCCTGCTGGGGAGGCAGTCACAGGGTGGACCTTGAGGTGGATTAGCCCACCCTACCTCCAGGAGAAGTCTGCCTTTGCTGCAAACAGTCTGTCTGCAGCTCTCAGCTTCCAAGATGTCTCAGTGACTTAGCCTCCTCCAGCTTTGGCCAAACAGCCATGCGCCTCTGCTTTGAAAGACTGTACCTTCCCTCTGGAACCGTAAGCTGAAAAAACCTCCCTTCCTCCCTAAGTTGAACTGACTTGAGTATTCTTCACAGCGAATAATTAAGAGTAACTGTTAACACTCATGCATTTTCTGTGGATTGACTTCACGTTAACATGCTTCTCATGATCGATTTCTTTTGATGGAGATCAGCATATGTTTTATCTTTTCCTTCACTGAAGTCGCATCGGATTCCCCGAATTCATTCTGGTTGGTTTCATCTTACTTTTTTCTTGCACAGCACCCTAAGAAAGACTGTAGTGGATGGCTCTCTTCCGTCTCAGGTGGCTGATCAGTTTCCTTGACATTTTCTTCTGTTCTTTGTATTGTTGTCCAGTACAGTGTCTTCGTTTTGTGCTGCTTCCTTTCATATTGAAGGTCTTAGCTGTGCCATACAAGAGTTCATACTAAAGCGCTCCGTCACACACAGCTCGAGTTCTACGAGAGGAGACCGGGAATGGTACCCGTCAGGGAATTTTATTCAGGAACAGAAAACACTGATAACTCTTGGTTTCTCTATAGGATATCCCAACTCTTTTCTCGACATGGGTCAGGGTTCTGGAGCTGGGTGGGAGGAGAGCAGGAGCAGGTTCTGTAGTTATTCATGGTCCTGAGAGCCTAGGGTCTCTCATGCTGTTTCTCCAGAGGGGACCTTTATGCCTTTGATAGGAAGAAATGTGGAAAGCAAAACTCTGCCATTTCTAACACTTGCTACATGAGCTATCAATGAGTGAAAATCATTTTGTGCTCCTTTGCAGCATGACGCCTTGGGGCTCTGATTTCTGGGTCTTTCTGAGGACCAGATCTGTCTGGTTCTCTCTGTACCTAGAGGTTGGATTCAATGGAGCTGGCCGAGTGCCTTCCCGCATCCAGCCATGCCTGTCTTCCTGTGTCACAGCCCAGGCTTATAGACACTTCCTGTTACAGCAAACAGGAGCTATCTGCCTCCTGTTTCCTTGTCTTGAGGTGATTTTTGAAAAAAGTCAGATTTCTTTTTCTCTGGGATCTTAAAACTGGAAATCCTACGCACATAAATTGTGTTTCCAAAGCTTTGGAATGAAAAACCCTTTATGTCACCTCTCACTTTCTTTTGTTATCTCAATATTCAGATAAAGGGACTCAATGTTCCCAATTTTTAAAAAGTATTATCTTTTTGAGAATTTTTGCTATTAAAAATAAAATGGATTGTTCCTTTCTTGCCCAGATAACTCTACCTGATCACCTCTCCCAATGGGAAATATATTCTTCCCATGGGCGTCCCATGCACTCCGTGTCCCCTCTTTGTGACATTCCCACTGAGCCCATAAGCAATGTCCCGTTTTGCATGCTTCTCAGTACCTGCTTGGTAAAGGCAATATTTCAGCAGGCATACTCCTGATGCACCAAAACTCTTTTATTAATGGTATGTGTGTATTTTCCATCTATTGTCAATACTATCTATTGTTAAAGTTAGATATTCTCAAGCGGTTAATCGCAGGATCAAACCATCCTAAATGGAGCTCTGGAGATTAAAAACACTGTGATTTGGAAAAAAATAAATTCATTATATACTCATGCTCAAAACAAAATTGAAAAATATATTCACTTTGTTTTCTATGCAAATTAACAAACTCAGAAATAATGAGATTAAATATGGGAATTAAAGAGCGCACACACAGCTAATGTATGCAGGATGGGCTAAGGGAAGATTTAAGCAAAGCACCTCATAACTTGGTAACTGATGGTTATGTTAGATATGTGACAATAAGCTTGTCTCTACAATGTCTCCCATATCATCTCAGACTGGTCCATCCCATTTTTATTTTCTAGCAGCAATGATGCTGAGAAATTCTTTGGCTTTAATAAAGAAAATTACCAATAACTATGATCACTGAATTTAAAGGCACTCAAGGAAAATTCAAAATCATTTTAGGCTTTACCAATTAAGATTTAAAAAAGTAAATACAAATATCCTCCTATGCTATTTTTTAAAGTTTTTTCTAGTCTTCCTATTACCAAGCCCTACTACACTGGATAATCAATCAGGATACAGCCAAGGGCAGTGCAGGAACAGCAAAACTGAAAACACACCATAGTTCAGAACACCAAAGACACCACGATATTCACCCAGAACCAGATCAGCCAAATCTCTCCCCATCCTAAAGCTCACGGAACGTTGCAGAAGAAGGGGCGGCAAGATTGTAAGAGCCTAAAGATGGGGATGATCAACGATGTGCAAGATACTCCCACAAGTCAGGGCTGCAATAGCTGGGATATAGCCATAATGTGATTGGACCTTGCCTGACCTGCACAATGGCTGATATGTCAGCAACCCCTCAAAGTCTAGCACGGATCACAGGGGAGAAGGCTTCAGGCAGCAGGATCCTTAAAGGCAAGGGGTTAAACAGACATAATAAAGTTCCCATACTAGTGGGCCACTGAATATTGAACTTTCACTAGTATAGATGACTCAGAGGTAAATTTAGCACCCACATAAACAGATGCTCTGGAGGATGGGAGGAAAAATACAAGAAACACCAAGAGATGAGGAGGGAAGGAAAAGGGTGAGAGGGAGGTGAGGAGTGGGAAGGGGAGGAGTAGAATGGGGGACAACTGAGGAATAGAGGGGGGAGGGAAAAAAAAGGGGGATACCTATTGAGGTTGTATAACCAGGCAAAAAAAATGTAATAAACAAAACAAAAGACCTCTGTAGAATAGTAAGCGTGTGCATATTGTCCTTTTATTTTGCTTCAAAATATCTCCATTAGTACATCTCTACTTGTTAATAGCAGACAATCTGAACTCCAAAGGTTCTGGGATGAAGCCAAAAAATACATTTATCTCCACCTTTTTTGCACCCTAAACCCCTGTACGCGGTCGGGGCGAGCGCGCCGCGGTCCCAGCCGGGCGTCCAAGCCCGCCGCCATAGCTGGTGAGTACCCCGCTCCCCCCCCTCCCCCCCCCACGCCACCGCCCACCAGGACCCCCAGTCGGCCCCACATGGGACCCGGTCCGCCCTCCACCATCCAGCCGGAGCCGCGCGCGGGACCCCAGGGACCTCAGGAGACCTCCCCCTGCGCCCGGGCCCCGCCCCAGCTGCCTCGGGTTAAATAGTCCCGGCCTCGCCCCCCATCCCACCTTTTTGACCCTAAACCGCTCCGCCGGTCGGGACGCGCTGCGCGCGCGTGCGGCCCCGGGCGTCCCCTACGCGCGCTAGCGTGAGTACTCCCAACTCCCCCCCATCCCCCCCCCCCCCCGCCCCCGCGCAAACGCCCACCAGGACCCCCAGGTCGTGCCCACAGGGACTACAGACTCCGCCTCCCACATCAGCCGGAGCCGCGCGCGGGAACCCCCGGGACCAGGAGGAACCTCATATTTAGTATGTTTTTTAATTCTTTTGACAGTTTCAGTTATTGGTAATGACTTCAATCGCTCTTTTCCTCTTCCCTCTTTATCGCCCTGTGAAACTCTTCTCAGGTCCCCCTCTTTATGCGATGCAGTCCTGAGCTAAATACGGATGCCTGCATGAGCATGGACAGTGGGTTCTTTACTGGGGCAGGGCAGCTTACAGGTGACTGTACCACTGAAGAAAAGGACCACCTTCTCCCAGCACTACTATCTTCCACTAGACCCTCAGGGGGGGGTGAGGCTTTATGATCCCCTCCCTCCCTGATAGAATCTCTGCAGGCCTTACTTGTTTACCCACTGAATTCCTGAGTACAATGAAGGACACAGTGTTTTTTGTGGAATACTTCCCATCCCATCCTCCCCTTTTAGGCTTGCCCTGAGCCTTGGAGAGGTGTCTAGATGTCCCACTTGGGGCCAGGCATCCACAGTCACGACTCTCCCACTTGGCTGGTTATGTTTCTCCTATAACCTTCATTTGCTGTACTAAGATGATACATTTCCATTAAGATATTTGATAGAACTGCAACCATGAAGGAATGGGCTTTTCTTGTGGACAGATTTTTTTAATATTTGAATTATTTATTCTGTTTTCTTTGCATGTAAGGATCTGTTGAGGTTTACAATAACAATGTGTCTTAGAATTTAGCAGCTCGCACTAGGTGGTTTCTTAGCATAAAGCCATTTGCAGTAGTCTTTTAAGATCTCTTCTGTTTTTATGCAGTTGAGAGCTATGTTCTCTCTCTTTTTTTTATTTTAGTATTGATCAAAGAATCAACTTTGATATGTGAAAAAAACTTTGTAGCTTATTAAAATACATAATTTTTTTTTTAAGAAAAGAACTTTAAGGTTATCTTATGGGTTAAAATCAGGGGTTGGTTAGGAACCCTCAGACCCCCAGAACAACATGGCCTATTACCATTGCTCTGAGTTGCTTACCAGAACTAGATGATAAGAGCACCACACACTTTAGTTTCCACTTGATAGGATTCCCGTTCCCCCATACTCAGGACAGAGCTTCTGTTTAATGGTCACTGCCCCTAATAGTTGCACTTGCAAAAGCAAAAACACGACCATGACCACACTTCCTGGGTTGGACAAAAACTGGTATATCACCTCCAGACCCTGCCCACTCAGACTACCTACCAACCCGAGGTTATAAAACCTACCCATTCTCCTTCCAAGTCTTTCTCTTCCTTTTCCTGTGTGGTTCTGGAATTCCATTAGAAACTTCCATCTCGTCCATGGTGTGGTGCGTTTGCAGGTGATACCTAACACAGACATACAGAATTCACACTGGAACTGTTCTAGAAACTTCCTCCCTCTAGTATTCACAGCGCTGGAAGGTGCTGTGTACCCACTGGGGAGAATGCTCAGCAGACCTACGCAGCTCAGCTCGCTGGATCTGGCACAAAGAGGCCTTGACATCAAAGCGTAAACCAACAGCTGGCTTCTGATCGAACTCCAGTTCTGTCCCGTGGCAGGATATTTTTTGCCTAATCTAAGGTCCATGGCTACTACTGTTGTTTGCTAAATGGACCTGTGTGTCAAACTGCCTTCTAGAATTTAAAACGCTTCCTTTTTCTCTCTTTTTTAAAATTTTTTTTATTGTTTATTTCAATTGTGTATGTATATGCACGTTGTGGTGTGTGTGTGTGGTGGGTGTGTGTCTACCCATGAACCACCTCCACTCCTCCTCCTTGTTTACTCTGCCCCGGGATTCAAGGCTCCGCCCTACCAGGACCAGAAACACAGGCCGCCTGCTTCCCCGTGTTCTATACATGGGGTCTAGATCCGAACTCAGGACCTTCCGCCTGCAAGGCAGAGGCTTAACCCCTGAGCCCCTCTCCAGCCCTAAGCTCTTCTTTTTCAATGGGCAGCTGTTAGTACAGAGACTCGTGACTGGTCAAATGCCAACAAGTGACTGTTGAATGTTCAACTCTAAATGGTTATCTAAATCAACCTCACACCCCTCCCCCCAGCTTTGGGGCCATCACTGGAGAGAGTGGGAAGCATGTAAGAGCCGGAGGACAGTGAGGAGTGCTGTGAAGTGCTGTCTCTGGCCATGACACAGTTACTGAACTCCACATTCCATTAAGGTTCGGGGCGGGTCTTATGAAACTACACTGTCGGTGAGGAGACTTTCGCAACTGTGGGCTACAGGAGGAGTCCTGTTGCATCAGGAGTGTGGCCACCAGTTAAGTTGCCCATGTGCTGATGGGAGGGCCCGCACCACCTGAATGCACACAGCACTAATTGAAGTAATGAAAAAATAAGAAAATGGGAAGAAATGTAAGGGTAGATATAATCCAGGTGTATTTGTGTACATATATGGAGTTGTCAAAAATAAACTCAAAATAACTTAAAAAAAGCCACTTTGGATCTTAATGACTTTTTCTTTTTCTTTTTTGTGTGCTTCTTTAATCTTTATATCTTTTCTTCTTATATTTTACTTTTCCCAGATACTTAAGCTTACCTTATTGAGATTTGTGATCTATTTATCCAACTGTAAACATAATAAAGCAGTAATTTCTTCTAAGTTCCATTCTTCCCTGTATCCATACAGTTATATCCCTTATTTTTATTCATTCCATTCAAAATACTTCTGATTTTATTTTGATTTTTTCTTTGATTTCTTAAATGTTTATTATTCTAAATTTGGTCAGTTTCCCACAATATCTTTTGGTTTTTGTTTTGAGACAGGTGTCTCACTGTGTACCCAGCTCTAAGCAGATGCGTGTAGATCAGGCTCCCCTAGTTATACAAGCTCAGTCACGTAGACAGACTGGGCCTTGACGTTGTATTGGTTCCCTGCATCTGCCTCCTGAGGACTAAGGTGACAGGCATGAGCCACTTGAAATATCCTTGATTAGCAGTTTCTGATTCTAATTGAAATATATTGAGCTGTTCTAGCCCAGCGCGTCTGTCCGGAGGAGTTCCTTGTGTGCACAGCAAATGATGTCAGTCTTGGAAGACCTTAAGTTCCTCATGTAGCTTAAGGCCTCTGCGTTACCTGTATTGAGGACACGTGCTCTTACACGAATATAAGAAAAGCACAAATGCCAAGGAACAAACGAGTGGACTGTACTGCGTTCTGCAAGTCTGTCTTGTATGGTTGAACTCTGCTGGCATTTCATTGCATCTCATTCCTCCCTGTACCTGGTCACTTTAGAACAATAACAAAATACAGCGTGCTGGCAAGGAAAGTGTAAATGTTTTTTTTTTTCTGTCCGGCTTCTCACCTCCATGTTTCCTGGTGTCACATGCATGGGGCTGTCACAGCTGCCGTGGGGCCACTGTTGACACAGTGCTTCTAAGGGTTTGGGTGGTGTTGCTTCTTGCTGTCCAGATCCAGCCAGGTATAGTCGTCTATCATGGTTCCTTATGCCCTTCTCACACTTTATGCCCTTCTCACACTTATGAAGACCCTTATTTTTTGTTGTTTTTTAAATTTGTGTGTGTGTGTGTGTGTGGGTGTGTGTGTGTGTGTGTGTGTATCAGAGGACTGTGTGTCCCTGTGAGGACCAGGGTGACTTGAAGAATCATCCTGGATTGCTTCTGTCTCCTTGCTTCCTCGGGATTTCCAGGCTCTGCCACACCGGGCTGGAAGTGCAGGCCCTCATTTCTCGCCTGGTGTTTTTACAGGGACCTGGGATGGGAACTCTGGACCTCTGCTTGCTAGACAGAGTCTTAACCCCTGAACCATCTTTCCAGCCCCAAGACCCTTATTCTTACCCAAGTTGAGAATGCCATCGGTTTCCTGCTTCAGGTCTACCCATCCAGAGACTGGGGAGAAAGAAGGGAGCACAGAGCTTTCAAGGAGCCTTGCGGTCGACGTGTGGCCTACTCGCTGCAGGCATGTCGCGTGACAGTAGCTGAGTGCTGCTTTGTGTTTTAGCTGAAGGTCTTGCACGTACTTGGCAGCAAGGGGGAGTAAAGCCTTACGCCAGATGGAAATGCTAAGTGGAAGAAATAGCAGAATGCGAGGCAGCGGGACAGTAAAGTAAACTGGCCCAACTTGCTGTTTGCCTTTTCTTAAAGCGAGGAGAAGAAATGAGGATAATCATGCATAAGTGGTCCTCCAAGTCTAGCCCGCAGATTAGCCACATCAACCCCTCACTGGAACCTGGAGATAAATGTATTTTTTTTTTTATTTCAGCTCATACAAACCTATTAGGTACACCAGTTCCCTCCCTCCCCTCCTCCTCCCCCCGTACCCTCTGCTCCCCCTCCCCACCCGTCTCCCTCCCCCCCCCAGTGCCTCCCACCCCAATTCCCAGAGAGTCCTTTCTTGTGCATGACTGATTTTCCTCTGGCCCTCCTCTCCGATGACGTACAAGGACCCAGTGGCCTTTGCCGAACCCTTTCCCGTGTTCCCCTTAGGTATAGGAACACTGCTGTGGCTGCCAATTCTTTGCCTCCAAGGATCTTGGTGCCTTTAGCAGATGCTAGACTTTGTGAGGTCAACAGGTGTGTGGACAATGCCGCAGGGCTGCAAAGTCCAATTATGATGCTTCAGCCCTAACTAGTATAGAGTATCTTACATATCATTGCTCCTCCCATCCTTATGCTCTTACACTCTTACCGCCCCCTCTTCCGCAAATTTCCCTGAGCTTCAAGATGGGGAGAGACTAAGCTGGCCAGTTCTAGGTGGTTGATAAGAGTCTCTGAAGTTCTGGATTGTGGTTGTTGATTTTCTTTGCATTTTGCTGCTCCTGCAATGCCCTTCACTCCATCCTGGTGGGCATTGTATGTTACCCCCTGGCCAGAGACAAAAAGTTGTTAGAGTCTTGTGATAAAAGCACATTCAAAGGTAGATGTAATAAAAGTGGGAAACCACAGTGAGGGAGGGGTCTATCACCCATTTGCAAAATTGTTACTTTTTATCGCCAGACTATATGCCCTCCTCTTCTGGTGAGATCACTCCCCCTCAGTAGTAAATGATCAGGAACAAAGTCTGTGAACTTAATCAGATGTCTCATTACTTATTGGGTCCTTGGTGGAGGCCTATTTTCCCTGCTGTAACATGGTCCCTTCTCTCCTTCTTTCTGGTGTGGCCCCCTTCCCCATCCCTCCTGTTCAAATCCTTGGAATTCCTGTCTCTAGGTGGGCTGGGTGGGTTTGGTACTAGGAGCCACCTATTAGGGAGTAATACGGCGCTTAATTTTCTGGGTGGGATACTTCACTTAATACAATTGTTTCTAATGACATCCATTTCCCCGGCAAATTCCAGTAATTCGTCATTTTTGATGGCTGAGTAGTACTCCATTGTATAGATGTACCACCTTTCCTTATCCACTCGTCAACTGTTGGACATTTGGGCGATTCCATGTCTTTGCTATTGTAAACAGTGCTGCTATGAACATGGTCGTGCTTGTGCTATCGAGGCGAACCTCTGCTGTATGGGGGGTTATTCCCAAAAGTGGAATAGCAGGGTCATATGGCATTTCAATCTTTAATTCTTTAAGAATCTCCAGACGGCTCGCCAGAGTGGCTGTATGAGCCTGCATTCCCACCAGCAATGTAGGAGAGTTCCCCTCTCTCCACATCCTCTCCAGCATTTGTCATTGTTAGATTTGTGGATTTTGCCATCCTGACCGGGTGAGATGATATCTCAGGGAATTGATTTGCATTTCCCTGATGGCTAAAGAAGTGGAGCATTTTTTCAGATATTGTTAGACATTTTAATTTCATCCTGGTAAAGTTTCTTTTAAGTTCCAGGGCCCATTTTTTAATTGGGCCATTGGTTTCCTTGGTGTTTAGTTTTCTAAGTTCTTTGTGCACTCTGGACAATAGAGCTCTATCAGATATGTGGTTAGTGAAGATTTTCTCCCATTCTGTGGGTTGCCTTTGAGCTCGTGTTACAATCTTTTATCTGAACGAAGCCCTTTAATTTCACAAGATCCCAACGTTGAGAGTTGGTAGCAGTGACGTGCCATTGGATGTCTGTTTAGGAACTGTTGGCCTAGCCCAATCAGCTCGAGGGAGTTCCCTATCCTTTCAACTATGGTTTTTATAGTCTCTGGCCTGATATCAAGGTCCTTGATCCATTTGGAATAAGCTTGTACATGGTGACACAGTACGGGTCCAGCTTTAATCTTCTGCATGTGGAGATCCAGTTTTGCCAGCACCATTTGTTGAAGATGCTGTTCTTTTTCCATTGGATTTTTTGGGCCCCTTGTCAAAGATCAAATGGCTGTAAGTGGTGGGCTTATATCTGGGTCTCAATCCTTACCATTGATCTGTGTGTCTATTTTGGAGCCAATACCAGGCTGTCTTTAAACTATGGATTGTAGTATAGACTAGGTTTGGTAGGGTTATACTCCAGCTGTGTTTTGTTACTCAGGATTGTTTTTGCTATCCTGGGTCTTTGTGCCTCCATATGAACTTTGAGATTGTTTGGTCAACTTCTTTGAAGAATTGCTTTGGGATTTTGATTGGTATAGCATTGAATCTGTATATTGCCTTTGGTAGGATGGTCATTTTCACGATGTTGATTCTGCCAATCCAGGAAAAGGGAGGTCTTTCCACCTTCTGGGTGTCTTCGGCTATTTCTTTCTTTAGGGTTTTAAAGTTTTCATTGTAAAGGTCTTTACCTCCTTAGTTAGGTTTATACCAAGGTATTTCATTTTTTAGGGGCATAAAAATGGTATTGTTTCTCTCAAGGCTTTTTCACTTCTTTCATTCTGGGCATATAGGAAGGCCTCTGATTTTTGCACATTTATTTGTATCCTGCCACCCTGCTGAACTTCTCAATTGTTCCAGGAGCTTCCTGGGTGGAGTTTTTGGGATCACTCAGGTATAAGATCATGTCATCTGCAAATAGGGATAGCTTACTTCTTCCTTGCCGATTTGAATCCCTCTATGTCCCTTTCTTGTCTTATGGCTTCAGCTAAGACTTCAAGTACAATATTGAATAGAAGTGGTGAGAGTGGACAGCCTTGTCTAGCCTGATCGAAGTGGGAATGCTTCCAATTGTTCCCCATTGAGCATAATCCTGCTGGGGCTTGTTGATATAGCTTTTATTATATTGATAAAGGTTCCTTCCATTCCTACTGTCTCTAGCGTTTTGATCATAAAAGGCTGTTGGATCTTGTCAAAAGCTTTTTCTGCATCTATCGAGAGTATCATGTGGTCTTGGACTTTGGACTGTTTACATGATGAATTACATTTATTGATTTGCGTATGTTGAACCAACCTTGTGTGCCGGGGGATGGACCTACTGGTCCCCATGAATGATCTTTTAATATGTTTTGAATCCGATTTGCTAAGACTTTGTTGAGATCTTTGCGTCTGTGTTCATCAGGGAGATCGGCCTATAGTTTTCTTTTTTAAGCGAATCTTATTAGGTTTTGGGATTAAAACGATATTAGCTTCATAGAAGGAATTTGGTAGGTTTTCCTCCTTTGCTATTGATGGAACAGTTTAAGGAGTATTGGTTGTTTTTAACTCCTTAAATGTCTGGTAGAACTCGTGTGCTAAATCCATCTGGTCCAGGACATTTTTTTGGTGAAGATTCGAGATTACTCCTCAATTTCCTTATATGTTATAGGACTATTTAAATAATTCACAACTTCCTGATTCAATTTAGGTAAGTTGTGTTTACTTAGAAATCATCCATCTCTTTTGTGTGTCAAACTTCACAGAGTATAAGTTTTTGAAATGATGTTATAATTCTCTGGATTTCTTGGGTATCAGTAGTGAAACTCCATTTCATTTCTATTTTTGTAATTTGGGTTTTCTCTCTCTTTGCTTTTGGTTAGTTTCGCTAGGGGTGTATCAATCTTATTGATTTTTTCAAAGAACCAGCTTTTTGACTGTTGATTTTTCTATCGTTTCTTAATCTGATTTCAGATATTTCTCCCCTTATTTGCTAATCTCCTCTCTTCTACTACTTTTGGGATCAGATTGCTCTAGCTTCTCTAAGCTTAAGCGCATTGTTAAGTTGTTTATTTCTGACGTTTCATTTTTTTGACGTAGGCATTAAGAGCTATGAACTTACCTCTTAGAACAGCTTTCATTGTGTCCCAGAGATTTTGGTAAGTTGTATTTCGTTATCATTTCACTTTCAGGAAATCTTGAATTTCCTTTTAATTTCTTCTGAATCCATGTCCATTCAGCATCATATTGTTAAGTTTCCAGGAGTTAGTGATTTTCTCTTGTTTGATGTGTTGGTGGATGCCAGCTTTAGGCCGTGATGGTCTGATGGGCACAGGTTAGAATTTCAACTTCTTGTATATGTGTAGATTCATTTTGTGGCCCAATATGTGATCTATTTTGGAGAAAGTTCCGTGTGCTGCTGAGAAAAATGTGTATTCTTTGGTGTGTGGGTGAAAAGTTCGATAGAGATCTGTAAGGTCCATTTCTTTTCAGGTTTGATTAAGTTCCAAAGTGTCTCTGTTAAGCTTTTGACCTGTTGATCTATCCCATGTTGACAGGGCGGTGTTGAGTCCCCAAGAATTATCGTTTGGGGATTGATTTCTTGCTTTAGACGCTGTAGGTTTTCTTAATGAATGTGGAGAGGCCCGTATTGGGTGCATATATGTTCAGGATTGTGAGGTCTTCCTGGTGAATTGTGCCTGTGACAAATGTAGTATCCATCCGTGTCTCTTATAATTTTCTTTGGTTTGAAATCCACTTTGTCTGATAGCATAATGGCTACCCCTCCTGTTTTCTCTGCTTCCATTAGCTTGTAGAATTGTTGACCAGCCTTTTATTTAGAGCGTGCCTATCTTTTGTGGTGAGATGGGTTTCCTGCAGGCAGCAGATTGATGGATTGTGATTTTTAATCCATGTTTGTAATCTGTGTCTCTTGATCGGTGAATTAATTCCATTAACATTTAGTGTTATAATGGAGAAACTATTGTTAATTCCAGACATTTTATTAGTTAGTAGCTTTTATAAGTATATACTTCTTTTTTAATGATGTTATACTTGCCTTCTGTTCCTGGATATGCCTGTTTTTTTTTCACGCTTGAGTATCATTTCTAGCATTTTTGAAGGCCTGGTTTGGTGGCCATGTATCCCTTAAAGTTGTCTTTGTGCTGGAAAATTTTTCTTTCTCCCTCGATCATGACTGATAGTTTTGCAGGGTAGATCAGCCTGGGTTGACATTTTTGCTCATTCAATACTTGAAGTATGTCTCTCCAAGCTCTTCTTGCTTTACTGTTCGACTGAGAAGTCATTGTTATTTTAATAGGTTTACCTTTAAAAGTGACTTGTTTTTTCTCCCTTGAAGCTCTCAGCCCAGTTCTTTATCTTGAATGTGGAGTGTTTTAACTATATTTGCCGCGGCGGTGCTTCTATTTTGGTCGTATCTGTTTGGGGTGCGGAATGCCTCTTGTATATGGATGGGACCTCTCTTTTTTAGATGAGGAAAGTTTTCCTTGATGATCGTTTGAAAAATTTCCTCAGGGGTGGTATTTTGAGATTCTTGCTCTGGTATCCATGAATACGCATGTTAGGCTCTTCAGGGTGTCCCATATCTCTTGGATATTTCTCTCAAGTATCTTTTTGGCTTTAACAACCTCTTCCATTGAGCTGGTTAGTACCTCCCACTTTATCTTCAAGGTCTGAAATTCTGTTTTCTGCTTCATTAGTTCGTTGATAAGACTCTCTGTGGCGTTCTGGTTCAAGATAACTTGTCTTTTAGCTCAGTTTTAACTCTGCTTGAGTTTGTTTAACTGCTCTATGCCACTTTTTGTTTCTTGCACTGTTTTCTCTCTCAATCCAGATGTCTGTTGTGTTCCTCTTCAAAGCGATTGATTCGATTATTTAATTCCTCCCTGATTCCTCTTTCATAGTATTGAACATGGTAATGATCATATTTTGAAAGTCTTTATCCTGGGGGGCTTTCTTGGCCTTTTCCATGGTTTGTTCTTGTTGGAGTCTAACATTATGGGATTAATTTCTTCAGTGGGAAATTTGTTTACTGATTGTTGCTTCTCTTGGATTTGCACTTTGACTTTGGCATTGTCATTTTAACTCTTAGATCTCTCAATTTCACTAAACTGAATTATTTGGCCTGTGGTCCTGGTGGGCGGGGCGGGCGGAGACTTACCTAGGTCGTGGGGTGAGGCCGGCTGGACCCCGCGCGCGCGTCCCGACCGGCGGAGGCGGTTTAGGGTGCAAAAAGGGGGGATGGGGGCGACGGCGTGGAGCTATTTAACCCGATGGCATGCTGGGTGGGGCCCGGGCGCAGGGGG